>OX457125.1:7500-755000 GCA_949752895.1 Dendrolimus pini | reverse complement strand
TGATATACCAAGGTATTTGTAGGTCTCATCTTCGGAAAGGGTTTTGAAGCACACACCCTCGGAGAGCTGCAATCCGTTAGAATTTACAACTCTCCCCCGCTGCACATACATAACCGCACACTTATCCACACCAAATTCCATTCCTATAGAGCTGCTAAACGTTTCAGTTAGGTGTAGCAGCTCTAGTAGGTCATGTTTTTTCGATGCGAACAGTTTGAGGTCATCCATGTACAGCAGGTGAGATATGGTTTCACTCCCTCTACGAAGATGAAAGCCTAGCCTTGAATCCTCCAGCAAAGAGCTTAAAGGATTCAAGGCCAGGCAAAACCACAGTGGACTCAGGCTATCTCCCTGGGAGATCCCTCGCTCTATCTTTATAAGTCCGTCCGAAATAGGAAAGCTACCACCGCCGGGCATGCAGAGTCTAGTGACCCATTGCCCCATACATGCGCCAAGGAAAGTACGTAGTTATATCAATTTTATATAGCTCCAGTACCCTCATTAGCCATGTATGCGGCACTGAATCATATGCCTTTTTATAATCTACCCAGGCGGTTAGGGTAGGAGGTTTTTGCTATTTCGGCGGACTTGTTGATTAATGGTCATATCTATGAGGAGGAGTTCTTTAGTACCGCGGGACCCAGGCCTACATACATTTTGAGTATTAGCCAGAAGTTTGTTGTCAACTAAATGTTTTAATAATTTTGATCTCAAAATGGATGTGAGCAACTTGTAAATGGTGGGAAGACAAGTTATAGGTCTGTAGTTTTTGGGTTCCGTGGTACTACCAGATTTATATAAAAGGTAAGTGACCCCTGTGGTCATAAGGTTGGGATGTTACACGTGTTTAAGGCTTCCTGGAATTGTGTAGCCAGACAGGGATGCGAGACTTTGAACCATTTGATCCAGAAATTATGCAAGCCGTCCAGCCCCGGGCTTTTCCAGTTGTGGGCTGAACCGATTACATAACCCACATCAGATGGCTCGATAGTTACTGGGTCCATCTCTGGTATCCGTTGGCATCTCTGTTCGACAGCACTTTTCCAGTTGCCTTCTGTGTAACTGACAGGCAACGACCAAATTCCACGCCAGAAGGCCGTTACGTCGTCAGCATTTAGTGGCTGCTGCCTGTCATTACTTTGTTCATCAGGTTGTTCCCAACCTCTATAAACCCCTTTTTGGTCAATTTGGAAGCGGTGATTGAGATAAAATCTCTGTGCGCTTTCTATACCTGCGAATTCGGTTTGCCCATGCACAGACTTTCTGTTTAAGGAAGTCTATGCGTTATGTGACCCTTTGTTTATAATCATTAGGGCTGATATTAGTGCCTGCAAATGCTTGGGTCACAAAACGCATAATTTTAGGTCGAGTGTTACCCGATCGAAAGCAGAGTAGCTTGGCTATTACGGTTCTAGCTGTTTTGATGCGACGTTCTATTCTGTATTGCCAGGCTGGTTTTTCGCGTCTAATTTGTACGGGCTCTGGGTTTTTATTAAATTTTACGCCAGCTGCTTGACAGACAGCGACGGCCCCGCAATACAGAATAGAGTGTGTCTCGACCAGGTCTTTACTCAATTCAAAGTATGGTATTAAAAGTGAATTCATATTACCAATAATAGCCAAGCTACGTCTATGGATGGGCAAATTAGGTAGCCGCGGCCTGCTCAATGTAGGTAAATCCTTAAAATCCTTAATCACAGCCTCCAAAATCCTCCTCATATGCTCACTATCCTGGCTGCTTACGTAATCAGCGGAAGGGTTACCCGAATTTGCTTCTGACGTTACCGTTGGTACCTGCGCTAAGGTTATTGAATTATCATTTTGTGGTACTGGAGTTTGTGAAGTTTCGGTAACCCTAAGACTGGTTCGTACTTCAGTGCGAAGACGATCAAGGACAGATTCATCCAGCAGGTGTAACCGCTGAATAGCCCGCACTTGATCCGACAAGCGTTGTGCCGTAACGGTGGTATCTGGGTGAAGTACCTGAAACAGAGACAGCATCCAATCACGATATGTAGTGGTTCCTATCTCTGTCGCCTCGAAGTACGCTCGCATGACGCTATCATTCATTTGCTGAGACCATCTCATGCGGCACACTGCACCACCGGTAGCGGGGGCCGAGTGCGGGATACGTCCCGCAGGTCCCAAGCGTGCCGACGGTGGCCGTCCTCGGCCTCGCGCAGGTCTTCTTGGCGGGGCTGACGGCGCTGGCCCCTCCTCACTGGTGCTCGATGCCCCGGTGGCCGCCGGCGTCACGAAGTCTTCGTCAGATGACGACGACCGAGGTGTGGAGCCGGGCGAGGCGGGCGCAGCAGGTGGTAGGCGTGCGCGTGTCCGGCTGCTTATTTTGCTCTCTGTTTTATTCCATAGCTGCTAATTTTGTATTTCTTTGGTTTATAAATAACATTAGTTTCATTTTCCATTTGACAGTTGTCATTCTGAATATATTGTATATTTGTATGTATTTGTAACTATTCTTCTATTTAATATTTAAGATGTAAATTTATGTGGATAGGTATTATTGCGTATACCTTTATTGCGTTCTAAATAACATAGGATATAATGAATGGTTCAAAAATATCTCAAGTTTTGTAGTAATTTCGGAATTTGATACAGAGATGAGAATGTAGTTGACAGCCACTTTTTTTTAAATATTATTATAAATACCCGAAACCTCTTTTTGAAGATATACTTACATAATTTCCATTGCCGCAATTTAACAATTAAATATATTGTTACAAGTTACGGATCTCGAATAAAAATGCCGTTGGAGTTACTATAAAATTTATTAGAACTATACAAACACGTATAACACAGGTACAAATATAACCGGACGCAATAAGTCCAAAGGTAATGCACAATTCAATAACACGCGCAGTCTGTCACTAAATGTACACACGTCTTGCCTCGCTTGTGTTATCGCTTCGACTGCCCCATCCCTTCGTTCGGGTATTGTTTTATACTAAATTATACAATATGTCTCGACACAATACTCGTCCGCGTAAACAATAGTTTCCAAGAATCACACCTGGCTTATGACTACCATAAAATATTACAATACACAATAGGCTGTTTTTCTAATTACACATTTTAAACACAAAGTAAACAAAAGAAGTCCAAATGCCGAAAAGTTAATAAACTGCAGGTGTGAATTGTTCTTTGTCGGTCGTAACAATATTATATATTACACTCAGCATGGGGCATAGATATTATTCACCGCAGCTATAGTGCGCGGAAATTACAAATACAAGTCTTTGAAATTGGCTCTGGTCTCACAGACCCGATGTCATGGGCGCTGGGTTAATGTTATACGAATAAATGGTTCTATTGTATCAATATAACATACAACAATAAATTGTTACATGCTTGTCTAGAATAGGTCTACTCTTGGGAGAATAAAACACCTTTTACTATATATTTGAGTTACATTTATTGGAGGCACGTGTACTACAGGCGGATGACAAAAATGGATCAAAAGCGACGTCTTGATATCCTACTTCGTAGCGAGGCGGTAAAGATTTTCTTGTCTTTAATTTTGTGTAAGCTTCTTTTGCCTTCTTTTATCTTCAAAGAAAAAGTTCTTTGTGGATATAATAAAAGTACATTTTAATGATTTCAGCGCGGTATTTTATGTGATTTTTATTCCGACGTTTTGGACACTTCAAAGCACTTTATTGTGAAACTGTGTACATAAGTGTGGTATAAATACAATGAAGAAGCAGGAGTTGGCTTAATGAGAAGAGATGAGACAATTCATAATTATGTCACAAGTTAATTAATCACTACACTTTCATTAATTTTATACAATCATATTATATGACTGTTATAAGTAGTCTTTCGTTCATCGTCTATTCCTTTCTAATATATATCCGTCCTTGTCTTCTCCTTCCAGAATCTTCTAAATTTTTCCAAAAGTCTTGCGAGTGGTTTACGCTGCCGGAAAGTTCTACCCTCGGTCGCCACAGTATTTACCTGTGCTAACTCTATAGCAACTAGCTGTCCCGGCAGACGTCGTGCCCGGAAAAGCTTCAATCGATATGCCGACAGCAGCGCCACCTACCGCGTCCAATTGTGAACCAACTCAGAAACCTTCTCTGGCTCATGTACAACAACTTTGCTAAAGATCATCACATGATCAAATGTATCGAATCGATTCCAAAAAGGACATACAGACAAACATTCATTTTATATAACAAGATAGTAGTGATATTCCAAAAAATATTGTAATATTTAGTTGATCAGGTATCCTACATATACAAATAATAACTAAGTTGTATTCCGTAAATATTTTACCATAATATTCAAATGCACGTTTTATGGTTGTTAATTCCTAAACTACTTCAAAGGGTTCGAAAATTTTATTATTTTTTACCACAATAACACCTCTGCACTCTTCAATGTGACAAAAAGAGTAATTTTTTTCACTGTTTCGTGGGACAAAAGTTTCACAAAAGCAGACAATCTATGTTCAACCCGTCTTTTGAGTGTAATCATCGGCCTTATTAACTTTCTAATCTGTGCTGCGCAATGTACAACTCGTATCTCATTCTCTCGGAGGCTTAGTCCTATAGTTTTATATGTTTATCTTTTTTTAGTGTCGCTTTTTTTAAAGAAGTTTCACTTCAAAAAGTGAAATATCTAAACAGGTTGATTGTGGTACCGTTACAAAACTCGATTGTCCAACTGGTTGTCGGCATCCTAGCAGACAGGGCTGATCCACTGCTGAGCTCGGGCCTCCCACTATAGGGGAACCAGATGGTATACCCGCTACGCTTGTCCAAGGCGGAGTGGCAGGTTTGACACAATTATCCGATGAGCAGGTTTCATCACGCTGTTTTCCTTCATCGTTGCTAACACGTGACGATTGTAACAAAATGCACATTAAAAACTGCCTAAGTCTCGTGTGCACCGCCATTTAATCAATGGTTAAAATGAAATAATCGCTAAAAATATATGGCTAAACATTGATTATTTTATTTTAACCAGCGGTTAAATGTCGGTGCACACCAGCCTAAGAGGTATGAGGGTTTCGACTAAGAATCTAACTCGCACCTTACGCTGCTACGACCTCAGCTTGCTAATTGGAAAACCTATAGCGACTGGAATTATCGCATATACTATACATTACCAATATCTTTCAGTAGCCTTCTTTATCTTTTTACAAGGGGAAATCTCCATTTGTGGATCTCCCGCCGGGGAGACTCGCGGGAGTGTGGAACTCGCCGGCTAGAAGGGCCGGACCACCCACTAAAAGCCCTTGATGCCACCTGACGCCATTTGCAGAGGTCACGGGATGTGCGTGAGCTTTTCTTCTGTGACCCCGGCTGGCGTAGACCCGCCCCGTCGGGCATGCGTCTCAGGATTGAGAGGGGCGCGCGCGAGTCACTGAAGCCTACTCGGCTGCTTTGGATGCGGGTAAATAGCCTCCCGTGACCGACAGCCGCGCGGGTTCATGGCGTCCTGAGGACCTGGTTCCTCCAGGGCCGCGGGAGAGGACCGCAGCTGCTCGCTCTCTCTCCCGTTCCGCCAACTCCTTTGACATGACACAGCCTCGCAAAAGGAAACTTTCAATAGCCCCGGGTATAGAGTTACTACTGATAAACGAAGAACCAACCCTAATGTCGCTCCACGTTTCACTCGAAATACTCTATTTAATTAATAAAAAATCTTATAATATTTATACTCTACTAGCTTTTGTCCGTGGCTCCGCTCCCGTGAATGCTATTCCAAATAAATAGATAAAAAGTTGCCTATGGATATTCCAGATTCTATCTATGTCTGTGCCCAATTGTATCTAGACCCGTTCAGTCGTTTGGGCGTGATCGAGCAACAAACATCTATCCAAACTTTTGCATTTGAAATATTAGTATAGACTAGAGGTTTTCTTGCGACTTCGCCACTCGTCAAAGTTAATCAATATATATTTTATTTATATCAATACACAGACACACACACACACGGACGCACACACACACACACACACACACACACACACACACACACACACACACACACACACACACACACACACACATATATATATATATATATATATATATATATATATATATATATATATAATATTATCACTTAAATCAGCGGCAAAGGCATATTATCTAATAGTCATATTAGATAACACGCTGCGAGCCACAACATAAATTATTTAGGTGTTTTTTTTATTGCTAGGGTATAAAAGAGGCTTGCGACATTATTTATACATTATAAACCTTTGCAAAACCAGAGGTATTTCCAATAGTTGTACAACTATTAGTATTCAGACGGACCACTTACAAAAGCTCGGCGGGCCGCAGGTTGAGTAGCTGGCTTAAAGCGATAACTTCCAGGCAACCAATCTTATAGGATATTCTATGCTAAACTTCCGATGTAGGTGGTGCAAAGTTCAGATGTTTATACATTATTAAAAAATATAAATTTTCAAACATAAATATATACTTATAACATTATTATATTTTACTGATAAACAGTAATTATATAATATAAGACTTACATAACTTAGGCCTAGTGTTTAAGGAAAGATAGTGTTTCCTGAGTAGATTCTACGTCTGTTGTACCAGACGCACCGGCCCCGATATATGGTGGATATTCCACCAATAATAATAAAAAACTTCCTTTAAAAAACTGACTTCAAAAACTAAAAAGTATAAAAAAATGGCGTGTGTACTTATGTGTACACACGTTAGAAGTTATACTTCTTTGGCGTAACAAGATAAAAATATTTTCAAAAATTTTATCTTTCGCCTTACGTTAAAATGTTGAAAAACTAAAATGTTGACCATAGCTAACTTCAGGGTGTCGGTTTTTTGTGACGTTGTGCGCGCGCACGTTAAAATTTACTCTCATCATTTTTCCCTAACGCACCAGAAGAAGTATAACTTCAATTACTTAATAAAGATTTTTGACTAAGAATTTATTTAGTTTATTAAGAGACAAAATAATATAAAATTTTCCACATCTTGAAGTCGATGCCGAGCAAACCATAAAAATTACCATATACATTGTTAAGGGTAGGCCCACGAAAAGTGCCGCGCTCCTTAAAAACTATAGGTCCCAAAAACGGGAACGGAAGTTTTCCATAAAAAAGTGTTCATAAAATGAAAACTACTGGGCCAAATTATGTTAAATTTCTTGGGGACCAAACAGCAAGTATTCCGCATCAAACTAAAAAAAGACATGTAAATCGGATCGTAAATCTCAGAGTAATCGGTGTACAAACATAAAAGTAAAAGAAAAAATAGCGATCAAGTTAACAACCTCCTCCTTTTTTAAGTCGGTTAAAAACGAAGTGGTTTGCATCTGGCTTCATAATGCGCACCGCAAAGGAGTGGAACTCATTGTCGGAGTCTGTCCTTCCCCATACTTATAACCTGGGTGTCTTCAAGTCCCGTGTGAATAGGTACCTTCTAGGTCAGCGTGCTCCATCCTAGACCACATCTTCGCTCCACATAGGGTGAGAGTGTGGTCAAACGCGAACCTATACTACAATCTATATATATAATTATATAGGAGATCCCGTTTTTGAACTCACTGATCACGATATCACTGAAGCTATAAGGCCGATTGACTTGAAATTTGGTATGAATATTTCTTTTGCCAAGTAGAGATCAGCTAAGAACGGGAAACGAAACTCCACCCACAAAGGGGTATGCGGGGGGGGGGGGGGGGGGTTAAACAATGGAAAATTGATTACATATAAAAAATGAATCGCAAAATGTGTTGGTAAGCGCATAACTTGAGAACGACTTTACCGATTTTGATGAAATTTTGTGTGTGTGTTTGAGTGGGTCCCGGGATGATATGATGATGATGGTCCACAATTGGAGCCGGTAGGTGGTGCTGAGATCGTGTTCTAGAATCCTCTTAATCACCGGGAGCGATTTTGGTGATTTTGTTTTTGTGTCATGAAACAAAGTCTTTTAGGAATTCAAAAAATATGGCGGTACGAAGTTCTCCGGGTCAGCTAGTAAAAAAATTAAATAAAATCTTAAAGATCAGTAATGTTCTGGCCTCTCTGAATTTACGTTTAATTACTATAGAAGGATGATGTGTAGCATAAAAATCTATGGAAAATCTCGATAATTCTCGGTATTGAAACTACATACTATATACCAAATTTCAGCTAAAACGGTCCAGAAAGAGACAGACCAGACACGCTGTTATCCCAAAACTTGGTCATTTTGTGGGATAAAACTATCCTATAATTTTTTTCTGTCAAAGTGTAACAGACAGACAAAGTTACTTTCGCATTTTGTAAGATACACAGTCCATACTAATTACCCAATTATTGGTAATTGGTTGTTGTTGTTACTCCAATAAACTGGTTTTACCTAAACTTTATACGTAATGTATAAAGATATATGAAAACTAAAAAATATATTTATGCGTGTTTATTAAGTGTGTATCCGGAAAGACACTAATTTATATGCATTTGACGTCATTGTGTTATAATATAATTCAAGATCTCAAAATAAGGTCTAGGTTTGTTTACAAAGTGTTGGCCGAAGATCTCGCCATGCCAGCCTCAATGTCATCACATCAAGCTAAATGGCTTGGTGCGCGACGATGGCAAGAGGTCGGACGGAATGCCACTTATTCCTTGGAAGTAGACGGCCGCTTGTGTGGGACGCGACATGCGTGGCATCACATCTTTCAGGGATTAAGTCAGGGGCTGGCTACGCTGCTTCAACAGCTGAAGAACCCAAACGGCGCAAATGTGGAACCCTAGGAAGGGGTTACATACTTGTGCCGTTTGGAGTTGAAACTTTAGGTCCGTAGGGTCCATTGGCAAAGGGTTTCGTCAAAGAAAATTCTTTGATACAGAAAGCTGTATTTCACGCAATGCAGCGCGCCTTCTGGGCACGCTTCCCTCTGGCAACGATTTGTCACATACTAATATGGGGATTTTATGAATAAGTCAAGGTTCAATTACGACACTGATGTATAATTTAGGTGTGCTTAGTTATAGAAATTTAAACAAAATCATCAAGTTCAGCTATAGGAAAAATCGAGAATATAATAATAATAATAATTTATTTATTTACTTCCCATAAAAAGAAAAACAAAATTAAAGAGTACAAAAAATTGACAAAATTAATTAAATGGGATGGACAGGAGCCTAAACTAGGTAAAACCCTGTATGATGGTACTCCTGGCCCTCGTCTCCCATTAAGCACTAGTTTTATAATAATCGCCACCAAAGATAACTACAATGAAAGAAAAAATAAAATAAAATAAAAACGAAATAAAACAATAGATAGATAGATAGGGTGTATGCGTGCGTGCGTGGGTGAGTGTGTAATAATGGTTACAAGTGTGTTTGTGTGTAGGAAAATCAATGTTTGTAAAGTGTGAGTGTTACTGAAACTAATTATTTTTCAGCAACTGTTATCAAATTCTCAGTTTGTAAGTAGTTTTGAGACTTAAGGAATTTACAAATTAAATGTTTTGTTTCTTTTTTGGTTAAGTCATAAATACGACATAATTTATTTAACTTGTTATATAAACGACTTCCTTGGAAACCAAAAAAAATTTCCACCTCTAATAGTGCAAACATCGTATAAACGTCTTTTGTGTTTTGGATTCTTGCTGTACGGGATTAGTGAATGTTGCCTTAAGGTGCAGGCTAAGATAAATAATTGCCGTACTGTTAAGACGTCAGCTAGTTTATATAGTTCAACAGTAGGAAAAAGCATGTTTTTAGATAAGCTAATTTTTAAAATTAATCTTTGCGCTCTCTCAACTACAAGCATTTTTGTTTTATTTAAAGCTCCCCATGTTGATATACAGTAAGAAAGCACCGATTCACAAAGAGTTTGATAAACATTTTTAATAAATTCCAATCAGCCACGTGTCTTAGTTTCCTAAAAACATATGACAACATCCGAATTCTCTTAGATACAAAGTTAGCATGTTTTTCAAACGACAGCTTTTCATCTAGTATAACTCCTAGATATTTTATGTCTTTTACTTGTTCTATAACTTGACAGGTGCATAATGAATAGATATCTAAAAAGCAGGTATGAGCTTTTAATATATAATTTGATAAGGAAATATTTCGCAGAGCAAAGGTAAGAAATTTGGTTTTGGATGTGTTTAGGGTCAATGAATTAGCGGCTAGCCAATGACAGACTTTGTTTAATCCAGATTGAGCAGAGTTATACGCTTCATCCCAAGAATCTCCATAAAAAGTTAGTGTCATATCATGGGCATATGCAATTGTATTACAGTTTTGGAGCTTTAGTTCACATAATTCACTAATGTAACATAAAAATAGAGTAGGCCCTAAAATACTGCCTTGAGGCACACCATATTTTACAGGTAATTCGGAACTAATTCAATCACCAACCTTGACACACTGTGTACGGTTTGAAAGGTAGTTTTCGATAAGTTTTAGTTGTACTCCTCGTACACCTAACCTTTCCAGTTTATTTAAAAGTTTTGGAAACGACACTGTATCAAATGCTTTTGTCAAATCTATAAATATTGTAATACATTTTAATTTTGCATCAATTTTGTTCACTATAAAGTCAGTAAAAGCTAGTAAAGCATCATCTGTAGACCTTCCCTTTCGAAAGCCAAACTATTTGAAGATAACAAGTTATTAGATTCAAGAAAGTTTACAAGACTATTATTAATTATATTTTCGAATATTTTTGATAAACATGGTAGGATCGATATTGGGCGATAATTGTTTATTGAGACTTTATTTCCTCCTTTATGAATTGGAATGAGAATAGATTTTTTTAGTGCGTCAGGAAAGTTACCCTGCTCTAAACACCTGTTGAAAATTGTAGTAAGAGGGCAAATTATTAAGTCTTTCAAAACTGTTTTTTTTTTTTACTTTTACAACAGTAGAGGGAACTCCATCCCATCCTGCTGAGTTCGTCGATTTTAAACTCGTAAAAATTCTCTCTAATTCTTGGTTAGTAATATTAAAAATAACAAGAGAATCAGAACTACTATTATGAGAAATTGGAAACGATGGTATGTCGGTTGGTATATTATTAGCAAGATTAGTTGCAATATTGGAGAAAAAGTTGTTTACTAAATTGATAGATGTTAGTTCAGACGAGGATAATTTAAGTAATTTCGATGGCACAGTTTTGGGTGTATTTAAATGTGAAATATTTTTGATGGTAGCCCACAGTTTTTTACTGTCATTCTTGGATTCATTTAGTAGGTTTTTTTCATAACTCTGTTTACATTTTTTTTTAATATTATTGCAGTAATTTCTGTACCGCTTGTAGGTTATTCTTAAGATTTCATTATTTGGTTCTCTTCTGATTTTACTGTGCATTCTGTCACGATTGCGTATACATCTTAACAAACCATTTGTTATCCAAGGTTTGAATGTACATTTATTTTTAAAAGTCGTTTTCGTGATCGAGCACCTACTTAAAAGTGATTGAATTGATTCTATGAGTTTGTTGGTTGAGCCCTGGATATCATCGTTAGGTATACACGGGAGACATTTCATTTTTAAACATTCATCTTGTAATTTATTATAATGAATTTTATTGTACTTTAGTTTAGATTGTGTAGTTAATTTATGTTTGAAGCAAAAAATAATACAATTATGATCTGTATTAGAGGTTTGGAGAATACAAGCAATTGAGTTCGATACACACTTAAGCATGACATGGTCCAAACAGCTGTTATTTCTTGTGGGTGTATTATAAGCAGCAATAAGTTCGTAGTAACTCAACATATCGAGGTATTTGTTTGTATTACTGTTACATACTGTTAAGTTCAAATTAAGGTCACCTACTAATATGATATTCTTGCGACTAGTGATTTTTTTGAATAAAATAGCAAGAGACGCAAGAAAAGGGTCTATATTACTAAAGCTAGGTGAGCGATAAATTGCAACAATTATTGTTTCTTTATCTACTTTTACTATCAGACAATTTGCCTCAGTTAAGCTGTATTCCTCAACCTGAGCATTATGCAATAAAGTCGTATTAATATAAATTACTAAGCCATCATTTTGGTTGAGATTGTTAGCCATGCTGAAGGAGCTGTATCCATCAATGGTAGGAGTATAATTAACGTAAGATAGCCAGCACTCCGATAGAATTATTATTTCGCATGTTAGCTTAATTTGTTTTAAAAGAACACAGAACGCATCAAAGTTTTTATTTATACTCCGTATATTTTGGTGAAGTATTTTTAAGTATTGATTTGAGTTTTTTATCTTCTCCGAGCATTCACTAGGATCACAGGTGTATGTTTCTGCAATTTTTAAACTATCTAAGTCTGTCAGTAAAGTATGTGTATTAGCCATATTCAAAAACTCAAAAACTAAAATGTATAAAATAACTTATTCCTAAAGCTATTATTATTAATATATATTATTATCTAAAACATCTTTTTAAACGAAGTTTTATTTTTTATTTGTTACTTTTTAGTGTCTAGCTATGTATGGGAGGACCTACGAATGGTGCCGCGCTTCTTAAAAAATATAGGTTCCAAGAACCGGGAACAAAAAAATGTACGTAAAATGAAAACTACTGGGCCAAACTATGTCAAATTTTTAGGGAACCACATGGCAGCTATTCCGCGTCGAACAAAAAAAGAATCACGTAAATCGAATCATAAATCTCAGAGTAATCGGTGTACATATGGAACGGAGTGAAAATTATTTTCATGAAAATGTTTATAAAATGAAAACTACTGGGCCAAAGTATGTAAAATTTTTAGGGGACCAATTAGAAGCTATTCCGCGTCGAAAAAAAAGAATCACGTAAATCGGATCATAAATCACGGAGTTATCGGCGAACATACATAAAAAAAAGCAACACAAAAAAAAAAGATCCCGACGAATTGAGAACCTCCTCCTTTTTTCGAAGTCGGTTAAAAAATAAATAAAAACGTTCTCAAAGCCGACACAAACTGCCGGCTATTTTTTATTGAAATTTTACAGAAACATTAATCTATGATCACAGAGAGTGAGAGAGTATTTGAGTAAAAAGAAAAGTAATTGTTGAATACAAAACATCCTAACAAAAATACTACAAACAGTGTTTGTATTAATAACTTATTGTGTATTATTTTATTATAAAAACACACTATTATGAGTTTGTTAACAGTTGCGCAAGTTAACAAGAATGTTTGTGTAAAGTTGTATATGAGTTGTATATTTGTGTATTGGATGTAAAAGTTTATGAGTAAAGTTACCTTATAAATACAATTTAACATAAACAAATATAACAATTTATTTTTTAGGCTGTTAATTTTTTTCTTAAATATAAACGGGTAAAAAACAATATTTAACAGTAAGTACAGACATTGTGTTTGCTCCCAGAATAAACGTCAAGATTGAACTTTCAGTTTTTGCAAGTCCGAGTCATTTTTTACTTTTTGCGATTTATCTCCTTCTTTCTTACGCAGGTAGACAGCATTCGGGGAAGCCCAACAAAATTGGTATCCGTTTGAGGTCGCATATTCTCTCGTATAGTAAAATTAAAGTCTTCATTTTGCTCGTAAGAACTTCAGATACAAAAATTCGAATTGGGCTACCGTCAAGTTTTAGCATGTGTTGGAGTCTCGTGCTTGTAGAAACCTATTTTGTTTTATAGAACAGCGTTTTTGAATGTAATTTTTTTATGTCAAAGTTTTGGTTTGTTTTTTATCTGTAGTGTGAAAAATATTGAAGGAAATATATGGATTAATATTTTAATTGTGTTTATTTCGTTTAAATAATAGCAAATTAGCACAAAACAAGAATATTTATTTATTAAAACTATTGGATTTATCCTCATCGACCACAACAGAATGGCGACCGTGAGCAATTTAAAAAAACAAAGAACCGAAAGTCGCAGGTTATTTTCCTTAAGTTATAACACTTGTATAGACAAGCTTAACAAAGGAGAAATAGACGAGATTCGTGCAACTCTCACCACCTTAAACGATAGAGCAAAACAAATGTTTGAGATAGAGGAGAAGTTTAAATATGCAGTTCTCGATTTGGATCTCTCAGAGGAGGAATTATTTAAAGAATTGGACTTAGAAGGCTTCTATCAAAGAGAGACTGATTATACCCTTTTGAAGACGCGCTGTGAAAAGTTATTATGCACAGAGTCGGATAAGATCGGTGAATTTGGAAACGTTCACACACTATTAAATAATGAAAGTTCGAATAAACCCCAAACTACACAAAGGAAATTTCAGTTGCCTACATTGGAGCTAAAACAATTTGATGGAGACGTAACAAACTGGTTGGGTTTTTGGGGGCAATTTAAGAAAATAGATTCAGATTTTTCTATAGACGATGACGACAAATTTCAATATCTATTAAAAGCTAGAGAACCAGGTTCGTCGGCTAGAGAACTAGTTGAAAGCTTTCCACCAAGTGGGCCCAATTATCACAAAGCGCTAGAACAGATGAAAGCCAGGTTTGCCAAGGATGAAATTCTCATTCAATGTTAAGTCCGTAAGCTCTTAGACATCGTACTGTCCCAAGGCAATTGCAGCGATTTTTCAGATTTAAGGACTCTGTACGACAAGTTGAATACTCAGCTAAGGGCCTTAGAAACATTAGGTGTACACAAGCGAGAAATACGCAGCAATGCTTTATCCACTCGTCGAATCTGCAATTCCGGAAAGTACTTTGAGAGTTTGGCATCGCATACCAAAAAGATCCGATACAGATCAACTGCAACAGTTGCTGGAATTTTTAAAACTGGAAGTGGATTGTGAAGTAAGAGTACAGATTGCAAAAAATTCGTTTACTGAAACTAAAAGAGAAAAACAGCCGACAGCTTCTTGTATAGTCGCTTTTAAACATAAAAAGAAAACGGATTTTAGCGGAAAAAATGAAAAGCAATGTATATGGTGCGACAAAACTTCTCATTTTAGCTCAGAGTGCATCAGTAGCAAAGAAATGTCACTAGAGGAGAGAAGACACTTTATATAAAGTCTAAAAAAGCTTGTCTTATTTGTTTGAAGATCGGACATTTCGCAAACAATTGTAGCAGATATCCAAAATGCTTATATTGCACTAAGCGGCATTATATCATAATGTGTCCAGATGTTAACATTTTCCCCACTGACAACCAACCATCAACATCAAATGCGACTAATGCCGAAATGCAAAAAATGTCACACATTAATACAGCAAATATGGTAGATGGCGATACTTCCGATACGACAAAAAGATCTAAAGTCAAAACGCTATGGGTACCAGATGTCAATATGTCGAAAATAGGTTGTGAAAAAGAAGATAATGATTTAGCCGAGGACGAGGGAGTTTATTTATGCCATAAAAGCTTAACTACTTTGTTACAAACAGTTTTAGTGAACTTAGTTCATAATGGTAATGTTGTGAAAGTACGAGCATTTTTCGATAGCGGAGCTCAGCGATCTTATGTTTCTAGGCGAATCATTAAAGAATAAGGCTTAAACGCTATTAGAAGTGAGTGTATGACACACTGTCTTTTTGGGGGAGTCAATACTACTATTCAAAATTATAACTTATGTAATTTACATGTTCAGAATATAGAAGGCACTTTTGAATTTATATTATCTGCTTTAGACAAAGATAGATTATGTGGCTATTTACCACGACTTAGTGATCCAGAGATTTACCGACGCTTAAACAAGCAAAAAATATTTTTAAATTACAATGACCGTGATTGTACAGAAGTAGGTCTTTTAATAGGCGCAGATTATTCAGGTTTTCTTTTTATAGGTGACGTGATTCAAGTAACAGATACATTGACAGCTATAAAAACAAAGCTAGGCTGGGTCATCCAAGGGGTTACCAGCACTGCTTATTCCTTGAGCCAAACGGCAAGCTTCAATTGTTTGGGTCAGCTATGGGAGCTTGAAATGATTGGTATCAAGGACCCGGCTCAAAAGAAGAAAACAGAGGTTATGGAAAGGGAAATAATGATTTTTTTTGAAGATACAGTGGTAATTAATAAAGAAAGTCGGTATGAAGTCAATTTACCTTGGCGAGAAGACGTTAATTTATTAAATAATAGAACATTAGCTTTGAAACGTCTTCACTCTACAACCAAACGTTTAGTTTCTACCGGGAATTATAAGGAGTATGACAGTTCCTTAAAGGAATGGCTTCATAGTGGTATTATTGAACAGGTACGATGTGATGAGGATGGTCATTTCTTGGCACATCATCCCGTTATTAAAGAATCAAGCCTAACAACAAGAGTAAGACCAGTATTTGACGCATCAGAAAAAGATGAACATGGCAGGTCTCTTAATTCTTCTTTGGAATCTGGTATTAATTTATTGGAATTGATACCAAAACTTTTACTTGACTTTCGTATGCGCGAGTATGGTGTCACAGCCGATATTAAAAAGGCATTTTTACAGATAAGCTTGGCTGAGGCGGATCGTAAATACCTTCAATTTCTATGGTGGGCGAATGAAGATAGATATCAGTTGATTACTTATCGTCACTGCAGAGTTGTGTTTGGAGTAACTTGCAGCCCATTATTATTAAATGCCACTTATGGTGGCATCACCTCGAAAGTGAGTACATACCTTTACATTTAAAAACTACTACAGATAAATTAAAACAGTCATTCTATGTTGACAACTGCCTTACCAGTTGTTCTTCGGTAGAAAGTTTACAAGAATTTATAAATAATTCGAAAGAGCTTATGCTCCTAGCTAAGATGGATTTAAGACGCTGGGTCTCAGGGCCATCCAATGAAGAAACCGTTCTTTCGGTTTTAGGGTTATTGTGGAATACTAAAACAGATGATTTAAAGATAAACACAAAATCTTTGAAATACAATGGAGAGCGTATAACTACACGTTTTATGTTATCTTTAGCTCACAGAGTATTTGACCCAATAGGTTTTACGTCTCCTGTTTCCCTGAAGGCCAAATTATTACTGAAACAAGTTCATCAGAAAAAGTTGGATGGGATGAACAAGTACCAGCGGATATAGCCAAAGCTTTTCTCAAATGGGTATCAAAGTTAGATTCTTTAGAAGATGTTGCAGTTCCTCGACGTATAACATTAAATAGTAAAATTAATATGCATGGTTCTAAATTATCAGTTCATATTTTTTGTGACGCTAGCAAAGATGCATACGCCGCTGCCATGTTCCTTCGCAGTGAGAGTGAAGGCATAGTATCAGTACAATTGATAGCCGCAAAGTCACGAGTATCACCTTCCAAGGATAGTAAAGATATCTCGATACCACGGTTGGAACTATCAGCAGCCGTTATAGGAGTCCGTCTATACGTTCAATTTAAAAATAATTTTCCGTTGGACCACTATTGCTGGTTTTGGACTGATTCAATTGTTGTCCTAACGTGGATACAGAAAAATGAAAGCCTGGACGTTTTTGTAAAAAATCGGGTAAAAGAGATTCGTAGTTACACTAATATAAAGGATTGGAATCATTTACCAGGTAATCTGAACCCCGCCGATTTACCTTCAAGAAGCTGTGAAGCAGATGTTCTAAAAGAATCATTGTGGTGGAATGGACCGGAGTGGTTAAAATTAGACCTTAAGGAGTGGCCTATATCAAGCATGAATACGCATTTAACTACAGGATCTATTGAGGAGAATCAGCAATACATGGTTAATAGTGCTATTTCAGATAATTTTTCGGAAAGACTTTTATATTTTTCTAAATGTACGTTAATTGTCAGAATGATTGCATGGATATATCGCTTTTATTCAAACTGCAAGATTAAGAAATCAGAGCGATTACAAAGAGTACTTAGTTCAGAAGAAATTACAAACGCCGAGAATAATATGTTCAAAATTATCCAAACGGAAACCTATGGAAAATTTAAAACTTATAAAGATTTATGTACTTTTGTGGACACTGATGATTTAATCAAGGTTAAGACGAAAATGTTCTCTGAAAATATATCACTTTGTTATAGATACCCTATACTATTGCCAAGTAAACATGTTATTGTAGAGAGGTTAGTTGTACACAAACACAGAGCGTTAATGCATGCTGGTACATTAACTGGCATAGCAAATTTGCGGCAAACTTTGTGGATAACTGGAAGACGTCTGCTAGTAAAAAAGATTTCAAGAAGGTGTGTTACATGTAGGAAACAAAAGGGAGAACCGTTTTCTACGCCACTAGTTGCGTTGCCAGAAGATAGGACACAAGCAGGCAAGCCGTTCCAAGTCACTGGTATCGACTTAACCGGGCCATTGTTTTTAAGAAGTGGTGAGAAGATATGGCTAGTTTTATATACTTGTGCCGTATATAGGGCAATTCATCTCGAAGTAGTAGCTTCACTATCTACAGACGAATTTTTATTATCTTTTAGGAGATTTGTAGCCAGGAGAGGCAGGCCTCAAACGGTGTACTCGGATAATGGCACTAATTTTGTCGGAGCTATAAATTTATTTAAAAGAATTAATTGGAATGAAGTAGTTTCCCAGTACGCCATTCAGAAAATCGATTGGATTCTAATTCCCCCTGGCTCACCGTGGTGGGGAGGATGGTCGGAACGATTGACTCGTATGATAAAGGAAATTTTGCGAATAGTGCTTGGAAAAGCAGTACTAAATTTGATAGAATTGCAAACATGCATTACAGAGAGCGAAGCAGTGATCCATTCCCGACCGTTGTCATATATTACTGATGAGATAGATGTTTTGTCACAACCTTTGACCCCAGCAATATTCTTACAGCCGCTGCCGTGCACTAATGTCTCCGATTTGGATTATTTAGATGGCAAGAGCTTAAACGTGCGCGTCAGATACCTTCAAAAGCTTAGAAGTGACCTCAAGATGCGTTTCTGCAACGAATACCTTTCATTACTTATTTTGAAAGGAAAGGACAGTTTACACATCCCAAGAATTGGAGAACTTGTCTTAGTAATGACACCTGACAAGCTGTCACTTTGGACCCTGGGAGTAGTCCAAGAACTCTATAAGGGCAAAGACGGCGTGTGTAGGGTTGCTAAAGTTAAGACACAGCATGGAGAATACAAACGTTCCGTTAGATGCTTGTATCCACTAGAAGGTGTTTAATGTAGTATTAGTTTGGTTACTCTTTTGTTTTAAAGGAATTTCATTTATTATTTAAGAAGCAAGTATAAACTTATATTTCATTCTGTTTTTACATATTTTGTTCGTAATCGAAAATGCTCGTGTTTTGCCAGCGAATAGATAGATAGTGAAATGTTATTAATAACTTCTGCCCTGTGGAGGATGTTGGAGTCTCGTGCTTGTAGAAACCTATTTTGTGTTATAGAACAGCGTTTTTGAATGTAATTTTTTTATGTCAAAGTTTTGGTTTGTTTTTTATCTGTCGTGTGAAAAATATTGAAGGAAATATATGGATTAATATTTTAATTGTGTTTATTACGTTTAAATAATAGCAAATTAGCACAAAACAAGAATATTTATTTATTAAATCTATTGGATTTATCCTCATCGACCACATCAGCATGGATGTGTTTAGTTTTTCTTTATTTGCTTTATTATAGTTCTTGCACGCAATTATAACTCTGTTTTTTAAAGTGACAGAGACAAAATCCAATATGATGGGTCTTTTCGATTCATCCTTTGCATATCCACGGTAGACGTTACGTATATCCTTTGCTTGGACGTCTATGTTAAGAGCCACGCAGAAGTTTATTGCAATCTTTTCCAAGTTTTCTGGCTTTTCCTCTCTTAAATAGGGTATATTTCTCAATCTTGTATTATCAGGAGTTGAGATTTTTTTCTAAAGTTTCAACCTTTTTTTATCAAGTATTTGAATATACTTTTTATCTGCTATATTTGCAGTTTCAAGGCATGTAATTTTTTCTTCCAGTTTAATAAGTTTTTGAGTTTGTAGGTTTAAGTTTAAACTAATATTTTCATTTTGCTCATAAATCCCGTTTATAGTTAGTAGTAAATTATTGTATTTTTCTTCCTGTACTTCCTTCAAGTTTTCAAACATTGTTTCCATCTGATTTATAAAAAAGTCTAGTTCATCTCCGTGTTTTCGTTTTGCCTGAGATCGCTTGGTAATGTGACTGTTCTCCGATAAGTCAGGAGTAGAGTTATATTGGCCGGTAGGCATAATGTTAAGACTTATAAAGAGCCAAGTGGTGATAGTGGTACCGACATTGCTCTTTTAATAAATCGAGACTAAAGTCTGCGGCTTACTGCGAGTAAGTAATTTACATGCACGGAACGGCAACACAGCGTTGAGTGTTTGATAGCGACGGAGTGAGCAGTCCGCGATGCACGGTGTAGCTTGCACAGTAATGAACAGAACTATTTTTCACTGTATATTCCAGGATTCACATTCTAACAAAGAACTTTATTTTAGAAGCACTAATGTATTTGTATAATAGAAAATCCCAATACTTCCAAATAGAGGTGAGGCGATTTCACATTCACACTATTGGACGAACTCCCCACCTACTGACGAACGAAAGTGTCATTAAAGAAAATCTTCATGACCATTGCAGGTATCACAATCACATCCCACACCACTATGTATATTGAATAAAAATTCAACCCACTTTTCAATCTAAGGCAGACATTCTTTAAGTTTTAGACATTTGTTAATGGTTCTACATAGTTGTGTAGCGCTACATAATTGTTGAAAGAAAGAATTTATTTGCTAGGAAAGCTACATTACAAGAATTTTGTGTCCCGGGAATCCCGCGGGATTTCCAAGTCAAGCGCAGACACATCCTAGTAATCTATATAACACAACAATGAATGGAAAATTTACTTAAACATAACAAGCAAAAAAGGTTCTAAAACAAACGTCGAAAGATGTTTAAGTAAGGCCTCTTATATGAGGAGAAGATACGAAGAACCGGAACTGTCCTCCGACGATCATCATCATAATGCCGACATAATAAATTTTAGTAAATGGAATGTGAATCTTTATATTATTCTAATATTCGTGCTGCTATCGTGAAACCGGTTTAAAAAAAACAAACATGTTTTGTATAAAAATGTGAGGTTCAGAATGAGATACGTTATTTGAGGATGTCATAACCGAATGTACTGCAAACTGTAGCTCCCTTGAGAAAGTGACAATGTTACTAACAACCTGCTCCTTAATCGCGATTATTATAATAGTGTATTTGATCAAAACTACTGTGAAACCAAAGAAGTTTCCACCAGGTAAGAATTTATTGGCATAATAACTTTTATATATTCTCAAAGTTCATTTATAGTCAGAAAAAGTGGTCTCTACTTTTGGCCAGACCCGTCTATTCTCATATATTTCGACGCGCTGAATCCGAGTCTGGTATCAGTTTAGTCCATATTCCTTCAACAATTTTAAAGTGTATGGACCAAACTGACCCCAGATTCAGTCGTTTGGTCCATATAGCTTGAAAAGTTTGAGAGTGTATGAACCATACTGACCCCAAATTCAGTCTTTTGGCCCATACAGCTAATACATAAGAATGAATCGGTCTGGTCAAAAGTACGGACCACTTTTCGTGGGCTAGTGTAATTATAAATATTTGAGTAAATAACAGTACGTTATCCGTCCGGCCTAGGATGCAATTGAAAACTAGCATTTGCTGAATTGTACCTATTTGGTACTATCACAGACGTATTGCTCTACAGTATACCCATGTTGTTATTATTTTCAATGTATCTCGCTATGTCCTGTGAAAAGCAAACAAATCTTTCAATTATTTTATTATTTATTTATTTGATTGGTGCTAAATGGTAATGAATGTACTTCAAGAGCCTTGAGTCTCATTCTGTAGGTAAGTTGAGCGATATTTTGAGGCCTACGTCTATCTTCTTTTTTGAAGTAGCCAGATGCCCAAAGTAATTGTTTTAGGCATTTTTGTTGCTTTAGTACAGACAGACAGGCAGACAGGCTCTCCATCAGGTGGCTCACCTGATGGAGTGCGATTACCTTCGCCTATGGACATTTGCAACAGCAAATTTACTACCGATGTGATACCGACTTCGAAGGAGGAATTGGAACCTGCTCACTAATGCGGGTATACAACTCAAAGCTGTTATAGCACGATACTCTTGACCAGGAGTGGTGGCCATCTAGATCATTCTTACCACCTGGTTGTGGATTATTTTGGAGTTTACACTATATTAACGAAAAACTTATAAAACATTTCCAACTCTATATGTGTGCTCTGCTCACACACACATAGAGAACAACACATATAGTTGGAAATGTTTTTTGTTTAAATGATTGAATATAATATATTCTATCTCATTCTCTCGTAGACTCAGTCCTATGTTTATGTGTCCATCTTTTTGTAGTGTCACTTTATCGTTTCATCGATTTTCAAATCACAAAGATTCTATAGAATTTTCACTTCAAAATGTACCTCAATTGATTTGACTGACATCTACTCTCTATTTTGTGATGTTTTTAGGACCACAATGGTATCCGATTATTGGATGCAGCAACACAGTGAAGCGTATGCAACAAAAACATGGTTCGCAACACAAAGGACTTTTAGAACTGGCTAAACAGTATTCAACGCAAGTGTTGGGCTTAAAACTCGGTCGGGAATTGATGGTCGTGGTTTATGGCGAGAAAAATGCCCGCCAAGCATTCACTGACACGGCTTTCGACGGCAGACCGAAGACCTTTTTTCTTAAGCTGCGGTGTTTGGGAACAAGGCTTGGTACGTTATCAATGTTCTATCCGTGCAGTCCTGTGGTGGGGTATTTACTCGACTGGATGGCGCCCACCCCTGGTTTACAGTATGCCGCCATAATAACCTTGTGGTGTTCCGGCATTGGTGACCAGGTTCCAGTCTCCCTTAAGAGAGCAGCAGCGCATTTGTAGCACCTTTGGTGTTACAAACGTCCATAGGCGATGGTAACCGCTTTCCATCAATTGGGCCGTCTGCCTGTCTGCTGAACTCCTGCAATAAAAAAAATGTTATTTTTGTAATCTAAAAACAAACATTGTATATCCACAAGTTTAAAAAATTACTCTTGTGTTATGAGTAACATATAACGGACTACTCGGTAGTCGATTCCAGAGAAGCCAATACCACAGTAATGGAAAGTGGAAAGTTTGTTTCAGAAATGTACTGAGTTTCAAGTTTCATTGAAATCGGTTCAGTAGTTTTCTCGTTATGTTAACTCCAACAAAGACAAGAATTCTAAAAGTTGCATTTTCAAAAATTCGTGCTCCCTATTATTTCTCTGATTAATTACTTATTTTTAAATTCATTATACAAAATTTTCAGCGCCAACAGGTTTATTATAGTATAATTTGATAAATGCAAGATCGATAGATTATAGATATAACAATACTGAAGAATTAAATAGGTATAATTAATATTCTTTCAATTACTCTATCCTGGATAATTAAACTTTGGATAAATTAAGGAAACTAAGAGAATACGTAATTTATATTAAATAATTTTGACTAATCACATGCAGACTCGAAAAGAAATAAATATGGTTTGGTTCACCAGTTAAAGATTTATTTGGATTTAGAATAAATAGTAAATGTCTAAAAATGTATCACAGGAAAACACCCTCTGCAGTCCTCTTCACCCCCCGTATTCGAGAGTTACAAACGTTCATCGGCTACTGTAACTGAAAGAAAGGAAGAATATTTAGGAAAAATAAACACTTCACTTCACAACACCGAGAAAAATAAAATAATGAAAATAATAGAAGTGCCCAAGTTGGGCCCAAACTCAGCGTACTTTTTCTTCCGCCGGAGGCCAGTAGGTGGAGTCACGGAGGACAATACAATACAAATAATATAAAGTCAATTCAGTTAAACAGTGATAAATAAACAATTTTACAACAAAATAATAATAATAAATATATACACATACATAATATATACATAGTGAGATACGTGTACAATAATATAAGTAAATAAATTACAATTGAATACTTAAAAATAAACTAAATAAAAAAATGTGTGCTGGGACACATATTAGAAGTGAAACTTCAACGGACAAGTGGAAAAACGAATCGCAACGGACAAGTTGAAAAAAGAATGGCAACGGATGGGTGGAAAAACGAATCGCAACGGACTAGTGGAAAAACGAATCACAACGGACAAGTGGAAAAACGAATGACAACGGATAAGTGGAAAAACGAATCGCAACGGACAAGTGGAAAAACGAAGGGCAACGGACAAGTTGAAAAAATAATGGCAACGGATGGGTGGAAAAACGAATCGCAACGGACTAGTGGAAAAACGAATCACAACGGACAAGTGGAAAAACGAATGGCAACGGATAAGTGGAAAAACGAATCGCAACGGAGAAGTGGAAAATCTTCAACTGACAAGTGACAAAATGAATCACAACAAAATTTTTACTTGTAGTGTTACGGGCAGATTGTTAATGTACTTGTCCAATTTGAAAACCTGCCGTAGTCCAGATCGCTGTCGGTGGGGAGCGTTCCCAAAATGCTGGCCGCTTTTCCGCGTTGTATGGGAACGCTAATCCGTTGCTCTAAATATAGGCCAGCCCTTTGGTCACGCGAGGCTTCTTGATGTAGAAGATTCCAGAAAAAAGACAACGGCAGATACATTTAGAAAGGGATAGATGATGAACCACAGAATAAAAAAATGAAAACCGAAATTGTAGAATAGAAGGTTGAAGAAGGAAAAGACAGAGATAGTTAGATGTTTAAAAGGGATTACAGGGGTAGACAGTAAATCATGAAAAGAAAACCGAAATTATGGGTTTCAGAAGATTCTTCCGGGTATATAACCAGCTTAATGCGCGCCTACAGGAGAATTAAGTTGAAGACAACGAAGTGATAAGTGCGATACGAGACAGTTGGAAGAGATGTTTAATAGAAGATAGTGACAAGTTTAGAGAGTTGGAAGAAGTTTACTAGAAGGCAATGTTTAGTTTATTTGAAAGTTTAGCGAAAAGTTTATTGGGCAGTTCAGCGAAACAGGAGTTTAGCGTAGTTTAAGAGAAGATCCAGAAGCGAGCTACGCGCGCTACATTCGGAGGTGAGCACCGCAGTAGCAGGAGGTGGTCTACGCATAATCAGCGACGGTATTGCGAGAGAGATGTCTCATCGTCGGGGCAGTGTGTCGATAGTTGCGTGAAGGGGCAACCCTACAGAGAAGGATCACGTACGGCTCTGTAAAGCAATAAAAGAATTTAATTGAAAAAAACGGGTGTTTCTTCCAATCCCAAGTGCGTACCCCTGCTCGCACATATCATAGTGTTCACAAAGAGCTACTTGAACTATTTTCCGTTAGATGGCCTTCTGTCAATTTGTCGATTTCAGGACATAAAAAATACCTAGAAACAGCACGTGAATGAATGTGCACAAAAATAAAGACAGATTTTATTTACAGGTATCACTTGTACTGATGGCCCCCTGTGGCGTGAACAGAGGCAGTACACCGTGAAGCAACTCAAAAACGTTGGCTTTGGAAAAACTCACATGGAAAAAGAAATTCAAAACGATTTGGTGAATATTCTAGAATACATAGAAAAGAACAGACTCAAACCTATAAATCCCAATCATGTATTCTCTCAGGCCGTAATAAATACAATTTGGAAATATGTTGCAGGTAATTATTTATTAACTGATTTCGAAAAGATGGAGGTCCTTAATTTGACTAGATTTTTTTTGGTTACGCGATTTCTCTGTCAATTTTGAACCCGTTTTTAATAAATAAAAAATATTCGAAAGAGTATACTCCTGAAGTGCTCCCATTGTCACCAAGTCAAGATTCGATTACTTGATCCCAGAGTAATCGAGAGCAAGCCTAGAATATAGGCAGGTACAACGTTTTGTGTTTCATGTATTTTATTTCTAAAGCTGTTGAAGTATTTGCGTAACTAAAAATAAAAAAAATAAAAAACAAAACTGTTACTGAAATAGGAAATATATATTGTGCCAATCCTAAATAATTGGGAGACTCTAAAAGAAAACAGGAAGCTTGATAGACCCGTTATAAATTTGTTATTACACACATACATACGTACATAACTTCACGCCAGGTCCCTTGCGGGGTAGGCACGAACAACAGAGCGCTATTTAGGCTTATTCTTACACATCTCACTTGCTTCTTTGACATTCATAGCTCTTGTCATGCACGCTCGTCTATTCTTAAGGCTCCTGACATCACCTTCTGCTAGTACACGATCAATTTGATCATGGAAGGTGTGTCGTGGCCTTCCGCGACTTCTGCATCCATCCACTTTTGCATTGTATATCTGTTTAGTAATTCTTCCATCATTCATTCTTTCCACATGCCCGAACCACCGGAGCATTCCTTTCCTTACCTTCATCCCCACACTCTCTTTCAGACCAACTCTTTCTTACTTCGGTATTACAAACACGATCCGCGAGCGTCACTCCGCAGATTTTCCGCAGTGCTCGCATCTCGACCGCGTTTACTCTACTTTCATGCTCTCTCTTCCATACCCAACTCTCGCTTCCATACGTGAGCGTAGGTACCAGCACCGCGTTGTGTATGGCAAGCTGGGCCTTCTGACTGAGGTTCTTAGCGCCTAAAAGTTTACCTAACGCTCCATTCACACTATTCCCCAAATTCACTCTTCTTTCTATATCAGCGGTGTACCTTCCATCCCTGCTAAAAGAACATCCGAGATATACAAACTCATTAACTTGTTCCAGCATAACATCATCGACCATTATCCTTGCATTCGTTCCGGTTGTTTCTCTTTCAAACCAACTCAACCTTCAACCATGCATGACCTTTGTTTTCCTCGCATTCAAATGTAAGCCTCTCGCCTGACATTCATCTTTCATCATTGTGACTAGTGTTTGCAGTTCTGATGGCGATTCGGCTAAAAGCACGGCATCATCCGCATAAAGCAAGCTGCTAACAACTAGATCACCCATCCGCACCCCAACATCCACCAATCTTAATCTCTGGAGACAATCGTCCAGGTATAGGATGAACAGCAAAGCCGACAGAACGCAGCCCTGCCGGACGCCAATATTGACGTCAAACCAGGGCGACAGGCTGCCGTCCACCCGCACTCATGCCATACAGTCCTCGTAAGTGGACTGCACAGCACTCAGCAATTGGCCATTAATCCCATATCCGGGCAAAATGTCCCAGAGGTCCTTCCGCACAACCCTGTCAAATGCTTTCTCTAGATCCACAAAACCGCAGAAAACCTTCCGGCCTATAGCCAGCTGCTTCTCCACGATGTTGCGGAGCGAGAAAACTTGATCCATACATCCCCTTCCATTTCTGATTTTGTTATTTGTTATTCATAATGAATAACACTTATTGTAACGCTCTTTAATCGTACGACTATTATGAATAAGGCGATATGTGTATGTACGAGTATTAACGTTATTCTTCTTTCTAGGAAAAGGAATTGAGGATCAGAAGTTGAATCTTCTGCTGGATATATTTAGCGAGCGTTCCAAGGCGTTCGACATGGCGGGGGGCCTTCTGAACGTGGCGCCCTGGTGCAGGTTCTTGGTGCCTGAGTACAGTGGTTACAACTTCATCATGAAGCTGAACAGGCAACTCTCCGATATTATAGAGGTTAATCTATTGTTAGCGAGTTTAGCGGGACTCGAATTAAAATGCCGTTGGGATTATTATAAAGTTTATTAGAACTATACAAACACGTATAACACAGGTACAAATATAACAGAACACAACAAGTCCAAACTTAATGCCGAAGGTCGTAATTCAATACAACGCGCAAAGTCCGTCACTTTTTGATTCCCAATTGTAGTGTACACACGTCTCTCTTCGATCGTGGTTATTGCTCGACTGCTTCCCTCCTACGTCAGGTCATTGTTTTATACTACACGAATGCAATACGTCCACCCGGCAACGTGGACCGAATTTCCTAGATTCAGCTTCTACTTTGAAATGCTTAACATCTAGCTAATGATTACAAATACAACAATAGGCTGTATGCCTATAACTAAACATAAGGAGACGGTCATAAAAGAATTTCAATATATGTAACGCAATACGCAGGGGGATTTTGTTTTTATTAACCGACTTCGAAAAAAGGAGGAGGTTCCCAATTCGTCGGGATCTTTTTTTTTTTTTGTTGCTTTTTTCGCCGATAACTCCGTGATTTATGATCCGATTTACGTGATACTTTTTTGTTCGACGCGGAATAGTTTCCAATTGGTCCCCTAAAAATTTTACATCGTTTGGCCCAGTAGTTTTCATTTTATGAACATTTTTCATGGAAATAATTTTCACTCCGTTCCATATGTACACCGATTATTCTGAGATTTATGATTCGATTTACGTGATTCATTTTTTGTTCGACGCGGAATAGCTGCCATGTGGTCCCCTAAAAATTTGACATAGTTTGGCCCAGTAGTTTTCATTTTACGAACATTTTTTTGTTCCCGGTTCTTGGGACCTATATTTTTTAAGAAGCGCGGCACCATTCGTAGGTCCACCCATACATAGCTAGACACTAAAAAGTAACTAATAAAATTTAAAAACTTCGTTTAAAAAAACCGACTTTAAAAACGAAAAAACTAAAATGTATAAAATAACTTATTTCTAAAGCTATTATTATTAATATATATTATCTAAAACATCTTGAAGTTGGTGCAAAGTAAAACATAAAAATTACTATATTTTGAAAATTACTAAGCACCGACTTTAAGATGTTTTAGATAATATATATTAATAATAATAGCTTTAGAAATAAGTTATTTTATACATTTTAGTTTTTTAGTTTTTGAAGTCGGTTTTTTAAACGAAGTTTTTATTTTTTCGAGACCAGAGTTGTAACACTATACATATATAATTGCTTGGCCTCACTGAATGACGGATATATCAAACAGCTCAAACTACTAGGGCTGGGATCGTGAAAATTTGCATGCGGTTTCCTTCTGCACTGTAGGTGCGTACTAAGATAGGATTTTAAAGAATATAAGCCCTACAGGTAGGGAAGGCCCAAGCTGTGCGTCGCGATGCGTAAGGGCGCCATGGTATTGTCCTAGATTACATACAGATCATTAGAAATTAAATAAAATTATAATTATATCATGGACACCGTTAAGAAAACATATTAATTTTTATTCTGTACCTATACAATGATAATAATATAATTGTATGGGTACAAAATAAACAACATGAAGATTTTAATATAATATTGAGCTTGTACCAACAATTTTATAACTTAACCATTACAATACAATAGTTATATTTTGTGTAAAGATAAATAGTAATAAGTACTATTTTTTATATAACACGTGTATTAAGGAGTTTTTTTTTATTTTCCAGGAAGCTATAAATGCCCACAAAAACAAGGAAGTGGTAGGTCCTGACTTTATTTATTCCTATTTGGAAGAAATTAAAGAAAACAAGGATAATTTTAACGGTAAATATCACATAATAATAATAGCCCATATATGTCCCACTGCTGGTCTCCGCCCTTATAAGGGGAACGGACAGTATACCCGGACGCTTGTTCAAGGCGGCTTGGCAAGGTTGACACATCGGTTATCTCGATGTGCAGGTTGCATCGCGATGTTTTCCTTCACTGTTGTTAGTGCGCTTTCTCGCACAACGGAACTCTTAACGAGTCGGGAGGATGTTTGGTTAATAATATATATAAAATTCAGCCTTCCTAAAATGACGTAACTCCCATTTTTTTTAAGTGTCTGTTAAAAGATATGGTCCATAGGAAGTGTCTGGCAACTGTATATATTTGTTTATAACAATATCATATATGACATATGTAAAAACTAGCCTTGCTACTTTGACGTAAGTTAGCATGGTTTTATTCCACCTTTGATACCTGCTGACCTGAAAAACGGCCCCTCTTTCAGATCAGCTAGTATCCATTCCTTTCTAAATTTATGTTAAACTGCGGATCCTAAAAAATCATCTATCCTAAAGTCACGTAAGTCTGAGGTGACTCGGGTCTTGGACTAATACGTTAAATCCATAAAAAAACACTACACACACTACCATGTATTTGACACACACACGCATAATATATACTCCTTTGTTTATTGATTAGTATAGTATAATGTAGTATAGTGATAGTATACTACACTAGTGATAGTAGTAGTATAGTGATTACAGAAGTATTCTTTGACAACAGAACCTTATAGTTCATTGAAATGTTACATGTGCTTTGCATTTGTTAGACGACGCAATTTTATTTTTGGGACATGTGTCAATAGAAGCTTACCCTCAAGTTTGTGGGGTCGCCACCCTTGTCCCCCGGCCGCCATCTTGGAAAAAGGGGTGAAAACACTTTTATCGCTATATCTCGGAAACTATGCGTCTTACAAAAAAATTGTTAAGTCGTATTTGTACTAAATTGTTTTGCCTACAAATATGTTTATATAACTTTTTGCCCTAAATTAAAAATTAAAGAAGTTATAAGCAAAAAAGTGAGATTTTTTTTATTCATTCCTAACTCTTTTCTTTACCATAGAACTTACCAAATTTAACTTATCGAATGTTAAGCAGGCAGAAAAGGTCCCCCGTTTTCCCCGCCACCTATGAGGTATAGTCCGTAGGCGAATTTACACACATGTCCCAAAAATAAAATTGCGTCCTCTAACTTAAATTGTAAGATTTCAATGAACTATTAATAATGTTCAAAATTACAATTTAAATTAATTATGGTTGAATTTTGACCAATAGGCGACCACTAGTATAGATTAATAAATTAAATTAATTAACAAAAATGACCTGACCAATCTCAATTAAACGATTTTCATGTTTTGTTTGCTCTAATACAAGGGTGGTTTAAAACAAGAACAAAAACATGCTTTTGAATTACGCTTGTATTATTTCACTTCTCATAAAATTTCCATACCGTGCTTTATATGTAAATCTATAGTTAATTAATAACTCCAAATTATTGGTTAGTAAGTAGCCTTATTATAATGCTAATACAATGTTGATTGGATCAACAAAATAATACAAAAGCAGAGAAAAATAGCTTAAACCAAACGGCCCTAGTGTGTGAAAAGTGTACATTTTAAGGTACTTTAAGATCCACTCCAGTATATTATATATATATACATTTTTGATTAAAATGATAGATGTGAACACTGCAGTACATGAAATATATGTGCCAAGAATACTATAATCTATAGCTACTTATGAATTTGCAATTCTGAAAGCGAAATTGATAATAACACTGTAATTATTCGCAGACCTGCAATTGAAAATAATATGTTTGGACTTAATTATTGCTGGCTCACACACAACCGGAAACTCACTCAAGTTTGCGATACTCAGAGTTGTAAGAGAGAAAAGGAAGCAAGATTTGATTTACGAAGAAATCAAAGATCGTATAGGCGACAATACACCAAGCTGGTCCGACTCTGTGAAGTAAGTCATTGATAGTTTAAATGCTTTAGTAAAAAAGCACTAACCAAATTAGTTTTGAATAAAATTAACTAATTTTATTTAAACAGTTAATTGGTATCAAGTTAACGTGGTTTTAAATAGAAAAATAATTTATTACTAGAGATTTATTAATACATAAATCGTACGTTTTTTGTGGTAATAGTCTCAATACATTTTACCTTATTAGGCGTGCAATATTCAGATCTTAAATCTCAATCTAAATTAAAAACGAATTTACAATAATAATCAAATAATTAGACTTTAGCCATGCTACATTTATTCTTCTTCTTACGTACTCCATATCACAATGGGGATTGTTCACAAAAAAATACCCTCTGATTTTATATTTTTATTACGTAAAAGAGGGTATTTTAAGATAATAATTTGAATATGTTTGTATTATAAGCGTTAGTTATTTTATAATTCGATTTTAAAGCTATTTCTTCGATGACGTCATAAGGCACAAGTTTACATTGATTTCTTTGCCTAGAAAACAAAAATAATAAAAGCACGTTTTATCTATATCTAATAATAGTAATCTGTGCTACTTATTTAAATATCACTGTCATTACTCATTATATCGATCACATATCGTGATCATTTTAGTGTATTTTGTCGCTAGGCTTATAATTTTTCGTGTTGAATCATTATTATTTTCTATAGTTATCGTTAAAATTTTTAAAGTGGTCTTTAGGGAAAATCCATGTTACATAACTTAAATCAAATAATGTACAGCTAGAATTTTTTTTACACCTGAAGCAGGCAAACAAGCAGACGGCCCACCTGATTGGATTTAGTAAGGTCAAATAAAGGTCAAACGCATTTTATACAAAATACAAGAAGATCGTACGTTTTTTGGAATTTTAACTAGACATAAATTATTAGGGACACTATTCCTCGAAATGGTTTTTCAAATAGCCAGATTGGAAAAAAGTGAACAATCCCTATTAGTCCGCAGTGGTGAACCAAGGTATCTGAATTCGGGATTACAAGTTAGTGTAGCTGATTGTAGTTTAAGAGGCCCAGTACTAGAGGTCCCGCCGAAATCGCAAAACAAGTATTTGGATTTGTTTCTGCTCATTTTTAACCCAACGTGCTCTAGCGCTTGCCGGCACCTGTCTAGTTTGTTTTGAAGTGCTACCCCGTCTACATCTACTAAGACAATATCATCTGCAAAGTGCATGCACTAGGGGGCCTCATCCTGTACCTCTGTGGTCAGGGCATCCCTGACTAACAGAAAAAGGTAAAGACTTAAGGCGGATCCCTGGTGCAAACCTACCTTTTCAGAGAACTTGATCGTGGTTCCCACTGCAGAGCGGACCTGCGTACTAGCATTCTCATACATGCTTTCGAAAAATCTTATACTTTGTATAAAAATACAAGATCAATCTGATAAACAACAATAACCGACGAGTAACCAAAGACAATGTATAGTGTTGGGAAATCATAGAATTACCAATTTACTTGCTTGGATAGGTCTCAAACGTGAGATAATGAACTAGTTCCCAGTATGAATTTCATCTCGATTTAGATCTGTAAATAATTTAGCTTAACTAAAGAAGACAATATCATCAAAATATTCAATTTAAACAGAAACACATACCGAAGTTATGAAGTAATGTATAAAACAGGCTTTATAAATTTTAATTTTTTTTTATTCATAATCTGTTGACGTGTTATCGCTATTACTTTCAGATTCAGATACGTGTATTAAGAAACTGTGGGCCGGAGTGTCTGTAACTAAATCAATTAGACCATCAAGTAGCATCACCCTCTCTGATTCTTTCATTACATGCTCAATTCATCGAGTCTAAAACACCGCACCTATTTAGCTAAGATCTTCTTTTATCAATTCTTTGACTTCTGCCATTTTAAAAGTTTTATTGTTTCTTCTTCTTTCTTCTTCCAACATACGATTTTAATTGTGCCCATACTAAGTCAATTGGGTTTAACTCAATGTGGCGGAAGGCCAATGGCAAGGAAGGGCAATGTTGTAATATTTTAGTTGGCTGCCATTTCGTCTACAACTTTTGAGTTATAATTTGTTTTAACAAATTTAATAGTTCAGCTTTCATATCTTCATCGTTGTAGGGTATACCTTTTTTTTAGCAGCCAAGCTTGTATATCTGCCTTCCGGCATCTCATATTTGGCACGCGGTTGACAAGCTTAGAGTGGATGGTGTATTGTTTAAAACTATTACCGACCCAGGTTCTACCAAATCCAAAATTGTTTTAGACCATTTTTCAAAATTATTCGCATCCATATCACCGTGGATTACATACACCATCGCAGTAGCTCTGGAGCACTCATTTTGAATTTCTGTAATAATAATATATGTTTTATCAATTATTTATTTATTTAATCAATGCATTATGGTCTCATGAATTTTAATAATTTCTACACGCTTAGCTTCGGTTGAGGAATGCAGAAAGCTCGTCTAGACATTGTTACTGCGTCAATTTTATGTAATACTACCGTTGTTCTGTCACAAATAAAAATGACCAAATGTATAGTTTTATATACCTATTTATTAATACAAACGGTATTTGAATTAATATTACATTTTCAAAACAGTCCTCTGTTGGAGAATCTCTATCAGGTTAAAAGTTTAACCATCAAAGTATTAATGTGACCATTTTGGACAAACGAAATACACTTACTTAAATTGTGTATTTTATTTTTTTAAACGCATAAGTCTTTAATGTATTGTAATAAATATTTATAGGTTTGTTATTCAATACTGAATATTCAAAGTCAATTAGTCACATTGTTTGGAAAAAAGTATAGTAAATGAAATTCAAATTATAAGCAATATTAAGATGTCCTTGAGGAATAGCCAACAATACGAAATGTCAAATCGCCATGGCGCTATATAGTCGGTGACCCCAATTTTTTGGAATTTAGTTAAATATTGTATTTAAATTCAAAGGTTAATTTAAAACAATTCTAGCCTTAATATATACTTTAGGCGTTTCTTAAGTCGATTGAGACATAATTATGATTACATAGTGTACGGCCACGTTTTACGCAGACCGGCTAATTACGTGGGGAACAAATGTCTAGCCATGCCGCCTCCGCCAGGTCCCGCTCGAAGGGGAAGGCCCAAGAAATGCTGGCTTGACGTCGTGAAGGATGACATGCGTGCCAATGGTCTCAAAACGGGGGATGCTGAAGACCGCGCGAAGTGGAGTAGAAAAAGTAGGAAAGCGAACCCTGGGCGTCGGACTGAACGCTCCGAACGCAACCGGGATTTAACGCTCGGATGATGCTAATGATAGTGTGTTCGACTGCAAAAATCCTGATATTGTGAAAAGTGCTGTTTATTCATCAGATTTATCTTGTACTAGCTTCTGCTCGCGACTTCGTTCGCATGGAAAAGTTAAAAAAAACCCGCGATTTCGAAACATTCTTCATTGGTGCTCCGCTCCTATTGCTCTTAGCGTGATGGTTTACAACCTATAACAATCCTCAATAAATGGGCTATTTAAACACAGCATTTTTTTTCATATCAGACTACTAGTTCCTGAGATTAGCGCGTTCAAGCAAACAATCAAAGAAACAAACTTACCAGCTTTATATATTATATATATATAAGACAAACTCTTTCACCGACACCACACCTGTCAAAATATCCGCTTCTATTATGTTACGTTGCAGAGAAATTACTTTCAGTCTGTTATAAGCTGTTTAAGTAATTAAAACTTTTATAACTATCCCACGGGAACTCTTTAATTTATCGGGATCAAAAGTATCCTATATGTTGATATAAGCTATCACCGTACAAAATTTCATGTCAATCGGCCCAGTCGTTTCGGAGATTAGCCGGTACAAACAGACAGACATACAGAGAAACAAAAAAAATGAAAAAAAAACTAAATGATTTCTATTTCACTTCTTACATTCCCCTGACTCGGTTTTAAGCATTTTGTTTTCATTGTACAGAAATTTGACCTCTACAATTTTTTATCTTATTTTATTACTTCTTTGGCATATCTTTCGCTCTGACTACCCATCACAGAACTTCCCGGGGGACTCGGTGGTATGCCTTCACAATATCTATGAAGACCATTTGGCGATTTTTATGTATCTGTCTGTATTTTACCACTAGTTGGTGTATTGAAAACATGGCATTAGTTATTCTACAACGAGGCATAAACCCGAACTGGGATAGCGTCACCCCCGTTTCCTTCCGTAGCCGGTCCTCAATCACTTTCTCCCATATTTTCACAATATGTGACAGTAGTTTTATTCCCCTATCGTTGTTACAATCTTGAATGGTCACCTTTTTGCTTGAATATTAGCACCAGATATGATTGGTTTTATTGATATCTAACGTAAAGCTGATTTACACTGATCCAGCTACTGTCTTCAAATAAGAAGGAAGTCAGTCCTGACTTCATACTGGCATCGTGTAATTTATTAATTAGAAGTCGGACCGCTCCCCAAGTCCGTAGCTGAATCTATCTAAATCAGACTTATTATATATAGTGTACTTATAAGCAACAAAATTATAAATAAATACTTTTTACTAAACAACCATAATTTTAATCGGTATGAATATGTCTTGATATTCACAGATTAGTGTACACGTCAGCGTTCCTGCTAGAAGTATACCGATACTACAGCATAGCAGCATTTATTGGACCAAAAAGAGTGATGGAGAATACAGTAATGGACGGCTACCATATACCAAAAGATACCACCGTTTTGATATCCGTTTATGATTTGCACTTCGATCCAGAGATTTGGAAGGATCCACACGAGTTTAAACCAGAGAGATTTATCGATGAGGATGGAAATTTAAAGCATTCTGAACATTTATATTCATTTGGATTAGGTAGGTGTCAATATTTAACCGACTTCAAAATAGTCGTAGGTTCTCAATTCGTCGTATGTTCGTTTCTCGACATCTCAGTCAATTGTGAACCGATTTTCAAATTTTTTATTGTAATCAAAAGATTGCACTACCTATTTGGTCCCATTGTCATCATGTCAGGATCTGATGACGAGAAACCAAGGAGTTTCAACTTCTTCGTAACACGACATCTACGTCAATTATAAACCGATTTTTAATATTTATGTTTTGGTTTATAGTGCGACGTCGGTTTTGATTTTGTAAAAAAAATACAACCATAATTTTGTTTACTCCGTGAATAGCTTTTAATTCTTATAAGCAATTCCTAAAGATTTATTTAACAAACTGTAATAGTAATGAAAATATATTTTAATATTTAAATTGCGTATCAAATGAACCCATTAATTCAATACCTTATAAAAATATGATTATTTGTATTTTAATAAAACTTAAAACTGATTTATGTTATTATGAATATTTGAAGATCATTTTAGTTTTGGTTTAAAATATAAGATAAATTAACGTATTGTTATGATCGACAAAGACCAATTCACACCTGCTGTTTATTACCTTCCCGCATTTGGACTTATTTTCTTTACTTTGTGTTTAAAAATTGTAATCAGAATAACAGCCTATTGTGTATATTTTATGGTGGTCATTAGCCAAGTGTGATTCTTGGAAATTATTGTTACGCGAGTATTGTGTCGAGATATGTTGTATTTGTAGAATAAAGCAATGCCCGAACGGAGGGGTGAGGCAGTCTAGCAGCGGTTCAAGACGTGTACATTCTATAAGCTATATAGTGACTGACTTTGCGCGTGTTATTAAATCGTGCATTACGTTTGTACTAGTCGTGTTCAGATATTTGTGGGGAACGAATGTCTAGCCATGCCGCCCCTGCCAGGTCCCGGTCGAAGGGGAAAGACCAAGAAATTTTGGCTTGACTTTATGAAGGATGACATGCGTAATTGCGTACCAATGATCTCAAAACGAGATATGCTGAAGACCGCGCGAAGTGGAGTAGAAAAAGTCGGAAAGCGGACCATGGGCGTCGGAGTGCGCTCCGAACGCAACCGGGATTTAACGTTCGGATGATGATGATGATAATGATGATGTGTTCAGATATATTTGTACCTGTGTTATACGTGTGCAGTTCTAATAAATTCTATAGTAATTCCAATGGATTTTTTAATTCGAGTGCTGTAACTCTTAACAATATATTAGTAAAGAGACGTATTAAATAGCTTGATCGTTATTGTTGCAGGACGCAGGCGGTGTCCAGGTGATTCGCTGGCGCGCTCCTTCTTATTCATCGTTTTCGTCGGCATAATTCAGAAGTACTTCATCCAGAGCGTCGAGGATGCACCGCCTTCTGACGAGCCCATAATGGGACTAATCATGTCACCAAAGCCGTTCTCAGTTCAGTTCGTCCCCAGAAGTTGAAGCGGTTTACCCTCCCATAAGAAGTCTTCACTTCACAAAAGTAGATTTTTACTTATTTTCTTTTTAGGTAGTAACATATTTTAAGAACCAGCGTAACTAGAGAAACATAACGTTGAATGTTTCACAAATCGATACTCGTCTAACGTTTCATTGAATTTGAATCGATTATTTATTCGTCATATATTCGTTACATTGATATCTGTTGTTTTCATATTTCTTTAAAACGGTAATACAAAACTTCTAAGCGTCTACTGTGTCACTGTCAAGTGTCATACGTCAGACAAAGGGGTACTCACATAGTATATTGAATATATGGAGAGGTACTCAGTTCAATCGTCAGGCATTGTGATGAATAAAACAAAAATGCATAAGTATTTGTTAAAAACAATAAATATCGTGGCTCAACTTTACAATAATGGACACTGAATTTTACGAAAATCAAGTTTAGGGGTATACATACGCCTTATATATAGACACTAGACCTCTTATTTGGGCTAGGAAACAAGTTTTTAGGGTCAACCAACAAGTTTTGAATGAATAATGGGAAAAACAAAAATACGTTTGATAAACAAGGTTATGTCACTTTTGTGACATAACCTTGTTGACCAATGGTGACCAGAACCGACTGGTCACCATTTATTTATTGATAACTATTTAAATGGTGGTTACAAATCGGTTGTGACATTTGTTGACCGCTGTCATGGCACACTTGCTTTGCTTGATAGGCTTGTGGGCTTTAGTCCGCGTTTTTAGACTGTATTAAATGTTTTTTACATTGACCACTAACTTTTCTTCTGCATTTCTCGTCTTTAGACACAAGAAATAAGTTCACCATTTTGAAAAAAAATAGTAAAGTTATGTTTACAAAAAAAAACATATCTCAAAAACTACACGTCTCCTAGACATGGGGGTTGCAGGAGGGAGAAGTACTCTTCCCCACCTTCCCCCTCCCCTCCTCCACTACTTAAAATTCAGTGTCAATTATTGTAAAGTTGAACCAATATCGTAAAACTATCGTTCACTTTTAGGCAGAATTAAACATTTTTTGAAAAATTATGCGTGTAGGTGACCAGACCTTTGCTTCGAAGAAAACCGCCAGTCTCCTTTGAAACATGCAGACATTTTAACGATGGACGGAAAATGGCATTAAGACAGGCTAATTATGGAGACGTGCAGATACGTGGATTGACTACTTTGTAACTATCATTAGCTATAGTGCATCTCTAGGTAGGATTTAGGCTTGTCACGTCTGTCGCAGTATTAATCCTGATGGCGCAGAAGATTGATGACGTGGGAACAGCGTCTCGGTAAACATAGTGTAGGATGCTCTCTAGTGTAGCTTCTGCGTAAAGTGTTTGGTAGGATAAGAGAAATGGAGGGCTGTTATATAATTATTGCTGTAACTTGGGGTGACCTATGTCCAACATTATAATAGATACTGCCCTAGTGTTTTGAGGTTAACAATAATATGTGTGTGATAATAATAATTATAACGCACAATATCAATCTTTCAGTGACTAAGTCAGGGGCTGGCAATGCTGCTTCAACAGCTGAAGATCTCAAACGGCGCAAATATGGAACACTGGGAAGGCGTCACATATTTATGTCGTTTGGAGTTGAAACTTTAGGTCCGTGGGGTCCATCAGTAAAGGGTTTCTTTAAAGAAATCTGTAAGAAACTCTTCGAACCCTTGATCAGAAGGCTTGTTCGTATTTTGCGCAACGAATCAGCATTGCCATACAGGGTAGTAATATAGCCAACCTTTTGGGCTCGATTCCATCTAAAAGCGATTTGTTACATACTTTATTTTAACTTATTTATAACTTAGTTTATTTTTAAGTATTTACTTTAGTTGATAATTTAGTAAGTATGTATTACTGTTGTATACATATTTTAGGAACTAGCTCAAGAATGTTTTGAAATTAAATATAATTAGCAACAATATAAATGAGTATTTAATTTACATAAAAGCTATAATTTAGCTCTAAAATCGTACATAATGTTAATTCGCTATAGACTGTTAAAAACTAGTTAAACACGAATCTGTTCAGGCCGGTGGCTCGTTTACAGTCTCCCACTTGAGAGCGGCAGAACATTGATAGCACAATTAGAACCGGTAGGTGGCGTTCAGATCGGGTTTTAGAATCCTCCTGATCACCTCGAGCGATTCTGGTGATATTGTTTTTGTGTGTTTAAGTGGATTCCCGGATGGTTTAGATTCGCGATTAGAACCGATAGGTGGCGCTGAGATCGGGTTCTAAATTGTTATTTTTTCAGGACAACGTCTGCCGAGGCCGCTAGTAGCTTACAAAAACATGGTTACAAAATTTATTTCATTGTTATACTAATTAAACATGACATGGAAGTAGTTTTATTAATTATTAGTATTATTTATTATAACAGAAGTCGCGGAAAGCCACGACACACCTTCCATGATCAAATTGATCGTGCACTAGCAGAAGGTGATGTCAGGAGCCTTAAGAACAGACGAGCGTGCATGACAAGAGCTATGAATGTCAAAGAAGCAAGTGAGGTGTGTAAGAATAAGCCTAAATGGCGCTCTGTTGTTCGTGGCTACCCCGCAAGGGACCTGGCGTGAAGTTATGTATGTATTTATTTATTATAATTTAACAAAATTGGGTCGTTTTGTCTCACGTCAAAAGGAAGGTTTGCTCTGAAAATCAGCGTTGTGTCGGATATAATTCCGGCATAGCGATATGCTGAGTGCAAACCTTGTTTGCTGATGATGCGGCGTACAAATTCGCGAAATATGCTACGTGTGTATAATTATCTGTAAGAAATGTAATTACGCCGCTATTTCCCCTATAAAGTTTTTCTTTCTTTCAAAAAATTAATTTTTATTTTGCTGAGAAAATTAGATACCTAAGTGGAAAAAGGTATTACCTAGAGGTAACTAAAAAATATACAGTAATTTATATTTGTATGGTAAAGTTCAATTGACCTAGCCACCGTCAAAGCATGGCTGCGGGCATCGGTTGGCCCACGTCCCCAAAGGCCCCAGTGGCTTAATTTAGTGATATGCCGATAGCCGGGAGCGTTGATTTCTCAACATACAAAGTGGCCTGTCGTCATTCACTTTTATCCGATTAGGCCGAAAGAGTCAATTAAATTTTTAATAGAAGAAAGTACTAAGATTTCATTAAATAATATGCATAAAAATCTAGGATGGATTTCTTTGGGTGCATAAAAATTAGCTCATTCCGACACAGTTTTAACTAAAACGATGTAAGCTACATTCCTTTTTAATGATGCGAATTTCAAGTCAAGCGTGGACGAATTCGCGGGCATATCTTAGTAATAAATAAGTACATCTTCTTCTTCTACGAGCGGGCGGTTTCCGCAACTCGACGGCATAGCGCCTATTTTGCGTACGTGGGTGGATGGGGGTTACTTCATCCATGCCAGCTCCTCCAGGAAGTTCACCAGTTTCATGAAGTCTCTGAAGACTTTTCTAAGGCTACCTGTGGCGGCCAGATTTTCGCCTTGCATTGGGCCTCCTCTCCGCATCCTAGCAGGACATGGGTGGCTGTTTCTTCTGCCTCCAGTCAAGGGAAAGTTAGGAATATACGTAATAAAGAAAAACTTTATATGCACCCTGCAAAAAATAACTATACTGTACAAGAGCATAGTATCCATGGCCCCAAAAATATTTGATAAAATCCCAAACGAGCTGAAAGCTCTAAAAAATAAATTATTCAAATCACAATTTAAAAAGTACTACTAACAAAAAGCGTCAACAGTGTAACGGAATTCCTTAATGATAAGTTTTGAATATAGATGATTAAGGGCGGCTTGCATGACGTTCCTTAAATTCGTTTAAGAAATACAAAACGCATTTAACACCCTAAGAGCGGCTTGCATGACGTTCCTTAAATTTGTTTAAGAAACACAAAACGCATTTAACACCCTTAAATACGATAAGTGTCTTGCACAACGCTAAATTTACCGGTGTAATGTGGTTGAAATCATTTATTAAAGATTATTGTTACATTAAACATATACGAGTACATACATAATTCAAGAAGAGTAAATTAACACGGAACGTATTCGCGCGGGCGCCGATGTCGGTACGCGCGAACGTTTCGTATCGTGTCATAAGTACGACTGTCTTGCCATTCCTGCGCAGTGTTGCCAGATGACCATGACAATTAACCCCCAAATTTTTTTCAAAAACCCCCAAAATAAGCTTTTTGAGAAAAAAACCCCCAAAATAGTTTTTACTTATTTTAAAGGAGAAAGAAAAAATCAAAACCACCGTCGTAGCGAAAACGTCACTAATGACGTCATCATTTTCCCTCACGGGGCGCTCACAACGACCCGTGTCAATAGGTGCGTTAAATAACCATTCCACTTGAGTTTACGATTGTGACGCCAGCAAATAAGTGAAACGGGAAAACCGCAGTTGTGAACGTGATCATTATCAGTCTCTAACGGAAAGTAGCCTATGGGATACGACGCATACGAGTAGAGACGGCATAATAAATAAATAACGTAAATGAACGAACGAATGAATTGGATTATTAAAATGAACTATTGAATTGAAGTATGATTCACTAGTAGAGTATAATTCTAAGATAAAGTAATAATACCGTATTGTGACTTAGATATAATAATTAAAGTGATGAGAATTGTGTTTGTAGATGAGTTATTGATACTTAAAATATCTCTCCAAAATTTCTCACAACAAAATATTTCCCCCCGAAAGTCCCCCCAAAGAATCTTTACCCCCGAATCTCCCCCCAGACGTCAAAAAAAGCCCCGAATTTGCAGGGAATCCCCCCCATCTGGCAACACTGTTCCTGCGTCTTGTGTATCCTTTGGGGAGCGTGGGCCCCTGCGCACCAGATGGGAGTGGCGAGAGACGCGGAGGGGACGCGGCAGGCGACGACTCCCGCACATGTCTGAGCCCGTCGTAATATCTTCGCGTTACACCGGTAAATAGATGGTAAAAATTATAAGCCTTGGCGGTATCGTACTGAGACAGCGTGCAGGGCAAAACCCGGCACTAAAGAAATTTGGCCAGGAAAACTTCAAAAGCCCGATGAGCCTGCAGCATCTGATGGTGCAGATGCTAAAGCAATATATGATATAAAACAACAATTTCTAAGAATTTACTGTGTCTTTTTAACTCTGATGAAGACAAACATGACGGATGAGATTCTTGAACAAGAACGCCTATAATGGAAGCAGCGAAGACATATGATCTTTGTCTCAAATTCTTTGATTATAAAAAGGACCCTAAACATGAGATGGGAAGGGAAATCTGCATTAAACAACATTTCAACAACTCTTTTCCTAAATTAATGTTTATTATTCTTTATGAAATTGTAAGTTATTAAAAAGTCAATCACAGATTGTCACTCGTATTAGTTCCTGATATTAGAGCTTCAAGCAAACAAACAAGGAAACTCTTCAGGTTTATATATTAATATAAGATTTGATATTTATGAACTGAGACTCCGTTTTCATTTACAATGTCGTTCAGTGATATCTTCTTTCTTTTACTTCTGCAGAGGATCGAATTTGTCAAATGAAATTATCATTTATTGCATAAAGCATGGCACGTAAACAGATGGTAAGAATATTCCATAAGTTCACATGTTTTTGCCTTTAGGGGGTCTAAATCTTATGCCTATATATATATATATATATATATATATATATATATATATATATATTAAATTTTATAATGTAGGTATGCGTATTTTTATGTATGTAGAAAAAAGAACAATATTTTGTAATCGAGTCGTCAAAGCGCGCTTGATAAGTTTGATAATGGCCAATTCCTATTTGTCTATCTCTTGCCGATCGTTCATTTGCCTTGCTAACGGTTACAAGTTAGCACAAGCCCCATAAAACTGATGTCAAAATTGAACCAATAGTGAGGTATGTGAATAAATAGCAAAGTAATATAGGAACCGCCCAATAGTAACAAAACTTGCGACCAAGGCGTGGGGAAAACTAGTTTTTTACTAATTTCGAATATGGATTCAATTCATGAAAAAATATGTAAGATACTTGTCTTATATGATGACAGTATTTATTATAAGGGTAGCCTCAATGCACATGGTCAATTTTCTAAACGAACTTTTTCTTTCGAATTAAATAAGGTTAATTAAATAGAATTTAGTATTTAATTATAACAACTATTAATCAAAACTAAAATATCCTATAAATAAAATATATAAATAATAGTAAAAAACTAAAATTAAAATAATTACCTATATTAAAGCCCGTCCAGCCCCACCAGACCGCTGTCGCTGGGCATTGTACCTAGAAGGCTGGCAGCATTACTTCGCTGGATGCAAAAGCTAATCCTTTGAGCGAGGGAAGCTCCAGCCTTCCGATCCCCTGTTACATCGGCCAGTTGTTTTTTGATTTTTTGAAAAAACAAGCGCAACTTGCTAATTTTTAACCGACTTTCAAAAGGAGGAGGTTCTCAAGTTCTACGGTATGTTTTTTTTATGTATGTACACCGATTACTCCGACATTTATGATCCGATTTACGTGATTCTTTTTTAGTTTGACGCAGAATAGTTCCCATTTAATCCCCTAAAAGTTTAACATACGTTGGCCCAGCAGTTTTCATTTTATGAAATTTTTTTATGAAAAAAATTTCATTCTGTTCCATATGTACACCGATTACTCTGGTATTTATGATCCGATTTACGTGATTCTTCTTTAGTTTGATACAGAATAGTTGCTATTTGGTCCCCTAAAAAATTTAACATAGTTTCGCCCAGTAGTATTCCTTTACGAACATTTTTTTTCCTGTTTCTTGGGACCCATATTTTTTAAGGCGCGCTGCACCTTTCGTAGGTCTACCCATAGCTAGATACTAAAAAGTAACAAATAAAAAAAATCGTTTAAAAATACCGACTTCAAAAACTAAAAAGTATAAATTAACTTATTTCTAAAGTCATTTTTAATTATAATATCTTATTTTTATTATATAATTATTATCTAAAACATCTTAAAGTCGGTGCTTAGTAATTTTCAAAAGAAAGTAATTTTTATGTTTTACTTAGCACTGATTTCAAGATGTCTTAGATAATATTATATAATAAACATAAGATATTATAATTAAAAATAGCTTTAGATATAAGTTATTTTTTTTTTATTGTAAAACCAATAACCAATCTACATGTTTTACTGCTATGTTTACATTAAAAGTTAAAGGCCCATTAATTGACTTTGAGTATTGCAATTAAACAGAACCAGCAAAAAGTCGGCTTGGTTTCTACGGAGTGTTAACTGTTTGTTTAACGTATCGGAATTTGCGTGGGGTACTTTGAATCTCTGATGCTCTGACGACGTCTTGTAAATGCCGTGTTCCTCATCTACAATATTACATTGTAGGTTAGTGTATAGCAAATATGGAGTATAGTCTTATACGTTGTGGCCGAATTAAACCGGCTCGGCCACCAACCGGCTTCCTCCGTAGAAACGGCCGACCGACAGTCTTTTTTTTTTTTTTTTTTTTTTTTTGGAGCTGACTCAGCTGAATAGCCGCAGATGGCTGTTTCAGCGATACCGGGCTTTGGGGGCTTCCCGCCTCCGTGGGAGCGGAGGCGTTCAGCCCGGAAGCAGCACGCTCGAGGAGGCACCTCCTGTGAGGTTCGACCTCGGCTCGACCGCTGCGGGGGATTGACTCTATATTGGGAACAAGCCGTAAAAAGGCTGAATGAGCTAAGCCAACAGGCTGAAGTGATTATTTGGGGACTCTTCATCGACTCCGCCGGCGGAGCCGATCCTAGTCTATCATTACTACCGCTTCGCAACGTGTTATAGCTGGAGGAGAAGAAGCGGCGGAAGAAACTCTCCAGCAACACGCCTAGGCTAATCTTGTATGGCTACTTGTGTCTGTAATGAGTATGGATTGGTGGGTCTTACGATTGTGTAAGAGGATTCGAGCCGGGGGCTCTCCGGCGTCTGTTGTGTCTGCGTCTGTTATGCCAGGCTGATGTTCTGAGCCTCGGGGGGTTCATAATCGCGATTTGACGTGCGATTTTGTCAGGCTCGTCAATGAGTACATTGCGAGGTCTGCGTTTACTCGTGGGAGCGTTTGGAGTGGGTTTGTAGTTGACCGTTTCCGTCACCAGAGGGTTCGGGTGATGGGGGGCGAGGTCAAAGAATCTGCGCGATAGTGAAGTTATATAGTCCTTGATGGAGGGAAGCTCCAGGTCGCGATGCAAGTCGGCGAGCCGCATATAGCGCGGGCCGTCGACTGCAGCACGTAGAAAGTGATTCTGGATTCTTTGCAGTCTCCAGATGTTAGCGTCGCTGGCGTGGCCGAAGACCACACTCGCATAGGTCAAGATGGGGCGGATGCAAGTTTTGTAAAGAGTCACCTTATTTCTAAGGCTCATCTTACTCCTCTTGCCTATCATCGGATAGAGTCGGCCGAGGATCAAGTATGCTCTGTTCCCGACCGCTCTGTTATGCTTGTGGAAGTACAAGCCTCTGTCTAGGGTTACCCCAAGATAATTGACTTCGTTAGCCCAAGGGATAACTTGGTCGAATAGCTTGATGGGCATAAGTTGGTTGGAGGGGCGGGTATTGGGTGAGAGGCATTTGCGGGAGAACATGATGGCTGCACTCTTCTCGGGGTTCACCTCAATCCGCCATCTACGGAACCAGTCACCTAGTTCTTTGATGGCGGTGTTGAGCTGCTTGCAGATTCTGTATCTGCTGGGGTCGCTACTGAATATGGCGGTGTCATCCGCATATAGGGCTAGCTGGGTATGGGGGTGCCGTGGCATGTCGCTGGTGAACAGCGTGAAAAGTAGGGTGGAGAGCGCGGAGCCCTGGGGGACTCCCGCTGAGATGGTATGAGGGGAGGAGCGGGTGCCCTCCACTCGGAATCTGAATTTACGGTCTTTGAGGAAGTCCCGTAGAATGAGTACGAGTCGGTCTGGCACACCGAGCTGATACAGCTTGTATATAAGCCCGTTGTGCCAAACTTTATCGAAGGCGACCGACAGTCTTAATACCAGCACTTGTATATATACCGATCGACGAATTGAACATTGCTTGCGCGATGTAGGATTTTCTTGATTTACGCTGAAACTATTAAGATTTAGAAAATTATTACAGCACCAATAGATTTATCAGGCTCATAAAAATGTGTATATATAGTTTTTATAGACATATCATAGTTCGTTTTTAAGTTATTAAATTTTAACGTGTTTTACCAACGTAAATAGTGCTATAAATTGTCTAAAACTTCACAAAATTAAAATATTTTGTATAAATCAATTATTAATTGTTTTACTCAAACTACTGAACAAAAACATTATTAAATTGACCATCCTTTGTGAAACACCTGAAGTTACGCATGTATTAAATTAGAAAATAGTTAAAAATAACCATTGAATTCTAAAAAAAAATTTTAACAAAATCTAAAAAAGATTGTTAAGTAATAAAAGCTAAAATAAAATTCTCCCGAGCAAGATTTGAAATCGAATCATTTGAAATATTGAGTTCGGGACGCGAATACGTTAGCCATTAGGCTACAAAGTTTCACAATACTATAGAAGGATTCAAATATACCTACATGCTTAAAAATTTTACTTTGTCATTGATAAGTGCAATCACTCATTTATTATTGTTTTATTTGATAAATTTTAAAAAATATTTTAAGATGGTAAAATAAAGAAGAGAAATTTCATTATATCATAATAATGTCGATTTTTGGTTATTTTTCATACATTTTTAGCTCAACATTGAATCTAAATTGATTTTTATATATAAATAAACAAAAAAGAAAAGTAGAAGCCGATTATATTATAAATATATATTTTAACAAGAAATAAACCGACTACAAACTAGTAAGGAAACAATAATATTTTGTACAGCATCTTGAAGTCAGAGTATTGTGCCAATGTGATTTTGTTTTTTATGTATTCAAAATGTAGAAAATATTTTTGTTTTTGTTAAAAAAGAACCACTTTTTTGATGCTTGAATAGCAACTAAAAAATAATGACTATATAAATAGAAAATTATAATTTAAACCACTGTAGAAATTACATTGTCACGCGTATACAGTACGTAAGTTTTGCCTTTCCTAAAAGAGAAGGCGCTGGGCGCTCGGAACTTGGCGTCCTGCAATAAGGGTTGCTCTCGGTTTCCCCGGGACTCACTCATCGTATCCTGTTTTGGTGACAATGGGACTACTGCAGGAGTATACTCTCTTGAATATACGAAAAATTTGAAAATCGGTCCACAATGACACACATGCAATAATTTAAACATACAAAGGAATTAAGAATCTTCTACTTTTGTAAGTTGGTTAATAAAGTCCTAATTAGCTTCTTATTAAACATTAACGCGGGTGAAACCGCGGGCAAAAGCTACTTTAAAAACAAGAAAAAGATCGGCTCAACTGAAAATATTCCGAGCAGCTGATTTTCATTCATAGATTTTTTCTGTGTGTCTGTCTGTTTGGCAACACGAAAAATACTTATAATATCATCCCATAAATGTCCCATTGCTGGGCTCGGGCTTCCCATTATAGGGGAACAGACAGTATACCCGCCACGCTTGTCCAAGGTGATTTGACAGGTTTGACACATCGGTTATCTCGTTGTGCAGATTGCATCACAATGTTTTCCTTCGCCGTTGTTAGCACGTGGTAATTGTAACATTTAAAATACTTAATGAATAATAAATAATTGAATTTTAACACAGAGCTAGTTTATATAGTGTTTGTCGTAGCAGGTGCCTGCCTAACCCAATGAGAAACAGGCGGAACAATATGTATGTCTCATCCGTACAGGAACGAAGAAAGAATACAATTTCTTGCAGGCAAGCGGCCTGTCATAAGAGGGTACAAACAACCCAGCACCGAGTGGTAGAGTATGTTACACGTCGGGATGGCTACCCCCTCTGGCCTAGAGTATGAGTATGCAAATAACAATAAACATTAGTGATAATAATTAAAACCAAATAAGTATGGACCAGAACGGATGCACCAGTTAGTCAGTTTTCTAATCTAATATGCATATTGATACAATAACCACGTGCTAACAACGGTGGAAGAAAACATCGTGATGCAATCTGCACATCGAGATAACCGATTTGTCAAACCTGCCAAGCCGCTTTGGATAAGCGGGGTGGGTATACTGTCCGTTCCCCTATAATGGGTGGCCCGAGCCCAGCAGTGGGACATTTATGGGCTGATAATATGTATAATTAGGTATGTACCTATCTATATAAGTTTCAAAATATTGTACGCCCAACCGGCAAAAAAACATGTTCTCAGTATAATAAATAACAAGACCCATTTGTGTAACCATGTTTTTATATGCAATAAATTGTTTGATGTGATAAAGCAAAAAATATACGTCAATATCGTAGCAAGTGGAAATCCATCGTCTCTGCCTGCCCCTAAGGGAGGCAACAATACGTGTTTGTGCTCTTTAAATCTGTATTTGATATGAACGTAAACGTCGCCCAGACACAAAGAGGTCGCTATGAGCGACAAGGCCGTCCATTGTACAATAGTAAATACTTGTTTATTAATTATCTATGTTTAAGTTCATTGTGAACAATAAAGAACAGAATGCTTCGACCTTGAAGTTCCCATTTTAAGGAGAACAGACGTTAAATTAGACTCTTTTAAAAGTCGATTAGCAGGTTTGATACATCCGTTTTATATGGATGGGAACTATCTGTCGCGGTTTTTCCCTTTGTGCTATGACATGGCGAGTTTTAAAAAGGGCTTTCGAAGTATGTCTTTTTGAATAAAGAGACAAAAACAATGTTGTCGATATGACGATAAATCTAAAATACAACTATCTGTCTTTTTATCCATCTATCTGATCGAGCATTACCTGAAAACTACTAGATGAATTTAAATTAAACTAGACGCAAAATCTAGCTTATATCCCGAGTGAACAATTAGGATAACTTTTATCCCGATGCCAACACATAGAGTCTCCTTAACATCTGTTTTGTCTGTTTTTTTGTTATTTTTACCTGCTTTTTCATTCAAAAGCTTTGACATTGGCAAAATCAATGCCGTGTGCGGTTGAAGCAATCAAAAACTAGAGTAATTAAAATTCAAATATTTCGATACTAAACTTTTTATAGGTATAAACCAATAAACAGTCAATAACGTTACCAAGTTACCAGTGACTTAAACTGTCAATAATATACACGACAGAAACCCACAAATCTGCCAAAAGGTTTGCGTGGAAATTCACACTAATTCAGCAGGAAATGTGAAATGCTGAAAAAGTTATTAATTACATTACAAATATCGCAGTAATTTTAATAAACTGAATTGCATTCTTATGATTGAATAAATATACTTGTGTTGTGGTTTTTCGTTGGTGCTTTATTCAATACATAAGGTATTTAGTCACTGGATATCTTAGTGGGATACGATAAGAGTTTCATCCGTATTAGTGGATCTGGTCTTGTAATCTTGCTTCCTTCTCATCTCCTACTACTGAGATATGTATTTTATTGAGCTGCGTTTTGAAGCAACTTTGCTTTTATTGTGTATACCGTAAGATATTTCCGTATTTCATCGTGAATTAAGTCTACATAAGAAGAATACAGATATGCCAACAAGTACAGCCATCGGATGGAGTTCTAGTATATCTATATTTTCTGATAAAAAGGTAAGTATCAAGACGCTTCGTTCCTAATACTTGCCGGCCAGGAGTTGGTTATAGATATGCATGTGGGTGGTGAATTTAATGGTGATATGTGAATATATGGTAAAAGTGCAATATTGGTGAAAAACATAAGAGAGAGGTTATATTCACAAAACAAATCTGCCGTCTCTCCTCCGCCTTCACTACTTAAAAAGTACACTACATCCCACATTTTTAAAATATCGGATAATATGCCCACCACGCATTGCCAAGGTGGATAAGCGGATGACATATCTATCTCGACACTGTTGTTATAAAGTATTCCGACAATTTGCAAAGGGACAAGAAACGCTATTACAGACATGTTACATTCTGAGAGGTTTAAAGCCTCGTTTGGAAATGAACCCGCTTGCTCCCGCACAACATGGGAGTTCAATCCTCCGCGCAGCCCACATTCTGGTGGAAACTGTACTGTTAGGACGGTGCTCCGTGGGTCCTTTTAAAAAAAAACCAATTTATTCGCTGTAAGAGTTTAATTAAAAATACTTCTGCACTATGCAATGGTTAATAAGTCTCTCGCTATTACAGAAAATTAAATTGTTTTTATACAATGTACAATTGCACGGCTAAGCAATTGTTTCATATAATATAATGTCATAACAGTACGCAGTTAATAACATACGAAGAATTTCTTACAATGGATACTACGCTAACTTGATTTTAGGTATTTTCTATTTTAAGAGAAAAGCACTCATTAATGTTTTAATATTGTTTCTAAAATTTCATAAAAAATATTGAGCTATTGAAAAGTTTTTTGATTCAGACTATTTGTTATGAAATTTTGGAAATGTAACATTCAGGCATTAATGAGCAGGGTTGGATTCGAGTAAGCTGAAAACGATAGCATAAAAAATTAAAAAATATAGTATTTGTAAAAAAATATAGTACACTTTGTTATTTTGAATTAAAAATACCTAAACATTAAATCAACAGGAGTTTACATAAAATGTAGTCCTCTACCAAGTTTATCAGTTCTTTAATATTAGTATCATCAGAATTTAATCTTATTTACATATCCTCAGTAGGAATAAAATCAGTACACGATTATTAGCACTTATCAGTTTGAATATTGAATGCGAAATGAGATTACGTCCGTACCATAATAATAATAATTAGACGTACTATTAGACGCCTATGAACTTTATTACCTACTTCATAGAGAGCAATATGCAAACTTACTGTTCGAACCTTCAGAATGTCAGAAGAAAAAGTGTAATTCACGGGAACTCCCAGTAAATAGTTCATGGATGACGATTTATAATCTGTAGTCTTCGACTACCGATTAGACAACGTCATTACATCTCAATGAACTTTTTATTTAATGTTGGGTTTTAGCACCGAATTGGATTTAAATACTACTTATATTAGTCATATAGGCAAGATATTAAAATAACAGTATTTTTTCGTACCATCGTAAGATATAGATACTATCCGTATATAGTAGCGAAGCATGAAATTGTAGTACAAATACTATAATTATAGTACGAAATCCAATCCTGTTAATGAGTAATTCTGCCCTTAAAAACAGAAAATACTTAAAATTAAGTCGGCCTATAGTGTTCCTTGGAGGTGGCGATCTGTAGGTGCCAGTTTCGATATATATACTCATATAGTTTGAGATTATAAATGTATTGGTGCAACGAACAAAGCAGCAATTGTGAGTATAGTTTTTGTTGAAACGATGAGGTAGCAAAAAGAGATAGTTTACTTGTGGGGCGCACGGGTTGACAATTATAATTGGCGTACTACTATATGTTAATTATGTTTGTTGTTTCAGGACCATAATACAGACAGGCATTTCAGATGGCATAGTATAAAGGCATTTCTGTATATAGCCTGTGTTTTCTCTTCATCAACTTACAATTTTGATATATTTTCTAGAGTTTCTAAACCAGGTACCGTAAATTTTAGCGTTCCTTATTTAGTTAAGACTAGCTGTGCCTGTGACGGATATCTAAAAAAGTAAGTAACTAAGTGATTCCTTACAATATTAGCTATCTGCCAGTGAAAGTCTCGTCAAAATTGGTCCAACTGTTTCAGAGATAGTCGGAACATTCAGAAAGACAAAACTTCTAAAAACTACATTTTCGACATCTTCTTCGAATTATCCCTGTTGTTTCTTTCTCATTTTTATTTTGACATTACAAACAGACACTTCTATTTTATTTGTTTGTATAGATAGCAGAAGTTTTTGAAGAGTTTGGTTGTTGCAGTAAGAATATATGAATTCGTTCTTTGTGAAATGACAGTTGGAATGCCTTACATGGTGATGGATGGTTTTATAAAGCAGTATACTGCTAAACTGGATTGCAGCAGTAATCTGAACCCACTGTTAAAAGGCGTTACTTATGGAAGTTTTCTACAAAATGCTCTGTGGTCTCTCATTGTAAGTAAATAATACTCGAGATGCAAATTTTTTTTTTGTTTTGAAGCTGACAAACAGGCAGGCGGCCCACCTGATGGAAACTGGTTACCGTCGCCCATTGACTAGACTAGTGGTCGCCCAGTGGTCGGAATTCGACCTAATTAATTTAAATTTTTTGAGTTCTAACAGTATTAAGATTCTGTTGTCAAAGAAATAAAAATATACTTCTATAATCACAGATTTCGCCAAGGCTACACTGTTAATTTGACTTTAACAATAAATAAAAGAGTATATATGCGTATGTGTGTTAAATACATGGTTGTATGAGTAATGTTTATTTTATTTAATGTATTTTATGCATAATGTAAAAAAATATATTAGCATTCTGAACTACTTCTCTATATAAACCATAAGTGTGTGTAATTTCGTAATCCTCCGACCGCTCAATTTTCGTAAAAAGCGGTACAAAGATAATAAATAAGATTTATAATAATAAATAATAATGCTTCTTTTTTCTTTCTAAAATATTTTATATTAGAATTAATTTTTAATAATAATAAAAATAAATAAATAAGATAATTTATCCTAATTAAAATACGTCCACCATTTGTGGTTTGCTTTTGAAAATTATAATTGGCGGAACATTTTGGTTTTAAGTTGGCAACAATTCGCATGCAATAATTAGCAGCTCGGCGCGCACTTCCCCGCGGCCGCTGTCTCTCACTAAATAAATATTCATGCAATGTATTACATTAATACTATATTTCCACGTAAAAGAGCATATTGCTTGACGCGTTATATGAATTAAATATTTTTTATCCTCGTTGCATTTCTGTACCGGATTTTAAATAAATAACTTCTCTCTCGGAAGTTCTCAATTGTGTATTGGGTATACAAAATTAATGTCACACACAGCAACAAAAATAAATGATAAGCGTGTATGAACTCTAAACACTTTCATAGTAATTAAGTTGTAAAAAGGGTACGGAACACGAGTCCGTAGATTTGTAAAAAAAATGTGTATTGGGTATACTTTTTATCATCGCAGAAAACTAATACTGGCTTATACTAATATTTACTTATTTATTTCAAGCCAACACAGTCCAATCCATATACAAATATAAACAAACACAATAATGTTTTTAGTTATATTTTTTCCTAATGTCTATGTTAGTTATTTACATGTAAATACGCAAGAAACAATATACTAAAACAGACGTAGTAGCATCAGCATTAAGTGCGGCACTTGTGCACTGCAAGTTGTGCGTCTCAGGTCTTCATATGACCTTATTAAACAACATACACAACTCAACGTGGTTTGGCTTGGCAACACCCTTCAAACGGGATCCATCTTTAACGACGATTAAGCCCAGAAACTTTGGAAGTGTACAAACCGTACACTAGCGCTGATTTGGTCCTCTTAATGAAGGATCAAATCAGTGGGCAGTCAAATTTATCAGCTATTCCTTTCAGGATGCTGTTGCTGCTGCTACGCAATCTGCTTAGAAACGAAGCTGTTTTTTTTACTGCAGAAACGCGGTCGCTCCAACAGCACCCTGAGGGAATTATCGTATTGGGCTCCTAGGGCATTGTAAGCTCTTTGGGTATATTTGAAACATAGATTTGCAGAGTACAGAGAGGTACAGTAAGCCTTAAACAACGTTGTTTTAACCGTCTCTGTACACCGAGCAAATCCGAGCCAACATGTTTGCCCGAACTGACAATGCCCTACGTTCCCTATCCAAGTTCACGTTACCGACCGGGACTCTTTCTATTTATTAGAGTTCTATTGAGTAATAGTGCTTGTGAGGTCACAAATTTAAGAAGTCGAGTAGTGTAATAATTATTGTTTAAACTATTGCTACGAGTGCGGGACTCGAATTAAATTCCCAATCCCCTGGACTGTATTCAACGTCGAGCCGTTCGCGTTGTTGATGATCCCATACTCACAGACGGCTTAGATACGCTTGGCCTTAGGAGAGACTTTGCTTCTCTCTGCGTATTCTACCGGCTGTATAATGGGGAGTGTTCCGAAGAACTGTTTAAAATGGTGCCTTCGTCCTCTTTTTACCATCGCACCGCTCGCCATCGGTTGGGAGTTCACCCCCACTTCCTTGAGCCACTTCGCTCATGTACGCAACGGTTCTGTAGAACGTTTCTCTTGCGTACCGTGGGGATTTGGAATGAGCTCCCGGCCGAGGTTTTCCCACAGCGCTACGATATGGAGTTTTTCAAAAAGGGTGTCATAAAATTTCTTCGAGGCCGGCAGCGCGTTGGTGACATCTCTGATGTTGCAAACGTCCATAGGCGACGGTAACCGCTTTCCACCAGGTGGGCCGTCAGCCTGTTTGCTGTACTCCAGCTATAAAAAAAAAAAAAATGCCCTTGAAATTACTGTAGAATTTATTAAAACTATACAAACACGTATAGCACAGGTACAAATATAATCGGACGCAATAAGTCCAAATGTAATGCACAATTAAATAAAACGCGCAAAGTCCGTCACTGTATTACTCATCCAATGTACACGTCTTGCTCGTATCGTAATCCTCGCTTGACTGACTCACCCCTCGGTTCGGTCATTGTTTTATACTAAACTGTACAATACAACAATCGACCGCTCGGACTAAAGTTTCCAAGAAAACGTAATCTGCGCACCTGCGGCCATAACGAGTACAGTAAAAATAGGATGTATTCTTAATTACAAATTTTAAACACAAAGTAAACAAAAGAAGTCCATATGCGCTAAAGGTAATAAACTGCAGCTGTGCATTCACTTTGTCGGCGTGTAACAATATTGGGACAAATATTTTTGTGTGTTGATCTTGCTATGTGTGGGCAGCACCACTGGTATTGCGAATGTCCGTACGCAACGGTACCCACTCTCCATCGCATGTCTACTGAGCTTCACAAATATATGTGTGAATGTGTGCGATTAAGTGTTTAAGTTTACAAATTAGGATTACGATGTAATTAATATACACTTAAAATTCTTCACATTCTACCACTTTATAATTTTTTTTACCTATCAAAATAATATTATTGAAATAAAATTAAACTTTTGCAGCATGCTGGCTATTTGGCGGACTCTATTCGCTACTTAGTAACGAGTCTTCAAATCGATCCGTCTTGGAGGACATGTCAGGTGAACACGACATGTGTTTCTTCAAAGGATGTACTGTTAAGATGCGGGAATAAAAACATGACAAAATTCACTTTCACTTCAGCACATTTCAATTATCTGTGAGTAGAAAAATAATTTCGACGCCCCCCTGCAGCAATCTAGTAATGCACTATTAGTGAAAAAGATAATGGTATAGGGATCTATGTATGTAATCAGGCCCGCCGCTAGGTGTTTCGTCGCCCACATGCAATACCGATTATGCCGCCCTATGACTAGCTCTGAGTTTTGTCAAAAATAAAAGGATTATTGGAACGAAGTTCCTTATCGCGCGTTGCGAAAGGGGGCTAGACGGAAAAAATTAAGACCAAAAGTTGTAACGAAACTTTTTGCTATAGTTGTAAGCCGTGCGGCGTGCGCGTGTTTCTCTGTCTGTCTCTCTCTCTCTAATAGAAAGCATACATAACTTCACGCCAGGTCCCTTGCGGGGTAGGCACGAACAACAGAGCGCCATACAGGCTTATTCTTACACACCTCACTTGCTTTTTTGACATTCATAGCTCTTGTCATGCACGCTCGTCTGTTCTTAAGGCTCCTGACATCACCTTCTGCTAATACACGATCAATTTGATCATGGAAGGTGTGTCGTGGCCTTCCGCGTCTTCTGCATCCATCCACTTTTGCATTGTATATCTGTTTAGTCATTCTTTCATCATACATTCTTTCCACATGCCCGAACCACCGGAGCATTCCTTTCCTTACCTTCACCCCGACACTCTCTTTCAGACCAACTCTCTTTCTTACTTCGGTATTACGAACGCGGTCCGCGAGCGTCACTCCGCAGATTTTGCGCAGTGCTCGCATCTCGACCGCGTTTACTCTACTTTCATGCTCTCTGTTCCATACCCAACTCTCGCTTCCATACGTGAGCGTAGGTACCAGCACAGAAAGCAAGCCAGTTATTTTCGTTTCGTCTTTCTATTTCGCATTGAACAGTGTGGTGTCGCGACGATTATTTTTGTTGAGTGTATGCAGGTTTTTTGTACATAATAAATAAAAAAATATAATAACAATAATGAATCTTGTCAGTGTTTCTGCACAAGTCCCGGATATTGCTAATGGAGTTAGGTAAGTAGAGATTTTATACAGACAATAATAAATACTTATGTATTTTTAGCAAGTATGCATTATAACCTCTGTTTACTATTGTGCTAACCAAGTCATACGCGTTATAATCTCTCCATCATTGTGTTTAGCAAGTGTACGCGTCATAACTTTAATAAATTTAAAAGCAAATTATATTTTAATATTACAATATCAATGCGTATGTATTTACCTCGTTCCATCCGGGTGTTCTTTGACACTTCTCAAGATTTTAATGTTTTCTCATTATGGTGGGAAAAGGAAAAACAATGAAGATAAAACATTTATTTTAATTAAGTACTTATTAGTTTTTTTTTACTGATGTATAAAACTATATACTTAAATGTTTATCTACAAAAAATTAACTCTTCTTGCCTTTATATTTGCGAAATCTTCTACCGAGTTTCTTATGTCCAAACTGTCTAAAATTTCATGTGCAATTGAAACTATAACTAAATAAGTTAGTCTTTGCTGAAGCATTGTTGATCTTAAACAGTTTTTGATCATTTTTAATTTTGAAAAGGATCTTTCACCAGGTGCAATTGAAACCTGTGAGTAATATTCTTAGCGCTATCGTTGTGGTCGGAAATGTTGAAATTAAATCATTGGTAAAAAGATATTGTAATAGGGTTTGTGGCTCATTAGACTGGTTTTCTGCAAAATATAACTTTAATACAGTGATTTCATTAAATCAATCAATACCGTCAATGTTTGATTCACTACTTGCATCTTAATTTTAACGGATGCCAATAGATGGCGGTATTAACATTATACTTATGGTGGGTATTATGAAAATGATTTAAATTACGTGATGATTCGCTCGATTTTCCGCCCTCTGTGTGCGGTGCACGCCTTGCAAGCCCGCTTACGGCGGCCCCTGTATGTAATTTATTACAGATTTTTATTATTGTTACTTATGTAAAAAAAATATTGCATGGAACATTGTTTACGACCAAATATTTTATCTCGTAACATTTGAGTTTTTCGTGGACTGGAATATTAAATTAACAAAGGTGAATGAATTTTACTCGTGGTAAACTACATTCTGTCAGATACCTAGTACGATTGAACGTACAGCGTTTTGCTTACGTTGCAGCATATTTTAGGCTACTTCAATATTAGTACAAATATCGCTCAAAAATATTTGTTGTAATACTTGTGATTGCGTTGCTGTCGAGTCCCTACGAGTTCCTAGTAGTCGTCACATACCGACTTCAACTACCACTAAGATGATAGATGACAATGTTTGAAAGAAAAGAAAGAAAACAGGTTTATTTTTAGGACAAGTAAACTAAACACATTAAAAGTAATAAACAAAGCATAAAAAAGAGAACACAACCACAAAGTATCAGGAGATATAACATAAGTCCTAAAAATTGGATCAAGCTCAGCAAAAATGTCGATCTATGAGGTCAACGCTGATCTTCCGCTTGAACCAAGAGCGACTTCACGGCAAACTATACACTATATTACTAATAAATAATTATATTATTATATTATATCATTCTGTTTCGTTGGGAAAGACGAATATAACTTTTTTTTGGCCTAATCTTTGTCAATGCGAACAAACTTTCGCTATCACATGCTAGTTACGTGATGAAATTTAGAAAACCGATAAAATGTGTTGAAAAGGTTACATTCAGTTATTACGTCTAGTTTTTGCTATGTGATGCTTGCTGTATATCGTTATTTTGAAGTTGTAAAATTGAATTATATCTGTTCAAGGAAATCTTTCTCTCGTCTTGATAGAAGCGTTTTAACAACAAGGTTCTTCGTGATAGCTCTTGTGTGGATATTCAATTTCTTCTTTGCAACTGTTCAAGATGATTCATTATTAAAAGTAAGTTTAATTCCTATTACATATTACCATCATAGTTGTCGTCACTCGATCGCAGTCCACAATTTGACGTAGACCTCCCAGTTACTGTGCTACACATCTTTGTCCTTCGTCTTCTTCAGCCAGCGTAGCACAAGTAGCTTTTTTATCACCTCCCCCTCTGACCTTGTTTTATAATTTTTTGAAAAAAAACAAAATGGCGGTGTTTTTTTTTAAATGCAACTCAAGGTTTTTATGGCAGAATACTCTAACGGATTTTTCGCGCGAAATACTAATACGTTAATAAAATTTTATCAAACCTATCGAGTAGGTACGAGTGCGGTATCAAATTAAAGGAAATTAAAAGAGGATTACAAAAATATATGTAAGTGACATTTTAAAATTTAATTAGGAATAATAAATTGGTTTAAAATGTTTTCCTTTATCCGTGGAGGAACGGAGAATCCCTGCTTTATGTCTGGTAGACGGTACCACTTTCCTTTAGGTGGGGTGTTTGTGTGTATACCAACTTTGTAGTAAAAAAATTCATTCTAGAAAAGCCGCGGAAGGATAGCTTTATCGGGTAAATACAAATGCCCATCATTAACGTGATTAATTTTGTCTTATATTTTATTTCTTTCAGTTGTTTAAAATTACATTTTTATGGAGATTCCTATCTACGGTTGTAACTCTAATTTTCTTAGTATCATCAAACAGAGCTGAAGTCAAGATAGCGTTTTTTGAAATATTCGATATCAATACACCATATTCATACGTAAGTAGTTATCTTTATGTATCTTTAATCTAGCTGTGCCGCGACTTCGTCTGCGTGAAATATAGCCTAAGTTACTACTTATAACATCAGCTATCGACCAATCAAAGGCACGTCAAAATCGATCTAACCGTTTTAGAGATTCACCGGAACATCCAGACAGACAACATTTTTAAAAATTGGTATTTTAATGTAAGTACCGTATATTTTATCATATTGTTCGTGCCTACCCCGCAATGGACCTGGTGTGAAGTTATGTATGTATGTATGTATTGTTACGTGCTACAGGACTCGAATTAAAATGCCGTTGGAATCACTATAGAATTTATTAGAACTATACAAACACGTATAACACAGGTACAAATTTAATTAGACACCACTAGTACAAACTGCACGATCAATCAATAACACGCACACAGTTCGTCAATATATCGCTCATCGTATGTAAGTCTTGCTCGTATCGTAATCCTCGCTTGGCTGCCTAACCCCTCCGTTCGGGCATTGTATTATAGTAAATTGTACAATACAACAATCGACTGCGTGGATTGAGTTTTTCTAAGAGAATGTAATCTGCACACCTGCTTAATTATTTCTGCGAGAGGCCATAAACGAAAACAATAACAAAGGCTATTGTCTAATTGCAAATTTTAAACACAAAGTAAACAAAAGTCCAAATGCGGGAAGGGTAATAAACCAGGTGCGCATTTCTTTGTCGGTATGTAACAATATTTTTGCATGTTCTCTTGCCAAATTTAAAAGGACCATTTTACTTGTATTAACTGACTTTAATAATACATTCGAGCTGGAGTAACTTTTCTTACATTAATCTTTTTTTTACTTATTATTAATATTTTTGGACTTCATATGTTTTTATTAATATTAACCTTGTAAATGTTTTCACGTGGACAACGTCGGTGGTTTTAATATTATTACCTGATCTTATTATAACTTTTTATTTGGTACTAGCTGAGCCGGCAAACTTCGTACCGCTTCAGAGTCAATAAATAAAAAAGCTGAATGATAATTGCAGAATGTTTCAATTTTAGTATAAAAATGTGGTCAAAACTTAACCGGAATGAACATTGACATTCAAAACCAAGAAATGAAAAAAAAACTTCACTTTTAAATGTAATTGATTTCTAAACGCCCGTCGTTCTGTGTAGAAAATTTGAAATTATTTTGTTTGATAAACTAAATAAATTCTTAGTCAAAAATCTTTATTAAGTTATTTTATACTTTTTAGTTTTTTGTTTTAACCAACGTCTAGGGGCCAATTAAGCACGTAAGGCATTCTTAAAATTAAGTCCCTAAATCACAAGTATCACGTATCGATACAAACAGAAGTGAAAAATTGCGTAGAAAACCAATTTTCATTTAATCGAACAGCTACTTCTCTAGTAGCTTATTTTGCAAATTTCGGTCCCCACCCCACCCCCACCCACGGGAAATATTACACACACTATATAAGATGAAACTCTCCTGTGTTCATCTCCGATCTTTAAAGTGCTTTTGTTGCAAATTTTCCAAAACAAGTCGGATATAAAGGCTGCGAAAGGGTTATAATGTGCATACAGTTTATTGTAGGAGGGAAGGGTAAAATGTAAGAAAATACTGTTACATGCCGACAAAGTGGATGCACGTCTGATTTATTACCTTTCCTGCATTTGGACTTCTTTGTTTACTTTGTGTTTTAAATTTGTAATTAAGAAAAACATTATATTGTTATTGTACTTGTTTATGGCAGTCATTAGACAGGTGTGTCGAACTAATTCTTGGAAATGATTGTATTAGTACAGGATATAAGGAATGCCCGAACGGAGGGGTGAGTCAGTAAAGCGAGGATTACGATACGAATAAGACGTGTGTAATACATTCGATAAGCGATATAGTGACGGACTTTGCGCGTGTTATTGGATAGTGCAGTTTATACTGGTTGCGTCCAGTTACATTTGTACCTGTGTTATACGTGTTTGTATAGTTCTAATTAATTCTATAGTAATTCCAACGGCATTTTAATTCGAGTCCTGTAGTTCGTAACTATGCCAACGAGCGCTGTTACGAGAAAATAACCAAATAAAATGTGTTATTGGGAATTAGAGCGCAGTTGTTTATTTATAAATGGCTAATATCTTGTTTTATTTTAAAAGATAATTTTTGGATAAAAATTTTTGTTTAATGTGTCACTTGATGATTAATATAAACCATTTGACACGATGACACAGGCCTTGCGAACATTGAACAAGAAATGTCAACAAATTGGTACATTTTTATTTGTACTGTTACTGAATGTATAAGAACTTATCCGTGCAGGAACGGAGAAAGAATACAATTTCCTGCGGCCGGGCGGCCTCTCGTAAGAGGCGACAAAACAATCCGCAGCCAGGTGGTAGGGCATTTGCCCGACTGGATGGCTACCACCCCTGGTCTAAAGTATGTCGCCATAACAACCTTGAGTTGTGTTCTGGCATTAGTTACCAGGTTCCAGTCTCCCTTAAGAGAGCAGCAGCGCATTTGTAGCACCTTTGGTGTTGCAAATCTCCGTAGGCGATGGTAACCGCTTTCCATCAAGTGGGCCGTCTGCCTGTCTGCTGAACTCCTGCAATAAAAAAAAGAACTGCATATTATATTATATGTTATGACAACTGAATATGTTTATATAATGTCTTATGTGTACCACGCTATCGTATTGGTGACAACTGTAATGATAGCGATGTTTGGAAGTTAATAAATAAATACTAATAATAATAAATTCTCTACTTTACATGTGGCTTAAGCTATCTATCTATCATTTAAGCATAATTAAATCGTGTTAGGTATCACATTAAATGATAACAAAAGATCCATAGATTATAGACTTAATACTGTAGTAGAAGATATAATACAGAATGTTAGAAAGCTAAAATGGCGACGTATAGGACATATGGCAAGAGAGAGCAAAGTAAAAAATGGACAAACCCATAAGTAGAATAAGGAGGAGATCATGGCAACAGAGAAGATGGGATGGTGACATAAAATAATTAGCAAGTGTTACATGGAGTAGGACAGTAAAGGCAAGAAGTTACTGAAAAATGTTGGAGAACGCCTACGTGTCAAAAGATATGCGGTTGTACTTGTAAGAACTGTGAATTACGTGTGTATAGTTCTAACTTTGTGTACATTCAAACGACATTTTAATTCGTATCCCGCAAATACGTAACAATATCAATTTACTACTGTACTTAAATTTTATCAATAGCTGCTAGCTACGGCTTGTATATCAACATGGCGAGTTGACAAGTCACGACCTGTGTCTTTTATTCATTCTCCTCAAACATCATATTGAGTAGGCGCTATAATTCCTACGATAATACCTGATACCTAGATCCATTAGTATCACAATATAACGAACCAGCCACTATTGTTTCCAACTCCCGCTGTAGTCCTTTAATAACCATGGCTTCTCGGGTGCATCCCCAAAGTGCATATAAAATGATCCTCCATTATTGCCGTGTCAGACTTACATTACGTTGTCAAAGGAGCCTTTGTGTGCTGTCCTGGCTTTGTTACCTCAAGCAAAACTAAAAGTATCTCGCTTTTATGGTTTGTTAATGGAGTCGACATCTATCTATAATATAATAATTCTGCTATTTAATTTTTTTAAAATTTTTATTGCCGGAGTTCAGCAGACAGGCAGACGATCCACTTGATGGAAAGCGGTTACCATTGGACATTTGCAACACCAAAGGTGCTACAAATGCGCTGCTGCTCTCTGAAGGGAAACTAGAACCTGGTCACTAATGCCGGAACACAACTCAAGGTTGTTATGGCGACATACTTTAGTCCAGGGGTGGTAGCCATCCAGTCGGGCAAATGTACTACCACCTGTGCTGTGGCTGTGGGTTGTTTTGTCGCCTCTTACGACAGGCCGCCCGGCCGCAGGAAACTGTATTCTTTCTCCGTTCCTGCACAGATACAAGAGATGAAGAGATGTTAGAGATATCGAGGCGCGCGTTGAATAATAATAATAATTAAAAATGCGAAAATAAGCAGGAGGGCTAATCGGACTAACAGATATCATAATACAATTTCTAGATAATATTTTCTTAGGTTTTCGCGATTAGTACACACAAATAAATTCGTCACAAAATCTAAATCTTTTGCCATATGTAAAATATAAATCACGAGTTGTTTTTTACGTAATAACGTATGTGCTACTTTACTTTACTTTAGACTGTAATCTGCGGTCCATGTATGTCATTTTTATTTATATATAAAAAATACTAGCTGACACGGCAAATTTGCTTTTGCCTTTTAAATTATCGCTATTAAAGAATAGGGGTTGATCGTAGACGGTTGAAAATTTAGGGTTGTATGTATTTTTTAATGCTGTATCAAAAATAATCTTATAATTAAAAAAAATTGGGGTGGACTGCCCTTAACATTTAGGGGGATGAAAAATAGATTTTGTCCGATTCTCAGATCTCAGAATTTCATGAGAATCGGTCAAGCCGTTTCGGCGGAGTTTAACTACAAACACCGCGACACGAGAATTTTATATGAAATATTTTTTTTTGTTGCATAATAATTACAGATAATTTAAGAATTTCCTTTGAGTTAGGTTGCCTCAAAAAGATCGCTTTTAGCGATAAGGCCGTCTTTTGTTTTATCAAGTAACTAGTCAAGTCTTGGCTCGGGCCAAAAGGGTTTTTAAAAAATACAAAAGATACGTGTGACCGAAATGCAGGTCTCTAATTTAATAATGAATAAAACTTAAGACAAAAACTTAAAGCTAATAAATGCTGACATGCGTCTGCGGGCCTTCCGCTGGAGATAGCTTACTCAGGATGTCGCCCGCAGGTGCATGTTGATTAATCTAATATGGATGGACGGGAAGAGATCATAACTAACTATTGTCTTTTTGTGCATTATTGTAATTTTTGTTTTGGTAAACAAAGTGTTGTCTATGTCTATAAATAAGAATCTCTCAACTATGATGAAACAGAAAATTTGATTCGGTTAATAATATAATAAGGAGTCTATTGACACATGTCTTATCTTTAGTAGAATTATTATACACAAATCCATACACACGCAAAGATACACACGCTCACGCGCGCATAAACACAATTCCTTAACAATTAGTATGTAGTTAATTTTTAGCAATTGAGTTAGAGTTGGGTAGAACATGATTTTAAAATAAGTTTGTAAGAGTAGTATGACATTTTTTACTGAAACAATACAATGTACCACTTCAAATGAGGCAAGGAGATTTGTATGGTTTGTGCCGCGGCAGTACATTTGAAGCGATGAAATCGGTGAGGCGGTGAGCGTCTTTCCCTCATTTGTCCGTACAAAACTTCTAGTTCGGAAATGTTTTTAAGAATCGGATGTGATCGGCCTCGGTCACCTCATTTTTCTAGCAGTCGTACATGTTATGTTGTCCCTCTTTGCCATGTGATATATCTGTAGAGACGTTATTGTACTGTTGTCCTCGTTCCGTCCTTTCTCTTACATTTGACGCGTGAGTAGTAAGTAGAGGGACCAAAATTTTTAAGTATACAAATTTAAATTTTGACCGAATCATCACAAATACATTTTGTACGGGACAAATGTACTGCCTAACATGTGTATTACTCATCTCTACGTGGAGTGGAGCAGTAATAACTTGTAATTCAAGGCACTAATCTCATACAACAGGTATTTGTATGAGACTAGTTTATTTATTATTCGTAAATTGTTGTGTGAGAAAATAATAGAAGATATATATTCTTTCTTCTTTTAGGCTAGACTAGGCTCCCATAGAGTAAAAAATAACCACAATTAAAATCGAATTAAATTATTAAAATGAACAAGTTGATGGTAGACTAAATAATAACATTAGCATTACTCATGGACAGTTGAGATCTGTCTTCCGTGATTTGGGCTACTGAAAATGTATAGATTTTTGTGTGTACATTTCGCACCCTTTTAGAATTATAGAGACCTGATTAAAAGTATCAAGATTTTCAATTTTGTACCTTATTTTTTATACAAGAGATATTTAAATCCAATGACTCAAAGTTTTGATTTAGGTCTCTATAATTTTAAGGGTGCGTTGTGTATATGGAAAATAAATAACAGTGCTACATCCGTGTGTCCCAGGGTGTAGTTGAACACCAGCGTCAGACACTTGTGTCTGGCATTTGCTGAACTGCACCCATTTTGCGAGACATATTGTTTGCTACATATTTATTGCGTTACATTGTTTTTTCTTGAATGCGAAATTGTTTTTCTTTCTTGTTCACTGATTCTTAATTAAAATGTGACGATCCCTTTCAATGACATTTTTTTACATTATTAATATCTTATATATAAAAATCAATTGCTGTTCGTTTGTCTCGTCAAAACTCGAGAACAGCTGGACTGATTTGGCTAATTTTGGTTTTCAATTATTTGTGGAAGTCCAGAAAAGATTTAAAATGCGAGTCAATATAAAAAATAATGCTTGGAATATAGTAAAAACAACAATTTCGCTTTCCCTTAGAAACTATCCCTACCTGTCAAACATAGGGCCGTTTGCATAAGAATGCTTAAATTTATTTAAGAAACACAAATCGTATTTAACACCCTTAAATACAATTAGCGTGTTGCACAACGCAAAATTTGCCGCTAAATATTTTACTATTACATTTTGTGTAAATCGTATTTAGGCAGTTTAATATGATGAACTAATTTTATTTAAAGGTGATCGTTATGCAAGCGGCCCTAAAAGTCGTTCAGAAGTCAAATTAAATTTAAAAGTGGAGTTTTCTTTGATTTTTTGTTTGTTTTGAATGTCAAATGTTTGATGTTTGTCCCGTCGTTCAGCAATCAACGTTTTTTATTTATTGATTCTGAGGCGGTACGAAGTTTGCCGGGTCAGCTAGTATAATATAATATCAGCCCATAAATGTCCCATTGCTGGGCTCGGGGCCTCCTATTATAAGGGAGAACGGACAGTATATCCGCCACGCTTGTCCAAGGGGGCTTGGCAGGTTTGACACATCGGTTATCTCGATGTGCAGGTTGCATCACGATGTTTTCCTTCACCGTTCTTAGCACGTGGTAATTGTAACAATATGCACATTAGGTGCATGCGTTCTGGTCAGGATCGAACCCGCGCCCTTTGAGGTTGGGACGCGTGCACTAGCCATTACGCTACCACGACTTGTATAATGATTGTAGTACAATATAATATTTGTTTTCAGACAAGGACGCTACAGCACATAGCCCCCACGTTCGGCGTTGGTTTCCTCGGCCTCTGCGATTTCCACTCGACTTCTCCCTACACCATGATCGACAACGCCGTGGTGATCTTCTCCATAGTGCTCACCGGAGTGGCTCTCTTGCGCTCTTGGATCGTCAGGATCCTATACAAAGTTCTTAATAGCTGTATGCTGATAGAATTTCAAGTTACCTCGCATTACCTAATATTTGCGGTGTTGCCATTAAGTACAGAATTTTTTTATGCCCATAAATTGTACGTTTTTTATATATTTGTAACGTTGACGATTGGCACAATGGTATATCTTGTAAGTATAAATGTAATACTACTAAATTAAAATAATCAAAACAATATATTATACTCTGCGGCTACGCAGCGTGTAAAACCGCAGTTAATAGCTCTATGTGACTTACATACTTGATTTTCTGTTTAGTGTTAAATCGATACTAATGTTATGAAGAGGTAAGGTTTGTGAGTTTGTGCCGTTGTAGGGGGTAATTTCGAAAAGTACAGAACCGATGTAAAAAATATTTCACTGTTAAGTATTAGAAAAAAGTTCCGTGGGCGCCGCGTGCCCTAATCGGCTAGATAGGCTTATGGGACGTAGGCGTCACTGGGGTACATGCAGTACAGGAGGGGAAATATTTTGAATTCGTGTACTAGGTAACGAAACTCAACAAAAACTAAAGAGGTGAATTTGTGACCTGTGACGTTGTAGGAGGTAATCTCTGGATTTACTAAACCGATTTTGAAAATTCTTTCAATTCAATGGAAAGCTACATTATTCGTATGACATAGGGTATATTTAATTAAGATTAATAGTAAGTACTTTTTAATTGTTTTCTGATGCCCAGCGAAGTGGGCGCGGGTTAGATATTTCACTATAATAACAAAGAAACTAAATCCATATATGTAGTCTACACAAGTGCCCAGCAAAACAGAAAGGCAAGTCGGAAGCTAATCTGATTTGAAGTAAGAGAGTGAGATAAACGATGTGTCAAACCTGCCAAGCCGCCTTGGACAAGCGTAGCGGGTATACCGTTCCCCTATAATAGGAGGCCCGAGACCAGCAGTGGGACATTTATGGACTGTTATTTTTATTGATTATGGACCAAATTGACACATTCGGATTAAGCACATCGAAATACATCAGAATAGAGGTCTGGTCAAAGTACAGAACACTTTGTTAACCATTTGCCTGAAATATGTAGGTAGTTGTGGGATGTTCAAGAGCTGACTATATTACATGTTACACTTTTTTTCAGTGTATATTAACCATTACGATGTCAAAACTGCTACACAACGAGTTTAAGTCTGTGAAGAATATTTATTTTGTTGGTCTATTATGCTGCGTTGGATTTATTTTGACAGTGCCTATTAACGTGGTTTGTATGGAAACTATAGATTTATGATTCTCTTTGCAAGTGTTCAGCGAACAGGCAGACGGCCCACTTGGTGGAAGGCGGTTACCATCGCCTATGGACATTTGCAACACTAAAAGTGCTACGAATGCGCTGCTGCTCTTTTAAATGAGACTGGAACCTTGTTTTGTCGCCTCTTACGACAGGTCGCCCGGCCGCAAGAAAATTGTATTCTTTCTCCCTTCCTGCACGGATAATAAGTTTCAATAAAATAGCAACATTGGAGGTTCATGAAATTATTATGAATAATGATTTATAATGAACATTTTATAGGCTTAACGTATATTTAACTAATGAAGATGAACTTGCATTAGCGTATTTCTATGAATATAACTGTCGGTCTTTATTTGAAATATCTCAATTTATTATGACAAGACTGAAAAATTACCTTAAAAGCTTTTGAAGAAGATAATATTTTACGAATGAGATCTAATAATTTTCTTATGACTTATGGTATAAAAGATTCAGTTGGATACAAAGAAAATACATTGCCTAGCATATGTTGACAGCTGAGATTGGCTTCAGCATTCAGAACTAACTTGCCATGACGAGGTCTCAGCCTACGCAATATGTGACACTTATCATTATTGCTTAATTTCTCTAAGAACTGAAAGGAGTATTTGCTTAATAGACGCTTAACACGAGAAACCTTTCATAAGTACCGATTTCAGAACGTCTGACAAATAATGGTGACACAATATCCTTACATATTATCACGCCTGTCGCACGTAGGGGTAGGCAGAGACGATAGTGTCCCACTAGCTACGATCTTGACATTCGACGGGCTTCGTGGTTGAGCGGGCTAAGCCTTCGCAGGCCTGCCTCACTACAAAGCAGAGGATTTGGGTTTGATTCGTGGTGTAGTAAATTTCAGAAAATTTCAGATAAATATTTTTGACCGTTATTTATTATGATCTGGGTGTAAAGGATAAGCCCCAGAGTAGTCCGTTGTATAGTACCCACAAGCCAAGCGTATCTTGCTTAATTTGGGAATATACATAATGCACCCAAGGACAAGCCCCGGCCAATGTAGGACTATTGTGGGAAATGAGAACGGAAAGTACCGGGCTATGTATTACCTTCAAACAGTGTTCTCCAGTGGAACTTATTTTGAATTTGAGTTTATTTACCACGATCAAATTGCAGATGTCTTAAAAGAAAAAGTACGTATAATAAACGTGTATATATGAAGTGATTAATGTAGACGAAATTGTAGATGAAACAAAACTTGTAATAACACCAGCAAAATCTTACCATTTAATGTTAAAAGCAACAATATTAAATACATGTAGGATAGTAAGAAAATTCCTGCAAGGTGACACCGATGATTCACTTGCTAGTAATCATACAAATATATCATCGAATCAAGTAGCAATCACTACATATTAGTCGTTGCACTAATGTACACTTGGCTTAGGCCCATGACATTACTTTATTTCCGGTTAGCCGAGATAAAATATATAAATCAATATAATAATAAGAAGTGATGAATGGCATCACGTCAGAAGTAGCTTCGGTGAACCTGCAGCCGAACTCTCTACACCCCTTAGCCACTCACACCCATGTTGCTCCTGTCTTCTATGGCATTTTTTGGGGCCCATGTTCCCCGAACATTGCGACGGGCAGACGCCGTAGTCCCCATATTCCCAGACCCCTAAAACCACTAGCAGTTCAACCCCAATAGCCCGGTACTTTTGTCTTTATTTTCCACGATATTCCTACACTGGCCGGGGCTTGTCCTTGGGTGCATTATTATAAGGTGTAGGATAATCACCGGCCAGTGTCACGCCACATTTACATTACATTCGTCAAGGGGCCTCTTCGTATTGGCCTCGCTATGACTCCACGCAAGCTCTCCAAATGTCAGGCCATTTTTATCACCCGTGGTCTTGAAAGAAAAATAGTAAGTGACTACTTTTAGTTATGATTTGAATAAAAACTTTAGAATTTTGACTAATTGCAGTCGATGACGACGAGCAAGCGTGTACGAGGTTTGGCAGCGGGACTGCATATAATCGTCTTGTACTTGGGAGGTTTCAAAGTAGCCATAGTGATGTGGATTTATGGAGTCCAGAGATTTTCGACAGACATACAATTCTGGCTCGGCTTCAAGCCAACAAACTTTTGGGTACTAAGCTGGATGATATTACCCATTGTCCTGATGGTGAGCTAACGAACGCGTTTCTATACTTATCTGGCCATATTAGGTATATGGCCAATATAGGGTAAAACCTTCGTTGCGATACTTAGCACCAGCCTCCATAAAATCACAAGTGACCCAAACAAATAACTTCTTATTGCCCTTACAAAGCAAATTTAAAACAAATTTACTTCAATACTAACAACAAACAAACATCTGCTTTAGTCCAGATATTATACTTAGCATAATAAATAATCTCTTCTCTATCTCAATCAATATTATAAACGCGATGTATGGATGTATGTTTGTTACTTTTTTTACGCAAAAACTAATGAATGGATTTTGATGAAACTTTACAGTAATATAGCTCACACATCAGAATAACAAATAGGATATAATTTATAATATAGAGTGAATTATCCAAAATATAATGATTTTCCATCACCACGCAGATGAATCCGCGTGCGCAGCTAGTATTATATAAGTTTACCTACACGGATACATTTTAAACAGAAATATAAACAAATGTAAGAATTTTTAAAGTAATATGTCATGTATGTGCTGGCCTTTTTTGTCACTGCATTTTTGGGGGCACGCTAATTTTCGAAACTTGATGACTGATGGATGATGTGACTGAAAACTTAGACTACAAGATTGGTGGGTACAGATGTAAAGGTAGCCCAAAAAAAAGATGGATGGATTGCGTGTAGGATGATATGATGATTTGTGGTGTGACAGAGGATGTGTGTCAGAATAGAGGAGTGTGGAAGGAAAAGACATTGTGCCGACCCAAATTAATTGGGACATGGTGAAAGAAAAGAGAGCTAATTCTCACAAATTGTAAATACATATTTTTTTGATTGTTGTTTATTTTTTAACCTTTCCTGTAAATTATTCGATATTTTTGAAAACTTCCCTTAAGGGCACTGCGTGCCCCCACGTGCCCCCACAAAAAAGTCCTGTGTATTTCAAAAACAGGATAACTGATATTGCTTGAGACTGTATAAAATATATATATCATAATCACAGTATAATCAGCATCTATATATGTCATTACTATGATAATATATAATTGAACATTAATAACCTGACCAGTGTGCTTTTTAGTATACAGAATGGAGTTGTTTAATGCCACCTAGAGGAAAAGTATTCTAAATAATAGATATAGCAAATTTAACTCCAAAGAAAACGTTCTTTATTTTTGAAAAGAAATAAAACTGCATTCAAAGATTTTCGATACCTCTCTTGCTTCACCCTGGAATCGAACCGACTAAAATCTGTAAAAATTACAGCCTGTAATTTTATTGCATCGATGGTTAGGGTCAATCACAAGGCTGAAATCTCTCTAACATACTTAGTAAATTTAATGAAAGGAAAACCATGAAATCTATCTATATAATATTATCTTAAGTTATCGCGACTTGTATACATAATAAAACTACGTTTTAACGGTTTTAAGCGCGGTAATTTATTTGATTTTGGTTTATCCGACGTTTCGGCCGCTTTTCAGTGGCCGTGGTCACGGACGACAAAGATGACATTTATCCAACGTGTATTGTTAAAGTTTTATTTAGCCTACCTACTTACTAAGTATTCAATTAGCTTTTAAATATCGGAACCGTAGACATGAATCCGGAGTAGGTTCCCGAATTTGTGGTAATACATAAAGCAGTATTAATTTTGGTGCATCACCATATCCCCATCGCTGACATGCACCGCATAGTTCACGAGAAATATCAAATTATGCTACCAGCGCAAAGCCAACATTTTATAGGATAAAACCGCGACCGAATTGCATTAGGAACCCTCGGCACGAGTATTCAACATTAAATTCCTTTATGTCAACATTAACAATCCGTTAATTCACTTTGCATTTAATATGTATTTTAAGATAAGAACTAAAAATCATCCCTCGTATTTATAATAACTAAAACATAATATAAAAAGTGTAATTAAAAAAGATTTATTTTAGTACTAGCTGAGCCGAACTTAGTACTTTGTGTTTTCTGAATTCCTAAAATACTTTGTTTCATGACACGAAAACAAAATTACCAAAATCGGTCTAGGTGATCAGGAGGATTCTAGAACCGGATCTCATCGCCACCTACCGCTTTTAACTGTGAATCTAAACCATCCGGGAACCCACTCAAACACACAAAAACAAACTCACCAAAATCGCTCCCGGTGATTAGGAGGATTCTAGAACCCGATCTCAGCGCCACCTACCGGTGCTAATTGCGAATCTAAACCATGCGAGAACCTACTCAAACACTCAAAAACAAAATCACCAAAATCGGATGTATAGTGTACGATTCTATAAAGGACATACAGACAGGCATACATTTTTATATATCAAGATGTTGCGAGAATTTACACATCAGAAAAAAATGTTAAGTTAAATAATAGAATACAATATAATATCTCGCTGAACTGAACTCATTTGCTACCAAATGCATGCACTATATATGCAGGTTTATGAATATAATATTCTATATATTGTTACGAAATTGCGGGATCCGAATTAAATGTCGGTTGAAAATTCACAAACTTAATTGGCATTACACACACGTAATTTACAGTTCTTACAAAACCAAATTCAAATATTTTTATTCAAATTAAGTTCCACTGGAGAACACTTTTTGACGGTCATATATATACATTAAAATTTAATTTTACTTCCTAGTCTATGTACATCGCTTCGCAACCTGTTAAGGAGAAGAAGCGGCAAGAAACTCCCCAGCAACACGTCTAGCTAAAAAATGGTTTTTCTTTATATTTCTTATTCTATTTATTTATTATTCTTATTTATTCTTATTCTATTATGCAAATACAACTGTCAGGCGAAACTCTTCATAACATAGTCACATAGTCAAAGCCTGTCGATGTGAGATATCTGTTCAGAATGTACACTTAGCAACGCCTGAATTCCAGCTGAAACTAAATTTGTTTCGACAAGCCGACCTTATCAACTCGAAAATTAGACATTGCTATATTTGCATTGCATAGACATGGCCAACAGTTTAATCTAAAAGAGTGTGGCTTCTAAGAATGCAATGGGATTCCAACAATCAAACGGTTTATGATATTTTCCTCAATGTCCGGCCATACTTAGAAAATTAGCGCGAAAAAATTATAGTAAGCAATTAAGACTATCAGAAAAAGAATTACAGATAATTGAAATACCAAGGGTAACTAATAAACGCCTGGTTGGTTAAGGATTATGGGAATTATCAGTGTACAGGATCCGTAGCAATATTGTCACATGCCGACAAAGTGAATGCACACCTGGTTTATTACCTTTACCGTATTTGGACTTCTTTTGTTTACTTTGTGTTTAAAACTTGCAATTAGACAATAGCCTATTGTACTTGTCCATGGATGCAGGTGTGCAGATTACGGTTTCTCGGAAACTTCAGTCCACGCGGTCCTTTGTTGTATTGTACAGTTTAGTATAAAACGATACCCGAACAAGGGGTGGGGGGGGGGGGGATGAGGCAGTCATGCGAGGATCAAGACGTACATTCGATAAGCTATATAGTGACGGACTTTGCGCGTGTTATTGAATCGTGCAGTTCTTACTGGTTGTGTTATATTTGTTTAGTTATATTTGTACCTGTGTTCTACGTGTCTGTATAGTTCTAATAAACTCTATAGTAATTCAAACGGAATTTTAATTCGAGTCCTGTAGCTCGTAACAATATCATAGATTTTACTTTTTTTAGTTATTTCTTTCAAGAGGAATATACAGATTGGCACAGAGCAATGAGACAAGTTTCTTAGTGGCAGCCGTGTCGTGGATCGTAATGTCCCTGCTGGTTGTACATTGTATCCAATTTAAAACAATCGCCCAATACATATTTCGAAACGTAAGTACCTAATCTTATATATTAAATTCTCGTGTCACAATGTTAGTTACCATACTCCTCCGGCTTGACCGATTCTCATGAAATTTTGTGTGCATATTGGGTAGGTCTGAGAATCGGACAACATCTATTTTTCATCCCCCTATATGTTAAGGGTAGTCCACCCCTAAATTTAATTAAAAATAATAATAATAATATTTTTATGACACAGCATTAAAAAATACATACAACCCTAAATTTTCAACCCTCTACGATCAACCCCTATTTTTTCGAGCAAGACGATGTCTGCCGGGACAGGCAGTAATTTATAAGATTTAAAGAATAAATGGATTTTTCCAATGTTTTACTCTTTATTGCATATCAATAGCTTTCATTGTAATAAAATCATCAAATTTTGTAGTTTACAAAAAAATGTGCGGTCGAGAGAATCAGATAAAGTTCAATAAATTAAAGGTCGCCTGGAGGAGGCGTGTCATTTTTAATTTTTACCACATACATGAAATAAGATCATTCATTCATCACCGCCTTTGTTGGATCAGTCATGAAGAACCTAGGGCCCTAAGCGGTCGCCTTTCGAGAATCGCTTAGTGAAATTGACACGTATCTAGTTATACTGGTATATTTTATCCGAGCAGGGACGGAGAAAGAATACTAGTATTTGTCTTCCGTGATCACGGCTACTGAAATGTGGCCGTAACGTTGGAATCATAAAATCAAATAAATTACCACGCTAACACTTTCCTGAAAAATCAATAAATATAAATAAATCTAGTAGGTTTTTAGAACTTTGGCTGTGATTTATAAAAGCATTAGAAATACATGTAAGGTGGTGGTTGGGTAGCAACCGATTGTTTATAAATTGATGGTCAAGCGGGTGTCGTCAGTTTTTTAAAGTATATATTGTGCTTTATTACATTTAGTAAAGTTTCAAGAGTTAATGTGTTTAATTTTTATCCTACATACATAAGGGTTCTGTTTTAGTCCGAATGGCCAATGGCCATGGGCCCAGTCTATTCACAGCAGTCTAAGAATAGACATGTTTTAATCCATAAGTCTAATCTTTATTCATGAAGATCGTGACTATCCTTAGCTACTTCAATAAGTAGATACATATTTTTACGATACGTTTATTATTAAGCAAATATAGATAGATAGATAACACTTTATTATACACTCATAAAAAAATGAACTTAAGGACTAAAATTATATCTATGTATGTACAAAAGTCGGTCTTATCGCTAAAAGCGATCTTTCCAGACAACCCCAAGAATTAATTTAAATGATAATGGCGATGGTGATATAGTACGTACCACTTACATAATTTTATATATTAAATAGATATGTACTTTATATGCCATTCAAATACATATCTAAAAATATATAAATGTTTCTAGATTAATTTAAATATCATATTCTAACGACAGGTAGTATTTTTTAGTCATGGTTTTAAATACCGCATTCCAAAGCTGTATTAGTCTTGACGGTAAAAGAATTGTTGTAGAAAGTTTATGCTTAGGGGTAAATTTAGTAGAAGGGCGTAAATTATGAGAGCACGAAAGAAATTCAAAACGTTCTTTAGGGTAATCACGACAACTTGGGACCAATAAAATACTATACAGAAAATAAAGAATGTGAGTATTCCGACGAAATCGAATTGGTAACCACTTGAGTTTTTTTCGGAATTTAGAAAGATAGTCATACTTGCGTAGGCCAATTTATTTATTTATTTACTTCCCAATAAAAAAATACAAATGATTAATGTGCAAAAATTTGAGAAACTTAATAAAATGGCAAAGACAGGAGCCCAAACTAGGGAAACCCTCTATGATGCTACTTCTGGCCCTTACCTCCCCAATAAGCACTATTTGTATAATAACTGCCACCAAACATCATTACAATTAAACAAACATAAAGAGATGTCTGTGTATGTGTGGACGTGCGCGTGTGTGTGTGTCGGTGAGTATGTAATATGGTTAAAATTGTGTCTGGGTGTGTATTTATTATATTAGTTTGTAAAGTGTGAGTGTAAGTAAAAATTAATTGTCATTAAGCAACTGTTATCAATTTCTCAGTTGGTAAGTAGTTTTGGGAATTAAGGAATTTACAAATTAAATGTTTTGCCACTTTTTTAGGTAAGTCATAACTTATTTATCTTGTATAAACAACGAATTTGAACCTTATGCAATAAATTTTGAGGTGCTCAAGTTTATTAAGTTGGTCTTGGATTAAATTTAGAAATCTGCCGTCAACATAATCAAGGATAGGAAGTAATAAGGACTGTGATAACTTAATTTTGGAGGTAGGGGTTAAGAAATTCCTCAACCTTCCAAGGGATTTAGATGAGCGATATAACTAACGACTTAATTCGGTGATATGAGGTCGTCAAGACAGCTCACTGTCAAATATAACGCCAAGGTTTTTTACCTTATCACTAAAAGGAATTATTGTCTTGTCAAACATTATGCTAGTTATGGTACTCCAGTCGACTTTATTAAGCATCCGTGAGCTGCCGACGACGATGACTTGAGTTCAGAGAAGATATGTATCACTGTGAGAAGATAATGTACACTGGTTACATTCTACCCGACTTCAATTAACTTAAGATAAATGAAATAAATATGTTTATATGTATGACTGTATTTAATTTATTACATAAGTTCAACAGACAGGCAGACGGCCTATCTGATGGGAAACACTTAGTATAGTGCACATTTGTAACAGCAAAGCTCCTAACAATGTGCTGTCGTTTTCTAAAGGGCGACTGAAACTTGTCTTTTCCGGAATACAGCTCAAGGTTGTTATGGCGACATATTCCAGACTATACTGTAGTCATCCAGACGGACAAATATTCTAAGACCCGGCTGTGGGTTGTTTTATCGCTTCGAAACAAGCCGCCCAGACGCCCGAAATTTCTTTCTTCGTTTCTGCACGGATAGAATACCAGTACCGAAATGGAGATGATTACAATCTTCCTGGAGTATACAACTATCGCAAAGCCGTTACATTTATGATATGTTCATTGCACCATTTTCCAGAACTTGGCTGGCGCCTTCAGCTGTAACAGCCGTTACGGCCCGCCAGATCCGGATGATAGGAAGCGCAGAATGAATTACAACGAAACAATGAGACTCAGACAATGCAAGCACGATTGTAACGTTTTAGACGTGAGTGTTTAATTTTGGAACAATTGTTAGAAGCTAATGCTCTATTCACGAAAGTGGTGGATGCTTGGATCTGGTAATGCTATTGTTTCAGCGAAACAAGTCAATTTACTCCTATCCAGTCTAAGTATACTCAATCTGTAGAAGGCTGAAATTTGTATAGTTTTGAAAAATCAACTTCATATTGTTCAAGAGAACATAGTAGAACTAATGGGCAAAAAGTTAGAATGGGGACTTCCTGAAAATCGCTATTATAATATATATATGATACTAGCTATTATACTGGGTAATTATACAAAATACTTACTTAGACTACAACAAGAAGATCCCACATATAACAGACAAAACATACAATTTTTTTGACTAAAGCATATGATTTGTATTTTGTTGTTCATTACATATAATATTATAATTTTTCTTTTCTAAATTATTATTAATAAGAAGTAATTTAATCTCTCTGAATTCCAAGAAATACTTACCGTCTTTAGCGAATTATAATCTGCATCTATATATAGAGGGCTTCATAAAATAGAGGCGTATATACGCAGAAATGCCATTTTTTTGTTGTTAACTAAAAACTATGCATATTACAGTTTAGAATATCTATTATTATCTACTATTATATTATTATTATTATTATGCAAGGTTACCTAAAAAGCAGGGTATTCCAAATGTCAGTCAGCCTCATACAATCAACTAGTTTTGTTTTATACACAATTTTGTCCCTTGTGTATAACTGCACGTTTGTCTGTACCCATTTGTTATGAAGCCCTTGATATGTATTTTTTCTCCGTATCTATATTTTTCTCTCCGCATATATATATATCTCTCTGCATCTATATTAATTAATCTCTCCGCATCTAAATTTAGATCTTCGCGTCTATAGTCTCTCTATACATTCGCATTAGCTGTAGAACCCTACGTAATGATAGTACATACATACATAAAATCACGCCTGTTTCCCATGGGGGTAGGTAGAGACTACGGATCTCCACTTGCGATGATCCTGACAAACAACTTTCGCTTCACCTACTTTCATTAACCTCTTCATACATGCGCGTTTATTTGAAATGCTTTTTACCTGACCTTTTTTTAACAGTTCTGATATTTGTTCATGGTATGTTCGTCTCGGTCTACCGGCACCAGCTCTACCATTGACAATACTGTCATATACCTGTTTTGTGATTCTATTTTCATCCATCCTCTCTACATGCCCAAACCACCTTAACATTCCTTTTTCAACTCTTGTTATTACATCTTCTTTCAAACCACAACGTTTCCTTAGCACACTGTTTCTTATCCTATCATTCAAGCTAACCGCACATATACTTCTCAAAGCTCTCATTTCAACTGCGTTTATCCTACCTTCATGCTTCTTCTGCCATACCCAACTTTCACTACCATACATCAGGATCGGCACCAACACTCCTTTATGGACAGCCAAGCGTGCCTTTACAGACACTTTCTGGCTATTCATAAAAGAATTTAGCGCTCCATTCACCCTATTACCTGCCATAACTCTCCTTTCAATATCCTTTTCATGCTTTCCGTCTCTGGTAAACATGCAGCCTAAGTAAACAAATTCACTAACTTGCTCTAACTTTTGATTTCCTATCTGTATATTACAACTTGTCATTCTTTCATCTCTTTCAAACACCAGAACTTTCGTCTTGTTCACATTAATTTTCATACCCTTTCTCTCAAAAGACTCATTCATAATTGTTACCATCTCCTGTAACTCCGTTTCCGATGACGCAAGTATAAATTGATCATCGGCGTAGAGTAGACATTTGATAAGTAACCCATTCATTCTTAAACCACTTTCACTTTCTTTCAAATCGTCCAAGCAACTGTCTAAGAATAATTTGAACAGCCACGGCGACGCTACACAGCCCTGTCTAACACCTTTTTCAATGCTAAACCATTCAGTGTAGGCACCGTTAACCCTAACACAAGCACTGGAATCGCTGTAGAGGGACTTCAGTGATCGTATCAGGTTGTCTGTTATCCCATACTTAGCTAGCGCTGACCACAGTTCACTCCTTATCACTCTATCATAAGCTTTCTCCAAATCTATAAATGCCCAATACACATTTTGACCTTTGGCCAAAAACTTTTCATTTATGCACCGTAAGGTAAAGATTTGGTCCACACATCCCATTCCCTGTCGAAAACCCGCTTGTACATCCCATACTTTCTCTTCTGTTACTTTGAATACCCGTTCAATCAACACTTTAGCATACATTTTCCCGACAACGCCAAGAAGGCTGATACCCCGATAATTTTTACAGTCCTGTTTTGACCCTTTTCCTTTGAAGAGTGGTACAATAACGGCTTTGCACCAATCTTTTGGTACACAGCCACTCTTCCAGCATATGTTAAAAAGGCGATATAAGAGACTTGCGACCAAACCTTGTCCAGCCTTTAGCATTTCCACGGTTATCCTATCATACCCAGCAGCCTTTCCTAGTTTCATACTATTCAATGCTTTCATAATTTCATCCATACCTATACTATCACTACTGTCTTCTCTATTGTCCTTTTCACCAGTCATACTTTCCACATCCGCTTTATCTTTTTCAAACAATCCTTCAAAATATTCTTTCCAGCGATTCAATATGCATTTTTCTCCTTTCGCAATGTCTCCATTCTTGTCCCTGATTACATTGAGCTCAGACTGTACTGTCTTTCCTCTAGCTCTTTTTATAGATTTCCAGAAATACTTAATGTTACTCTGGAAATCTTCAGAGATTCTTTCATCCAAATCATCTTTTTGCTCATTCTTTTTCATTTTGACTGTTATTTTAACTATTTCATTCATCCTTTTATACAAAATTTTTGCCTCATCTACATCCTCCTTTTTTGTATTTTTCAGTCTTAGGTCAGCTCTTAAAGCTAACCAATCCTTCCATGCTTTCTTTTTATCATTCACTACACTCTGTTCTTCCTTATCCCACCAAATATTCTTTACGCATTTACCCGTTTTTCTTTTAGTTATACCACACACATCAGTCGCAACAGCCACAACTTCGGTTTTAAATGATAGTTTTTCTCAAAAAACGAAAAACGTCCACTGTACATTGAAGTGCTAAAAGCAGCCATAAGGTTACGCGCGAACAACACAACCAAAAAGAAATATGAAAACAAACTATCTGCTGAGGGTCCATGATTTTTCACGGATCGCAAACTTGGAGCTGCGTTGTAACGCTTTTTAAAATCTCTGCCTGCTATAAAACTTCCACTAGTTATTTGCTTTGTCCCCCCCACTGCTAGAATTTTTACTTTATATACCATACAATACTAACAGTTAAAGAAACCAGTTATGGAGTTAAATTAAAAATACATATTTTGAAAAGTTTGTTTCTTAGTACGGTCTGGCGTTGCAATCATGAATCTGACTCGTTTTTTGTTAAATTGTTTTATGTTGTATATTAACCTTAATTTATCTTTTATTTTATTAAAAAAATTGAATCGTATTTTCCATCGATTATACAATCTATTCCTATAGGTTTTTTTATAGCTTCAATGTACAGACCCGGCATGTTTGGAAATTTATAATAATACAGATTTGTTTAATTATGTGCAGTACTTGCATTTATTAGTTTGGCCGCTGCCACAATAGTTTTATTTTATATATTACTAGCTGTCCCGGCAGACGTCGTCCTGCCCGGTAAAGCTTCAATCGATATGCCGAAGGCATTGAAGTTTATAATTAACAAATAAAAAATAGGGGTTAATCGTAGAGGGTTGAAAATTTAGGGTTGTATGTATTTTTAATGCTGTATTAAAAAAATATATTTAAAAATTAAAAACAAAAATAAGGGGTGGACTACTCTTTACATTTAGCTGGATGAAAAATAGATGTTGTCCGATGCTCAGACCTACCCAATATGCACACAAAATTTCATGAGTATCGGTCATGCCGTTTCGAAGGAGTTTAAATACAAACACCGCGAAACGAGAATTCTATATATTAGATTTAAATTATTGGCTTATTACTTTGTTATTTAGTTTGCTATTCATTTACCATTATCAAACTGCATTATATTGCATATTATTGTTACGTGTGTCATACTGTCCACCATGATTTCACTCACTGGTTCCAGGCGGAAGAACAGCCTTGTCGGTTAGCATTATGCTGAGACTGGGACCAATTTAGGACTCACTTGTATTGTTTTTCCATTTACTTCATCTATGCTTTTTTCTGAATAAAATAAGTTTTCTTTCTTTAGATACAACAAAAGTAAATGAAAAAATAAACAATCACTGGTGTAACACTTTAAAAAAAATCTATATTGTGCATTTAGAAAAGAGGTGAATTATTTTTCAGGAACACTTCGATTGTAACCATTTACCTCTAATAACGAAGAACAAGCCGTTAGAAGAGTCCTCTTCAGCGTTTACTCCTGATGTGTCTTTGACTAATATTTTTGAAGCTGGCCCTTCTAGTAAGGTCAAATCTGCACCCTCAAGCATCCTGATCGTTGAAGATAATCATTAAAGTTCTACAATCAGCATCTTAGTAAGTGGCTATCTAGAAAATACGTCACACGAATTTCATGATTTCTTGATCGCTTCCCAATCCTTGTCACAGGTTACATTCGTGAGACCTCCTTTCTCAGTGTGAAACACATCACCAATTTTTTAATTTTACATAAATATATTATTAAATTAAAATAGCAGCTACGTAATTAGTTTTATTTCCACATAATTATATTTTTTAATTATTTAAACTAGATACGCATACATAAAGAGTTGGAAATATTTTGAAGTTTTTCGTTATTAGTTCAAATTTCTTGTTTTAAAGCTTAAACATAATATTACAGTATAATTGCGGCCATTGCTAGCAGGCTACATTAAACAAAAATGTATTGGGACTGGTTGCAGATTGCTGCATAGATAAAATAATTAATTAAATGTAAAATATATGTGAATGAAATGCTTTAGTGAGGGACTGACCGACTGACTGACTGAGCGATGGACATTTGTTAATTTTTATCTTTATTTTTAAGGTGTTAATTTAATTTATAATAATTTAATTTAATCTTATAATAAATCTGGATATTTGTGTCTGAAATAAATAAATAATAATTATTATTATTAGATTAGGTTACACTTCGTCGACCTCCCCTCTTCCCCTTAACATGTGACGTAATTTATGCATGGCCCCTAACATGGATGGTTTTGTAAATACAGAATTATATTTTATTATTTACTTCTTAGAGTATTATTACATAAATAATTTATCACAACAATATATAATTAAAAAACTTTGTGTTTTATAAACACTATTCGCGTATAAACTATTCGCATCATACTACGTATTATAACAAAACAGATAACACAACCACTTTCAAAATTTTCACGATCTGTAGACATAATAAAAGCGTTTTAACGGTTTTAAACGCGGTATTTATTTGATTTTGTTTCCGAAGTTTCGTCCACTTTTCAGTAGCCGTGATGACGGAATGTCAACAAGTGTCAATGAATATTGTTATAGTTTTCATTTATCAGTATGGACCAAAATAGGTATAAATAAACTTAAAACTCGCATTGTTAATATTATGGATAAATTAAAATACTGTTACAACCTAGGCGCCGACAAAGACAAATTCCACGTACAGATCTGTAGAAGCACATTTTATTAACTGTTGGCATTTAAACTAATTGTGATCCTTTTATGGTCGTTTTCTTTATTGGCATACGTTTCTAGTTATTATGGAGATATAGCCTATTGTCCTCGCTCATTAGCGTCATTGGCCAGGTGTTGCGGATTCTTTTGAATTTGAGCTTCGACTATGATACGGGCGTGACATGTGTACATTCGGGAATCTAATAGTGACGCATTAAGCACGTTTTATTGAATTACGACCTTCTGCATTACGTTTGGATTTGTTGTGTTCGGTCATATTTGTACCTGTGTTATACGTGATTGTATACTTCTAATAAACTTTATAATAATTCTAACGGCATTTTAATTCGAGTCGTGCTAACTGGTAACAAAACAATGAAAAAGTTTTAGAAAGAAGTAATATTAAATTCTGTTTGTTAAACAAAAAGCAGCCTTTGCGTATGTAACGTCTCGATTGAAGAGTGTCCTCGCTTTGCTACCAGCAGCTACTTACGGAAATTGTAAGCTTCTATTGAAAATGCATTTCTATCTAAAACTGCAAATAGGGCGACCTAGCAAATAATTATGTTTGTGTATTTCTTCATGTCTTCTTCGCTGATTGTAATATGATTAGCGTGTTCCAGAAATTGAAAGAAAGAAAGAGCATAATGTTATTTAAAATGGAAATTATATATAAGCAGTTTAATAAAAGCCAAAAGTTAACTAACTCTACACATGCCCCAACTCAGCAAATGCTGGTAGATAACAAACAATAACCAACGCTGGTCTTCCTTTAGTGCCAGGCAGTATTGTCACCTTTACAGAAGAAAAAATAACTAGTAATATCAGCCCATTAATATTCCACTGCTGGGCTCGCTCGGGGCCTTCCATTATAGGAGGAACAGACAGTTTACCCGCCACGCTTGTCCAAGGCGGCTTGACAGGTTTGACACATCAGTTATCTCGATGTGCAGGTTGCATCACGATGTTTTCCTTCACCGTGTTAGCATTATACCTTTTCCAAGTATTTATTATACTTTTAATTGCTCGATGACGGATCAATTACTAAAGTCCTAATGCATTCTCGACTCGACTGATTAATGAAATCTTCTCTATTTATAATAATAAATCTACGTTTTAACAGTTTTAAGCGCGGTAATTTATTTGAAGTTTGTTATTCTGACGTTTCAGCCACTTTACAGTGGCCGTGATCACGGAAGGCAAAGATGTCAAGTGTCAACGAGTATAGGTAAAGATAAAGCCTACCGTTAACTTGTTCATTTTAATGATTTAGTTTTTAATTTTTTTTATGGTTATTATGTTCTCTATGGGAGCCTAATCGGATCTACCACCGCTTTGCAACATGTAATGACTTGAAGAGAAGAAGCGGCGCAAGAAACTCTTCAGCAAACATGAGCTCTAATAATTTTATATAATATTAAAATGGGTGGAAGGAAAATAAAAGAAATTATCAGTCAAATTGGTTTGTGTTCCGTTGCACGCAGAAAGAGCTCACAATGTCTTGAGGTCAGGCAGTTGGTGTTTGTTGGGTTTGGGTCTGAATAGTTTTGATGATCGGATCCCAAATAGGTGGTACTTGCCAATCATCTTCTCTATTGAAATTTGGGTGTTTTTTGATTTCAATAGCCTCACGCGTCATTCTAGGTATGGAACGATTCTCTTTCGCGAGGATTTGTGGTTTATCGAACCTGATGTAGTGGTTGGATTTATCCAGCGTGTATTTACTGATTGCAGACTTCTTAGACCTTATGTATTTCATGTCAGCAATGTGTTCTTTTACCCGTGTTTTTATGCTCCTCTTTGTTTGCCCAATGTATGACAATCAACACTCACAATCGAGCTTGTAGACACCTGCATCCTGCAGTAGGAAGTTGTATTTCACAGGTCTCACGGACCAGGATCACGGGCACTGAAACGTGGCCAAAACGTGGGAATAACAAAAACCAAATAAGTCACCGCGCTTAAAACCATTAAACGGAGTTTTATTATCTAATTTTAAAACTGTTTAATCAGTAAATGATAGTATATATTTCCGTAAAAATGTAATTTATGCTTATCTATATCTATACAGATAAATAAAATTGAAATGTCTGTTTGTAATCAAAATAAAAGTTTACTGCTAAATGCATATGAAAGTATATACGGTACCTATATCAAAATATATTTTTGATTTTTTTTTCTGTTTTCTATCTAGATGTTACCGCTAACTTCTGGAACGGCTGGACCGATTTTGACGCGACTCACTGGCAAATAGCTGATGTTAGAAAAAGGAACTTAGGCTCCGTTTTTGGGTTCCACGAAAAAGAATTCCACGCCAAAATAAAATTAAAAATATTTTTTCCTTAACAAACCGATAAACTTTGTGTGTCAAAATGAAATCTTTTATAAAATCATCCATCTGTTTGTTCATCACAGTGGTCTTACTAAAAACTACTTGGTATGTATTATTGTATATAAATAAAATTAGTTAAGATCCAGAACAATTTATTCTACATAGTATATGCTGCTACATTGGAATACTGTCAAGATGCGAAAACATTGTCAATCGTAGGACTGCAAGGTAGAAGTGAAAGTTATATCTAAGCATGACTGTTACGGGAGTTCAGTGCTTTCTCCTCCCAAAAGTGCCCAAAGAAGCTTTCTCTTCAATAATTAAGGTTGGCAGCCTTTGTATGTAACAAACAGAAAACAATATTTTAGTGTACATAGGCACACTGTATATTTACATTTTAGTTAAATAAGTACACTGCCGCTTAATTATACCAAGGAATAAATTATCACGATAACTACAAGAGCGACATTTTCTTTTCAACTAAAACGTTTCATAATTTTTCCGTTTACTTAGCAAAGTTGAATCATGTTTTAATACTGTTTCTGCGTTGAACAAAATTAATACGAAAGTTAAACTATGAGAGATGCAAGTAGAGGAAGCAAAGTAAAAGTTGTGAAGGTCAATGAGACAGGAACGTATTTTGTGCTCACGGCGTTGGAAGTATGAAATTAAATTCTTTTGTGCTCTGCCTTCGTCATAACTAGAATTGCATTGGTACAACTAGACGTTATGCTAGCAGCCGGCCGCATTGTATTATGTGAATTATTAAAACAGTACACGATTCAACGCGGATTGGCTCACTTATTCATTAAATAGAAAGAAATAAGGAAAAATGCTGTTACAAGATGCGGGTCTCGAATTAAAATGTCGTTGAAATTATAATAGAGTTTATGAGAACTATACAAACGCGTATAACACAGGTACAAATATAACTGAACACAACATATCCAAAAGTAATGCAGAAGGTCGTAATTCAATAAAACGCGCAAACTCCGCCACTGTGGTTCCCAATTTTAGTACACACGTCTCGCTCGTTCCTGGTTCTCGCTCGACTAACTCCTCCCTCAATCGGGCCATTGCTTTATACTGCACAAATGTAATATGTCCGCCCGGCAGCGTGGACCGAATTACCTAGAATCAACTTTTACTTTAAAATCCGTAAAACCTGGCTAATGATTACAATACAACAATAGGCCGTATGCCAATAAGTAAACAAAGGAGGACGACCATAGAATAATTTCAATGTTATTAGTTCAAATAGGTACTGATGTGCTTTGTTTCAGATATGGATTTTGTTTTTGTCGGGACCTGAGTTGTAACAATACTTCATTTAAAGAAATAGCGACGTAATTACATTACCTATACCGCCCCGGGCCAGGGCTTCCTTGCGTCACTGTTATAGCGACATGAGGACTCTGGCTTCGAAGTCTCATAGTGGGGATCCGGTGAGTAATGAAGCCGCTTCGACGCACACCGTACGGTATCCCCTTATCGCCCTCACAGCCAATACTCGCTGCCATCACAGCAACAACGTAGCCTAAATTTTTGGCTTTCAGGCGGTTTGCTCAGGTGGAGGCTCCGTATAGGGCCATAAAACGCACGATGTCTGTATGGGCGCCTAACCTAACTTACCACCGCTTAGTAACATGTTGCGGCTTGAGGAAAGCGCTAACTCTCATATTTTATATAATACTAGCAGACCCGGCAGCCCCGGCAGACCTGGTCCTGCTATTAAAAAACCCGATTGCAGCGCCATCTACCGAAACTAGTTGTTAATCTAAACCATTCTCGAATCCACTTGAACAAACACAAAAAAATCATCAAAATCTGGTAAGTTGTTCTCAACTATACGCGTGCATACATTTCTACAATTCAGTTTTATATATATATATATATATATATATATATATATATATATATATATATATATATATATATATATATATATATAGAAGACTAGCAGCCTCGGCAGCAGTTGTCCTGCTCTGAAAAAGTAAAAATCTAGGACCCAATACCAACCCCATCTACCGGTTCCAATTGTGGATTTAAACCATCTGGGAACCCACTCAAACACACAAAAAAAAATCACCAAAATCGGTCCAGGTGATTAGGACGATTCTAGACCCCGATCTCAGCGCCACCTACCAGTTACATTTTTATTATTTTTTATTGCCTGAAGCAGGCAAACAGGCGGACGGCCCAATGATGAAAGGTGGTTACCGTCGCCTATGGACGTTTGCAACACCAGGGGCGTTGCCAACGCGTTGCCGGCCTCTAAGAAATTTTATAATGCATTCTTGAACGACCCCATGTCGTAGCGCAGAGGGAAAACCTCGGCGGGAAGTTCTCTCCAGATCATTGTTGTACGCGGTTGTACGTTCGAACGTTGACGTTGAACGTTGCGTAGTTGAGCGTGGGAGCTCCAGGAAATGGGGGTGAACATCCCGTCGATGGTGAGCGGTGCGGTTGTAAAAATTAGGTGTTGGCACCAGATCAAACAGTTCCTCGGAACACTCTCCGTTGTACAGGCGGTAGAATACGCAGAGGGACGCAAAGTCTCTCCGAAGGCTAAGCGATTCTAAGCCGCCTGTTAGTATGGGATCGTCGACTATACGAACGGCGCGACGTTGGATGGAGTCAAGGGGGTCGGTCTGGTAAGCGGGTGCTCCAGCCCATAGGTGTGAGCAGTATTCCATATGCGGCCTAACTTGTGCTTTGTAAAGCACAAGTCTTTGCCGCGGGGTGAAATACTGCTTAGACCGGTTTAGCACACCAAGCTTTTTTGAGGCAAGTTTAACCTTGCCTTCCATGTGACCCCGGAACTGCACGTCGTTCGTTATATCAACGCCTAGAATCCCGATACTGTTGGAGATGGTAAGGGTTGTTCCTTTGAACTGTGGCGCAGGGACAAATGGGGTCTTTTTTGCAGAGAATGCGCGGACCTGTGTCTGTGGGGTTAAATTGGACAAGATTTTGTCGTCCCCATTCAGAGACTCGCTCCAGGGAGTTCTCCACTTCACACACAAGTCTGACCCGACTTTCTTCCACTAGCGACCGAGGGGCATTAGCCCGGCTGGTATATCTAGCGTCACCTGTACTGTCATCCGCATAGCAATGAATGTTCTCTATAGAGAGCAGATCATTGATATGCAGGATGAACAGTGTAGGTGACAGCACACAGCCTTGAGGCACACCAGCATTGATAGGCTTTGTGGTAGAGCAGCAACCATGGACAGCGACCTTGATACTACGCCCACCAAGAAAGCTGGATAGCCACTTGCAGAGCCTCTCAGGAATCCCGTATGATGGCAGCTTCGTAAGAAGTGCCCTATGCCAGACCCGGTCAAAGGCCTTAGCGATATCAAGGCTGACTGTCAAGGCTGCACCCTTGCTCTCAACGGCTTCTGCCCAACGGTGGGTTAAGTATACCAAGAGATCCCCAGCGGAACGACCATGGCGGAAGCCATATTGCCGGTCGTTGAGTAGCTGGGAATCTTTGAGGTAACCCAGAAGTCGTCCGTTGATAATCCGCTCCATCACCTTTGAGAGCAAGGAAGTAATCGCTATAGGCCAGTAGTTGGACGGGTCAGTTCTATCACCTTTTTTTGGGATAGGATGCACAAGGGCAACCTTCCACGAAGACGGGACACAGCTAGTGGTGTAAGAAAGTTTAAAAAGACGGGCCAGGACTGGAGACAGCTCTGGAGCGCATGTCCGAAGCACAACTGCAGGTATACCGTCAGGCCCGGACGACTTCTTGACGTCAAGGGAGCTAAGAGCTTTACGAACCGCTTTTTGGGTGAAGCGAATCTCTTTCATAGAGCTTCCACACAGCGGTACTGTAGGTGGGGTTGCTCCCCCGTCGTCAAGTGTCGAGTTGACCGCAAAAATGTTGCCTAGTAGTTCGGCTTTATCTGTTGCGGTATGAGCCTGTTGGTCGTCCGCTGTGCGAAACGATGGAAAGGACGGCCGACAGAAATTGCCCTCGACAGCTTTAGCGAGCGACCAAAATGCTCGCGTACCAGAAGGATAGCGAGCAAGTCGTTCGCCTATTCTGCCGATATGCTCAAACTTTGCTCTCGCCAGCCGCTTTTTGAGGGACCTGGTGGCGGCATTGTACTCCTTTTTCAGATCGGAAGTATTCGGATCCTGACATTGTTTAGGTGCCTTCCACGTCCGATAAGCTGCCTGTTTTTGGCTAACAGCCTCAGCACACAGCTTATCGAACCATGGCTGGTTTGAGCCCCCGATTGGGATTACAGAGTTAGGAATGTAACATTCCATACCCTGTAACACCACTTCGGCGACTAAGTCTGCACAAGTGTCAGGATCATCCGTGGAGAAACAAAGCCGCCTCCAAGAGTAGGAAGCGTAGAACTCGCGCAATCCATCCCAATCTGCCGACCGATATCGCCACACCTTCCTTTTCGCATTGGGATTAGCCCGTTGGGGAAACGGAATGGGCACTTCAGAGTATACCAAACAGTGGTCAGAGGATCCTAGAGGAGCTCTGACCAAGATTTGGTAGTTCTCCGGGTGTTTGGTCAGCAGAAGGTCCAACAAAGAGGGCTCGTGGTCCACTCGGTCCGGTATACGGGTAAATCCCGTGACCAATTGAGTGAAACCATAGGCAAGAGCAAAGTCGCGGGCAGTAGCACCTGGCAGATCAGTCCTCGGAGAACCCAACCATTCGGTATGGTGGGCGTTAAAGTCTCCAAGGATGATTATTTCTGCGGAAGGGTACTGCCCGAAAACTCTGTCGGTCGCGTCTTGGACATGCCCGAAGAAATGAGCTATCTCAGTCCTGTCGCATTCCCTGCTGTGGGACCTATATAGGCACGAGTAAATTCGGGTGGAACCACCGAAATCGACCCGTACCCACAAAGTAGATAGGTCCCTGTTTTCAAGGCCGTGGAGACGTCGACAACAAATATCCTCACGAACAAACAAACAAACCCCGGCTTTTGGAAGGAATTTGTGTTCCAGACTGTAGCCGGGGTAGTTTAGAAATGATGTGTCTGCAGGGGAGGAAATTTGCGTCTCCGTTAGAAATAATAAGGCCGACTTCGCCGTCTCGAGGTGTTGATGGAGGGCGTTAAGATTGGCGTGTATGCCCCTGATGTTGCAGAAGTCCACCCGAAGTGTGGAAGTCAGGTCCGCTGAGTTACTCGTATCATTTCTTTTACGGCTCATTGAAAATAAAGTTCAAGAAGAGAATTGGAAGTGTGACAGTATTAGCGCAAAGAGGATAAAGCGGAAAGTGATTTGGCCACACAAACCTGCAGGTTATGTGATAAGCTGATGCGGGGCACGGAAGGGCCCCCGGTCCTCCCCGGGGAACGTTGCCGGGTCCACGTCCGGTCACCAACCGGCACGACAATGCTCCCCAAGATTATGCGCCAGTTGGTGGGTAGCAGCCTCCACGAGACCGGTCAGTCCGGGTTCGGGACCCCTACTACCTGGCGGGCGGCCAGCGGGCAACCGTTTCACCGGGTCTCCCTGACCCCCGCCCCACCTCATCACGCCTACAAGGTTGAAATGTCCTTAACACGAATCCTGGTCCAAATTACGCTAATACTGACTCACTTCGGGAGAAGGGGAACTGGAGCCTGGCCACCCATACCGGAACACAACTCAAGGTTGTTATGGCGGCATACTCTAGACTAGGGGTGGTAGCCATCCAGTCGGGCAAATGCCCTACCACCTGGCTGCGGGTTGTTTAGTCGCCTCTTACGACAGGCCGCTCGGCCGCAGGAAATTGTATTCTTTCTCCGTTCCTGCACGGATAAAAATCGGGATAAAAAGTATCCGTCTGTCCGTCTCCTGGTTCTAAGCTACCTCCCCACCAATATTCAGACAAATCAGTACAGCCGTTCTTGAGTTATAAATAATGTAAATAATACGACTTTCCTTTATATATATAGATACATAGATTAAAAGGGGTGCGCTGTAAAATAAATACGGAAAAATGGCCGAAACGTCGAAATAAAATAAAACCGTTAAAACTTAGTTTTAATTAAAGTAACATACTTTTATTAACTACTTTTTATTAGCTTTTCATGGGAGCGGATCCAGGTATAGAGTAGTTAATTACTTAGTCTGCAATTGCAACTGAGTTTGCTGTAAATCTAAGCGAGATCGTATTGCTATTCACGAACGTCACATAAATTTTACACTCCGTCGATTAATATCGAGCCAAAGGAAATTGTAAGAATAAGAAATTCTAAGTACCGTAAAATGGGGGGAATCAGGACATTTTTTAAGTTCGACATTGAATACCGTTTTTATCGTTTTTTTTGTAGTTATAGTAATAAAACGGAGATCATAATGGTTCCCGTAGTTAAAATTTTCATTTCTAATGCTTTAAGATATATTTTATTAAAGAATAATCATAAAAAGTTACAAAAACTCACTTGTCCCTATTCACCCAGGCGTTGGGGTGAATCGGGTCGCTTAAGGGATTAATAGAGTTTTTCGCTAGGGCTGACACTTTCATACTATAGGCAGGTACCTACAATACAAATTTCACACAACTTTGACCCAATGTTTTGAAGTACGTTTTTTTAAAATACTTATGACAGGATGACTGAGTGTTGCCGGATAATAAAAAAAATATTGCAAGCTTCAAATTTAAATCATACCACAAAGTGTAACACGTAACATAAATGAGTATATAAGGTCGCAAATAAAACTTGAGGTTTGTCCCAATTCACCCCCTAGACCCTATTCCCCCCATTTTACGGTATAACAAAAGCAAATTCATTTATCTCGTATTAAAGTGCTCCCTTGCCGCGAGCATTCGCCTGTAATGTTACATTTATGATTGTGTTACATGCCGACAAAATATTAATGCACACCTGCCTGCCATAAACCTGATTTATTACCTTTCCGCATTTGGACTTTTTTGTTTACAATGTGTTTAAAATTCGCAATTAGACAATAACCTATTGTTATTGTACTCGTTTATGGCCGCACATGTGCAGATTACGTTTTCTTGGAAAAATCCAGTCCACGCGGTCGAGTGTTGTATTGTATAGTTAATATAAAACAAAGCCCGAACGGAGGGGTAAGGCAGTCAACGATTACGATACTAGCAAGACGTGTGTAAATTCGACAAGCATGTAGTGACGGACTTTGCGCGTGTTATTGATTCGTGCAGTTTGTACTGGTTGTACCCAGTTATATTTTATTGTAGTTCTAATACATTCTATAGTAATTCCAACGGCATTTTAATTCGAGTCTTGTAACTCGTAAAAAATAGTTTTTGAACATTTAGTTAACATAATTCTTTATTTCCTCTTTAATTATACAGTGAAACTTAAAACAGTAGTCATAATTCTCTTTCTTAATTCTCTCAGATTTTTTATTATGACTGTCTCTCTCTCTTTTCTTTCATCATATCCCAATTACTTGGGGTCGGCGCAATATGTCTTTTCCTTCCACACTCCTCTACTCTGACATACATCTTCTGTCACACTACATATCATCATATCGTCCTTCACACAATCCATCCATCTTTTTTTGGTCTACCTTTACATTTGTACCCATCTATCTTGTAGTTAAACATTCTTTCTGTCACGAGACTTTCATTGCTCCTTATTATACGCCCATACAAACATAGGTACGACTTCCTCCTCTCAATTTTTCAGTCGGGTGCAACTTTCAATTCAATCAATCCCCTTATGTACTCATTTCTCACCTTATCCATTCTTGTAACACCACACATCCATCTCAACATTCTCATCTCAGCTGAGTGGAGACGTTTGTGGTTTATCACTTTAGTGGTCCAACATTCCGACTGTTATATGGTAGCATGACTGGTCGTATGATAGATTTATATATTTGACCTTTTTTATTATGACTGTAACCTTTATATTGACATTGGGAATTCTTAATTTTACAAAATAACGTGTGTTTATTACACATATCTGTCTACCTGCCAAGATGGCTCTTCAGGAGAGAGAGCAAGTCTTCCTTATTTTTGAATGCGAGCTTGCTTACAGTCAAGACTCTAAAAAACTCTCAACAGAAGCGCCTTCTCTTAATTCATTACCTTAAATTACAGTGTCATTGCAGTTACTATACATCAATGTATTATTATATCAATTAAATACCACGCTAGAGGTCGCTACGGCATTTACAAATATTATTCGCAAACACTAGTAAGAACATTAAGTAAAAGGTTGGTGTCTGAATTAGGTTCAAAAGACACTTGCAGCACAGCTCACCAGGATCAACCGTATGGCCTGGATATTTGGCTAATTAAGAAAAAATAAGTTAGCTAGTTCGGTCCAGAATGTCAAACGAAGCGGTGGTTGTGTTACAAGTTGTATCAAAATATTGCAGATGTATCATTACGTGTTGCACACTGTAATGCTCGGTTCTACTCGTTTACTGATGTAATGCTCGAATCTGTAACGTTATATTACAGGCGAATACTTGCAGTAAGTACCTTTACGGTGTTAAGGCACAGAGCGGAATCTATAGAACAAAGTTTCTAAAGCTGGCGCCTTTGGAAAATCGCTTAATGAAACTGATATGTGTCTAGATATGCTGGTAGTTGTAAGACAAATGATAAAATTCTACTATATTTTGACACTTATGTTCATCATACGCATTTGCAAAAAACAACTTCTTTAAGCCCTTAGTTCTGAAACTCACGTTGACCGTTAAAATTATAAAACATTTTTTTAAAACTAAAAATAAATAAAAAAATATTTAACAGACTTCTTTCTACAACATCTTGAAGTCGTGGAAAATGCTCGTCTGGATGCCTACCACCCCTTGCCTGGAACATGCCGCTTTAATAACCTTAAGTTTTATTCTAACATTAGTGGTCAGGTTCCAGTCTCCGTTTTGAGAGTGGTAGCACACTGGTAGCAAACAATGTTGCACATGTCCATAGGTTATAGAAACGGCTTTCCATCAGGTGGGTCGGCTGCCGTAATGGTTCAATAAAAAAAAAATACGACATGAATGGGCAAGAATTATCGTAACAAATCCTGCTACAAAAATTACAAATTCATGAAACGCGTCAATCAGGTTTGGACACGTGGACGTGACGTCATCAATTGCTCTAAAAAATATATATATATACAAAGTCAACAGTCCAACGTTTGTGGACTAATACATCATTCAAACAGAATTGTTTTTTATAGAAAAAAAATCTTATTTATACTTTTAAGAGTTAGGGCCGCTTGCATAACGATCGCCTTTAAATAAAATTAGTTCATCATATTAAACTGCCTAAATGCACTTCCTCACAACACCAGCATGTCACAGATACACTCTACATTAGTATAAGTTTAATATTAAAATTAGAATTAATTAATATAATAAGTTATTCATAAGATACATACACCTCAACACAAAAATCACTAAATCAATGTCACACACAAGAACCCAAATAACTAATAAGCATGTTAAATTCTAAAAATTAAATCTAGAAATTAAGTTGTAAAAAAGGGTACGGAACTCGAGTCCGTAGAGTTGTTAAAAAAGAAAAAAAATGCCTTAATACTTTTTACACAAAATGTATTGACAGTTCTTTAAACATATTTAGCGGCAAATTTTGCGTTTTGCAAGACGTTAATTGTATTTAAGGATGTTAAATACGTTTTGTGTTCCTTAAATAAATTTAAGCAGCCTTATGCTAGCGGCCCTTAGAGTAACTTTGAATGAATATTTATAGTTCTTAAAGAAGCGTTCAAACGTATTCTAACTCTATGAATAAGACCGTAAGTTATTATAATTCGTCATTAGTAAATAAAAGAAAATCTAATACAACATTGAAATTAATCTTCTTTATTAGTGCTGCAATGTCTGAAATAATGTTAATGGTTTACGGCCTTATTCAGACACAAGCCTAGAAACTTAACTCAATATGGATGGCCCTTAACGGTTAAGGGCCATTTACATGAAGAGAGTTTCTTGCCTCGAAGATACGATTGTCAAAAGCAAGAAATAAAAATATGCTCATGTAAACTAAACATCCTTATATTATATCCATCCTTCCATCATTTTATTACCTGTCAGCAATTGAACTAATTGTAATTATCTTATGATCGTCTTCTTTTGTTTACTTATTTATTGGCATACATTTCTAGAGAACAGCCTATTGTTCTCTTGTATTCTTTTACGCCCGCTTGCGGCTGAATCATTAGCCAGGTGTTGTGGATTACGACGACTATGATACGGGCACATTGCACTTGTGCAGTATAAAACGACGCCCTGATCTGGAGAGAGCAGGGTAGTTGAGCGCGAACCACGATCAAGGTGTGACATGTGTACACTCGGGAATCTAATATTGATGGACTTTGCGTGTTTTATGGAATTACGACCTTCTGCATTACGTTTGGATTTGTTGTGTTCGGTTATATTTGTGCCTGTGTAATACGTGTTTGTATAGTTCTTATAAAGTCTATAGTAATTCTAAGGGCATTTAATTTCGAGTTCCACTAAACTCGTAACCATACGATATCGTACGTGAAAGGGCGATAATGAATATTGACGCCTCTGTGTAAACAAAATTTGAAAACGAGAATGTTATTTCGAGTTCAGCTAATCATCAGTCGCAAGCATGAGTGTAGTGCGTGAGGGTGTTTTAATTATCTCTGCTCTTATAAGACAAGAACTAATTAAACGAAAGCGAAAAAAAGATGTTGGGTTAAAAAGTGGATAGAAAAAAGAAACACTTTAGGAGCCTCAGATATGTTGTGTCTTGAATTTCAACTAGAAGATAAAGAGACATTTAAAAAAGTGTTTCGTGTTACTAAATCACAGTTTTCATATTTACTACAAAAAGTACACTGAGCTCGAATGGCAAGTACCGCATTCAAATCGTTTCAAAATGATTTGTATGATGCTCGCATGAATTTGAAAAAATATCATACGGGATCTAGTTTATACAAGTCGGCAAATATCTTAATGCGATTTGTGTCGTAGTTTAAACAAAACTCTTAGTGATTATTATCGTATAACATACTCGCAGGCGAGTTTTTGTTTCTTGGTTGAATGTAAACATGTCAACGCGAATATTGTATAAAGAATATCGTCTAAGATATCGATTATTGTAAAAAAGTCGTGGTAGCGTAATGGTTAGCGCACGCGTCCCTAAATCGAAGGGCGCGGGTTCGATCCTGGCCGGAACGCATGCACCTCTTAGTCAGTTTTCTGATCTAATGTGCATATTGTTACAGTTCCCAACGTGCCAACAACGGTCGTGATCGTGATGCAACCTGCACATCGATATAACCGATGTGTCAAACCTGCCAAGCCACCTTAGACAAGCGCGGCGGGTATACTGTCCATTCCCTATAATGGGAAGCCCAGCAGTGGGACATTTATGGGCTGATATTATTATTTTTTTATACAGAATTAGTATACGACTTTTTGCCTCAAAACGTAGGTACGATAAACTCTCTCCATGTAAATGACCCTTTAAGTTGACCAAATGCGCCATATTTTAAGTGTTCAAAAATACGCCGCTAACGAATAATCATAATGGTGATGATTAGTTTATATACATAAATTATCTGTCAATATTTAGTGTCATTAAAAATGTCGCTAAATATAATACTCTAACCTTAAACATTAAAAAAAAAAGCTATTGCACAGCATTTTTTATCAACTTATGCCATTATAATTATTTTTTATTTATGCAGTATTTTTTTTCTTTCCTATTAATTCAAGTTTTTTTTAATTATTAATTTAAGTTACACGTTTTGAGCGTAGTGACCGATAAGAAAACAAATCACCTATGTATACATATATACCTACATGTATACTTACGGGGCGCACATGCGGCGAGTGTGGCATTATAAAGATATTATAAATACCTATACACCTAATATACTTTCTCACAAACAGCTGCGTACTACGTATTCGTCCGATTTCGGAGCAGCTCGTCGTCCATAATTTGCAATACTTGACATACCTCAAACCGCTACGAGAGCTCGCGGGTAATGTAATGTAGCCACCGCACGCCTCCGCTTGCCGCGCCCGCCTCAGGCCCCCGTCACCGCGCATGGTAGGCAGAGTGGGAAGTGTAAGGTTTATTTTCGTTACGGAATTTCTTCATTCGGTCGCCGCGCTCAAAGCCCTCGATAAAAGCTATACAATAGCTTAAAAAATTAACTTATTTTGATTTTCTTACTTGAACTTTATTTTAGTTTATTTTAAACCAGCCATTAGTAAAGAAAAGAAAATGTAATACAACATTAAATAATAGAAATTAATATTCTCCAGTCATTTAAAAAAGTACAAGCAAAATCGTGGGGCGCGTAGAAGCGTGTAGTTGAAATGATTCGGCAAGGAGCGCCGGGCGCAATCGGAGGCGGCCGCCTCTTCCCGCTTCCCCCGACCGGCATGAACGCTGCCCCAACACAAAGGTACTTACAATTAAACACAATGAGCTCGCAAATTCACCTGCATTTCGAAACAATTCTGGCAGACAACTGCGAACGCAAATGGGCGACGAGCTTTAACGGGGCCTCTTTGAACTTTGTTATACTAGCAGATTATGCAGGTGTTGCATATTTACTGACATTAATTAATTAATCCTTGTTGACCTATCGTTACATCTATAATTAATTAACATGTGGTTTAAACACCATAATTAACTTGTGGTGTGATAATGTTATGCCATTCAGTGTGTCCGGTAGCATGATATTATTATTTAGTTGTTATTTACAACAACTAAATAATAATATCATGCTACCTGCGATTAGTTTCAATATTGAAACGCGTCGACGCTGGTTGACTATTATGTTTGCAAAAACTTTTTGAATTTTGTTTTTGCTAACTACAGCGTGATGTTTTAATTTAACACAGCGGCCTAAATGGCACATGGCAACAAGAGTGGTCTGTACATTTGACCAGATTCTTCCGTATTTCATTGCACTGAGTCTGAATCTGGGGTCAGTTTCTGTATACCCACAACATTTTGTGGGTAAATGGACAAAATGCCATTTTTTGTGGGTCGGTAAGATATTCTTAGAAGAGGTGAAGATCAAATCGTAAATAGTACTCGGCCGATACCGTTTCTTAAGAATTGTAAATTAAGAAGTGAAATTGAAAATATCGAGATGTTAATAAAACATGAGCAGCGGCGTAAAGTGGTAGCGTGGCAGCGTCGAGATAGAGCGTTTGTCGCTCAATAAGGCTCTCGGTACCGGTGAGGATGTGATCGTGGCCGCCGCGAGCGGAAGGAGGCGGCCGGGCCGCGGTCGATAGGCGGGCGAGCGCAGGCGCGAGTCCGCCGCCGCGCCGAGCCGAGTGAACGTGGTCGCTGCCGGCACACCGCACGCCAGTCCGCCGGCAGCCTGAAACGCGGCCACCGGCAAATAGCGTCCGCTGGGGCGCGCGCTCACGAGCGAAACATGCACGCGAGCCGGTCCCGCGGCGTGCACAGCATTGCCCTTGTGCTGGCGCTCGCAATCGCTTGGCTGCCGCACGCCGACCACGCTGCGTGAGTATCAGACCCCTACCATCCACACACTGTCCATAACTCGCCCTGATCATCTCGCGTGGTTGCACAGTCTCTCCCGCCTCTCGCACGCATCCGTACGGCGTGAAGCCATAGCAGGGGTGTAAATCAGGCAAAGCTGACAGTTTATATCGTTCGACGCGCGTACGATTTGTTTACACGACCTTGCAGTTAATCTCTTACCAATAAGTTAATAACGAACGAGTTGGCCTCTCAAGGCTTCACTGCGCCGTGTTGCGTATTTGATTTCAATTTCATATTTAAACTCGACTTATTTCAGTCTTATGGATTATGCAGTGATTTTTTGGAATAATAAATACATAATAAAGACTGTTAAGATTGCTTAAAATCTACATTGCTTAATGTGATTCTAGTAAATATTGTGAATTAAATTCCTAAGATCTGAAAGACTATTGAGATCATATAATTACATATGACCCATATCGACAAATTGGACCCACCGTTAGGAACGGCAAGTGCCATTTGTCGTTCTGGCGTTGATTTATCCTCACACTAACATACTCCAAGTTGAGCACTAAATGTCATTTAAGGTGTAAAAATGATAGAATTAGCCATTGAAATTACAGAAGTTAGAAATAAATAAGGTAAAAGGTCCTAATTTAGCGCATTGGGAAGAACAGAGAGAGAGAGAGATAGTAAATGTCACAAAAGAGAGGGGAATAGTTGACCTTTTGCGTATGAGAAAACATATCCAGATCCCAGCACATTAATTTAATAATGAAGATTTGAAAATGAATGTAGCTGTTTATGTTCAGCTCGTTGGTGAATTAGTGATAAGGACTGTTGTTGTAAATTAAAAGCGAAGATGGCAGGGTCATCCCGCGTCTTCTGATAGTCAAAAGCATATTTATCAAAAACATCCGTCCTCCGTGACATTAGTAAAATATTGGTTCGTCGAACTGTATTGACATATTGCAACTGAATTTTATTTAATTTAAGTCATTTTTACCAAACTATAATGCATAAGGTATCTTAAATTTATTTAAGAAACACAAAACGTATTAAACACCCTTAAATACAATTAGCGTCTTGCACAACGCAAAATTTGCCGCTAAATATGTTTAAGGAACTGTCAATACATTTTGTGTAAATCGTATTTAGGCAGTTTAATATGATGAACTAATTTTATTTAAATATTTATATATTTAATTTTATTTGATCGTTCTGCAAGCCTCCCTAAAACTTATATATTGAATATTCATTTTAACCTGACAATTGATATTGTTTACGAACTTGTGAACTAAACTACTTTTTGTTGATGTCAATAAAAAAGAATAAAACAAATTTATAAGTTCAAATGAAACATCAGTCTGAAAAAGAAATAACAATTTTAATTGTAAAATACCAAAACTCTACTTTAATTCAATACTTGTTGGAATTAGTTCTTATCAATTTACCTGTAAAGTTGTTAACATGTATTACTTTTTAAAATTGTGAAAATTTCTAAAATACACTTTTTTTTAATATAACATAACTAGTGGTTACACAATTTCCTGCGTTGAGGCGGCCTGTTGTAAGAAGCGACAAAACAACCTACAGCCAGGTGGTAGTATTTTCATGTTTGGATGGCTACCACCCCTGGTCTAGAGTATGCTGCTGCAACAATCTTGAGCTGTGCTCCGGCCATTAGGGGCCACGTTCCAGTCTCTCTTATGAGCGCATTAGCGCATTTGTAACGTTTTGGTGCTGCAAATGTCCAGAGGCGATGGTAGCAGCTTCCCATCAGGCGGGTCATCTGCCTGTTTGCTAGATTCATGCAATAAGAAAAAAATTCATAAGCACTCATAACGAGCTACATCAACTCAGTTCACGTATTACTGCATTATATAGTGACAGAATTTTCTTACAACCAAACCTGTATTACATAAATCTCACTAATGTTTCCTTTTTCTTCACAATATTGCTTTTTTACATTTATTTATAGAAACTTGAGTTTGACCCGGGGCTGCACCGTTTAAACTACATAAATATGTAGAAAATTACATCATAACCGATATGACCAAAATGACTAAAACGACCTTACGACCAAAATTACCAGAATTACCGATAAACCAAAATTACCGATATCACCAAAATTACCGATATGACCAAAATTCCCGAAATAACGACATTTACCGATATGGCTAAAATGACCGATATAACCAAAACAACCAACATGACCAGAATTACTGATATGACCAAAATTACCGATATGACCCAAATGACCGAAATGACAAAGATTACCAAAATGACAAAAACGGCCAAAATTTCCAAAACAACTAAAATGAACGAAATGACCAAGATGACGAAAATGGCAGATCACAACAAAACAAGACCTAACCTAAGAATAACCTTTACATAAACAAACATGTTTTGATCCTGGAAACTATCCTATTTTTTTAGATAAATGTATTCTACACCCATCCGAGGATGGCCTCGGCATTGAAAATATACCAAGTTTCAGCCAAATCAGTCCAGCAGTTTTTTCCGTGAAAGCGGAACAGACAGATAGATACGAGTTACTTTCGCATTTATAATGATAATGTATATGAAATCAAAATCAAATTTGTGTGAAATACATAGGTCAATGGTTCATATCTCATTGCCTTGTTGTCTGTTCTTCCTCGCAATTTTTCAATCACAAATGCAACCGTCAAAGATCCTATTGTGTACTCATTTCCTATCCAATCTTGTGATGAGCATGTTGACTGTGTGGTGTACACATCTCAACATTCCCATCTCAGCTGAGTGGAAACATATTTAGTCTAGTACTTCATTAAGTACTATATAAATATTCCTATCACCATTTTGCGACCTTCTACGAATCTTAGACTTGATACTCCCAAACATTATTCATCTTTTTTCAATAATTCTTTTACTGTACAGGCTATTCGACTCTGGAATGAAGTACCTGTTACTGTTAGACAAGCTAAATCACTAACAATATTTAAGAATATGACAAAAAAGCACTACCTACAACTTAGTGATGTTTAATATTTCTACGTATATTTATGTATATGTATGTATATATTTATGTATCTAATATCAATAGGTGTATTTATATATGTCTATTAAGTATAAAATATATGTAAGTAACTGCATATCCTCTAATATTTATGTACACCACCTTTGACCAATATAATATGTTTTCTTCCTGCCACGGGTTTTCTGGAAGCGATCGCTTCTTAGCGATAAGACCGCCCTTTGTGCACATTTAGAATATTTTTAGTCTGTAAGTTTTACTGTGTTTTCTGTAATGGTGTACAATTAAGTGTTTTCTGTCTATCTATTTTTAGATATAAGATAGAAAGGAAATACAAACAAAGCCAGCTACAAACCGCTGGTTCTAATATATCTTTATACACCCATCTACATAGGTACAGCTGTGGGGCTGTACTTTAATATCTCTCTTGTAAGCCTCGTTTCGCGGAACATTCTTTATAGATTAACACCTTGCCCCGGCGTTTATCTTATTCTCTTGGATTAATTAACTGACAGCCTTATTATTACGACTTACCTATCAACCGCTGAATAAATAATGTTTAAGGATGGCTTACCTTTAACAAAATTTCTTTTAATATTTAACCTCCTATTGTATTAATGTACTCTGTGTTATTTAAATCCCGAAAACCCGTCACAGGAGAATACCTTTTTGAATGACATTAATTCTTAGTTCCTCTCTTAAAACTCAGTTTAAACTATTTTCCATTTTATACCACAGCACTAAATCTTACTTATTAAAAAGGGAGGAATTAGCTTTCATACAATCTTGGGCGCAAATCGTAAAAGGCTTATTTATTTTGAATGAATTATTATAAATAAAATATTGTATGGGCATATAATGAGGAGGGATGAAAGTCACGTGACAAAAAGGATGTTAAACTACAGGATGGATGGGTACAATTTATGTAAAAGTGGACTAAAAAAAAAGATGGATGGATTGTGTGAAGGATAATATGATGATTTGTGGTGTGACGGAAGATGTATGTCAGAATAGAGAAGTGTAAAAGGAAACGACATATTGTGCCGACCCCAATTCATTGGGATATGGTGAAAGAAAAAAGAGAGAAAGGTATAAATAAAATATAATAATGTTACATGCCGACAAAGGTAAACGCACACCTGCCTGTAATAAAGCGCAGTTTATTGCCTTCCCGCCTTTTGGAATTTTTTGTTTACTTTGTGTTTTGAATTTTTAATTAAGAAAAACATTCTATTTTTATTGTACTTGTTTTATGGCCATCATTAGGCAGGTGTATCGAACTAATATTTGTTGTTATTGTATTGCGTCGAAGTATGGCCTCGGTGCATTATAAAGCAATGACCCAATGCTTAGAGGGGCAATCAAGCAACGATTACGATACTAGCAAGACGTGTGTAGTACATTCGATAAGCGATATAGTGACGGACTTTGCGCGTGTTATTGGATCGTGCAGTTTGTACTGGTTGTACCCATTTATATTTGTATCTGTTTTATACGTGTTTGTACAACTCTAATAAATTCAATAGTAATTAAAACGGCATTTTAATTCGAATCCTGCGTAACTCGTAACAATGAAAAAAGTCGTGGTAGCGTAATGGCTAGCGCACACATACCCAACCTCAAAAGGGCGCGGGTTCGATCCTGGCCGGAACACATGTACCACTTAGGCAGTTTTCTGATGTAATCTGCATATTGTTACAATTACCACGTGCTAACAACGGTGAAGGAAAACATCGTGATGCAACCTGCACATCGAGATAACCGATGTGTCAAACCTGCGAAGCTGCCTTGGACAAGCGTGGCGGGTATACTGTCTTTTCCCCTCTATAATAGGAGGCCCGAGCCCAGCAGTGGGATATTCATGGGCTGATATTTTATTGAATTATGTTATACAGGCAAATTATTGGTGCAAACGTTTTCAATATTATTAATATGTGTTTAATTCATGAATCGATTAGTAATCGAAAGTTTATTTTACTTGTGATCCTATTTCTAAGATCTCCCGTCTTTCAGATTGAAAATAGGGATTATTGTTTTCTATAATATAATACAACGCGGTGCTGGTACCTACGCTCACGTATGGAAGCGAGAGTTGGCTATGGAAGAGAGAGCATGAAAGTAGAGTAAACGCGGTCGAGATGCGAGCACTGCGGAAAATCTGCGGAGTGACGCTCGCGGACCGCGTTCGTAATACCGAAGTAAGAACGAGAGTTGGTCTGAAAGAGAGTGTCGGGGTGAAGGTAAAGAAAGGAATGCTCCGGTGGTTCGGGCATGTGGAAAGAATGAATGATGGAAGAATGATTAAACAGATATACAATGCAAAAGTGGATGGATGCAGAAGTCGCGGAAGGCCACGACATACCTTCCATGATCAAATTGATCGTGTATTAGCAGAAGGTGATGTCAGGAGCCTTAAGAACAGACGAGCGTGCATGACAAGAGCTATGAATGTCAAAGAAGCAAGTGAGGTGTGTAAGAATAAGCCTGAATGGCGCTCTGTTGTTCGTGCCTACCTCGCAAGGGACCTGGCGTGAAGTTATGTATGTATGTATAATATAATACAAAATATTGTTATGAGTTGTAGGACTCGAATTAAAATCCCGTTGGAATTACTATAGAATTTATTAGAACTATACAAACACGTATAACACAGGTACAAATATAACTGAACACAACCAGTCCAAACGTAAAGCACGATTCAATAACACGTACAAAGTCCGTCACTAAATAGATTACCGAATGTACACAAGTCTTGCTTCGCTTGTGGTTATCGTTCACTGCCTCGTCCGTCAATTGATGCATGGCTTTATACTGCACGGATGCAATATGTCTGCTTGACTGCGTGGACCGAATTTCCTAGAATCACACCTCGCCAATGACTATCATAAAAGATTACAATATACAATGGGCTGTTTTTCTTATCACAAATTTTAAACATAAAGTAAACAAAAGAAGTCCAAATGCCGAAAAGGTAATAAAATATCTACAGGTTTGCAGGTGTGAATATGTGTTTTTTCGGCATTCAGGTTGTAACAATATAAACCTTTTTTAAAGCCATATCTCAACTCATTACACTTTGACCCACAAAACTCCATCTCTTTTCATCCTTTGTTAAAATATCAAGCATCTTATAAATTGCTAGCTTCTGCCCGCGACTTTGTCCGCGTGAAATAGTAAAAAAAGTAACTTAAAAAAACCGCCCGATCTTGAAAAATTCTTCATTGGTGCTGCGCTCTTATTGGTTTTAGCGTGATGATATACAGCCTAAAGCCTTCCTCGATAAATGGGCTATCTAACACTGAAATAATTTATCTAATCAGATGAGTAGTTCCTGAGATCAGGGCGTTCAAACAAACAAACAGATAGCATTTTACAATTGATGTTTTTATGAAATCAAAGACTAACTTCAATTTTATTGGTATACATAAATATTTTACATCTAAAAACTTAGCAATTTGCGTCGATACTTTGGCGGTGTTTCATCTTCCAGCCACTAGGCATGTTAGCCGGCACGGCTACTGCACAACAGGAGGCCCTAAAATGCCGCAAATATTCTGCCATCGGAAATGGCTACGTATTTGCGGCTTTTGGGGTCGAGACCCTAAGACCGTGGGGGCCTGAGGCGCACAAACTTTATCGAGACATAGCAAAATGCCTGGTGGACGTCTCGCGTGACCAAAAGACTGGTTTGTATCTGACAATGCATTAATTAGCGTTGCCATTCAGCGAGGCAGTGTAGCCAGTCCTTTGGGCACGTTTCCAACTGACAGCGGTCTGGCACTAGATTTTATATTTAATTTGTATATATAGTTTTATTTACTTTAATTTATATAAATTATTTTAAGAGTAACTAAATACGTTTTTCTACTTCCCAAAATTTGCGCAGTCATATGAATCGTAAACTCACTACACCTGCACACACTTCATCCTTTTATGATAACATTTACAGTGCAGGCTGTCAAAGTTTGGAATGCGCTGCCTCTTACTGTCAGAGAGGCCAAAACATTGCCTACATTTAAGAACGCACTCAGAAAACACTACTTTTCCTTAAATAATTATGCCTAATTCTTATACTGTAGAATAATTAATAAACAAACAGATATACTGTTATAAATATGTTTGTATGTATTTAATTTATAAAATATTTAGTTTAAGTATGTTTGTTTACTTACCTAATAATCTGCAAACTATTCCTTAAGTTCGGTTGCCTGGAAGATTTGCTTTAAGCGATAAGGCCGCCTATTGTTTGTACCATGCCATACCATTTGGTGAGAAATAAAGTGTTATCTTTCTATTTATGTAAATAACTATAGAAATGTTAGATAGATAGATAACACTTCATTATTCACCAATTCAAAAATGAACTTAAAGACTAAAATTATATCTAGTTATGTACAAAGGGCGGTCTTATCGTTAAAAAGCGATCTCTTCCAGGCAACCCCAGGAATGGATTGAGATGATAATGACGATGGTGGTATATGTAACATACGTACGAACTACTTACTTATTTAATAATAAATATATAAATAGTATATATATATGCTGAAATGTTATATATTACATAGATAAATACTTAGAGCCGCCTACATAACGATCGCCTTTAAATAATATTAGTAAAGCATATCAAATTACCTAAATACTTTTTACACAACACGTTATGCCAGTTTTTTAAATATATTTAGCGGCAAATTTTGCGTTGTGCAAGACACTAATTGTATTTAAGGATGTTAAATACGTTTTGTGTTCCTTAAATAAATTTAAGAGCCATTTCACAAAATGATTACGCTCGAGTTTAGCTAAAATACTGCATCATTGTTTATGTGTGCGTAGCTACGCACTCAAACGTAACACAAACAGTGTAACGCGAGCGCCGAGACGGACGAAGCAATCGTGAGGACGAAGTAATGTGATTTTATATGAGATTAATAAAAAGTTACACATTTTATTTAGTGTAATGAAATTTTCAAGCTAGTTAAATAGAAAAACAAGAAGTTATGGTATGTAAAATAATACAATAACAATTAACATAAAAATAATCACATATTATTGTCGGTTAACAACTAAGTGCTTACGCTATATGAATATTTGTCGTAGAGGCATTGATCTTGCCTTTCTTGGGTCTATGATTTCCCGTAATACGCATTCTTTGTAAAACCGAGTCAATTTGGGTAGCATTTTCTCCTGCCAAAAAACGTCATCTTTCTTTACTCTTATTATTTTCAATGGAAAATCAGACCCAGTCCATACAGCAAATACACATATTTCTTTTTTTGCTATGTGCAACTGGCCCTGAACCTGGTAGTACCAGTCGTGATTTTTGTTCATCTCGATTTCAGTTTAGCTGTTCACTTTGAAACATTTCAGATTATTAGCTTGCATAGCGGTATCAAGATCTATTCCAAAAAGTGAGCTTGGACATTTCACTTCCACTAACCCTTCACTGCACAACCCATCCGGTGTTGCGCCTAAATAAAAATATTATTCGTCTATAAAAAGACCACATTTACTATATTAGTATTTTCTTGGACACTGAGTTGTGCCAAAGCCTTTGGTTCACTGTATCTACCATGTTTTATTGAGGTAATGTGGTCTAAGTTATATGAATATAGAACGGAAATTACAAGGGGAGCAGAATTTTGGTTTGCTCGCCTTTTGCAAATTTTACCAAAGAAGGACGCAGTAAGTATACACCTTCTAAGTTCGAGCCACAAAGAGGTTTCAGCCTGTAATACAGTAGCTTTCTCAACTTCATGGCGATTTAACGCTTGTTCTTTTAAATTATTCAAAAACAGTTGTATTCCTCGCTCATAATCTGCAGTTTCCATATCCGGTCTTTCACATTCTTCTCCATAATGAGCATCTACAGGATTAAGATTAATTTTTTTGCGAGTACTACCTGCACGTGCTATTACTTCTCGAGTATTTTTTGCATATCTCCTGGTTTATAACAATTTTAAAGATTTTCTGGACTAGTGTGACAAATTAACTTATAAAAGTATAGTATTGTATAAGTATAAGTATTGTGGCTTGCCGGTATTAAAATATACCACTGCGGCATAACACCTTTTAGTGTAGGAGTTATTGGTTGTTATTGGTGTAGGCATATATATTGCTTCGGGAATTATAGGCGAGTTGAGATACGTTCTTTTTAATCTTCAAAAACAGCGTAGGTATTAGTGGGACTAGATTAGGATCTTTTTTTCTCTCATCTGTGCAGTAATAACTATCGCAATTTGAATGGTCCCCAAAGATGTGATGTGGGCTATTTAAAATGTCCTTTTGGAGGTTTTCAATTTTACAGGAACTTGAACTGTTGTCTTGTTGTCTCTTGTCTAATAGCAGCAGCACGAACAACAGTACGTAGCCTTTTCATACGGTCCATATTTAAAAGTTTACACTCGTTCAAAGGAATAGTTGTATCTTTTTGAAGAAGCATATTTTTTCCATTATAATTCCGCAACAAATGGTTTGTACATTAAATTTTTTAATTGGAATATCCGGATATGGTCGACTCTCCAATATACTTTTATAGGTACTAGAATCGCTATCGGCAATCAAGATGTTATAAATTAAATTTCTGTCTTTTATGGAATTTTTAAAACCTTCAACTAATATCGCTTGTTCCATGCTGGTTGAAGAACCTGAATGGTTTTTAGTACATTTGTGGGGTCTTGCTGGCTGGCCTTTTTTGTTTGCTAGGGCGTACATAACACAATATTTATTTCAAACCCCAATGTGTAGCACTTTACCACTATTCTCTCCGATTATGGCTGCAACACCAGAGAGGGCAGAATAATTGTTTTTATACGAGCGTTTGCCCCAACAGGCATCCGCTTCTACCGGTATCATGGCTATACCCGCATTATTAATATCGCCTCGTGATTTTTCCGCCTCAATTTCCTGTTTAGCAGCATTTACCATAGTTTCTTCAGCAGCAGCCTTCCACATGTCAGAAACAACGTCGTGTTTTTTACTGTATAAACGAAATGGCATTGTTGGCAAATCCATCGAAGCAGTGATCTCATTAAGGTTTGATAGACCAATTCCCGTAATGATAATAAAATAAATCAAATATATGTATTTATTCTACAAACAATTGAAATAATAGATTATACTTGATAATAAACCAAACTTTATCTTGTGAAAAAAATACAAAGCGAATCAATACTATTTGGTCGCAGTACAATAATGGTATCACTCTACGAACGCTCGTGTATCGGGACGCGGGAAAAAATAACACAGGTAGTTCTTCGATGGGCGCTCGCGCTGTACTAAGCAGTACCCACTTGTGTATCATAATTTATTGTAATTTCGATTGAAGTTTTATCAATATTTTGACAAAGTATAAATGCAAGAATTTCCAATATTACTGTAGATATCGGTTCTCTAATGAACGTAGTTTATTTAGGAATAATTTTATTTTTGTAATTACTGTGTATTTAAACCAAAAATCACGATAAAATTACAATGTTAACCTCAAAAATTGGCCTATTGGTTTATTTTTTTACTAAATAATGGTAATACAATTCAATAATCTGTTACATTAAAGGACGATTAAAATATATGTCCAATGCGTTATATATTTTTTTAAACTTAATTTATAAGTATTTTTTATTGAAATACGACTCTGAAATCAACTCTGCGGCGGTTTTTCAATAAAATGGTTGTGGGAAATTGATTATTATAGATCAAACAAGTTATTTTTAGTAAATGTGTTACATTAAACGTTAACGCGAAACCTTGGCCCATTTTTTGCGCATATTCAATAACTTCTAGGTGTTACAGACTATGGTAATTTAGGAGCTCAAAATATTAGAAATTCGTGCGAAAACGTGAAATGGCTCTTAAGCAGCCTTATGCAAGCGGTCCTTAGTATACATATCATACAAATACATATCTACAAAATGTTACTGCGCTTCGAACGTTCACTGAAAATTCTATGCAAAAGATATGCAGTTCTGCGAGCTTGCTGCCATCTGAATGTCCCGAATACACGCGCTTTCATTCGCATAGCAATTAAAATGTTCCTCTCAACTAACTTCTATTTTCAATGTCTTTACAACTTTGCAGATGTACAGAAACACGGCCACCGACTTTTAGAACATTTGAATTTTTAAATCCTATATACGTTGCGTAATGAAAATCTCGTTCCCGTGAACAGCGATAACACAATTGACTTTTATATGAAAATGGTTTATTTTTGAACGCTCTTCAATAAAGTTGATTGGATTAAATTAAAGCGAGTTATTTGTGTGTAAATTGCGAGGATACTCGCCGCAATGCCACAACGCAAACTAGTCGGCTAATTCAAAGAGTATATTCTACGGTATATAGAATAGTAACTCACTTCCAAAAAGAAGAGGTTCTTAATACGACTATATAAGGCCCACACTGCACAAGCACCCTCACAACACCAGCATGCAACAGATACACTCTACATTAGTATAAGTTTAGTATTAAAATTTGAATAAATTAATATAATAAGTTATTCGTAAGATAAAAACACCTCAACACGAAAAAACAATAAATTAATGTCACACACAAGAACCAAAATAACCAATAAGCGTGTTAAATTAAATAAATAAAAATAAATAAAAAAAGGGTACGGAACTCGAGTCCGTAGAGTTGTTAAAAAAAAAAGGAAAAAATACGACTATATGATAACTTTTCTGCGTTTGTTACGTGATTTCCGTGAATTGTGATTTTCAAATACAGTGTAAACTCCGTGTAACGTTACTCGATCTAACGTCAAACTCCCTTAAGCGTCGGAATCTTTCGGCTTTGGTTGGTTTAGCTTGTCTTCAATACAAGAATATACTCACTCTATATAGCATTACATCCACTCTCAATAACGACAACAATTAAGTAATAAAAAGGACCTTTTAAGCTGGCAGACTTAGTAAAAACTGCGCAGCTGTGTCCGTTCTTTTATCGCTTTACTATTCTAGTCCATAATAAACTCCACTATCGGCATCATCTATACCGAAATATCAAAGCAATACCGAAATTTATACTTTTTTTGCCAAGATGCATCAATATCGCAAGATATGAATGAAATAAGTAAAAAAATACAACATTATTATTGGTGCAACAAAAAACCTCATACAAAAATAACAGACTTCTCTCCATTTCATGACACCTCTATATAACGTCATAAAATGCCCATTCCCTTTAGTGTCGTTATATAGACTTTATACTGTATTTGTTTTATTCGAAATCTTATATTCTTGAGATACTCCCGCTGTCAGCAAGTCAGGATCTGATGAGTGGATCCCAAGGAAATCGTGAGCAAAACCCTTTTTGAAGAGCACCGAGCGCCTACGCTCTTCAAAAGGCAAAACTTGTATAGGCGTGCCCGTAGCACAATTTCAAAAAGTGATAAACATATGTTTTCTTCATGTTAAAGTCGCTGCCAACTAAAACATAAACAGCAACAATAAAATTGCAAAATGTAAGTACTTCAATATGTTGTAAATAATGTTGTTACGAGTCGCGAGATTCGAATTAAAATGCCGTTAGCATTACTATAGAGTTTATTAGAACTATATAAACACTTATAACACAGGTCCAAATATAATCGAATACAACAAGTCCAAACGTAATGCAGAAGGTCGTAATTCATTAAAACGCGCAAAGTCCGTCACTTATTAGATTCCTCGATTGTAGTAAACACGTTCTGCTTCGCTCGTGGTTATCGCTAAACTGCCTCCCACCCCCCTTCCATCAGGTCATCGTTTTATAATGCGCAACTGCAATCTCCCCGTATCTAAGTCACCTTAATCCGGCGCACCTGACTAATGACTGCCATAAAAGATTACAATATAACAATGGGCTGTTTTTTATTACAAATTTTAAACACAAAGCAAACAAAAGAAAACGACCATAAAAGAATTTGAATGTTATTACTTCAAATGCCGACGGGTAATAAATGTGCTTTGTTTCAGATATGCAGGTGGATTTTGTTTTTGTTGGGACCAGTGTTGTAACAAAATTCAGTTTTTGCTTTATAGTTAGAAGTCGATTACGGATTTAAGAAATAAGCATTCGTCGTTTGGATAGTCTCACGATGTACACAGTCACAGCTTAAAGAAAGGGACGGCCAGGATGGTCAAATAGATAAGAACAGCGAAAGTGATCATTAGTATCGATACAACCAGGGTAGTCTAATAGTTCGAATCAGCCTTCTTATCCAAAAACATCGCTACACGGACAACGCCAAATACATGAGTTCATTCAAGTCGCCAAATGATCGATACACTTTAGTAAAAATGAACTCTATTCTAAATGTGATTAGAGTCATATCGAGATGAATTCATACTAGGTATACCTACGTCGTTTATAACATACCACGGCCTAAAAGATAATTCAAAACATATTTTGTGTTCAATTATGATAATTATGTCACCTTTGTTGTTGACATAAACCATGTAGACAGTTAGGCACATACCTACATAGTTGCTCTTTGAGCTGTGTATTAACTTGGAAGCCCTGTACATACAGGTGTAATCAAAGCGTTGATATATTATTCTAGTTATGGCGAAAGTTCAGTGAATTTCGGCGCTTGTATGACATGTCCCATTAATATTTATGGCGCAGGAGACTCGGTCCACCGATTAAATTGATACACGCATCTGAACACGGCAAATCAATTGGTTTATGTCGCGCCCAATTACGTATATGTCGCGGCGTGCCATTAAAACTTTCCTTATCTCTAATGATCTGTGATAATTATTATCTCTGATAATCAATATATTAATATGTGAAGCATAAACTTTGTATCCTTTTTTACCTTTTTACGAAAATTGCGCGGACGGAGGAGTATGAAATTCCGCACAATTATAGTTAATATAGAGAAGAAATGAAGAATGCTAATATTTAAAAAAAATATGCAAAAAAAATACATTATAAATCAATAAAAAAGACATTACATATACTACCGTGTATTTGAAACACACACGCATATATACTCTATTGTTTATTGTTAAAGTCAAATTAACAGTGTAGCCTTGGCGAAATTTGTTGTTATAGAATTGTAGTCTTTGACATAAATTATTATGGTCGAATTTCGACCACCACTATTGATGATGAAAGATATGACTTTACGCCAATACATATATAATTTGTCATTTAATAGAATAAGTATTCTTCAAAACTTCTTTGAATATAATTATGATATTCGGGAAAGTTTCTCGGAAGATTAGGCTATGATTTTTCCTTTAACATTAGAGCAATTTGAAGTTTATTAAAAAAATAAACTTTTAATTGGCTCGCCTATTACAAATGACTGCGGCTTACTTGAAATCAATACGATCACAATGCATGTGCAATGTACCTTTCAACCAGATTTGATTTAATTCCGTTGAATTTTGTGATGATAACTTAGGTTGAGTTAATTTATTTAAATAAATCACTTAAACAAGCACAAAAAAATCATCAAAATTGGTCCCACCGTTTAGGAGTTTGATATATACAGATTTTTAAGCCAGAAATTCTTCAGGCGTCCTCAGAACACCCTAACAAATTTAATGAGATTTTGATGAATTTAATTATTATCAAAATCTGATCAATGCTTTTGCAGATTGAGGACAAAGATACAAACATAGATTTTTATTTTTATAGATTTTTTTAAGCTAGAAGCTTATTTGTGATGAGACATTGTTATTAATTGACAATGACGTTACGTATGGCAGATAATGTTTCTTTATACACTAATGTAGTTAATCATTAAAGGCGTTATTGTTAACGCTATAAATGTGAAGCATTTGGCCGCAGTCACTTACACTAATATTATCCCAGATGAAGCAGCGATACAACTTGCATGGTTCTTTCCAATATGCTTACATTGTACGTAATATCATAATGTCGCGTCCGATTATGGGCCTCGGCGAAAGGCTCTCATGCGACGACCGCATAACGTCCTCATGGACAGGGTCGTTATCACAAAACGGCTGGCCCGGATCAGCTAGCCTGGGGTTAGGACAGCAGGCTGGCAGGCGCCCACAGATAGACACAGACGCCGCCAATTACGACCTCTCCACGTCCCCCCCCCCCCCGCGAAGGACGCCAGGAGACATAGACTAGGCGTGTTGCTGGGAACTTTCTTTCACCGGTTCTTCTATCCCTGCCATAATACGTTGCGAAACGGCAGTCAGATAGCGTAGGCCGACGCGAACCGCCGATCCCGGTCCGCCGGGATATAATATCTCCCTCGGGCTTTATATTACTCGTTGCCTGTTCTCAGTTAGAACATTTTGTCGCCCTCTAGTCTCCCTCTTTCATGGCAACAGTCCAGCCGAGGTAAAACCCCCTAGGGAGCGCCCTCGAGCAACTTGCTCCGGTGAAGTTTTGAAGTCTTCGGACCAACAACATAAAGTCAAGTCCAATAAAAAGAAAATCATGATGTATTTTGGTATCAAAAAAGGTATACGAATGAATGTAGTGCCGTAATTGATTTCTCGATTGCGTGCAGTTGAAATATGTAGCTCGAGCCTTTTCAGGTGTTTGTTTGTATTCCAATAATCAAATAATGTTCATGCTTTTTCATTTCACTATTTTAATTATTCTTTCATAGGTATTGTACCTTCGAACCGGAATAATTAATCCAAACTTTGGAGAATAATATATTTATTAAAAAAAAATGAACCTTACATTGAATACATTCAACAAAATATGTAGACACAAAATATTTTTGTAAAAGAATATTTAAATAAACAAGAATATGCCCTCGACTTCGTCCACGCTTGATTTGAAATTCGCGCAATTTCCCGTAACAAAGAGAAGGTACCACAGCATTTAAAATAGAATGTAAGCTATCGTTTTAGTGAAAACTGTGTCGAAATAAACTAATTTTTATGCACCCGAACAACTTTAAACCGCTCCCAGGAAAATCACTGCGGGATTCCCAGGATAAAAAATACCACACAGTTTATTATATAAAATATACTACCGATACAGTAATAAGGAAAAACTCATTGGAATTCGATTTTGTTTATTGTGGCCATTTTAAAACAGGCCCAGAAAAAATCTTGCGGATATCCCTAGAGAGAGAGCTAATTTTAAGTCATATAGTTTTTTTAAAATATTATCTATAAAATACAATTAATTGTTTGTAATAACCGGAGGGAAGCAAGAAATAAACATTTTGTACCTTTATACAATGAATCATGAGAAAGATCGAACCATTAGATGCATGTTCTTTTATAGCTGATGTACTGCAGACAGGTCGTCGGCTGATGGAAAGCGGTTACCGTACCACTGGGCATTTGCAACACCAGAGATGACACCAACGCGCTGCTAATAACCCCATATTTTAGGGCTGTCGGAAAACTTTCAGGGTTCATTCCAAATCCCCATGTTCGTGAACGAATTTTCCGTTCTTTACTATGGTCTGGGTGTTTGTGATGGGCCCCAATGCACACACACCCACACGACAAAAACGATGAAAAATAATACTAATTGCGCTGAGGCGGCCTGACGTAAGAGGCGACAAAACAAACCACAGCCAGGTGGTAGGGCATTTGCCAGACTACTACTACCCCTGGTCTAGAGTATGCCGCCATAACAACTTTGAGTTGTGTTCCGACACCAGTCGCCAGGTTCAAGTTTCTCCTCCAAGGCTGTCAGGGCATTGGCAGTACCACTGGTATTGCTAAATCTACAGGCGACGGAAACCACTTTTCATCACAGCTGGGCCGTCAGCCAGTCTGTTGAGTCGGAAAAAAACGATATAGTTTTTATAGGAGGTTTATTTTGCAATTCACTAACATTACACCAAAATTCAGTAGAGTAGATCTGATCATCAAAACTATTAAGACCCAAACCCAGCAAAAACCAACTGCCAGACCTCAAGACACTGTGAGCTCTTTCTGTGTACACTGGAACACAAACCAACTTTATTGATAATTTCTTTTTATTTTTCCTCCCATCCATTTCAATATTATATAAAATTATTAGAACTAGGCATGTTTGCTGAAAAGTTACTTGCGCCTCTTCTTCTTCTAAGTCACACACGTTGGAAATCGGTGGTAAAGTAAATTAGGCTCCCATAGAGTAAATAATAATCATGAACAAAATTAAACAATTTAGCGGTAGGCTAAATAAAACTTTAACAACACTCATTGACACTTGACATCTTTGTCTTCCGTGATCACGGCCACTGAAAAGTGTCCGAAACGTCGGAATAATAAAATCAAATAAATTACCAAGCTTACCGTTAAAACGTAGTTTTATTTTATTTATATTATATAGATAGTTAGATACTTGTCATTAAATGAGTAATTGTTTCCTATCAACTTTAATCTACCCTCAAAGTTATTTATAGAGCTTTTTAGATTTATTCATTAATCCTTGAGTAAGCAAGAACGTGGTTGTTTGTTAAAATTAATTTCGATCCATCACGAAACAATCTCATCCTCTGTAATTGAAGTAATATTAAAATTCCAGGTATTGTGAGTTAACAGCTTTAGGTTTTGTTTTAAAAGGTTCAACTTTGATTTAGGTACTTTATAATCTTCCCGTATTTTTTTTGTTAGTTGTTTGCGTGTATTCATTCATTTATCATTAAAGAGCATGCTCTTGTCGGTGGAGCCTCTTCCAATCTTCTCTATTATGCGCCAGTTGTTTTACTTCTGTGTAAGACACGACACCCACTTTTTATTTTATTTGATCCATAAATGCTCGCCTTGGTCTTCCCTTCCCTGTCCTTGCTTCCACTTTGCCTTCAATTAACGTGCATAAGAAGGTGTCGTGTCTTAGCAAATGTCCAAACATCTTCCCACTTCTTTCCTCTAGAGTTTTTAATATTGTGCGTTTCTCCTTTACCATATCCAGAACTTCTTCATTAGTCTTCTTCTTTTTCCAACTTATTCTCTCCATGCGTCTCCAACACCACATTTCAAATGCTTCTAATCTATCGCGATCTCTTTGTGTCATTGTCCATGCTTCACACCCGTATAAAGCTATGCTCCAGATATAAATTTTAATTAAACGTTTTTTAACCGGTTGTGCTATTTTAGACCTAAATAAAAAGTTTTTACTAATAAAAGCTCGTTTTGCAATTGGTATTCTCGCTATTATGTCATCTGTGCATCGAGAATCTGATGTAATGAGGCTGCCTAGATATCTAAATTTTGCTACGTGTTGAAATGTATGATCCCTTAACAATAAAGTTGGTGTGTATAGATTTTGGCTATTATCATTATTTTTGTTTTGTTCATGTTTATTTTTAGGCCTATTTCTTGAAATGCTGAATCCATGTATTCTATTAAATTTTCTAATTCTGACTTTCAATCTGCTAAAGCGGCTATATCATCTGCAAAACGTATAAAATGTATCTTTTCTCCATTTACTTTTATCCCTCCATGTTTATAATGTATATTTTTTTTATAGCGGTTTCAATAAAAATATTTTTAATATTTTAATTTTGCGTGTATAATATTTTTTTTTCTCAGTGTATATTTGAATACAAAACAAAATTGCTTCTGCTTTAGTAAAAGTTACGAAAGTGGTTCTTTCGAAGATATAATTTATGCCTGCTTTAAGTTTCCTCAATATGGTTATTTTCTCATTGTGCAAAACTTTTTATTTCATTTTCTTTTCATTTTGCTTGCTCAAGAAGTGAGTTTACTCATTTTATTGTTCGATATTTTGTTATCTAAGTTTTTGTCGATTTCTAATATCATAAGCTCCCAAAAGGTCAAAAATCGGTAAACTAACAATAATGAATGAAACTTCACTTTATTGTTCACCAAAATAAAAACTGCGTTCTTAAAAACTAGATACAGTAAATGTTGAACAAAGGGCGGCCTTATCGCTTGAAGCGATCTCTTCCATGTCACCTCCTAGACTAAGGAAAATATTAAACATGACAGTGGCGGTGTAGACAATAAATAATATAAAAAAACGCTCAAAATTTATTATTTACCACATAAACATATCATAATATATACAGAATAAGCAGCACTTTTATACCTGAGAGGAACAAAAATAATTAAAAACCATCATCAAACCATCAAAAGAGAATACTGACTTAACTTGTCTGATGTTGAGTGGCAGTGAGTTCCGTAAAAGAAAGATGTGGGAAATTATATATATATGATTATGTGTACATATATATATATATGATTATGTGTGTATATATATATATATATATATATATATATATATATATATGATTATGTATATATATATATATTGTTACGTATAAAATACACACCCTATAGTATTTAGAAAACAGGTACTGCCATCTGTTGCGTGTTGGCGTATTACTAGCCACCTCTCGTTCGATAGTCATATCGTCTTATAAGAAATGCAACTACCATCTGCATTAGTGTGTCGTCAGATGTCGTTGTTTTTAAGCTTTTGAAACTTCAATATTAAATCCTATCTTAATCGGTTATATACTACAATAGTATCCAATTTGTAGACGTGTGTAGAGGTTCCAGGTTGGATACCTTAGAAAAATGCAAGCACGGTCTAAGGATAAACGGAAGTTTAGCCACGACATCTGACGGTCACAAGTCGTTGGAATTGATCGCCATTTTAGAACATCTAGAATGCAAAACGCGGAGGACGTGACGACACAAATGGCTGCTACTCGAAGTGAATGGCAAATGACTAGGCAAGAGAATTCGATCGGCGTCGTGTCATTCCTACTCTCGAGTTCTTAATAGACGGTCGAACATAACTTGGTTTTTTTTAGTGTTGCATAGTAGCATCGTTTTCAATTCAGTGAATCTTATCTTAAGGTATGTAGCCTTAGTTCTTTCTTTCCACGATCTTAGCATCGGATACATCCTTCAGATAGTATAGATCTACATTCTTTACAGAATGGAGTACCATCGCAGAAACGCGTGGTTCTCATGCAGGGCACTCTTCGGAAACCTAGGCGATCCTCACGTCTTCGTTTAAGTTCCCCATAGGTTAGTAAAGTTGTAGTTACATATTAGTTCCCAATATTTAAAATAGTAAAGTTTAGATTGTCCGATGTATCACGCCAGTTGCACGTGACACGAGTACTAGGCTCGTGGATGACAAACCAGGGCGACTGGGAAAGCGGACCCTGGTTTGTACTCTTCCATCAGGTCACCTGGAGACGAGCTTTGACTTGCCTTGGCATCGCCACCCGTCGCCGACCGTCCCGTATTCTAGTACGCGTTAATTACAACGTTATTTATCGCACATTCCAGTGGGAGCGACGTACGGGGCCCAAAGGTTACGCCAGTACTCCGAACGGTAGGCGACCCCTCTACGCGTCTCCAGACAAGTTATACCCTGGCTGGACTGGTTGCCGGCCTATCTTTCTACAACCAGTGGCGCTCAAACATCTAATTACCAACCATATAATTAAAAGCAGTTCTGAAGGTATTGTCTCTTAAAGTAATCACAAGCGAATCCATACGTTGATGGTCTTAGACGGACTCCATCCCTGAGATCCTCATTATTTATTAATATTGACAGAAAAGTTTTGGAACGTCATCCGGGAGGTGTTATTTAAGTTATACTATTGTAACTATTTAATTTGTAATCTTTTTAACGGAGATATTGTACTCCAGAGATTGGGGGTTGTGCCATTGGGGAGATCGAAATAAAGAAAACGTAACTGGCTCTTTGAATGGTTTTATTTCATCACTTCCAATAGTATAAATACACCAGTTTAACAAACTAACTTTCAAATCTTTAAATAATACAGCACTTGAAATACTTAAATACAACAATATATATATATATATATATATATATATATATATATATATATATATATATATATATATATATATATATGTCGCAGAACGGCCTAGTTCTCACGACATCATCTTTAGTTATTGCAGGTTTAGTGGGCGTCATCAGGATAAAATGCGAGCATAAAACACAATAGCCACGGTTTATACACTTTTAATTTAGATTTGATCAACATTATGACATAGTTTAGACCGAGCAGCGGGTTCAGGGCACCCGCTTATACTTCTAACTTAAAACACTTTCTTTAAAATACTCTAAGGTCCAACTCGACCTGCTGCCATCAACCCAATGTGCCACAAAAACTCCTCCGTCTACCGAAGTAGATACTACCAAAGTATAGAGGGCGCGTCTGACCCCGCTCTAGACATGCTCTGCTCTCATTGGTCGTTTATTAAATTACAATATTCATAACTTTTATTAGGTTAGAACGATCTTTAAGTTATAGAAACATTTAATAAATGAAAATAAAATTAAATTAAGAATTTATATGTATATATATATATATATATATATATATATATATATATATGTGTGTGTGTGTGTGTGTATTTGTGTATTTATTTCTGAAATTAGTTTTGAGTATTTATGTTTATATTGTCTTTTTCCCTGCACCACCTACATTGTCTGATTCGAATTTTTTGATTTAGCTTGCTTGGAAGAGATTGCTTCGATTTATATGGCCGCCTACAAAATATTGTATATATTGTTACAAATCAGGTCCCGACAAAAACAAAATCCACCTGCATATCTGAAACAAAACATATTACCTACCTGTCGGCATTTAAACTAATTGTAATTCTTTTATGATCGTTTTCTTTTGTTTACTTATTGATTGGCATAAGTTTCTAGAAAACAGCCCATTATTTTATTGTACTCTTTTATGGCCGTTGCGGCTGAGTCATTAGCCAGGTGTGGCGGATTAAGTTGACTAAGATACGGGCTCAATGCACTTGTGTAATATAAAACGATGAGCTGATGGAGGGAGGGGCAGTCTAGCGAGAACTACGATCAAGGCGAGACGTGCTTACATTCGGTAATCGATTAGTTACGGACTTTGCGCTTTCTGTTCGTCTCTGTATTAATCTCGAGAGTTTTGATTTGAAAAAAGGAACTATAATAACAATAGAAATTATACTCCACACACACATATTATTATGTACACGCACACAGACGGACAACCATATAACTGATGTGTAATTTATAGTCCGCCACTATATATTAATTTGGTGGTGAGAGGACAAGAGCGCCATAATTACAGCATTCTTCCTAGTTTGAGTTCCCGGCTTTTCGACCAGCTGTTAAGATTTTGTTTCCTTATTTGTTAGGTGTTGTGGAAAGGAAAATAAATAATACTTTCTTCGTCTATAATTACAAATACTTTATTCACTCAAAAATTTACCGTTTAATGTAGTTCCAAGTGCTGTTCCTGTGCAGTGGTAAGTTGTATATGTCACGCGAAGCCGAAGCAAAGTAATACGTGTTTGTTGTACTTTTGTAAGCTCACGATTCACTCGAAAGCCCTCAGCATGCTGCAATTCCATTACAGAATGCTCCACTGGCTGCTTTCATACTTAATATCCACAACAAAAATATACTTTATAATACCGTGATAAGGTTTAATCTCTATAATTTCTTTCAAATACTTCGAATCCGCCTGCTTTATTGGAACGTAGTTCCTTATCGCGCGGTACGAATGGGGGCTAGACGGAAAAAATTCTTACGAAAAAGTTGTCACGACACTTTTTGAACTTGCCAAGATAAAATGCAGTTGCATAACCCTTTATGCCCACGCAGTTAGAGTTTAATTTGGAGTACATTATTTAAATGTCATGGGTTGTTGACGTACAGATAGCATTTGCGGACATATAGAGTCTTAATGTCATTAAAATAAGGAGCAATATCGCGAATCTGGTTTAAAGTTAAATTTGTTTCAAGAGTCGAATTGCAGGATGTGATTCGATTTTTAAATTGTTTCTTATACTGAAGTAAATAGGATTCAAACTTACTCATTTACTATTACACTTAAACTTGCAGATTGCAAATTAGTTTTGCTATTGTGTTAGATCTTAAGAACCATGTGTTAAGGTTGAATGTATTGTTTATAAGTGTGTTTAGAATTTGGCAAGATAATGGATTACTATAGCATGCCAAACTGCATGTTAAACTTCAAAGAAAACCTCATGATGATATATGTATTAAATATAAACTTGCTAATACGTTTCGCGCGTTGTGAAAGGGGGCTAGACGGAAAAAATTCTTACGAAAAGTTGTCACGACACTTTTTGCTATAGTAAGCTATTGTAAGAACTTCGTTCCATCCCGGTGTCCCTTGACACCTCTCAAGTTTTTTATCACTTTATTTACTAGTAGGTAGCTCTATTTTACTGATGTATGTATATATATATATATATATATATACACACACACACATATTTAGCGATAGCGACTTTGTTTTATACTATGTAAAAATATGTTGATAATGTTATACCGTCATTTAAAACTATGCAGTATAATTCAAAATGTGTACATATGTCGTACGAAGAGTAGGGCGCATGTTGCCCTAAGAATAGGGGTGATTCTTCTCTACATCAGAACCGTATACGCTCCTATTTTCCGGTGCCTTACTGAAAACAAAAGAAAATGCGAAAAGAGCGACTGATCTCGCGCGTTTTTCAAAAAGCTTCTTTCACAGACAATTTAAAAGCAAAACAATATGTGAGAGGGGAAAAACGTTGTACTGTTTTATGGGAGTGCAACCTATTTTCTTCAACTTGCAAATGCTGTTTGAAAGTTTAAGTACTTTATTAGATATCTATTTAAATTCGACTACGCAAAAGTAAAGAATGGTAAACATCAAAGATATTTTTTTTGAGTATTTTTAGCACGCATGCTTTTTCAGTTGAGGAACGGAGAAAGTATACTCACTCCTGCAGTTGTTTGAGGTGACATGACAACCCACAGCTAGGTTGCAGGGCATTTGCTCCTCTGGATGGCTAGTCTAGAGTATGCCGCACTAACAAACTTAAGTTGTCTTCCGTCATTAGTGTCTAGGTTCCAGTCCACCCGTCAAGGCCAGAAACACATTCGCAGCACCTTTAGTGTTGCAAATATCCATACGCGAATTTACTCACTTTCTATCAAGTGGGCCATCAGCCCGTCTGCTATAGTCCAGCAATAGAAACGACAAAAAAAAATCTAAAGTACTGAGTTGTTTTTGGATTACATAAATACGTCGTTGATCGCATTTACATCCAATCCAGAATAGTCTAAAGTCCGGTACGTTGAAGTCACTCCAAAAGTGTTGTCGAGGGTTTGGTCAGGATGTAGTCACTCTGCTCCCAGAGCAGTAACAGAGCGTAGGGGCGTCATGGTGCAGTTACTCTGTACGAGATCCCGTGACGCCTCTTAAAAGCACTTTAGAAGCAAGCGTGGAGAACCGGTCGCTGGGAGTCCCACACACTCTCGATGCAGGCCTTATGGCTGCATCGTGGCCCTTCCCCCAAGGGGACCGAGGATTGAGTCTAAAAACATTTCACCTGTGTTATCATAAAAAAGGAGCTAAAACTGCGTCTAGATCTGGACCAAAGTTGGATTGGAAAGATCTCCTGGATGTCCTATAATGAAATAACTGAATGTCATGAACCATATTATTGAAGAACGCAGAAGATCATCTAAAGTAGAGTAGATTGAGCAAGAGGGCAAATACAAAAAAGTCGAAGAAGAAGAAGTAAATTAAAACCTAATTTAGATTTAATCAGAAACAGTAACATAACATGTTGTTCGTGCCTACCCCGCAAGGGACCTGGCGTGAAGTTATGTATGTATGTATGTAGTAACATAAAAACTATTAATAAAGGTTGATTAACGATCCTTATATTTTTAAAAAGTATCTACCAGTAATACAATATTACGAAACGCGAAGCAGTGTAGATATGTGTACTTAAAACAGCTGTGTACTTAACTGTTAAGAAATAAGAGCCCTTTTGAAACGAAAGCTACTTCAAAAGGTCGGTCGTTTTTCAAGAACTGCAAGTGTTTTAATGATACAAATTACGCGGAGTCGCATACACTATTTTGTCTATGATCTGAAATATTTCTAAGTAAAAGCTATTTATATAAACATATTAATTTAAATTATAAGTTTGAACATTATTAAGACTCTGTTGTCAAAGGACTACACTTCTATAAACACAGATTTCGCCAAGGCTACACTGTTAAATTGACTTTAACAATAGACAAAAGTGTATATTTTATGTGTGATAAGCACATGGTAGTGTGTGTAATGTTCTTTTTATTCATTTAATGTATTTTTTGTGCATAATTTAAAAATATATTAGCATTCTGCACTCCTTCTCTATAAAAGCTATAAGTGTGCGAAATTTAATACTTCTCCGTTCGTGCAATTTTCGTAAAAAGAGGTTTTTGCTTCACGTATTAATATAATGATCATATCTATTTGAATATCTGCCTAGACTAGATCGTCTTTGGTGCAGCGATGATAATTCGATGCGTAGTTTGTTAATTTTCGAATGTTTTACTTGACTTATATGAACTTAAAAATTGTCACACATGTATTTACCATACCTGTTCTCTTTACTTTCATGATCTATTTAAACGTACTATGGTAGAAATACCAACCAGGCGGATGAAGCGTTATGGTTCCATTTTGTAATACGCACCGCTGAGCAGTGGAACTTCTGACTAGGTGTCTTCTAGTCTAGTCATGTACAGGTATCATCTAGGTAAGCGTGCTCCATCTTAGACTGCATTGTCACCTGACATCAGGTGCAATGTCAGTCAAACATGAACCTAAATATACAATATATAGTTATAAAGAAACACACGTATTAAATTTGTTAATTTGCATAAAATATTATACACAAAATTTTGATTAGCGCACTTCAGAATTTGCACGCCATAGCCTACATAATTGTTTATCATATAAGGGATATCTCGTCAGTCGTGACCATTTTGATAACGTGTTCAATTCAATTACGTTCAACAATAAAAACATATATTTCACGCCAATGTTTATGGTCGCTCTTCGTTTGTATTAGATACCTTCTTGCAGTACACGTACGTTACAATATGGAAAACATCGGCCCTGAATTCTATGTGGAAGACGAGAACTTTAAAAAAAAAGTCACAAATTAATTCCTTACTAGAAGTCGCCGTAACAATAATAATTATTGGGACTGGCGAGTCACCGTCTACCCATTTTTCCATGTTCCTCGAACACTGCGACGGGCAGAAAACATAGTCCCCATATTCCCAGACCCCTAGTACCACTAGCTGTTCATCCCTACAGCCCGGTACTTTTTGTTTTTATTCCCCACAATAGTCCTACACTGCCCGGGGCTAGTCCTTGGATGCATTAGTATATAGTGTAGACAGGGATAATCGTAGGTCAGTGCCACGACACATTTACATTAAATTTGTCAATGGGCCTGCCTCTACGTGTTAGCCTTCACATGTCCCCACGCAAGCCCTCCAAAAGTCCAGGCCATTTTTATGGCCCGTGGCCTTGAAAGGCATAATTATTATACCACATCTTACATTCTTGAAACTTCATCCGGAGATTAACTAAATTGTCAGAGATAAGATTATGTACCTAATAGCTATTGCTTGCTGCTTCACTCGTGTTAATTTTATCCCACGGGAAATTCTGGGATAAAAAGTAGGCTATCTGCTATTCCAGACTATAATCTATCTCTGTGCCAAACTTAACCTGGATACGATAGCCGTTCATGCAAGATTGAGCAATAAAATTCCACCCAAAATTTCGCATTAATGATATTACTAATAGGCAGGCGCATACGTTGTGCTGCCCCATAAAAATAATTTTAAAACCATAATTGCAGGCGGAATTGTGAATCTAAACCATCCGGGAACTCACTCCAACACACACAAAACAATTCATTATTACGCTCGGAGTTCAGTGACATTAGAATCTTATATATAAAAACATCTAGCAGGGTCGGCAGACGTTGTCCTGCTCCTAAAAAAATAAAATCTATGACTCGATTTCACCGCGATGTACAGGATCCAATTGTGATTCAAAACATTCTAGAATCCACATGGAAAACCACAAAACAAACCACAAATCAGCAACATGTGTATAGCCTTTTAGGAGTTCACTCACACGCACAGAAGAATGATATATAAAGACAGTATAGAATAAAATAGATTTAATTTTTTTTGATTATTTTTATCTCAACAATAGAAATACTATCTTTCAATTTGTACACATATATTAATACGTGAAGCAAAAACTTTATACCCCTTTTTACGAAAATTGCGAGGACAGAGGAGTATGAAATTTCGCACACTAATAGTTTATATAGAGATGAAGCGACGAATGTTATTATTTTTTTATAAAAAAATTTATTATACACATTACCATGTATTTGACATACACACACGCATATATACTCTTTTGTTTATTGTTCAAGTCAATTAACAGTGTAGCCATGGCGAAATCTGTGATTATAGAAGTATTTTACATTAATTATTATGGTCTAATTTCGACCACGGGTGACCACTAGTATTCTTAATTACTTCCAATAGATTTTCGTTTATAGCTATTTTCTTTACTTTTCAATCAACTATTTGTTTATTGTTTTAGTTATTTATGTGCGAAATCTTGCAAAGATACTATCAACTGAACATGATCTACTAACGTCTTATCGATAATGAGTTAATCATAAATTGAGATCACCTATTTCCGCATAGGTAGAATTGATTAAATCTTAACCCGCCGGCAGTATCGGTGCGCCGGTTATGCACTACAGTGCACTTTCTTGATTAATTCCCCACGTGCAGCTCTCTTCCCCCACTTTTAATCTAGCAAATGCCAACGGGGAATTGTCGGGCTAATCTGCCCGTGATTTATACATGTCAGCTCTGGTTTTTGCAATTTGTACACAAAAGGCTTTCATGTAACTTGTACTAATATACACATTTAAAGCTAACTTTGTTTAAAACGGCTCGTTTTTTTTCAAACTCGTCAAGGCTTTATGGATGTAATAATAACATCAGATTTGGGCTTTTGTTACGGAGATGAACATGGGAAAGCGCTTCGTACTTCGCTTACTAGAAAGCGAAGTACTTTTTAATTTAGTTTGATTTTAGTGAAGGGCAGATCTAACATTTCATTCGAAATCTTATTGAAGAAGTATATACTGATCTCCAAAAAAAAAACAATACATACATAATATTTACTATATTTAGCAAATTTCTTATTTGTTTTTAAATGTTTTATCTGCCGCCGACTTAAAGATATTCAAGAAAATTAATTTAGTCACTTAAGTACTTGAATAGCTTTAAGAAAAAATATATAATAATAATGCTTTACATGTCTATAATATTCAAGAGTTGCTCTGGAATTCCCTCAGAACCACTAATCAGGTCCTGACTTCGTGACAATTAAACCACCTGAACACTATACTCTTTCGAATAAAAATTGACAATTGACGGAGAAATCGCATAACAAACATACAAAACAGCATGCAGTCGAATTGAGAGCCTTTTTAAATTCGGTAAAAAAAGTAAATTTAAAAGTAATACACTAAAAAGACCAAAACAAGATCGAGAATAGAAAACAACATTAAAATAAATAGTTTAACAGACTCTATTATGAGCTGAAAGCCTCAGTCAAATACCCGCATTAAGTTTAATAGCAGGCGGGACCCAATTACAAATCATAAACCGAAACAAAATTAATGAGTACTACTTGCTAATCTAAGGATACTTACGTTTTCATTCATTCAAACCTGCACATCGAGTTACCGATGTGTCAAACCTGCTAAGCCGCCTTGGACAAGCGAGGCGGGTATACTCTCCGTTTCCATATAATGGAAGACCCGAGCCCAGCAGTGGGACGTTTATAGGTTGGTAGGTGATTATATCAATTATTATTATAGTCACTAGTGGTCGCTCGTGGTTGAAACTCGACCATAATATTTTGTTGTCGAAGACTATATACTTCTATAATCACAGATTTCTCCAAGGCAACAATAAAAATGAGTATATATGCGTCTGTGTCAAATACATGGTAGTGTGTGTAATGTATTTTTTATGTCAAAGTCAAAGTTATTTATTTTGTGTATACGGGTTTAAATATGATGTCCATAGTTATAACAATTTAGGTAACACTGTATCCTGCCACATATGTCACTTATAAATAATTGAAGTTAAAACTACTAATGTCTGGATACAAATTAATATACAATCTATACATATAATAAAATTGTAGAGGTCTAATTTCTGTACAATGAAAAAAAATGCTAAAAACCGAGTCACGGGGATGTTAGAAGTGAAATAGACTTCTAACATCTAATAATAAGACTAATTTAGTATTTTTTTAATTTTTTGTTTCTCTGTTTATTTGTTTGTCTGTCTGTTTGTACCGGCTAATCTCCGAAACGACTGGACCGATTTAAATGAAATTTGGTATGGTGGTAGCTTATATCCCTGGTCAACATATAGGATACTTTTGATCCCGAAAAATTAAAGAGTTCCCGTGGGATAGTTAAAAAACTTTAATTACTTAAACAGCTTATTATACAACTTACTATGCACCTAATTAAGTATTGATATTGCCGGTATCATCATCATACAATAAAACCTATATATCATCATACTAAGACCAATAGGAGCGGAGCACCAATGAAGAATGTTTTAAAGTCGGGAGAAATTTTATCACTTACTTTTTTTTACTATTCCACGCGAACGAAGTCGCGGGCAGAAGCTAGTTTATAATAATAATGATTAACAATAGTTAGGATTTCTCATTTCACAAAATCAGACTCCTGTATCAGTATTTGGGTCATGCATAATTTAAAAAAAAAAATTAGCATTCGTCGCATCTTCTCTATATAAGTTATACTGAATAATTTCGTACTCCTCCGTGTGCAAAATTTTCGTCAAAAGGGATACAAAGTTTTTCGTCAGGTATTAATATAATGATGATATAATCATAACATGCCCGTAATAAAAGAGTAAACAGTTCATAAAATGGTATATCATGAGTGACTCTTTAAAAGGCCATTCGCTTTGAAAAGAGGAACCATAAATGTATTTCAAGTGTCGAGTAATTGAGCGTCGCGGCTGGAGTGGAAGGCTCGTCGCGACGCCAGCCTGAGGGCCTCCCTATCGAGAGCCTCTTGCTTTGCCGGCTACTAATTAACACCTTAACTGGTCTCCTTTTCTCACTAATTGTTTAAAATTGCTCCTTCAAAGTCGTAACAACAATAGTTTTATATCTCGTTAAGGTGCGATTTCATGATTTTATAATAATCTTTTCATTTCTCACATTCATCATCGGGATGAATACAGCGCTTTTCGTCCCACAGCCACTATTAAATGACGCCTAAATTGTAACTGAAAAATACTAACAATTTTGAAATATCATGTTATACTTTTCACTAAATTATTATTTTGCATAAATTTGAGTTAAAATACTGGCTAGTCATTACTTGAGATTTCATAATTATATGACGTACGTGATGACTTTCATCAATTGTAGATATGGATTTATCTCCTGATTTCATTAGAGAAGTAGTTGTTTGTTTAACTAATCAGTTTTTATTTACTTTACTCATATTTGAAATAAAAAGGAGAGTGCTAACCTCGGGTGAAAGGACTATTTAGGTACTCGAATTATTAGCACCCTCGCTACGCTTGTACGCCAAAGCATCTCATGTCTAAATACTCTACTCTACTTTCACCTCTCGTATAACAATCTACTATTAACTCTATGTAACTGTTATTACAAAATATAGGCATGATGTTTATATTTGCTTGTCTGTCTGTATCGGAGCGGATCTCGGGCATTACTAAGACTAGAGTTAAATACGAAATTCAATTATTACATAAAACTGTGTTATCAATACAATTTTTTATATACAAATAGGGGTCCCAAGCGTGCTAGATGTGTTTTTGGGAAGTTTCTTGCCACTTCTCCCTTAACAACAATAACAGGTTACGAAACGGTGTATATAGAGTAGGTTGACTTTTGACTTGTTATGTATAAGATTTAAAAATGTTTTCCATTGGGCCTTACTTTGGAGAAAACCTTTTGAATTTCAAGAGAACATGTCGGAAAATCTCGATAGTGCATTAAACCTTTTGAAATACAATCAAAAAAGTAAAAATAGAAACCTTTCCTACCCTTCTTGTCCACGAATATTGCCATCACATACATTTGAAAAATTTAAAGTATCCATTATACATACTGTTGCGAATTACAGGACTCGAATTAAAATGCAGTTGGAATTATTTATTAGAACTATACAAACACGTATAACACAGGTACAAATGTAACTGGACACAACCAGTACAAACTGCACGATTCAATAACACGCGCAAAAGTCCGTTACTATATAGCTTATCGGATGTACACACGTCTTGCTCGTATCGTATTCGTCGTTTGGCTGCCTCACCCCTCCGTTCGGCCATTGTTTTATACTAAACTATACTTTTATACTAAACTATAATATGTCTTGACACAATGTTCGACTGCATAATAATATAATCTAAAAATCACACCTGGGTAGTGACCATCATAAACGATCACAATACACAATAGGATGTTTTTCTAATTACAAATTTTAAACACAAAGTAAACAAAAGAAGTCCAAATGCAGAAAAGGTAATGAGTTGCAGGAGTGCGTACACTTTTGTCGCCGTGTAACAATACGTAAAGAAAAAACAGTAATTTTTGAAAATAGCATGGCCATATTATAATGGTTCCGTTTTTGCCAAAATGCCTTCAAGACTCTGAAATGCATTTCTGAAGAATTTGAAATAGTAGCTGCAATTGTTTTACGAGAAAAAATCATTTTAAAAGTTAGGTTTCTTAAACTGTATTTATCCAATTTTTTTATATATACCATTGGTCGCCCGTGGTCGAAATTCGACCATAATAATTGATTTAAATAATAAGTTTGAACATTAAGGTTCTGGTTTCAAAGACTATATATACTTCTATAATCACAGATTTCGTCAAGGCTACACTATTAATTTGACTAACAATAAACAAAAAAGTTATATATGCGTGTATGTTGTTTTAAATTCATTGTACAAACTCGACCGCTTTACAGGTTTATTATATTATGGATAGAGAGATATGCGCAAAATAAGGGTCACCTGAGTAGTACAGGAAACCGTCTGCCGCGAGACTCGCTTCCTACGATGTAGAACACCATATCAGTGGAGTGCACTATTGTCTGAGTCGCGCCGGCCACCAGCCCCCGCTGGGACTGCGCTGCCGGAAAGTGTTATCGATTCGACATCGCCTATTTGAACGTTTTTACAAATACTTCTATGCCATCCGTAGCTATCATTAACAATAATGTTACACGTCTTGCTAAGGATGCTTCATTCAACGGCATTTATTTATCTATACATTTCTAGCCTTTTAGACTATAACTTGTAACTTATAATAATGTTACGAGTTATGCAGGACTCGAATTAAAATGCCGTTGGAACTACTATAGAATTTATTAGATCTATATAGACACATAAAACACAGGTACAAATATAACTGGACAAAACCGACTTCAAAAACTAAAAAACTAAAATGTATAAAATAACTTATTTCTAAAGCTATTAAATATTAATATATATTATCTAAAACATCTTAAAGTCGGTGCTTAGTAATTTTCAAAATATAGTAATTTTTATGTTTTGCTTTCACCGACTTCAAGATGTTTTAGATAATATATATTAATATTTAATAGCTTTAGAAATAAGTTATTTTATACATTTTAGTTTTTTAGTTTTGAAGTCGGTTTTTTTAAACGAAGTTTTTATTTTTTATTTGTTACTTTTTAGTGTCTAGCTATGTATGGGTGGACATACGAATGGTGCCGCGCTTCTTAAAAAATATAGGTCCTAAGAACCGGGAACAAAAAAATGATCGTAAAATGAAAACTACTGGGCCAAACTATGTCAAATTTTTAGGGGACCACATGGCAGCTATTCCGCGTCGAACAAAAAAAGAATCACGTAAATCGAATCATAAATCTCAGAGTAATCGGTGTACATATGGAACGGAGTGAAAATTATTTTCATGAAAAATGTTCATAAAATGAAAACTACTAGGCCAAACTATGTAAAATTTTTAGGGGACCAATTGGAAGCTATTCTGCGTCGAACAAATAAAGAATCACGTAAATCGGATCATAAAGGACGGAGTAATCGGCGAACATACATAAAAAAAAAGCAACAAAAAAAAAAAGATCCCGACGAATTGAGAACCTCCTCCTTTTTTCGAAGTCGGTTAAAAAGCAGTAAGAACTCCACCATTCAGTACAAAAAATCGACCGCGTGCACTAGTTTCCGAGAAACAGTAATTTGCACACCTGGCTAATTATTCCTGCGAACGGCCAACAAAGTCGAAAACAATGACAATAGGCTATTATCCAATTGTAAATTGTAAATACGAAGTAAACAAAAGAACTCCGAATGTGGGAGGGACAATAAATCAGGTGCGCGTTTCTTTGTCGGTATGTAACATAAATTTAAAACCCAAATTAATAAATGTTGTAATTTAGAATGAGCCAATGACTTACACTTTTTTATAATTTCCTTTTTTATCTCTATTTTATTAATAATTATTGTAGTGACAATTTTTTTGTTTCAATTCAATATTGAATTCATCATTATATTAATACGTGGAGCAAAACCTTTGTACCCGTTTTTACGAAAATTGCGCGGACGGTGGAGTATGAAATTTTACAAACTTATATTATATAGAGAAGGAATACAGAATGCAATTTTTTTTAATATAAGCGTAATAAATACACTAAATCAATAAAAAAAACACTACACACTATTTCCTAATCTGTATTAACACACACACGCATATACTCTTTTATTTATTGTTAAAGCCAATTTAACAGTGCAGCCTTGACGAAATCTGTGATTATAGAAGTATATATACAGTCTTTGACAAGAGAACCTTAATAATGTTCAAACTTATAATTTAAATTATCATCATTTTTGTGTTATATATTTAAGAATATTAATTATTGCATGTTTCCCAAACAAATTAAATAAATAAATAAACAGATCTCGCACCAAAACTAAACATTTCGGCGACACGAGGCCTATCGAGCCCCGTAACTTGGGCTTCGCACAATTTGCGCTCAGATGCGTATCTTAAACTCCTGAATGAAGTATGTGCAGGCTTCACATACTTCATTCTTTTATGATAACTCTTATAGAGTGCATCCTGTCACACTTTGGAATTTTTTGCCTCTTGCTGTCAGAGATGCCGAAACGTTACCTATTTTTCAGGACTCACTTAAAAATTACTAGCTGTCTTTAAATCTGTATATATAAAAGAAAGTCGTGTTAGTTACACTATTTAAAACTCAAGAACGGCTGTACTGATTTGGCTGAAAATTGGTGGGGTACTTTTTATCCCGTTGGGACCGGTAGGTGGTGCTGAGATCGGGTTCTAATATCTTCCTACTCACCTGGACCGATTTTGGTGATTTTGTTTTTGTGTGTTTGATCGGGTTCCCGGATGGTTCAAACCCACAATTGGAACCGGTAGGTGGCGCTGGGTCTTAGATGTTTTTTTTTTCAGAGCAGGACAACGTCTGTCAGGGCCGCTAGTAACTTATATAACTATGTCTAATATAATACACACTTATCTAGTGTAATTATTATTATTATGTTAGTTAAAATGCTTGTCAAATATTATGATAATATATATTTACTAATATTTGCCTGCGATTATGTCCACGATCGACTTGAGATTCCCGCGGGATTCCCGGGGCACAAAGTATCGCAGTATTTAAAAAAGAATGTAAGCTATTGTTATAGTCATATATTTAGTTTTAGTGGAAACTTTGTCGGAATAAACAACTCGTGATTGTTATGCATCCGAATAACGTCGAACCGCTCCCGGGATAAAAAAATATCACACATTTTATTACATTAACATTTGTTATCGATCAGTAAAATAATCAAATTGGAATTCGATTCTTTTTAATCTGACCATTTTAAATCATTCCCAGAAAAAATCCTGTGGGATTCCCAGGATAAAAAGTAGCGCAGATTTTACGAGTAAGTCCAGATGGAAAAAAAATCCAATGCGATTTTTTCATTAATTGCAAATTTTATGTAATAAAATGTATGATATTTTTTGTCCCGGGAATCCTGCGGAAATTTTCACTGGAGCGCTTTGAAGTTGTTCGGGTGCATACCAATTAGCTTATACCAAAACAGTTTTCATTAAAAAGCTATTGTTCTTTTTAAAGGCTGCGGTAGCTTGTATCCCGGCAGTCTCGCACGAATTTAAACTGAAGTAAGGACAAAGTCGCGGGCATATCCTAGTAAATAATAAATACATGAAATCTTTGAATTTAGCAAAACATTACTTCTGCAAGTTTCGCTACAAAAGTTTATTTCGAACTGTTACAATTTGGGCCACTTGCATATCTGTAAACAAAGCACATTTCTTACTTGCCGGCGTTTGAGCTAATAACATTGAAACTGTTTTAAGACTGTCTTCTTTTGTTTACTTTGTGTTTAAAATTTGTGATTGGAAAAAACAGCCCATTGTGTATTGTAAGTCATTAGTCATTATTATTCTTTATGGTAGTCATTAGCCAGGTGTGATTCTTAGAAAACTCAGTCCACGCGGTCAGCAGGCCCCAATGGAGGGGTGAGGCAGTCTAGCGATAGTCACAAGCGAAGCAAGACGTTAGTGACGGACTTTACGCATGTTATTGAATCGTGCATTACGTTTGGATTTGTTGTGTTCAGTTATATTTGTCCATGTGTTTGTATAGTTCTAATAAATTTAATAGTAATTTTAACGGCATTTTAATTGGATTCCTGCAACTCGTAACAGAACGTTAGTCTTATAGTGAGTATAAACTAAATTTGCAGTTTGAATATGATACGCCATCTTCACGCTACAAATTCAGGAATAATGCAATAGAAAATGGCACGGGCTGTCGGTTTTATCAGTGCATCGTATTTGGCTCCGGGCAGTAGCACAATTTCCACGTTTATTACCCAGTGGTTCAGGCTAACTTGTCAGCTTCAACGTTATATCGGCTTATACTGGAGCTTATTTTAATGGAACTTTCGCATCATGCGAGGCGATTTTATACAACGTCCACTACGTTGTATAAAATCGCCTCGCATGATGCTTAACTGGTTATAGATCACTCTTTTATGCAGTAAGTGATCACATGGTCATTTTAATATCGTGGAAACTCTGGGTCCGTAGGGTCTTGATGCTCTAAAACTTTATAGTAATGTCGCCGAAGGCTTAGAAGATCTCTTACGGCTGGCGTATAGCATAGCTATTCCACGTGGTAACGCCGCCAGTCTTTTTCTTGTCTTCAAACCAAAAAAATAAAATAAAAAAACTTCACTTTTAAATTTAATTGATTTTAATTAAAAAGTAAGAGATATGAGGAAAGGTAAACGAAAACAGTATTTGACGTTGGAATGATGAGGGTGTTGTTGAATCCTAAACATCGTTTCATCCTTAATATTCCACATCTCAAAAACTATTAAAAGATACAGTTTAAACAAACGGGTCTTGAATCTATACATATAATAAAACTTCTACACTCGGTCGAATTTCTGTACAATGAAAAAAATGCTAAAAACCTAGTAAGAAGTGAAATAAAACTAATTCAGATTTTTTTTGTTTCTCTGTTTATACGAGCTAATCTCCGAAACCACTGGACCGATTTAAATGAAATTTTGTATGGTGGTAGCTTATATCCCTGGTCAACATATAGTTAGATACTTTTGATCCCGAAAAATCAGAGTTCTCTTGGGATAGTTAAAATAACTTCAATTACTTACACAGCTTATTATACAATCTTATGCATCTAAGTATTGATATTGCCGGTATCATCATATCAATAAAACAATTTATACATTAAAAAACACCGCGAAAAAGTAATTACAATCATATTGTCACGCCTGTTTCCCATTGGGGTAGGCAGAGACGATGGATCTCTACTTGTTACGATCCTGACAAACACTTTTCGCTTCATCAACTTTCATTAAACTTCTCATACATACACGCTTATTGAAATTACTTTTTATCTGGCCTTTCTTTAAAATATCTTCAATTTGATCATGGTGTGTACGTTTCGGTCTACCGGCACCGACTCTACCAGTCACATGGCTGTCATACATATACTTATTTTGTGATTCTGCTATCATTCATTCTCTCTACATGGCCAAACCACTTTAACATTAAAAAACACCGCGAAAAAGTAAAACCAGAATAATAATTACCACGCTGACGAAGTAGCGGGCATCAGTTAGTGTGGTATAAGAATATTTTACGTCATATTTCAAAGGTCAGAGGGGTGCACACATATACGAGAAGTGGAAGCAAATAACCAAAGCGCATAGCCTTAATAGGGGGTGACCTATTAAATGCGAGACATTAAGCCCTGAGTTACACGTGAGGCGCTCACCCTTGCTTGAGTTCTATATCGAGAGGCGTTTTACTGTAACCTTTAGAAGTGAATTTTACAAGAGAATCGATTAAGGTGTAAAAATAATCGAAGCAATCTTTGAGTTAGAGGCATTGTAGAATGATACTTTACAACTATTTGATAGTTGCCTTGAACTCTAAGGTGGCTCTATTAATATCTATAATCAGCTCACTTGTAAAATATTACACAGTTTTTTAACTATCCCACAGGAACTATTTCATTTTTCGGGATCAAAGTATCCTATATGTTGACCAGGGATATAAGCTACCACCACACAAAATTTCATTCGTTTCAGAGATTAGCCCACACAAACAGACAAACAAAGAAACAAAAATTAGAAAAAAAAACTAAATTATTTCTATTTTACTTCCTTACATTCCTCTGACTCGGTTTTTAGCATTGTTTTTCATTGTACAGTAGTTCGATCTCTACAGTTTTACGTTATGTATAAAATTCTCGTGTCACAATGTTCGTTCCCATACTCCTCGGAAACGGCTTGACCGATTCTCATGAAATTTTGTGTGCATATTGGGTAGGTCTGAGAATCGGACAACATCTATTTTTCATCCCCCTAACTGTTAAGGGTAGTCCAACCCTATTTTTTTTAATTTTTAGATATTTTTTATGTGAAGCATTAATAATACATACAATCCTAAATTTTCAACCCTCTACGATCAACCCCTATTTTTTATTTGTTAAATATCGATTGAAGCTTTTCCGGGCAGGACGACGTCTGCCGGGACAGCTAGTTATATGTATAGATTTAAAAACTGTTTTATAGTGTCAAAGATTGCATTTGCAAACTGGTTTAAAGTTACATAGTTGCCTTGAACTGTAAGATAGTTGTATAATCAACGTTAATCAGCTCTTGGAAAACTGCATTTAGTAGTTACTGTTTAATCTTTCATCAGGTCGCCTTAGAACTATTAATGGTCTAAGCAGCTCTCTTATAAAGAATGCACTTTGAAACCGTTTTAAAGTTGCCTTGGAGTCAAAGTTTGTTGTATAATTAACTTGTATCGGCCCTACAGTAAAGGATGCACTTTAGAGTTAAATAAATGCTTTAGAGTACTAGAGTTTTTTTCCAGTATTTTCTTAAGTCTTAGTGACTGGTACACATAATTAAAACTATGTTTTAATGGATTTAAGCGCGGCTATTTATATGATTTTTATTCCGACGTTTCTAGACTAGTAAATAAGTGCCTTTTGGACCAACTTTTTTCAGCAGTCTCCGAAAATTATAAATGAGGTGTCATTCGATTCGGAATGGCATCTAGATGATTTTTGAAAAAAATGAAGTTCCGCTTGCAAAAATTGTAAAAGTTATTAACAATTAACTAAAAAAAAAGAAGGGGGGTTTAGTTTTTTGCAAATATCTCAAAAAGTAATAAAGATTTTTCAAATTTGAAAACAGATTCGAAAAGAGGAGGAAATTTTCTAAAAAAAGTCTTGACTCCCGAAACTTTAAGATCAATATTTATAATTTTCCCAGAGGGATGAAAATACGGCCGAAAACGGGTACTCTGGCTTACGCAAGCCACACCCACATCGGCCCTTTAATGAATAAATATTATTTAAACATACTAAATATGAAAATAAAAATTGAAAAAATTCAGGCACTAACTGAATAGATGAATAAACAATAATCTGCTTGAAAAATTTTTTTATAACAATTTTTCATTTAGTTATTCAATAGTTAATTAATAATTTATTTTTGCTTGAACATGAACATTGCAAGTGTGATAATTGTTAAACTATAAATTTAAGATTTTTTTTCCTTTCTTGGAGCAATTCTTGAAAGGCTTTAGAATAGAACCCCGTTGGAAAAATTAGGAAATGTTTATTTTTCATTTTTTTATTAATAATTTTCGTTGTTTTAAACTTTTAATTTTGTACAGGCATATACAGAAAATACCTTTCTTTAAAACTTAACGTAAGTCGTCGTAGCGTAATGGTTAGCGCACGCGTCCTCCACTCAAAAGGCGCGAGTTCGATCCTGGCCGGAATGCATGCACCACTTAGTCAGTTATGTGGCCTAACGTGCATATTGTTACAATTACCACGTGCTAATAACGGTGAAGGAATCATCGTGATGCAACCTGCACAGCGAGATAACCGATGTGTCAAACCTGCCAAACCGCCTTGGACAAGCGTGGCGGGTATACTGTCCGTTCCCCTATAGTGGGAGGCCCGAGCCCACCAGTGGGACATTTATGGGCTGTTGTTATAAAACTTAACGGAAAAAGAAATGTCGCTGATACCCTGGAAGATGAGACGCCCCTCAGTTTGGGATGCAACGTGTGGATACATTGGCAGATGCCCCATCTTCCAGACATTGCCGTGACTGCCGGGGGCCTTGCTATATATCAGGAAACCATGAAACGTCGCGAATATGTATCCATTGGTAATGGATACCTAGTGGCTTTCGGGTTAAGATTCTGAGCTCGTGGGAATGCGACGCGCAGCGCATTGCTTTATCGTGAGATCTTTCAGTGCGATTGAAAGAAGTCTCGCGTAACCAAAATTTTGGTAATGGAACCGACAGTGACCTGGAACCCATTTTTGAAGTGAAATTTGTTTTGAATCGTGATTTAAAACTCGATGTAACTCAAAATCGAAACTAAAAAGAGATAAACACATAAATCTATCGGACTAAGCCTGCAATAGAACGAGGTACGAGGTTTACATTGTGCAGCACAGATTAGAGAGTCAATAAGACCGATGATTAAACATAGGTCCAATTTGGACCGAAATAAAACTCATAACAATATTTTTCAGACTAAAACAGTGAAACATTAAAAATAATACTTAAGAAGTTTATTTTGAATTATAACGTAAGAAAGTTATAGAAGAATTATTATCTTTGAGTTTATTCTCTGAGGTCTTACTTCTACTGCGTGTGAACTGTACAAACATTTATTTAAATATTGTAAAATGTAAATAACGGTGGAGTAATTAAAGCACTTTATTGAAAAGTAGCAACGTACCTACAGTAGAAGTAAACCTAGTACATACCTACTCTTACAAACATAATATCACGCCTGTTTCTCATAGAGTATGCAGACATGATGAATATCTGATCTTGACATATATCCCATCTTAATATATACACGTTCATTATAGTACTAGGTTTAGAAACTAATAACAAAAATTACTGCGGCTTACGAAGACAGACGGGCAAAAGACCAAAAGTATATATAGTACAAGACGATTCTAAAAGTTCTGGTTTTTCAAAAAAAAAAAAAATTACATCGATTGGGCAAATTTTCCGCATAATTGATTATTGATAAAATTCGAATCCACGTAGTTGGGATGAAGCGCGGTTGATTTAGCCACTGACCTATCACGACGAAGATAATTGTAATAGTCAAAAACACACTTTCATATAACTGCAAGTGGTAAAGACAGGCGGAGCTGGCGGGCGGCCAATAGCCCAATTGCACGGACCAATACTGCCACTGACGTCAGCAAACGCTATAGTGCATGAAAAGAACTTTAACCTGTAAAAGGGGACAAATTAGGACGGGGTGGGTGGGGCTTGAAATAAAATTCAAAATTCTAAAGTTTTTATTCAAAATAAGTTCCACTGGAGAACACTTTTTGAAGGTCATACATATAGGTTAAAATTTTGGTACGTAGTTCCTTATCGCGCGGTACGAATGAGGGCTAGACGGAAAAAATTCTTACGAAAAAAGTTGTCACGACAGTTTTTGAACTTGCCAAGATAAAATGCAGTTGCATAACCCTTTATGCCCACGCAGTTAGAGTTTAATTTGGAGTACATTATTATTTAAATGTCATGGGTTGCTGACGTACAGATAGCATTTGCGGACATATAGAGTCTTAATGTCATTAAAATAAGGAGCAATATCGCGAATCTGGTTTAAAGTTAAATTTGTTTCAAGAGTCGAATTGCAGGATGTGATTCGATTTTTAAATTTTAAATTTTTAAATTTAAATTGTTTCTTATATTGAAGTAAATAGGATTCAAACTTACTCATTTACTATTTTGTTGAGTGTATACAGGTTTTTTGTAAATAATAAATATGGAACTTCGTTCCATCCGGGTGTCCCTTGACACCTCTCAAGTTTTTTATTTTACTTCCTAGTCTATGTACACCGCTTCGCAACGTGTTATTGCTGTTAAGGTGAAGAAGCGGCAAGAAACTCCGGAAAGCTAAAATTGTTTTGCTGCAACATATCTCCCATATATTCCTTTCAAGTGTGGCAAGATATAAACGTTATACTCGACAAAATACAGTATAAGAGGTTGGAGCGAGCTGCTATGTAAATGAAGTTTTGTCATTTAAGTATTCTTCAATAGTGTAGTATCCTTTTTTTAGCAAGATACTTTTTGATTTGGGTTTTAATTGAGTAAAATGCAGATCTGACATTTCACTCGGAATCTTATTAAAGAAGCGTGTACCAAGCCCCAAGAAAGAGGACAATATCAATGGGAGCTGTTTTTAGTATTTTTTAATATTTTAGTTCACGACACTGATAGGCCCATAAGTCCACTGTGTTCGTCATTTGGCTACTGAACCATAAAAAGAATTAAATGAATCTTCTTCTAAGATGTAGAAACTCAATTGCTGTTCGTTAGTTTAGCTAAACTTCAAAAACGACTTTACCATTTTGAATATTTTTTGTGCATGTTTGAGTGGGTTGCGAAATGGTTTAGATTTACACTTGGATCGGGTGAGTGGCGCTGAAATTGGGTTTTAGATCTCATCCCAAGTATAAGTATGGGTTCGGTAGGCTCTTCAGTGTTTATGTAATTTATATCTGCTATTTTTACAAGCTTTTATTTAACTTGCAATGGATGTATGTACCTATGTATGTAAGTTCGGGTGGAATCTTGCAAGTTAAATTTGACCAACTTCCCGGTTTCCGATTGAGCTGAAATTTTGCAGGCATATGTATATCGCAATACAATGCAATAATATGGTACCATGGAGCTGATCTGATGATGGAGTCGGAAGGTGGCCAGAGGAACTACATGATATGTAGGATCTCGAAAGTTTATGTTTAAAAATCTTTTTGATATACAAGTTATTGTTGAATACGAGCCCCTAAAGTAGGCCAAATATGTGTCGCACGTTATGAACGGTTCCGCAGTGGTGATGATCGTAAAATATTGGTTTTGTATTTCGGAAAAATGGATTTATGGGGATTTTCGGGAGTTGTGTTTGATTATTTATTTTACCAACAATTACTTGCACTAATACTAAGGATGTTGTACATTAGCTTTATGAAAAGAAACATGACACATGCAGTAATTACTTACAGGTAAATACTACACGCAATTTGATATTTTGTAGTATGAAAAATGATAATATAGTTAATTTAAAGAAAAATTTAAAGCTGTAATAGCTTTTTTGTCTATTTTCCCAATCCTGCGCAAGTAATCCTGGAAGCAGCCATGGCCGGTTAGCACCTGCGTTATGAAGTAATTTGTTTCGCCGAACTCCCTCCAGTACCATTTTCTTATGTCGGGAATAAGCTGCTTTGTCCGGCTGTCTTCTACTTCTTCCTCCCACATCTTTTGCCACCGTTCTATGGTTTGCTTCCTTATAGCCTTTTTTTCTTTGGGAGGCTTACCTTGTGTCATAACCCTTTCGTCAGCCAGGAGAGTTATTGGAATGGTGCGGGCTATTACCATGCTTTTATCTGTTGAAATGGTTCTGTAACCTTTGCATATTCTTATTGATAATCGCCTTTGCGTTGCCAGTAATATGTTTCTGTACTTTTTATATTGCATGCCTCTTTTCCAAACCTGTACTGCGTAGAGCATGATGTTATTTGCGACCAGGGCTAGTGTTCTTCGCCTGCTTTCTCCCGCTCCTCCTATTCTCGGCATTATTCTAGCCAGTGCCGTCGTTGCTGTTGCAGCTTTGTTGGATACCCACTTAATGTGGTCCCCAAATGTTAGATTTTTGTCCAGCATGACTCCCAGATATCTAACAGTTCTTTGTGGTATCACAGTTACCCCTTCGATCTCAAACTTGACTTCAGTTCGAACTTTTTTCCTTCCTATTAGAAGTGCCGCTTCCGTTTTGTGTGTTGCAAGCTGTAGGTCGTGCTTTTGAATCCACTCTGACACCATGCGTAGAGTTTTATTTGTTTTGTTCATTAAGCTTACTTCCGTCTTCCCTTTCGCTACAACAGCCAAATCATCGGCATAGGCAATCAGTTCTACTCCTTCTGGCACATTTAGTTTAAGAATACCGTCATACATAATGTTCCATAGTAATGGTCCTAAAACTGAACCTTGCGGAACTCCGCAGGTGACTGGGGTAACTTGTCCATCTTCTTCTACTAGGTATCTAAAGCTGTAATAGCTATTAAGTTTAAAATATATAAAATATTAAAAAGTACGAAAAGTTAATTAGAAATGTGACATGCAATATTATGCAATAAAATTAAATACAGTAATGTACAATGTGTGACATATAAAAATAAAGAAACTTCGTTTAAAAAAACCGACTTCAAAAACTAAAAAGTATAAAATAACTTATTTCTAAAGCTATTATTATTAATATATAATATCTAAAACATCTAGAAGTCGGTGCTTAGTAATTTTCAAAATATAGTAATTTTTATGTTTTACTTTTCACCGCCTTCAAGATGTTTTAGATATTATATATTAATAATAATAGCTTTAGAAATAAGTTAATTTATACTTTTTAGTTTTTTAAGTCGGTTTTTTAAACGAAGTTTCTTTATTTTATTTGTTACTTTTTAGTGTCTAGCTATGTATGGATAGACCTACGAAGGGTGCCGCGCTTCTTAAAAAATATAGGTCCCAAGAAACGGGAACAAAAAAATGTTCGTAAAATTAAAACTACTGGGCCAAACAATATTAAATTTTCAGGGGACCAAATGGCAACTATTCCGCATCAAACTAAATAAGAATCACGTAAATCTGATTATAAATCTCAGTGTAATCGGTGTACTTATGGAACGGAATGGAATTTTTTTCATAAAAAATGTTCATAAAATGAAAAGTACTGGGCCAAACTATGTCAAATATTTAGGGGACCAATTGGAACCTATTCTACGTCGAAAAAAAAAATCACATAAATCGTAAATCTCGGAGTAATCGGTGAACATACATAAAAAAACAAAAAGATCCCGACGAATTGAGGACCTCCCCCTTTTTTGAAGTCGGTTAATAAATAAAATAGAAATAAATTACTGTTGTAATAATAATAAATAAATAACTATGGTAAAAATAATAACTTTAATAACCATTTTTGGGGCCCATGCAGGGAGCCTGCGCATTTTTCCATGTTCCCCGAACATTGCGACGGGCAGACGCCATAGTCCCCATATTCCCAGACCCCCAGTACCACTAGCAGTTCACCCCGACGGCCCGGTACTTTTTGTCCTCATTTCCGGGTGCATTATTATATGGTGTCTAGAGGGACAATCGCCGGTCAGTGTCACGCCACATTTACATTAAATTTGTCAAAGGGCCTCTACGTATTGGCCTTTCCATGGCCCCGCCCAAGCCCTCCAAATGTCCGGGTCATTTTTATGGCCCGTGGTCGTCAAAGATATACATTATAACTTTAATAATATAAATATGACAAATGCAAATAAATGAATACTGTAATCTTTTAATAATTATGAAGTCAGTAAATAAATTAGTCGGTGTTGTGGTTAATTGTATAAGGTAGTCTGGAAGAGATCGCTTTTAGCTACAAGACCACCCATTGTACTTTAATGTATGCGCAATAAACTTATTCATTCAATAATTTGTTATATAAATTTTGCATGCAGATCAGGAACATCACTATAAAAGTTTATTAGTTCACATAGTCGAGGTATAGGAAAGTTCTCACCAAGATCGGTCCAACGTGATGGCGGACCACAATGGTGTAATAGTTGTTCGTGGGTATCTATGGGCACATTAAGACTAAAGCTATTAATCAAGTTGGGACAGTCAATAATTCCATTAAATAGTTTAAACAGAAATATCCCTGCGTTTGTTCAAAGAAAACATTTCAAAATGAAGCATTCTTTTTTTTACAACAGCCTTTTCTTAAAGACACAACTAATAAAAAAACTTATACACATACTCACACCAATGCGCACTACCGTCGCATTGCATTCATTACACGCACACTTCACAAACAAACCAAGACACACGAAGAGCCTAAAAACCAATAACCCAGACACAGAAAGGAAAAAACAACACACCATCGTACTAGTTAGGATAATATTATATAGGTATAGACATAAGGCACACACTGCACATGCACTTCCTCACAACACCAGGATGTAAAAGATACACTTTACATTAGTATAAGTTTAGTATTAAAATTAGAATAAATTAATATAATAAGTTAATCGTAAGGTACACCACAACACAAAAAACACTGAATTAATGGCACACACAATAACAAAAATAACCAATAAGCGTGTATAAGCCCTGAAAAACTTTCTTAGAAATTAAGTTGTAAAAACGGCTACGGAAAACCGAGTCCGTAGAGTTGTTAAAACAATGCAGCGGTCTATCCTAATAGAGAATGTGATCTACGCACCCTTCCTATGCTGTATGCAAGATGCCAAAGAAATCTTTTCTGTAATGTGGTCGTCATACTACTATAATAAAAATATAATAAAAACAAGGAACAAAGGTTAATTTGTTTGTGTATTATGTAACAAAGCCCATTACCATTCCGAAAATGCTTTGTCATTTCTAATATTTTCCTTATGACTGTATCCAATGTGGATGAAGTGATGAAGGAAGTCGCAGGTAAGTAGTAATACATACATACAAACTGCCTAAGATTATACAAAAGTTCTTGGTTTGGTTCTTTATTGAGATATCGCTTAAGTGTTTGTTTAAACATCATTAATATAGGTACAAACCTTTTATGTCACCTGAACTCTATCATTTGGTGACGGATTATATTGTCTTCCTTCCATACTCCTCTATTCTGGTATACACTACAAACCAACATGTCAGCATTCACGCAAACCACCACATTTTTAAATAGCATATGTTATGAGTGAATAAATGGTTCTGACATCCGCCAGTCGCTACCGTAGCACGGCTCGTGCGTTTTGCTTTATACCAAAGCTACGACTTGACGTGATTTTCGACCACGCCTCTTTACCTATTTTTAAACTTTATCGTATAGATCTTCTATAATACGGACTAAGAATTATTAAGTGGTTCACAATTTTTCGGAATATATCAGGCGACGAAATAGAAAAAACAGCTTGCCTAAACTGGATCAACAAGGAAAAGTCTAGACTAGAATAGTGAAATTTGAAGGAGGTCTATAACCAAAGTGGGTAGTTAAGGGGATCAAGAAGAATAATATCTTATTAGTTTCACATTATTTGTAAAATGTGTGTTGTTTTTTAAAGAAAGTAAATGGGTTTATTGTTATTTTAATGCTGTTAGGGATACAACGGCATGTCCTGGACACATTTTTTCTCCTAGGTCCGAGGATTGATGCTGCTTGACTTTGTGAGGGAATGTCATGAATATGTTTGTTTGCAGGGGTGCTGGCGGAGGTGGTATGTTCGGAGATGTCAACATCTCTGCTATTTTGGACTCGCTTAGTGTAAGCTATGATAAAAGAGTCCGGCCGAATTATGGAGGTATGTATGTATTCAAATAATTTACATCGCTTGTTTTTTTTTGCAAATTGTGACACTTTAAAAGAAAAATATTTCATTCATGGAGCGTTTATTCACATTTGAAATCCTCTTTTCATTCTTCGTAACGTTTCATAAAGGTAGTGGCAACCTTCTTCCGTTTATTTTGTGACATAATTACCTGTATGCAATGGTCAGGTCTCAGCCTAATAAATTTTAGGTACTTGTTACGACTATTTTTATACATAAACTAGCTGACTCGGCGAACTTCGTACCGCCTTATTCAAATAAATTAATAAACAAACAAATCGAGAAAACATGGCAAAGGGCTCATAGAATTTGAAAAATATATATAGCCTATAACCATCTACGATTAATTTCACGTCGAATGGTTGTGGTTTCATGCTGATCGGTCCAGTAGTTTTCGAGTTTACCTCGGACAAAGAAAACAAACTTTGCTTATATATATATAGATAGATAGATAGCCATAAACCATCTAGGAAAAATTTCGCATCGAATGGTGGTAGTTTCATGTCGATACGATCAGTGGTTTAAGCGTGATTGAGCCTCAAACGAACACCATTTTCATTATATATATATAGATAGATAGAAGATAGATAGATAGATACACCACGGACCTTTTGTACATATATTTGTATAGAGACAAAAAACAAAATGGTCGCTACGTAAAGGAGAAATCGATTGATCCCAAATCTTTGATGTATTTGTGTATAAAAATAGTTGTAACATAAGTAGGTACCATGATTATCGACAGACCGAGACCGGATAACCTGTATATTTAATAATGAAGATAATCTAAAATACAAAGTAGACGCGAGATATATCTTGGCTTTATATTTATTGTGACTATACGAGATACTCATGTTATAAAGTGTGCTTCTTAACTTCATTTTAACCCTAGATAACTGAACTTATTACTCACTAACATTCTAACTAAACAATCGTCGAGCGGACTACGCATTTAAAATGTTAATATAAAAAAACTAATTGCAATACAAAATAGTAAGGATAAGTAGGAACTAAATAATTATAGACTGATTTCTTTCTTGGGGGCTGGTATACGCATCTTCAATAAAATTCCGAATGATGTTAAATCTGCCCTTTAGTAAATTTAAAGCTAAATTGAAAAGTACCTTGCTTAGAAAGGTATACTACACTATTAAAGAATATTTAAATGACAAAACTGCATTTACATAGCTGCTCGCTCCAGACTTTTACAATATCATCTGTATAACGTTGATATTTGCTTGATATGTAAGGAATCTATTGAGATTTGTCGCAATACTCTTAGTATGTTATTATTGCGGTAACAATATTTATAGTTTGTTACAACTCCATTCATGATATGAAAATTAAAAAGAAGAACCTGAGATAATATATATATAATTATGATGAAAATATCGTTTTTAGCTAGACGTGTTGCTGAGGAGTTTCTTGCCGTTCTTCTCCTTTTAACAGCGATAATACATTGCGAAACGGAGTACATAGAATAGGAAGTAGGTTTAAATTTTGAATTAAATGTATGACCTTCAAAGAGTACTCTCCAGTGGAACTATACTGGAGACTATATAATACATGCATACATAGGAGCACAATTTGCTTTCTAGCACGTCATGTAACACTGTTTTGTCTTCTGTCGAGCTTTTAATGCATATAGTATATTTTGGGTAGATCGACGTAGTATAAAAAGAGCTTCTGCAATAAATACATCACATCTCAAAATATCCAGTATCATTGTCCAGACCATCAAGCCTCAAAGTCACCTTTTGTAGTGGTGGTCGAAACCAAGGCTCCATGAGTTAGTGACTCATCTTCATAAAAAAATCTCGGCGAGATATCAGTTTCTTCTTGCTTCTGTAGTTATTAGAAGCACTTATAGAATAGCTATTGATGGTGATTAGGTTTAATTTATTTAAAAAAAAACATATATATCGGATACCTTTTGGTGTTTCTGTTAATACATATATTTGAGCACTTTTCATGTCCTCGCACCCTCAAAACGATTACTAAAGTTATCCAGTTCATGAATATTAGGTTGCGTGCGTGCACGTCGCGATCCCCGCTGGCCCAGAGGGCCACAATTCTGACTGAGATTCACCCGAGTGCAGTGCATGATAGGGCGTCCCCCGCAGGCGACGCTCACCGATGCGCCCCCGTCGGTGTGAACTCTCGCGCATGCGGCGAAGGGGGCCGCCACCCTTCACGCAGCGCCAAACCTGGCGGGTCGAGAGGAGCAGAGTGCCGTATAGGCACGTGGAATGTGAGAGGTGGAATGAAAGATAAGATGGACGAAATGATTGATATAATGAATGAGAGAAGCCTGGATGCCTTATGTCTGACAGAGACAAAGCGGAAGGGGTGTGACGTCGATGACCTCCCCGGTGGCATGCTTGCTCTGTGGTCCGGCGTGGACCTGGACGAGCGTGCAAGTGGGGGGTTGGCGTCGTACTCTCATCCCGCTTTGTGTCTGGAGTGAAAGACTATTGTCTGGTCAACCCGAGGCTTCTTTGGGTCCGTCTAAAACTGGGGATCACGCGAGTTTTTCTGGTCGCAGCTTATGCTCCCGTAAGCTCAGCGGATCCCCAAGAACTCGAGAAGTTTTGGGAGTCTGTGAGAGAAATTCTGGATCTGGCTGAAGGGAGCGAAAGACTAATTATGTGTGGTGATCTTAATGGCTGGGTGGGGACCAAACGAGACGGCTTTGAGGCTGTCCTTGGACCCTATGGCGACAAGAGAGCGAATGATGCTGGTAAGCCAATCATAGACGTATGCATGGAAAGAAACTTGCTTGTGTCGAACACCTTATTCCATCATAAGGATATTCACACGTATACATGGAGAATGAATGAACAGAAAAGTATGATTGATCTGATTTTAATAAATAGTCGCCTCCGAAACACAACGGATACAAGAGCCTACAGAGGCCCCACTCTTGGAACGGACCACTACCTGGTGATAAGCCGGTTTGTGGGCCGTTTCAAGAAGTGGAGAAACTGGCGAGAGCGTACCAATTTCGGGGAGCTTGAAAGAATAAAATGTGAAAAATTGGAAGATGTTAGTGTAAGAAGTATGTATGCGCGCCTAGTCGAAGAAAGGTTTGCAAAGGCGGACTTCTCCGACTTAGATGTGGATAATGACTGGGATAGTATGAAGGAAAGTATAGTGGAAAGCGCAAAAGAAGCATGTGGATGCGCAAAGAGGCATATAACAACGAAAGGTGACGAATGGTGGGACGCAGATGTTAAATCTAGCGTAGAGAAAAAGAGAAAAGCCTAGCTGGATTATATTGCATCTTTGCATCAGAATGACAGTATGAAAGAGATGAAGAAAGAAATTTATCACCTCTGCAAGAATGAAACCAAAGCTTTAGTGAAAGAGAAGCGTGAAAGAATAAAATTGAAAGAAGAAGAGAAGCTGACGGAGAACTTCGAGGCGAATACCAAACTCTTTTGGAGAGAGGTTAAGAAGTCTCGGGGTTGTTCGTCAGCTTCCAGAATGGAAAGAATAAAATCTAAAGCAGGGGACATTCTTGCTAACCCACAAGAGGTTTCAGCGCGATGGAGTGAATATTTTAGAGAAATGTATGATAATATCTCGGATGCTGGCACCACGACTGAGTCTGTGACCGACTTCGAGGAGTCAGCATCCGAGATCACTTTGGACGAGATCGAATGGTCGATAAGAAGTCTGAAAAATGGAAAGGCAGCAGGAATCGATAATGTGTCTGCTGAGATGATCAAATATGGTGGAACCTGCGTCCGGGACGCTTTCCTGTCCTTATGCAACTTGTGCTGGAGGACGGGAAAGGTTCCCAAGGACTGGAGGCGCGCTGTCATCGTGCCCTTGTATAAAGGCAAGGGGTCACGTATGGAGTGCGCCAGCTACAGGGCCATCAGTTTGATCAACACAGCATCTAAATGTATGCGAAGATTATTGAAAGGAGAATGAGAGTGGTATCCGATGGATTACTGTGGGATGCACAAGCGGGCTTCAGAAATGGAAGGGGATGGATATGGATCAAGTTTTTTCGCTCCGCAATATCGTGGAGAAGCAGCTGGCTATGGGCCGGAAGGTTTTCTGCGGTTTTGTGGATCTAGAGAAAGCATTTGACAGGTTTGTGCGGAAGAACCTCTGGGACATATTGCCCGGATATGGGATCAATGGCCAATTGCTGCGTGCTGTGCAGTCCACTTACGAGGACTGTATGGCATGCGTGCGGGTGGACGGCAGCCTGTCGCCCTGGTTTGACGTCAATATTGGCGTCCGGCAGGGCTTTGCTGTTCATCCTATATCTGGACAACTGTCTCCAGAGATTAAGATTGATGGATGTTGGGGTGCGGATGGGTGATCTAGTTGTTAGCACTTTGCTTTATGCGGATGATGCCATGCTTTTAGCCGAATCGCCATCAGAACTGCAAACACTAGTCACAATGATGAAAGATGACTGTCAGGCGAGAGGCTTACATTTGAATGCGAAGAAAACAAAGGTTATGGTGTTTGAAAGAGAAGAAACCAGAACGAATGCAAGGATAATGGTGGGTGATGTTATACTGGAACAAGTGAATGAGTTTGTATATCTTGGATGTGCTTTTAGCAGGGATGGAAGGTACACCGCTGACATAGAAAGAAGAGTAAATTTGGGGAATAGTGTGAATGGAGCGTTAGGTAAACTTCTAGGCGCTAAGAACCTCAGCCAGAAAGCCCAGCTTGCCATACACAACGCGGTGCTGGTACCTACGCTCACGTATGGAAGCGAGAGTTGGGTATGGAACAGAGAGCATGAAAGTAGAGTAAACGCAGTCGAGATGCGAGCAAAATCTGCGGAGTGACACTCGCGGACCGCGTTCGTAATACCGAAGTAAGAAAGAGATTTGGTCTGAAAGAGAGTGTCGGGGTGAAGGTAAGGAAAGGAATGCTCCGGTGGTTCGGGCATGTGAAAAGAATGTATGATGAAAGAATGATTAAACAGATATATAATACAAAAGTGGATGGATGCAGAAGTCGCGGAAGGCCACGACACACCTTCCATAATCAAATTGATCGTGTATTAGCAGAAGGTGATGTCAGGAGCCTTAAGAACTGACGAGCGTGCATGACAAGAGCTATGAATGTCAAAGAAGCAAGTGAGGTGTGTAAGAATAAGCCTGTATGGCGTTCTGTTGTTCGTGCCTACCCCGCAAGGGACCTGGCGTGAAGTTATGTATGTATGTATTATATATAGTCTACAAAATATAAACAACTTTATTTGATGTAGTTTTGTACGAAACTAATTACTAATAGTCGAGCGGATGACGAGATGTCCATAAGTAGATTTCTAGTTAAGGCGTGAACACCAAAGCGTCGTACATTGTATTTTTCTTAAAATTATGAAGGTTGGATAAGAACGAAGGTCGGGAAATGCAGCCAGCGCATTTGTAGCCTTTTGTGTTGCAAATGTCCATAGGTGATGGTAACCACTTTGCATCGACTGTCTGCTGAACTCATACCATAAAAAAGCGCGGAAGTTTGTGAACCCCTCTTTTGACCAGAGGTGACAAGTCGCGCGGACTAACGATTAGTTATCTGGGGTTAATAATGCAATATTTAGTTAATGTTTTTTCGTCTAGTATTTAAATAATGTACAAAGTTTAACCTTTATTTTGACATATTTATACCTAGGTATTAGAATTTAAGGCTTCGTCCACACTAGTATTATTGTGATTTGTCCAACCGCCACTGAGTTGCTGAGATACGAATATTAATGAAAAAGTTATTTGCAACAATACATCTTTTGTGGTAGACGTATAATATTCGAGCGGAACATTATTTAATTCGGAATTAAAATGTATAAATAGGGCTGTTGACGGTCTGTAATAATTAAAGAATGGACATATGAAAATGATACAGGTGTGGACAGACATAATGTATGCTGTTGTGTGCATTATAACACAATAATTATACAGTGTGTCCGGTCTAGGACTAACAATATTCTATTTTTATACACAAATACACCATAGAAACGAGTCCAATCGACTTCACCTCTACGTGTCATCCATTGTTTAGTAATGAGTCAATATTTAACTCAGAAAACCAACATTTTGACCTTTTTTGGACACATATTATATATATATATATATATATATATATATATATATATATATATATATATAATCATATTTATAATTATATGATTTTAGAAAAAAACTTATAGTTAGTGAATTGGTACTAAATCTCATTTTATAATATAGAGCCATAAGCTGTCATTATAATATACCGGTTAAGTCGTATATATAGACATTTATCTATGATTATTTATATATACCGAATAGATACATATATTTATATAAAAACTACTGTGTACTAGATCACTATTATTCATTCTCATCATACTATACGATCTAGACGCCGACAAAAACAAATTCACACCTGCATACCTATAAAAACACATTTTATAACTTTTCGGCATTTGAACTTCTTTTGTTTACTTTGTTTAAAATGTGTACTTAGAAAACAGCTCATTGTGAATTGTAACCTTTTATGGCAGTCATTAGCAGCCAGGTTTGTCGGATTTGAAGTACAAACTGATTCTAGGAAATTCGGTTCACACGGCCAGACAGACATATTGCATCAGTGCAGTATAAAGCAATGCCCCGATTGAGGGACGCGGCAGTTGAGCGATAACCAGGAGCGAAGCAAGTCGCGTGTAGTACAATCGGTAATCTAATAAGTGACGGACTTTCCGCGTGTTATTGAATTACAACCTTCTGCATAACATTTGGAGTTGTTGTGTTCGGTTATATTTGTACTTCTGTTATACATCTTATAGATACATCTTTCGTCCGTGCAGAAACGGAGAAAGAATACAATTTCCTGCGGCCGGGCGGCCTGTCGTAAGAGGCGACAAAATAACTCACAGCCAGGTGGTAGGGCATTTGCCCGACTGGATGGCTACCACCCTTGGTCTAGAGTATGTCGCCATAACAACCTTGGGTTGTGTTCCGGCATTAGTGGCCAGGTTCCAGTCTCCCTTAAAAGAGCAGCAGCGCATTTGTAGCGCCTTTGGTGTTACAAATGTCAATAGGCGATGGTAACCGCTTTCCATCTAGTGGGCCGTCTGTCTGTCTGCTGAACTCTAGCAATAAAAAAAGAAAAAAAAACATCTTTGTATAGTTCTAATAAACTCTATAGTAATTCTAACGGCATTTTAATTCGAGTCTCGCGACTCTTAAAAATACTAATAAATACTAGACTAATATTTTTGTTATACAGATCTGTGCTGGATTATCTTTCTGCACAGCAATATACTGAGTGCCAAACTCATTTGCCCAGTTCCGGTCAACTATAAAAACATTTTTCTTCATTACTTTTATATATTTTGTGTATTGTTTTGACAAATAAACGTTTTTCTTTCTTTCTTATATACATATAGATAAACAAAATGACTACCAAGTTAATGGGAAGTCGATTGGACCCCAGTCTGTGGTTTATTTGTGAACAAAAATAGTAGTAACATAATGAATATAATGGGTCCAAGACCGGTCACATCGTCGCAATGTGAAATTGCTGCTCGGATAGTTGTTTGTACCCTCTTCATGGCCTCTTAGGAAAGAGCTGATTGAGACAAAAAAGTGTTATATATATTTATATAAGATTTGGATAACAGGGATGGAAATAGTAGATATATTTCTTATCCCGGAAAATGAGAGAGTGTGCATGTGTGTGGATTCGGATATTAAGTTTACAGGAAAGAGGCTTCGCGTAAAATTTATAACCGACTTCGAAAAAAGGAGGAGGTTCTCAATTCGTCGGGATCTTTGTTTTTTTTTTTTTTTTATGTATGTTCGCCGATTACTCCGTGATTTATGATCCGATTTACGTGATTCTTTTTTGTTCGACACGGAATAGCTGCCATGTGGTCCCCTAAAAATTTGACATACTTTGGCCCAGTAGTTTTAATTTTACGAACATTTTTTTGTTTCCGGTTCGTGGTTTTTTAAGAAGCGCGGCACCATTCGTAGGTCCACCCATACATACCTAGACACTAAAAAGTAACAAATGAAAATTTAAAAACTTCGTTTAAAAAACCGACTTCAAAAACGAAAAAACTAAAATGTATAAAATAACTTATTTCTTAAGCTATTATTATTAATATATTTTATCTAAAACATCTTAAAGTCGGTGCTTAGTAATTTTCAAAATATAGTAATTTTTATGTTTTACTTTGCACTGACTTCAAGATGTTTTAGATAATATATATTAATAATAATAGCTTAAGAAATAAGTTATTTTATACATTTTAGTTTTTTCGTTTTTGAAGTCGGTTTTTTAAACGAAGTGTTTAAATTTTATTTGTTACTTTTTAGTGTCTAGCTATGTATGGGTGGACCTACGAATGGTGGCGCGCTTCTTAAAAAATATAGGTCCCAAGAACCGGGAACAAAGAAATGTTCGTAAAATGAAAACTACTGGGCCAGACTATGTCAAATTTTTAGGGGACCACATGGCAGCTATTCCGCGTCGAACAAAAAAAGAGTCACGTAAATCGAATCATAAATCTCAGAGTAATCGGTGTACATGTGGAACGGAGTGAAAATTATTTTCATGAAATTTTTTTATAAAATGAAAACTACTGGGCCAAACTATGTCAAATTTTTAGGGGACCACATGACAGCTATTCCGCGTCGAACAAAAAAAGAATCACGTAAATTGAATCATAAATCTCAGAGTAATCGGTGTACATATGGAACGGAGTGAAATTTATTTCCATGAAAAATGTTCATAAAATGAAAACTACTGGGCCAAACTAAATAAAAATTTTAGGGTACCAATTGGAAGCTATTCCGCGTCGAACAAAAAAGAATCACGTAAATCGGATCATAAATCACGGAGTTATCGGCGAACATACATAAAAAAAAGCAAAAATAAAAAAGATCCCGACGAATTGAGAACCTCCTCCTTTTTTCGAAGTCGGTTAAAAAATAAAAACTTCGTTTAAAAAAACTGACTTCAAAAACTAAAATGTATAAAATAACTTATTTCTAAAGCTATTATTATTAATATATATTATCTAAAACATCTTGAAGTCGGTGCAAAGCTGTAGGTGCTGAATGTGCCTACTAATCATAGATTATAACTATATAAGAAAATAAGATATAATTTGTGTTAAAAAATTATATTGACACGGTAAAGGCAAAAATATGACAAGAAGCAAAATATATAAAAATGGAACATGTCAGTATAATAAAGTATAAAAACTGGTGGTTATAAAAAAAAAAGGTTATATATAGAGGTAGCATACTCTAACACTCCTCCTTAACCACCTCATCCATTCTTAATCCCATACTGTACATGCACCATTCATGCTTCACTCTTACAAGACCCTTTGTCAACACGTCCGCTACCATTTCTTCAGTCCGTTTATACTTCAGGCATACCTCACCGCTACTAATAGCCTCGCGAACAAAATGATACCGCACATCAACGTGTTTCGTTCTTTGATGGTGTACATGGTTCTTAGCCATAGCCATTGCCGACTGGCTATCTGTGTGCAGCGGCAGGGGTTCTGTGTTTTCGCCAGATATTTCTGTGATAAATCTGCGAAGAAACACAGCTTCCTTTACAGCTTCAGATATTGCCACATATTCAGCTTCTGCTGTTGACAAAGCTATTGTCCGCTGCTTTCGACTCTCCCAGCAAATAGCTCCTCCTTGAGATAGGAATACCAAACCACTGTTCGACTTACGATCCCAGTCTCCAGCATGATCTGCATCGGCATAGCCTTCTACTTTATAATTACCATTGAAATAATTAAGGGAAATATGTTTAGTCCCTTTCAAGTAGCGCAAGACTCTCTTTGCCGCCATCCAGTGATTAATATTGTAACAGCTATTAAATTGGCTTAGTCTATTCACAGTATGTGCAATATCCGGCCTGGTACATACTGCTAGAAAAAGAAGAGATCCTATCAAAGCCTGATAAGGTATTTTGGGATCAGGTTGATGACTATCAGACGGTTTCTCTAACGTCTGACCTTGAGCTGTTGGTGTGGTCACGGGCTTACAATCCTCCATATTGAATCTTCTTAGGATTTTTTCGATGTAACCCTCCTGATCAATTTTAATGCCATCCTTCGATTGCTGTATCGTTATGCCAAGCATCAACTTCGCTCGTCCAAGATCCTTCATCTCAAATTTTGCCGCAAGATCTTTCTTAATCTTCTTCATCTCATCTTCATTATTCCAGAAAATGAGTATGTCATCTATGTAAACTGCAATAATGAGAATGCTATCATTGTTCCGTGCTGTATATACACATGGCTCATTCTCCGATCTCTTGAAACCAAGTTTCACTAGCTCTGTGTGTAAACGTTTATTCCAAGCTCTTGGAGATTGCTTAAGTTCATATAAAGACTTTTGCAAAAGACACACATAGCCATCTTGAGCTTCAATACCTTCTGGCTGTCTCATATACACAGTTTCTTCTAAAGATTCGTTAAGAAAAGCTGTCTTGACATCCATCTGGTCCACAGTCAAGTTAAGCTTGACTGCTAATGCGAATGGTGTACGCAACGAACTATGTCTTACTACGGGGGAGAATGTCTCAAGATAGTCAATACCTTTTCTCTGTCTAAATCCACGAGCCACAAGTCGGGCTTTATATCTCTTACTTCCCCCGCCTCTTCTTTGATTTTAAATATCCATTTAGAATCAACGACGTTGCACGACTTTGGTCGTTTCACCAACTTCCAAGTCTGATTTTTCTTGAGGGCTTCTAACTCCTCCTCAATTGCAGTTTTCCACAACTCTTTGTCTGGTCTAGAAAACGCTTCCTTGATGCTGAGTGGTTCTTCGCTTGCTTCTTCAGTCTGGTAAGTTACGAAGTCAGGAAACTCTTTACTTTTCCGATTTCTCAGAGGATAACGTCTCTCGTTAGGTAATTCAACATCTTCGTTGATATCCTCCGATTCATCTGATGTAAACCACTCTTCAGCTTCACGATCTGCAATATCTGGAGTACTTTCCTGTATTTCATTATCTGATTCATTATCAGGAAACTGGTTAGTGTCGAAATGAACAGCCTGTATTTGGTCTACTCCATGTTCATTTTCAACAGTATCATTACTCAAGGAAATAACAACAGGTTCTACTGAAACATCTCCGAGTTCAGTATATTGATATTTTTGGTTTTCAAAGAATACCACATCTCTAGCCTTGTGTATACATTTCGATAATGGATTGAACAGTCGGTATCCTTTGGTATCCGTACAGTATCCAACAAAGATCAATTCCATACTTTTTGGATCCCACTTTTTGCGTTTTGCATCAGGTATATGCATAAATGCCTTACAACCAAATACCCTCAACATGCTAAGATCTGGTTTCCGTCCAGTCCAAGCCTCTTCTGGAGTTCTCTTCTTGACTGCGATAGTAGGAGATCTATTATTCAGAAAAACTGCAGTGTTAACAGCTTCTGCCCATAGACTCTTGTCTAACCCAGACTCTTGTAGCATGCTCCTAGCTTTTTCGAGTATTGTTCGGTTCGCGCGTTCTGCGACTCCATTCTGTTCAGGTGTATACTCCACAGATAATTGGTGACGTATACCATGTTCACTTAAGAACAAGTCCATTTGTCGGTTAACAAACTCTTTGCCATTGTCCGACCGTAATATTTTAAGTTTCTTTCCAGTCTGCGTCTCTGCTAGCAACTTGAACTCTTTAAACTTTTCAAATACTTCTGACTTTTGTTTCAAAAAATAAACAAATGTCTTTCGTGTGAAGTCATCTATAAATGTAAGAAAATATTTATGACCACTTACTGAATCATTCATAGGTCCACAAATGTGAGAATGAATTAAGCCCAACACTTCAGTTGCTCTAGTTACTGCAGTCCGTTTGAATGGTTGCTTAGTTTGTTTTCCCTTAAGACATGCTACGCACTCCAGATTATTAGTAGCATGTGGAAAACTTACCCCCTTGACCATTCCATTACGCAAAAGATTTAAATTGCGTACATTCAGGTGCCCCATACGTCTATGCCATAACTCCATGTCATTACATATGGTCACGGCTGCATGGTTCTGTGAACAGAATTTCAATTTATAAACTCCATTCTCCTGTACACCTCTGTATGCGGTAACATCAGATGCATTCTTCATCTTAAATTTATCATTCTTCAACAACTCACAACCTCTCTCATGAAATAATACTGTAAAACCTTTTTTTACAATCATACTCACACTCAACAAATTCGTTTTTAACCCTGGAACAAACACAACATCTTTCACACCTCTCAAATCATCAATCACTACATGTCCCGATCCAACACCATATAACTTACCTCCATTCGTACAACCTATCTCTACTCTCCTATCAAACACCTTATATTCCTTCAAACAATCTTTATTATTCGTCATATGGAAAGACGCTCCAGAATCTAGGATCCATTCATCAGATTTTCCAGCAGTGGCTAAGGCGAGTGCCATAGTAGCTTCCTTTTTATGATTCTTATTTGGACAAAATCTGGCTTTATGCGGACCGCCACATAGAAAACATTTAATTTTCTTTCGTTTCCTCTTGCTTGAACTTGGGTGTTGATGTAAATGATGGTTGTTGTCAGTTAACAGTGCAGCATTGTCACTTATTCTAGCACTATGTAGATCTTCCATCTGTAGTAACTTTGTTTTGATGATATCTGTTGTTAATTGCGTATTCGAATTTTCTATTGCAAGACGCATCGGTTGAAACTTGTCCGTCAATCCCTGCAGCATAAGCGCGGCGAGAAGTTCATCGTCAATCTCTTTCCCGATATCTCTCAGTTCTTGTGCTACCATCATGACCGTTGTGACATAATTTCTCATTGATGTAAATTGTTCCAGTTTTAGACTAACTAGCTTTGATAATAGCCTGCATCGATTATTTAGACCTCCATCTTCGAAAGCAGTTCTTAAAGCTTCCCAAGCTTCCTTAGCAGTCTTACATTGTCTAACGTGCACTAGGCAATGAGGTTTAATCATTAGACATATTTTTGCTCTGGCCTTCTGGTCTCTTTTAATGCCTGCTAGATCAGTTAAGTTAGGAGTTGTTTGTGTATACTCAAACAGATCATCATGATAAGGTAAAGTTCCATTAAAAATCTCCAGGTACTATAGTTAATATTACCTTCCAGTCTTTCAATTTGCATATTTAGACTCGTGTCCGATAGAGGATTCTTCGCGATATTGGAGCCTCCGCTCTCACTATCTCCAACTCTATCCATTTTCCACACAATAGTTATTCACTACGAATTATATGACTATAATCTGTAGGTGCAGGCCCATAACCTGTAGGTGCTGAATGTGCCTACTAATCATAGATTATAACTATATAAGAAAATAAGATATAATTTGTGTTAAAAAATTATATTGACACGGTAAAGGCAAAAATATGACAAGAAGCAAAATATATAAAAATGGAACATGTCAGTATAATAAAGAATAAAAACTGGTGGTTATCAAAAAAAAAGGTTATATATAGAGGTAGCATACTCTAACAAAAGCAAAACATAAAAATTACTATATTTTGAAAATTACTAAGCACCGACTTAAAGATGTTTTAGATAATATATATTAATAATAATCGCTTTAGAAATAAGTTATTTTATACATTTTAGTTTTTTAGTTTTTGAAGTCGGTTTTTTTAAACGAAGTTTTTATTTTAGTAATACAGTGTAAACTCTATATAAGGACACAGAAGGGACAGTGCATTTTATGGCGTTATAGAGAGCTGTCGTTAAATGGAGAGAAGTCTGTTATTTTTGTCTGATTTCTTTTGCTGCACCAGTAATTTATTTGTATTTTTTTTAACTTATTATATTAATATCTTGCAACGTTGAGGCATTTTGGTTATAACGGAAGTATTTAGAAATTTCGCTAATTTGGGATTTCTTACAAGTTTTGGTATGCATGATGCCGACCGTCGAGTTTCTTACGGACTAGGATAATAAGGCGATAAAAGAACATACACAGCTGCGCAGTATTTACTAATTTTGGCAACTTAAAAGGTACTTTTTATTACTTAATTCTTGTCGTTATTGAGAGTGAGTATATCATTGTATGAAAGTCAAGCTAAACCAATCAAAGCCAAGTGATTTCGACGCGTAGGGGCGTTTGTCGTTAAATAGAGTGACGTTACATGGAGTTTACGCTGTACATAAACTGTTAAGCTTTTATATATACAAAATCACCATATGTATAATTACGGTGTCTGCCAAACCAGCCACAACGAAGCGTGGCCGGGATTACTTTGAATTAATAAGTTAAATTGTTCTTTAATTTAATGGGTAATTATGTTCTCTGAGTACTACTCGAAATCACAATTCCATTAACATTCAAATCTTATGAGGCACTTTTTATCATCTTACAAAAGGCTGAAGCTCCTATAATTATCTTGTGTGAGATTAACAAGTTATTACGTCATAACTTAAACGAGATAAATGTTGTATTAATTATTATTTCAACAATTTTAAATTTGATAAAATATACGTAGTACAGTATTTTAGCATATAAGAAAATAATCTTAGATTAATTGAATTGAAATGAAGTTTTCGCAACTAAAAGGTATATTTATATACATAATATACCTTACATTTATCATTAATACTTGACATCTCGTCTTCTCTGATCACGGCTACTGTAAAGTAGCCGAAACGTCAAAATATCAAATATTAATATTATTCTTACTCAAAACCGATAAAACGTATTTTATGTCAGAATTGTTTGCGACTACGTCATCTGCCTAATTCTTTAAATATATACCAACCTTAGCGGATTTTTCAATGGCAATCATTTTTGCGTCGATACAACATGTTACTAAGGGAATTATCTGACAGTGAAGACAAGATATTCAATCAAACATATAAATAATATTAGAAAGCCAATCATACAATTAGGTTAACCAATTCTACATAATTTCATTTCATCGAACGACGGTAACAACAAATTATCGGAGTCATTTGTCTGACCTTCAATACCAGCAATATATCTAGGTTTTCAAACATTAAGGACAAGATCAATTCAAATAAATAAATAATATTGGAAAACGATCATAGCAATTATGTTAACGAATTCAACATAATTTCATTTCGTAGGGAACAACAAATTATCGGGATGTAATATTAATGCGTTAGTTTTCCAAAGTCGTTACTAGATCGCGGTGTCTCTTTGGGGCATAAACTGCATCGCGCTAACCAAATTGTCGATCAATTGGATAGGTCGATCCAAATATTTTGATGTAATTCGTACACCTGTCGGAGGTGGACTCCGAGGTCGAACGTAGATCCTCCTTACCAGCGGAAACCACACTCGACCCGGTCACGGTCGAAGAAGTGCAAGATCTGATCAAGTCCCTCAAACCGCGAAAGGCCCCAGGGACCGATGGCATTAACAATCGCGTCTTAAAACTCCTCCCCGGCCACCTAATTATAATATTGGTGAGCATCTTCAATGCCGCCATAACAAACTGCTCCTTCCCCGCGATTTGGAAGGAGGCAGATGTCATCGGTATTCACAAGCCTGGAAAACCGGCTAATAAACCGGCCAGCTATCGTCCGATCAGCCTACTGAGCGCACTCAGCAAGCTTTACGAGAGGGTCATCCTCTCTAGACTTAGAGATTTTGCCATCAGCAAACATCTACTACCCGACGAGCAGTTTGGCTTCCGTGCCAGACACTCATGCGTGCAACAGGTGCACCGCATCACTGAGCACATACTATCTCATTTTTCCCATCGCCCCCGCTCTATAGGAACAGCCGCCCTGTTTCTAGACGTAGCTAAGGCCTTCGACAAGGTCTGGCATAACGGCTTGATTTACAAGCTGTACCAGTTCGGTGTGCCAGACAGACTCGTGCTCATCTTGCGAGACTTCCTCCTAGGTCGTAGCTTCCGTTTTCGAGTGGAGGGAACGCGCTCGTCTCCTCACCCACTCACAGCCGGTGTACCACAGGGCTCGGCCCTGTCCCCACTACTCTTCACGTTGTTTACCAGCGACATCCCAAAAACTCCAGATGTGGAGCTGGCTCTCCGCGGATGACACCGCACTCTATACATCAGATAAAAACAGACAAATGGCCTGCGTCCGGCTGCAGGTAGCTGTCACAGAGCTAGGCAAATGGTTTCGTAAATGGAAGATAGAGATGAACCCGGAGAAGAGCGCAGCAATGTTCTTTTCCCCGGGCACGCTTCGCTCCCCCAAACGCGCTTCCCTTCGCCTAAAAGCTATCTCGCTCTATGACCAAGAAATTCCCTGGGCAAAGCACACCAAATACCTGGGTGTCACCCTAGATCAGAACTTGCGCTTCAAGGAGCATATCACTATAGTCCGAAATAGAGCGCGATTTGTGATGGGTCGTCTAGCACCCATGATAGATTACCGAAGCAAAATGTCCCTCAGACACAAGCTTACTCTATATAAAACATGCATCCGCCCGATCATGACATACGCGAGTGTGGTATTCGGCCATGCCAAGCCTACTCATTTGAAGAAACTGCAAATCGTGCAGAATAAATTCATGCGCAGAGCCGTCGGTGCTCCCCTCTATATGCGTAACGTCGACCTCCACCGCGATCTGGAGCTTCCCTCTATCAAAAACTACATTGCTCTCGCGTAAGTATTTCGATCTCGCGTCCCACCACCGCACCATCGAAATCCGCTCATCGTGTCCGCGTCCGATTACAAGCCTCGGCGAAAGGCTCTCGTGCGACGACCGCGTAATGTCCTTACGGACAAGGTCGACGCTATCACAAAACGGCTGGCCCGGATCAGCCCGCCCGCGGTTAGGACGGTAGGCTGGCAGGCACCGACAAACAGACATAGATGGCGGCGTCTCAGACAACGCCAATCACGATCTCTCCACGTCCTCGAGAGGGACGCAAGGAGACATAGCCCCCCCACAGGATAGACTAGGCGTGTTGTTGGGAAGTTTCTTTCGCCGTTTCTTCTCTCCCAGCCATAACATGTTGCGAAACGGCAGTAAGATAGCGTAGGCCGCCGCGAACCGCCGATCCCGGTCCGCCGGGATCCTTCTTCTCGGGCTTTATATTACCCGTCGCCCGTTCTCAATTAGTTCATTGTGTCGCCCATTGGCGGGCATCATCAGATTCATCCCCCTCTCATGGCAACAGTCCAGCCGAGGTAAAACTCCCTAGGGAGCTCCCTCAAGCAAGTTGCCCCCGGGCTCGAGCGCCTTCGCCTTGCGAAGGCGCTCGCCCCCAAAACCCCGGTAAAGTTGTGAGGTCTTCGGACCAACAAAATAAAGTCAAGTCAAATTAAAAAAAAATGTAATTCGTTTAATTTCGTTTCACTGGGATTATGGTATAATAAGGTAAATAGCTGGAGACTAGAATATTGTTACGTCACGGCACTCTTGATCCTGTTTCCTGTATAAAGTTAAATGTTTTCGTGAGTGCGATCTCGGACTCACTCTCCCGGACTACAGTACCTTAATAGACATGGGCGTTATCAGCAATTTTTGTCAACGCGTGTCTACATCTAGCCGATATTTGGTTTCAATACCAATATTCATAACCGTTGCCGAATATCGGTATCAATGCAGGTTTTTAACTAATACGCCATGACGCCACATGTGCGCACGAATATCGCAAACTTCGTAAAGTAATCACGACCTTATATCTATTGATGCAAAGTTTAACTATAATAACCTTTCATAGGTCAAACTATAATGAACGCTATTCGTCGAAATTCTAGCAACCATAAACCACCGTCACTGTTACAGTTTAATCTATCAAAGGTTATTATAGTTAAGCCATAGCTATATAGAAATAAGGTTGTCTTTGGTTCATAACAATATTCGTGAAATGTTGCTAATCTCTCCTTAGTCTGTGCGTTGCTGGATAATGGTGATTAAGTTGCTAGCCAATACTCGCGTCGAAGTTAGGAATCATTTAGCTTTCTAAATGATTCCTAACTTAGACGCGAGAGAGAAGGCATAATTATTTTGGTTATTATCGTTCGACCGGTTACCAACGTAGCGAAAACGGAATCACTGAATCTAACCAGCTATTGTGATTGTCAGTTGGTTGGCAACGTCGCGTCATCGTCAGTTGTTTGTACCTAGAGATTAGATAACTGATAGCCGTTACTAGCTATATCAATACCGATACGGTACGTTAGAGGCATGTCAACCGTTTTCAGTTACGTTTTGCTATAGCGGACACATGCTTATACCTTAGTGATTAATCTATTTTGTATTGTCGTTTCTTTAAAAAAAATAAGGTGACGTAATACAAGAGATTTTTTAAGAGCCTCTCCCCGAGTGCCCGTTACAGGGGTAATTTATTTGACTTTCATTAGCTTCCCAACCTGTTATGTCCACATTTTCTATTAATAAATATAAGATATTCAACCAAATAAATAAATAATATTGGAAAACGATCATGTCAATTAGGTTAACAAATTCAACAAAATTTTATTTCGTGGAACGACAGGGTCAACTAATTATTGGGGTAAATTACCTGACCTTCATTAGCTTCCAGACTTATTCTATCTGCATTTTGTAATATTACAGATAAGATAATCAACCAAATAACTAAATAATATTGGAAAATGAGTGTATCAATTAGGTTAAGAAATTCAACATAATTTCAGTTCGTGGAACGGCGTAGACAACAAGTTATCGAGTAACTTATCTGACTTTCATTACTTTTCACGCTTGTCATAAGCGTGAAAATTCAATAATATCTGACTTTTGTTTATATAGTTCATGTATGTTTCGTCAAGGCTAAAATTGGTTTTCATTTGAAACGGCAATAAATATTCATCAATTCTAAAAGATATTTCTTGAGTTTTTTTAAATAAAATAAATATATGGTTAAAAAGTTAAATATTGAAATGAAATGTTTGAAATATTACATAAAATATAATATATACAAAACAGAAAATACTTTTTAAAAACTTATATATTTATTATACTTATTATAAAGTAATTAAATAACATAGTTTAGTTTTTTTTAGGTAATAACAGGGCTTACTTCGATTTATTATATTAAGTTTTAAGCCATGGTAGTTGATTGTGCTATTTCGGAATTCGACAAAATTTAGATAAAGACAGATTAAAGAGAAAAATTCTAAACGGTAACCTATTATTATTTATCGTATATAGTAGTTTACGCATAAAGTTAGGGATTTATTTTGTAATGACAGACAGTTAGTTTAATTTTATGTATTAGTATATCTTATTGCAATTTTTCAAAACCCTAGTTTTCTTAACTACGGTTTTGAAAAATTGCAAGAAAGAACATAACGTCTATTTAGAGTTATTTAAAGGAATTATACATAAGCAGTTTAGCAAAAGCTAAAGGTTAACTAACTCTAAACAGGCTCTAACTTAGCAAATGCTGGTTGATAACAAGCCACGTTGTTCCTCCGTTATATTAGTGCCAGGCTAACGTCACCTTCGCAGAAGAAAATGTAATTAATGAACATTTAATATTATTTATAATTAGAACAGCATCAAACAAAGAATAGACACAAGATATATTTTGAATAATTTAATATAAGTACATAATATACGATTATTAAACGATTATTGAAACGGGAAAATAATCATATATAGAGCTACGTTACGTACAAAAAAAAAAATTAAATAGAACTATGAAAAAGTCTCAACCGGGCTTATTAAAAGGCGCTTGTATCAAGTGCAAGTGCGAGTTATACATCGGGGGCTTCGTAATAAATGGGCAAAGACAAAAGTACAGTTTTACACAAGGGACAAAATTGGGAGTAAACAAAATTAGTTGATTGTATAAGGCTGAAATTTGAGTACCCTCCTTTCCAGGTACAACTTGCACACTGGTAAGATTTTCTAAGATGTAACATGCATAGTTTTTAGTAAACAACAAATTGCATTGTTACGTATACGCCTATATGTTAAGAAGTCCTCGAGAGAGCGAGAGAGAGAGAGAGAGATATGTATAAATTTGGTGACAATAATTATTGTTTTCTATTGTGTCATTAAAATCCCTTATGTAGTCAGTACTAAATACACAGAGTATGAAATATGAAGTGCGGACTATGAATAAATTAAAACTAGGGTACATTATAATATAGTAGATCAGTGCCAGCGAGGAGCAGCTCAGAAGGCTGGCTCGTATTTCGCCAAACAGATAAGCATTATATGAAAGACAAAACATAATAAAAGCAACAAAGCTGAAGCGCATAGCAGGTATTGTAATCGATGTAATATTTCAGGACCGCCGGTGGATGTGGGAGTCACCATGTACGTCCTCTCCATCAGCTCCTTGTCTGAAGTGAAAATGGTATTTAATGCTGCAATCCTACTTCTATGTAGATGGTTATTGTTGTGCGGAAGAGAGAGTCGCTTAACGCTTATGTTAGCGCCCCTCGGTCGAACGTAACTAAACGACCGTTCTTTTAGAGAGTAGTGGTCCGTTCGATCGAGGCTGCTCGGGGGTCATGTAAGCGTTCCTCTGGTTTGGTTTCGCTCGGGCACTCGTCGCGGGGGGTCACTCACGATTGGGCTTGATTGCAGGTCCGCCGGTGGAGGTGGGCGTCACCATGTATGTGCTCTCTATCGGCTCCATCTCGGAAGTGCTCATGGTACTCGCCCCTGCCCTGCCTGCCAGCTGTCGCGCTTGTCTCGGTCGCCCCGGCGCCCCGCGCCTCGGCCCCCGCCCCGGCGACCGAGCAGCCCCAGACACGAGGCTGCGAGCATGCCGTCGATGCAGAGCTGACCACCCGGCGACCGGCGATACACCATTCCCTCCCCTGAAATGTTAGCTTTAAACCATCGTTTCTCAACCTGGGGGTCGCGTTGTTGTTAAAGAGGCTCGCAGTCTATTGAAAAAATACAAAAGAGTCAAGTCAGTCAAACATATAAATGAACTATTAAATAAATTCCGTAGCGAAGTGGTCGTAAGATTATTTATATGACTTTTTGGTTGTCTCGTGGGTCGCGACATAAAAATCGTTGAGAAACTATGCCTTAAAGTGTAGTATTGACCGGTCCCAATGGTGTGCCCCTCCGGGTGTGTCCCTTAAAGACATACTAAAATGTACTCCGCCATTACGCATCCCTGCAAACGAGATACAGTCGTAAATTTCCTTATACCGCTGCATTTTTGTCTTAAATTATACCATAGAAGAATACAAAGGAATTACATTCGCCCCGTAAGAAACATAACTCGTAACACGCCCTCTAATAACAGATGGCACAAGCATGCCGTTCTTGTCTTTGTACAGAATTTTAAGTAAAATTTTCAATCATCATTACTGAAAACATATTTTTTAAATTTAAAACTGATTAAGAGATGATATATATCATTTATTTATTTCCTTTTTTATTTTTTCGAATTTATAACTGACTAGCTTTTAGTGTCCACTTCGCTAGGTTTCATTCGCATTGCCTCGTACGTGGATGTGCGCAATTCTTGGGTCCAACGTTATTGACATACATATTTGACATGCGTTCCCCTGAACAGTTCACTGGGTTTCATTATAAAAAAAAAAACGAATGAAAATGTATTTGCATATGACATGGTAAATAAAATTGATACAGATCTTAAATTATACACATTTGAGTCCACATTACCCATAGGGTGTGCAAATATGACTTTGTCTTAAAAAACATATTATATACTAATTAAAATATTAGTTACGTTAACCACGGAAAATTATATTTAATTAGAGTATTTTTGTATTTCAAAATATAATAAAATTAAATAATTAAATATCATGTCTTGTTCCAATTAAAATAATCATACACCGAGTAAAAACATTTCTTTAATAACCAATCGTGAAGACCGACTTTAAAAAATATTATTAATAATAACCAAATATAACCTATGTCACTTAGGAATGATATAGGTACCTTTCTACTGGTGAAAGATGGGATTACTTCCTATAGCATAACTCAAAAAAGGTTGAGTCTTTATAATATTAGTATAGATTTGAGTTAAAAAATAGGTTTGTAAATTTTTGCTATTTAATTAAGAACGCGCACTGGTGGAGTCCATTATGATTGCAGAGTATGTTACGAATTATGTTTTCTATTTGGCAATTATCAGCCATAGTATTCTTCCATGGTTATACTGATTTCTTTGAGTAGGTGTTTCTTGTGTTGTAGGTTTCTTACTATTGTACTTACAAGTCAAATTATCCAAACAAACAAATCGTTGCTAAACTTAATTTTTTTAACTTCACGTAGACCTTTTGCTCTAAGTGTATTTTTGTATTAGAACGTACCTCACGGTTGACATAATACGAGTAAATTTTATATTTCTTGATGTTTTTCGATTGTTTTTGTAGTTTTGGAAATATAAGCTTCAGCTTTCAGCTGCAGACCCAACAAATATAGCAATCTAGGGGATTTTTTAAAATTCTTTAACTCCTCATTTTATTTTTATATTTTACCGTGTATTGTTTAAATTGACGAATTCGCGTTGAGTCATAAGCTAACGTGTTATTGGGTGATTTTTTTGTAAGTATGCGGGACACCTTGGACTCTTGATGTAAGTTCCAAAAGCCAGAAAAAGATCAGGGTATCATGGCCCCTTAGTGGAAACCAAATCAAGGGAACTGCCAAAGTCACTTCAGGACGTGACTCTACGATATCGTCATAGTAACTAGAGATGGTACAAAAAGACAAGCAAATGTATTATTAAATGCTCTTTTGAATTGTCGTATCTTTAAATATTGATGTAATGTATAATCATATTTTCTTGGCTTTAAATCAACAACAAAACATCAATTGACTTAAAAAAAAACTCGGCTATATATAGACCACATTCACTCAGAATATTAAAAAAACAGCTATTGATTAATTAAAAAATATAAATTTCATTTGATCAAAAGAGCTTTTGATGTTAAATGAAACTAAAAAACAAATATTATTTCAGATGTATAAAATAACATGTCCTTTGTGAAACCAGAACTAATTACTGATAGTAAATTAATTTAATTTGAATCTGTAGGCGCTAATGATGTAATTGACACGCCGGGGTCTGAACTCAATAACTCATCCTTTGAAATTACACAAAACAATATTAATATCATTTTGCAGTAATCCGTTAATTAAAAAATATATTTTCCATTTATTTGTGGTAATAAATTTGATTAAGAGTCCATAGAGAGACAGACGTCACAAAATGTTATTAATCCAACTAGAAATTGACAAGAAAATATCGTTATCACTTATAAGGAAACTTCAACTACTTTTGGTCATTTACTCAATACCTATATAACGTGATCTTCAGTATCCCTTGTTTTGAGATCATTGGTACTCCTGTCATCCTTCATGACGTTAAGCCACCTTTTCTTGGGACTGCCCCTTCTAACAAGACTTGTTAGTTATGTAGAATACATGTTTTGTGTTAATTCTCCTATATGCACCTTTTCAATTACATTAATCTTATTACGATTATATTATTAGTATCATCACCCGAGGGTTGATTGCAGTTGTTTCTTAAATCTGCAACTTTTTCCACAGTGCGCATAGTCTTGGACATCATTTATTGTGACCCATTGGCACACCTCAACTCTGCAACGTCAAAGTTTAAACTTACTAACATAAATAATAATTGGCCCCCTGTTTTTCCTTTCCTACTATCGCTGTCACTGATCATGCAAAATCAGCATTTCGTGACGTCAGTGTTATCTTGGACTGTTAAGCTATATTAGACGGTACATTCCTCTCTTTCAATTTGGATGAAGCAGTTCTATACAAGTTTATATTTGTCACTCACTATCAATTACTTTCATTAAGTGATCCGTCTAAATATAAACTTGAATAATTCTATTTCATTGCATACAGACCGCCTTGCAATCAAATTGATTCAATTTGAAAGAACCGTCTAATATGAGTACACATTGCATTTTATATAAATGCTCATATACAAACCGTTGCTTAATCCGTCTAAATTATAAAGTATTTTCCAATTTGAAAAACGTCTCAGAGCCCCGCGACGTGCCAATTTTACCGATTATCATCACGAACGTTGGCAAAGTCCTGTTCTGGTACGTGATTTAAAATGCAAAGCGATGATAGCTGCAAGAAGTGGTAAAAAATACGAAGACAAGAATTTTCAATCAACAATCTTACAAAGCTGTATAATAGTTTGAAATAAATCTTAAGTTAATATATATATTATATATGTGATTGGAAGTGATTTGACAAGAATGATAAATATTTCAGGATTTCACATTGGATTTCTACTTCAGACAGTTTTGGACAGATCCCAGACTGGCGTATAAAAAGAGGACTGGAGTTGAAACACTCTCTGTTGGATCAGAATTTATTAGAAACATATGGGTGCCTGACACGTTTTTTGTTAATGAGAAGCAGTCCTATTTCCACATCGCCACCACGAGCAACGAATTCATTCGCATCCACCATTCCGGATCTATCACACGGAGTATAAGGTACTGAAATGCTTTTGCATTAATTACTTTACAGGTTTGTAAGTCGTAGTAACTCACAAGCTAATACAACCGCGTCTTAGTTCATTGACTTGGTTACACAATGACCGACTAATCCTGACGGGAAATCATATACCGCTTAGACAGTTTTTTCTGATGTATGCTAGGTCTCTTTATTTACTATCCATTCTCATTTGTCTTCTGTGTAATTAATTTTTCTACTAATGTTAAAGTAAAGTTTACATCATGAATGGGGAATGGCGTTGGTGATTCATCATCTTTACGGAATCCTTCGTCTTGTGTATGATACACACTTGACCGGTAATCTTTGTAATAGAAATATTAATTTCAGATTGACTATCACTGCTTCTTGTCCAATGGATCTACAATATTTTCCCATGGATCGTCAATTATGCAACATTGAAATCGAAAGTTGTGAGTAATTCAGCTGTACAATTATTATTTGGCTTACTCTAGTTACTAAGTTTACTAAAAACCCTACTTTGATAAAATATCCTCGTCTCTGCTTTTGAGCAAAAAGACTTAACGTTAAAATTATTTTCTACTATCTCAAATGACCTGAGCTGCAGATTCATGAAGCTTTCATATTTGGTAGTTCAAATTTAACTCAAATTTGGAAACGCTTCTAACGACCTTTAATCATACAAAGTACGTCCGACATGTTCGATGCCGCCGTTATTGTATACCTTCTCACCTTCAATAGCTCAGTAGTGTGACCAACTCATTACGTTTGGATTACTGGAAAACCCAGTGGGATGGGTGCTTGTTTTATCGTTCCATATCTCTGCATGGTACAGTCGGCTACACCATGCGGGACATCCGATACAAGTGGAACGAGGGCCCGAATTCAGTGGGCGTCTCGAGTGAGGTGTCGCTGCCGCAGTTCAAGGTGCTGGGTCATCGTCAGCGCGCTATGGAGATCTCCCTCACCACAGGTATCGAGCACAGACGCAATTCACTTGAGCACATCGCGCTACACCTTAAACGAATCTAATATCGGCTTTCTCATTTACTGTTACAAATATTTATTTCAATAGTCACTCGCATGCAAACGCTTTGATCCGCACACCTCTACGACGACTGTCCTCTGCTCAATTGTCGTTGGAAAGTTAGTCTGCTTCGTAATTCACTATTTTTTGTTAATCTTGTATTGTCATTTTAATGCATTTATCAATGTCTATATTATATGTTGAAATACATAATCTTCTCCCATTGCAGGAAACTATTCAAGATTGGCTTGTGAGATCCAGTTTGTCCGTTCCATGGGTTATTACCTAATTCAGATTTACATTCCATCTGGTTTAATTGTGATTATATCTTGGGTGTCGTTTTGGCTGAACCGCAACGCCACGCCGGCTCGAGTGTCGCTGGGAGTCACTACTGTGCTGACCATGACTACGCTCATGTCATCCACTAACGCTGCATTGCCAAAGATATCTTATGTCAAATCGATCGACGTGTATTTAGGAACCTGCTTCGTAATGGTCTTCGCTAGTCTACTAGGTGATTAAACAATTTATTTATCTCGCTCCATATGTGTTAGTCTATAAAGAATATTAAAGCTCATAAAGCCATTTCAACAGTCACTATAAACAGTAATTTTAGTTCGTAAGATTTTAAAATTAAAAAATGGCCTACGTTGTAAAGAATAGACAATCAAAATTAATGTACAAATTTGTTTTAGAATACGCTACTGTCGGATACATGGCAAAAAGGATACAAATGAGAAAACAAAGATATACAGCCGTTCATAAGATAGTTGTTGAGAAGAAAGTACAGGTAGATGGACCCCCTGGGACTTCGGAACCACTTCCACCGCCACGAACTAGCACATTAAACAGACCACCACCTCCAAGCCGATCTTCGGTATGTTTCCAATACTGAAAAATCTTTATTAAATTCATATTAATCATAACTCACCTGTAAGTCCTGAAAGAGACGTTGGTACTTTAAGTGTGTTCGTTCTACCATCGCATCACTCAAAGGCGCTTGGAGGTTCATCCATATTTTCTCGACACTTGGAAGCCATCCACTGTGCGTTAGTTATACGCCTACAAAATGGAATACCATTCCACAGTCTTCCTAGTAGGCTAGAACATGCGGCGTTGAATAAGGGCGTAAACAGCTATTTAAAATCTCGATGAGATAGCCATTGAATCTCTTAGTGTTGCAGATATCTATGAGTAATGATAACTTAAGTTTACCATCAAGAGTGCTAAATAACAATTTGCCTAGAAGATACTGAAAATATTATTACTTATTTGTGGGATGTGAATTAAAATGCCATTGGAATTATCACAAAGTTTATTAGAAATACAACGTAATTCACGGTTCTTACCAGTACAACCAAATATAACAAGTCCAACCGTACAGCAGAAAATCTTAATTACATAAATCGCGCAAAGTCAGTCGTTATAAGATACTGGCTCCAAAAGTACACCAAGTAGTCAAAACACGACTAAACGAGTCCCCCCAAATGACCGGCCTTATAAATTTGTTTAAATATCCCTAGCCTCCTAGCGACACGCCCACTTATCCTTTGAATTCTTAACTTGTAAACTTAATAGCTTCTAACAATATGCACCAAAATGTGAACAAAAGGATGAGAGCAAACAATAGATCACTCAAATTGATCAAAGGGGCAATAATACTTGTAAAGGATTAGTATAAGCTCGCAACAATATGTTTATTTATGCCCTCTTCACATATATAATAACGATAACAGCCCATAAATATCCCACTGCTGGGTTCGCGCCTCCCATTATAGGGGAACGGACAGTATACCCCCGCCACGCTAGTCCAAGGCGGCTTTGCAAGTTTGAAACAACGGTTATCTCGATGTGCAGGTTGCATCATGATGTTTGCTATACCGTTGTTAGCACGTGGTAATTGTAACGATACGACTATGCACAATAGGTCAGAAAACTGCCCAAGTGGTGAATGCGTTCCGGCCAGGATCGAACCCGCACTCTTTGAGTCTGGGATACGTGCGTTAGCCATTACGTTACAACCACATCACATACTTAGACATAAAGATGTCACGAATGCTTTAAAAAACATTTTATTATTGCTGAAAACAGCACATATGCTGTCTATTCATCTGATGGAAATTGGTTACCATTGTATACGGACAATACACCAACGGTAAGTACATACACCATAGGTGCTACAAGTGCGCTGCCAGCCTCGAAGAGGGGTTCGCGCCTGTCCACTGCTGTCGAAACACATCTCAAAGTTGTGCCAGCATTCTCTAGACCGGGACTGATTGCTGGCCAGGTGGAAATGAACATAACTTTTTAAATGGGGAATAGTAAAATTCCCAGGCATACATTCCTGGTACTTAAATGAATTAGAAGGATTGAGTTATAAATGTACTCCATACTAGAGAAGCTATTCAAAACAAAACAAAAAACGAACTTGATGAAACAGGGTGACCTGCGTGGGGTGAGCTTGTCGTGGCAGATTCATGTATTTGTGGCAGCGCTAAAATACTAGTTATGCAGTCCAACCAAGCTAATGAATCTTGCAGCGCTAGATCACTTAGAGAGTATTGTTTAAATTCGCCTGAACATGACCGCATCGAGACGAGTTAATATTGATAAAATTTAAATAAGATAACATGTTTTATCGAGAATATGTACAACAAACTTACATATGAAAAGTCATCTCTTGACTTTTTAGTTTCTTGACTGGTTTGTACAGTACCTTAGTACACACGAAGGAATCTTTTTAATAGTTAATTTTCCCTCAGACACGTAAAGTATCGGTGACAGCCCGGCACAAACTAAGCGAACTCTTGTTCAGATAAGCTAATTAAGGACGCCTTCTCTATTAGGCTATATAATAAACCCCATTGCAAGGAAGTAGGAATTTTTAAACTCTGTTGCTTTTTGTTTGCAGGAAGTCCGTTATAAAACTCACGATCCGAAGGCGTACTCGAAAGCCGGTTCCCTTGATACTATATCTGGATCTCGGAGTACTGCCGCCCCGCCAGCCCCTCAGCCTGATGAAGAGGCTGGTCTACAACCGCATTCCATTCAGCCATCGAAGGTATTGGAATCCTATTTGGTATAATTGATGGCCATCAATGATCTATTAGTTAATGCCAAAGCGAATTGACATTTGCAACTGCTATTGCTTTTGCTACCGCGACTTTGATGACTAATAAGTTTTATAGTGAAGCCTGATTACTAATTTTTTACCTTACTGCTTCATCTGGAATAATTTTATGGTTATAGGCTTAGGCCGTATATTGTTATTATTGTCAATGACGATAAGTATTGACAGATGACTAATGTAAGTTTTAACGCTGTAAATAAGACGAATTTGGCCACAGGCAATAACCATAACGTTGTCGCAGGTGAAACTCGATGCTTATACTAAATCGTGTGGACTCGAATATTAAAAGTATTAGATATTTGATAACAGGGACTAAAATATAAATGCTATATGTTTCTTTCATAGAAGAAGAATATTAAAGAATGAAAATCGCTCGCTGAGTATATACCTCATAACACGTTCTCCAATCACAGATGACGCCACCAGTTCGTTCTTGTTGTTATAGAAAATCTCGACCAAAATTCTGTGACATTTACGTAATTAAAAAGAAGCTAATAAGGTATTTCTATTGTGAATGACTTAAATTTAAATAAATTGAAATATTCATTGAGACTTTCTACACCAATTGTGATTTAGACACATGCGAGATATTTATTTTTGGGGGCGATTGGTGATCATTAGTATTCTTCTTGCACGCTACTATGTTCAATATTTAATGATTCTATACGTACTTCTCAATGTATCTAAATTTTAAATCCATCAATGCATTTTAGTTAATATGAACTTAAAATGTTTTACTAAGTATTAGATAGTCCAGAAGGAAGTATTCTCATAAAGTTGGCCGCATTACCACGCTGTACATCAGATAGTGTCAAAGAGCTTCATATAGGTTTCTTTGAGAAAACTTTTAAAAGCATAAATTGACACTTTTTGTCACACTGTCATTGATATATATATATACACAAGTCGATTCGAGTTAGTATTAAGATCGACAAAGTATAGATTTAAGTTGAAGTGAAGGCTTATTGGCCTCTGTTGCAGGGCCTTAACAAGCTCCTCGGAACCACACCTTCGGACATCGACAAGTACTCCCGGATCGTGTTCCCCGTCTGCTTCGTCTGCTTTAACCTTATGTACTGGATCATTTATTTACACGTCTCGGATGTAGTCGCTGACGACTTAGTGTTACTTGGCGAGGAAAACTGAGCAGTCACTCTGTATATCGTATCGATCACAAGGACCTCGGCATTTATCTATTTTAGGGTGCTTATCGTCAACCAATCGACTCTTACTCGTAAACGCTCTAGAATATGTCATCGCAAGATAATGCAACAGCTCTTTTAGAATACCAACGATTATAATAACATAGATTTGCTTTAAGTGGCACACCAAATACTTCACTTACATGACGATTATATTATATGTACAATTATTAAGTACAAAGAAAGTGCTTTTTTTAGAAACAGATTTTCATATTAACCACATGTTGATTGTACTATGTTTAGATATAAAGAAGTGACAGATATTTTAACTCATATTGCTTTTGGTAGAACTCTTCTTCTTGTTTTAACTCTGTAGTTCTGCCATAGTTCACTTTCTGTTCCTTACTCGTTCGATTTGTTAACGCTCGGAATTAGAGCCATATTTTTCAATATTTATCAGTAGCAGTTAACATGTAAGCGTGCTGAAGTTTGATTAATACGCGTTTAATGACGACAGGCAAAGAAATTAGCCACATGTGCCCTTAGAAAGAATATATAACTTTTAAATAAACAAATCGAAAATAATGGTTCATGCATAGAAATATATAGAGGTAAGGATTTCAGCAACACTTGGAGATAGTTTATATAAATTTCTTCGTAACAGAATAACACCAATCAAGGCCATAACCAGTGTAGTATATTTAGATACGAGTTACAAATAGCCTTTTGAAATCATTTGTCTATCCAGTCCTTTTCATGCTGTAATCAATTTGTCATTTTAAGTGTTTTTGTTAATCGCTTCCTCTTCTCTACAAGGGAAGAAAGTCGATTTCATTTTTCTTCATTTGTTAACTAACTTTAAGTTTTTATTACATATAATTTTATTGATTTTAAAAGATTTTACGTTTACACATATTATAGCATCTACTGGTGCACTGAAACAAGTGGTTTAACATTAATTACTTCACCTATTTATATTATCTATACACTATATTAGAGAGATCGTCATTCCCCTAATTTAAATAATGACGACAGCTTGTCAAAAAATAACAGGGTCAAAGAATAATATATTATAGACATTTGTTAGCTGGTACTGAACATTAATGGTACATTATCTGACACTGAGTGCTGCATTTAAACAGATTTAAATCATATTTTGACTCCAATATAATATATCTTTGATGCTATAGCAAAGTAATGTAAAAAATTAACGGCTGTAATTTTGTCAGAGCCTACAGTAAATGTGAATATGTACAAATTGGTTTTTCTTAGAATACCTTTTTGGTACAACACACATACGATTTACTTACACTTTAATAGTCCTTATATCTTAGTCAACTTAAGAAATATCTGAAGTTACATAGTAAACTAGAGAATGTTTTAAAACAACTATTTAAATACATAATACAACTAAAATTTTATTCAAAAATTTATCCCGTTGGAAAAAGCTGGGCTTTCTTTTTGTTAAGAATATCAACAATCATTTCAACCTGCTCTTATTGATGTTTCTAATAGAACAATGGTGAATTGAAATTGTCACAAAATATGAACTACATTGTATTTAATATTCATGTTTCATGACTGTAGATTATCACCAAAATTAATTATACCACTAAAAAGTTTATCACTAGTCTTTTAGGTACGTTGCCCACTGATTGCGATCTATAGACTTGGCCCAGTTATGATTTATAACAACTTTTTATTTTCTATCATTCAATTTTTATTTGTATTGATTAGGTAAATTATTATTTTTTATTCAAATTTGTAAAATTGTAAAATTCCATCAAATAAATTCATTAATAAGTCATAGTCATGTCAAATTCCTAATCATAGTGGAGGCGGAATGAATAGACAATTGTTTGAAAACTGCCTTTAGACGACCATAGTCCGTAATATAATTAGTGCCTCTCTCGCAGTGATACTAAGTCATGATCCGTGAGTGAGTCAATAGTTCTTTCCGGATATAACGATACTAAACAAATGAATAAGTATTAATTGAACTAACGACTTGAAACTATTTGAGCGGTCACGGGTCGTAAGAGATTAACGTAATGTAAATAATTATACATATAATAATATATTTATACGACTAGGGTGTACACACACAATTGACCTAGTTTTATAAACAAATGTAATACAGTTCATTTTAACAAATATACACCGATACACTTCAATATTAAATCTAGTGCACAGAACACTTTTCTATGTAGTATAATTCTTATCACATATATCAGCAGCTGTATTTGCAAGTATTCAAAAAGCGTTTGTGTCAAAACTTACCGCTTGTACAGAACTTACTTTGAAAGCGATCTTAGTGGAAATAATATAATCCGATGCAGTTTATTAAATACACTCTTTATATATTGCATTACTGAGTACAATCTTTGTACTAAGTACATGCAATCATAACTAATTGTAATATAAAAAAGCTGGGAAGCAAGCTCATTCGAATAAAAACAATAAAATATACTAATAATGATAAGTGTTGGAAGTATAATCATTTATCTTTATTTATTTAAGTTTTTAATCGTGCCGTTATATTATATTATACTACTATTAATACTTTTTACGTTATTATCGCTTGTAATGGATGAAAATCTTACGATGGAGAAAGGTAGCTCAGTATTGATACCATACTTAATTGCTATGCGATGCTAAATTGTTAAAAAAATTTAATGATATAAATGATGTGTGCAAATGATGTCTAAAGATTTTAAGATTGGTAATGTGCATCGTAGAACAAGGAGAATCAAATAACCATAAACTGGAGGACATTAAATGAATAGAAATTTTTCGAATTCATTAGTTTCTGAATTTGCTCAACGTTATTCAAATAAAATATTTATAATAAGGAATTGCAAATAGATGAATCGTCTAGGAATTGTAATAAATAGGTAATATTATCGTTATAGTTTTAAGGTGTTATTTTTCTTAATCGTATTATTATATATTATTTATAATGTCAAGGATGGCGATGTAGAAGACCGCTCAGCTGCGTATCGAGTTTTGAAAGAGAGCGTGGCCAAATTGAAGAAGTACTTTCGTGGCTTTCAGCATGTGATCTTTCCAAAATATTAAATTAAAGTAAAAAATACTGTTGCTAATTTTGAACATGATGTTTACATAATATTTTCTTAAGTTTTCGCGACTTGTATACATATTGAAAAAACTACGGTTTAACGGTTTTAAGCGCGGTAATTTATTTGATTTTTGTTATTCCGACGTTTCGACCACGTTTCAGTGGCCGTGATAACGGAGGACAAAGATGTCAAGTGTCAACGAGTATTGTTAAAGTTTTATTTAGCCTACCGCCGACTTGCTAATTTTCATTATTTAGTTTTAATTTTGTTTATGGTTATTATTTACTCTATTGGAGCCGGATTTAATTTACCACCGCTTCGCAACATGTTATGGCTTGAAGAGAAGAAGCGGCGCAAGAAACTCTTCAGCAAACATGTCTAGCTCTAATAATTTTATATAATATTAACAAAAATAAAAACACATAAAGTCTACGATGTCTGCGATCAGTGAACACACGCTGGGTAAACCCAACCACTACATCAGATTCTATAAACCACAAATCCTCGCGAAAGATAATCGTTTCATACAAATAATGATGCGTGAGGCGAGGCTATTGAAACTAAAAACACCCAAATATCAATAGAGAAGATGGTTGGCAAGTACCACCTGTTTGGGATTGTATCATCAAACTATTAAGACCCAAAAACCAACTGACAGACCTCAAGACTCTGTGAGCTCTTTCTACGTGCAACGGAACACAAACCAACTTGACTGATAATTTCTTTTATTTATCCTTCCACCCATTTTAATATTATATAAAAAAATTGAGCTAGACATGTTTGCTGAAGAGTTTCTTGCGCCGCTTCTCTCAAAGCCATAACATGTTGCGAAGCGGTGGTAAATTAAATCCAGCTCCAATAGAGTTAATAATAACCATAAACAAAATTAAAACTAAATAATGAAAATTAACAAGTCGGCGGTAGGCTAAATAAAACTTTAACAATACTCGATGACACTTAACATCTTTGTCCTCCGTGATCACGGCCACTGAAAAGTGGCCGAAACGTCGGAATAACAAAAATCAAATGAATTACCGCGCTTAAAACCGTTAAAACGTAGTATTTTTTAATATGATATTTACACTTACACATTTGTCAACTTGTTTAGAAAAAGTAATAACTGTAATGAAAAATATATTAAAAATAACTCATGTTAAGTTTTCTTGTTACGCAATAATGTCTATTATTATTTTACTTTATAGTACAAAAACAGCCAAAATTGACTAGTAATAGACTACATGTAAAAAAAAATATTAGTAAAATTTCGAGACGACTACGGGTCAAATGTAAATTATGAAAATGAAATAATTATGTATAAGGTGTGAAATTTGCATTATATTGCACCTAGTAAGTAAGGTGTAGTACTAGTACAGCGTGAGGGGGCGCGAGCGGTGCGGACTCAAAATCTGTTACACTTACAATAAAGTAAATTACCTAGCCCGAAATAACACTAATAGAAACGTCAAATTGTATACTGGTTTATAATCGCTGACTCCTATTACAACCACTTGACTGGCTGCTGTCAATTTACTTGTCTTTATACTAACACTAGCTGACCCGTGCCCACTTCGCTGGGCATCAGATTTTTTTTATTAAAAATACTTATTATTAATCACAATCAAATATACCCTATGTCCCTCAGGAATAATGTAGCTTTCCACTGGTGAAATAATTTTCAAAATCGGTTTAGTATATTCAGAGATTACCCCTTACAACGTCACAAACTTACAAACATTACCTCTTTATAATATTAGTATAGATTAGTTCTTCAGACTGACACAAGTGACGCTTCAATTGACACAAACAGGGCGTTCTATTAGTAGCTCACAACGCCCAAAATGCTCCTTTAGCCGTTCCACAAGCCGACCGTGGTCGTTGTGATTCCCTGGCTACATTCCTTTAGGGACTCACATACTCACAACGACCACGTTCCGGACCGCGATTTTTCTCATTCCACCTGCTTGCCGGCGTTATAATCGTAAACCCAAGTGGAACGGTTATTCGACCCACCTCTTGACACGGATCGTTGTGAGCGTTGTGCGATCGAAAATGATGACGTCATTGATGACGTTTTCGCCACGACCACAACGACCGCAGGGGCCTTGTGGAACGGTTAACGCAGCATTTTGGTCGATTTATACCATTTTAAGCAGGAGCTAGTTTATTGGTTATAATATGTTTGTATCTTCAGAGTTATTATAGTAATAAAAAGTGATGAGAAGAGTGCGCACCGGCCGCGAACCTCGGACGCGAAACCAAATTCTAAATCACGTTTAAATACAACTTAGAATAATTAAACAAATTATATTGTGGTATAAAATCAATTTAGTGGATATAAGACAATTTATTACGATAGGTATCAGGTATAAAGAAATATCAGGATTACCAGACTAGAAAGGCTCGTCATTACAATTGAATATAAAACATTGTGTTGCACTTGCATGAATAATAATGTATGATAATTTGGTGAATATTTCAGCATTAAGGCAAGTGACATTTAGAAATCAGTAATCAATAGCTATTGCTAAAGTTAATTATCTGAACGAAATAAAGTTATGGAGTTGAGGTTGTAGTGGTTTGAATAGTCAGTCACTTGCCACGAGGATTATACTGTGCTTCGTTAGCATCCTGAAGTTTTAACACCTGCAAAAAGCACACGTTTTTTGAATAAATTGATTTTAATGTACGCACATAAAAATATTCACAGAATATGGGTTGAAATATGTTACAATATTTTATTAAAGTATGAAAAATGTAAAAGAGCAAAACAAATTTTCTTCTAGAAAATACGACTTAAATAGTGCCAAATGTACTCGTATACTTATTTAATGTTAGCATTATTATTATTCAAAAATGGTGTATATCTTTAATTATAAAAATAAAATACTCATTGATTGTATATTATTTTTTTCATTGGTACCAATTTTCTTATTAAATACCGCAAGTTGTTTAGTAAATTTTCAAATTCACAAGTAAATATGCACAGTAAGACTTTAATGCTAATCCAGTGGGTCGAGAGCTGGTTATAATGTGCACGACGAACACAAAGTGACGACAAATAAGCATTGCTTCTAGCTTGAGGGCTAAAAACCCAGCTTTGTAGCTACATTACTGTGTAACATTAAACTGGCATCTGATCTGTGATTAGTGAATCTCAAAATTAGTAATTACTTTGATGAAAATAAAGCAAAATTAAAAGGTATTCTCTAATTTTTTTTTACTATAAAATATTATTTAATAATATGACGAATTTATAGCTTGGTTGGTTGACACGTGAGAGTAAATCCATCCAAATTATGCAATTTTTGAATTTATTTTTTTGTAAATATAGTATGCATAAAATATATGAATTTAATTTAAATATAATTTAAAACAAAACTCAACAATAGCCTGATATTGACCAGAGTAAGGTAGCTATCGCCCATAAAGGATTCAATGCAAATTGGAATTACTGACATGAGACGCGGATACCAGGAGTCATGTCTTATGAGACACCAACAAGCTATAAAGGAGACTTAGAATTAAAAATCTGAAATTAACTATGTAGAAGTAGTTTTTTACTCTGTGTACAATGACATAGTATTTCATGACTTCCTAAATTATAAATTATGAAACAATTTTATTATGAAAGGATGTATTGATCAAGTGTATAAACTACACTTTATGCCCGAGTGGATTTTGTACATGTCATTGATGTCAAATTTTATTTACACGGTATTTACAGAATAGCACCAAATAAACTACACTAGGGGAGCCGAAAAGGCTTAATAGGGATTTACTCGAGCGTAAACGACTCTATGGGGACATATTAGATATTAAAAGATAGGAAGAATAAAACATTATATAATGTTTCCCCTTTCAGCAGCGCTGATACGGAAATACTCGAGCGTGTCAGATTTTTCTACAGATGGTTCATCTTGATGTCTCAGCCGTGCTAGCCAAAAACCTCACGATTATTTTAAGGGGTACTTTCCAGCAGACACTTAATAAAAAAAAACGTATTTTTTAAAAATAACCAAGCGTGATGAATAAAAACACGAAAAATTATTTAGATATTTAGTAATATAATTTATTAATGAAAATTAAATATAATTATTAAAAATATTTTATTTCAATCTCCATTATACTCGAGGCATTGTCATATTACTGCAAATCTTCGTCGTCAATATCAACTAATAGTAACTAGAGATGGGTAACTATTTTAAAATGCAGCTAATTAGCAGCTGATCACAAAAAGCCACGGCTATATTGTGAACCACTCGTCAACTGGCTAATGATTTACGCAAAAACCGAAAACTAACAAGCTCTACAATGGTTAGCTGGCTAATGGTTGTCGTATAAAACAAAAAAATGGCAATTCGACTAGTTGGCGGTTTAGCTGTCAGCCATCAGCCGTCGACTACCAGTTGGCGAGTCATCCACCTAATAGCCATTAATCGATTTTTAACCGGCTAATGAGCAACGATTAGCAATATGGTTAGTTCTTGGAATTTTAAATGGTTACCCACCGCTAATAGCAACTAATAATCAAGATCAAAGAGAACCAACGCGGAGGTGGTGCAAGAGAATTAGAGATAGGAAAAAAAATTAAGGGAGAGAGAGGCGTGGAGTGAGGACTATACTCCATATAGACAAGTTTTGTTACTTCGATTTGCTGAAATTGGCAGATTATATTTTTTCCATTATCATTGCATTATTATCTTCAAAATAAAAAAAACTCAACCGCGCTCAAGAATATCAAGGTTGCGTTTTTTTGCTATATTTTGAACTCCTTATGTTCAAATCGTCAGATTAATAAAATGCACACTGTTCAACTAGTAATTAAACCACGTTATCTTAACCTGACGCGCTTGAGTATTTCTGACGACAGTTTTTTTTTATAGTGATGGGCTACCCTAAAGGCACGAACCTATATAAAAGGCTTATATATATAGTGGAGGTCACTCTACAGGATGCAAAGAATCCTCTCTTATGTTCATCTGCCGCGCTCGAGTAAAATCCAAAGTTATTGGGCTATTAGGCCCTCTAGGCTCCCCTACTACAGACAACAAATATTACAATTACTATATTATGGAGATACTTTAAATTAAGTTAAAGGCTACTAGTAATAAAATGAAAATGTTTTTGTTGTTATAATGATTATGATAAGCAGAAAGTAATTTGTTTATAACTACATAAACAAGGGGTTTTGGGTATTTTAGTACAAAAATCAGCCTATCTATAGCCCGCACTTTGTTTTTTAATAGGACCAAATATTAAATAAAAATAGTTGGCATTAATACAAACAAATATTTTATAAACAAGTTTTCGAAGACACATCTTAGATTGGCATACATCAAGAATTGATTTATGTGTGGAGTTTTTATATCTTAGTATTAATTATTTTACCTTGCCATTGGCAAAAAATTGACATTATTGTATTAAGTTTATGTGAAATTTTAAATAATGGTAAAGCGAATGAATAGTCGCACACACAGTCTATATATGGTGTATATGTTACAGTCATTGTGATTAAATAGCCATTATATATAATGACTGGTCATTATATATAATAGCAAAATTGACTAGACAATGTGATAAATTAATCACTTTATCCGGATATTATTCATAATAGCGGGTCAAAGTTAACCAAAGTATTAAATTAAATATTTTATTATTGTAGTCTTTAAAGAGTGATACCAAATACTTGTATTGATCTCTGTATTTTTTTTTTTAAATTTTGTCTCATGGCTAGTGCTTTAAATTTACTTTATAAATTAAAGTTAAATAACTTTATAACCATGTTAATTAACGTAGAATTATTATCTATGACAGTTGTCTGCGATGAGCAGAACCTCCTCATTCATTACAACCTCATTTCATTATTTCATAATATTGTTAAAAATCACTCATGTCACTCGCCTTACATACGTCTAAACATCATCACAAATATTAATTGTATAAAATCTAAAACCAAATAAAACTTGTAAAACCACAAATATATATATAAATTCGAAGCAGATTTTTCAATTTCATATAACCATAAAACAACAGTGTTGTTTTAATTCTTAGGCAAATTGCAATATATTTTTGGGTGAGATATACGGCATATTTATTAATTACTTGAGATATAAAATTAATTTTGGGTCGTTATAAAAAAAAATAACCACGAAGGCTAAGGCGCATGCTCCGCTTCGCTTCGCACCCGCCTTAGCCTTCTAACCTATATTAAAAAAGTTCGGATATGTGCATAATAAATAAATGTGCCGTGTATCTATACCCCACCCATAATTTTATAATCTTTACCTATACCTACTTGTTTTATTACATTATCCAAGGCTACGAAGATATTATATAAAATTACTAGTTAATGTGATTAATTCTGTGTCAATTATCACTTTGTCTAAATTGAGTGGACATTATAAATAATGGCTAGATAATATATATAATATCCGGATTTATTACTTTGACTGTAACATATATACAAGTTGTCTATATTTAGTATATACACGTTTGTGACTGACTGCTGTTGTGAAAAAAATCGGCGGACTGCAGATAGACCAAAATATACAAAACCTCTCCATATCGGTTTATGTAGTAAAAATGTTATTAATTATATCTCGTTATATCGTTTAAGGTCTTTGTGACTAACATATAAATAAAAGTAATTTTTAACAAATTGTTAACTTTAACAAGCAGTTTTAAGTACAATGTTATGTTATTAAGAAATTTATGTAGTAGAAATATCTAGATTGTTTTGAAATAGTTTTTGCATTTGATTGTTGTTTATATGAATTCTACAAATGTGCCGTTTGCAGTGCTTTACTTCCGAAATTGAAATGTTCTTCCGGGGGATATACCTTAGCAATAACAAATTCTAAAGGAAATCTATCGTTTTTTGTACCATAGTTTGAGACTGAGATTGACAGGAGCGGTGCGTGGCCTGAAGTTAAAAGAGAATTAAATAGAGAAGTAAATCGAGTACACTCGATAAAAACCGTCATGTTTATTACACTTTGTTAATGTTTATGCAAATAAAATAAAAATAATACTTTCTAAGATACTTTAACTTATAATTTAGTTTTGTTTTATATAATATAATATCTTACTGACTTGAATTAGTTTAGATTTATTGTATTATATTTATTACAATTAAAAAAAAAATGAAAAATAGTATGGTAAAGTAATGGTTAGCAGGATTGATAACGTCTGATATTCAGATCATTAAAAAATATATAAATCTTTTATATTTTTTTTACTAATAGCAACACCCACAGATAAATCCATCCTACTTTTGGAATTATTTTTCTCCCCAATGCGACCTCTACATAACATTCCCACTAGTTAAGAAGCTATAGGGGGAGCTGGTGTTACTACTTCGAGAATTAGCTAATGTTCTGACTCTGACTGTTTGCGACTGATTTATCTCCGTTTTAATCACTTACAGCCGTAATGTTGGTCCAAAATTCGCCTTCTATCTATGCAACCAGACTTACAACTATGATGAACCTATGAAGACAAAGAAACACGTAATAAAAAATATCAATTGTTGCAGGTGTGCGAAGAGAAAATATATGTGTGTGTGTGCAGTTCACACACGTAGAAATTAAACTACAAAGAAAATAAGATTGTTCGCATATTAATGCCAATACAGACGTCTTTATTCCTAAGTATTCTGACCCTTATGCGTAATAATTCAATCTAAATTACAAATTTAAATATAATATTATAATTTAAATCATTAGTACAAAGTTCATGATACAAAGTATTGTTACGTACAATTTCGTTTAATCTACGTATAAAATAATATCTTCCCTTAATATATACAGATAGAGCTACAATGCATTTGAAATCTTGCTAGTTTTATTTAAATTGAACATGAATACTAACGGGTAAAGAGAAATGCGTTTTATTTCGAATTAAAGAAGGTTGAATTTTATCTCTTTTTAGTGTCGCTTTTTCGATTCATCCCGTTTCAAATCACAACGATTCTAAAGAAATTACACTTCAAAATTTCTTTCCCATTACTTGTCTTAGAGAGCAGTTGTGTTTTTAGAGATATTCACACTATTACTTTAAAAATTCACCATCATTTACGGATAAATACGTTTGAAGTTGTAAAGTGTAGACGCAATATTTAGTAAGTTAACCAATTTTTTTAATCACGGAAAATTATAACGCTATATAATTTTTATACAGCATTTAAATATAAAATTCATCTTGTAGGTTACGTAATTCTAACATAGATGGCATTAATAACGCAATTTATATTAAAAGAGAATATCCGTTTGTATTTAAAGATTCGATATTTGTTTCTTCCCCACGTAATAAATTAATTTTCTGTATTTTAAGGCCCTTTCTTCAGTGAAATATATGCAATTGGTAGAAAATTGATATTACTTGTAAGTATAGAGGTTAAGTGAAATTTAATCAATAGGAAGGTAAATGAATAGATAGTAGACCATAGAAGTAGAATACTAACAATTGACCAAAAAAACTGTTATGTAGATATAAGCGACGCATACCCGCTCGCCGGGCCAGTGTGAAAATAAATGCGTTCACGGCACCACGTCTTTTATTTACCAGTGGCGACGAGGATAGTACTCGTATCTTTATATATTCGTATATCTCGTGTATTCCACAATGAACTCAAAATTCGAAGAATTTAATATACAAAACGGGAATTGGGGATCATATTGGGAACGTCTAGAAATGTTATTTACAGTGAACGAAACAAAGAACGAAATGAAGCTGCCATTTTTAATATCAACGGTAGGTGGAGAAGCATATGAACTAATGATAAATTTATGCAGTCCAAAGAAACCATCAGAATGCACATTAGAAGAAGTAATTAAAATAATGGGAGAACATCTGCAGCCGAAACCATCACCGTTGGCAGAAAGGTATAAATTTCGACAATACCGTCAGAGCAATGAACAAACAATAATGGAATACGTAGCAGAGTTAAAGAAAATGGCGAGATTTTGTGATTTTGGACCGTCATTAGATGAAAATCTGCGTGATCAATTTATATGTGGAATTGCGAGTGACAACATAAGACAAAGGCTATTTTCCTTAACCGATATAAAGTACTCAAAAGCCGTGAATATTGCTTTAACAATGGAAGCAGCAGAACGGGATTCAAACGTGATAGATGGAAAAAAAGGAAATATCGTAGAGATAAATTACAAAAAACCCGGTACAAAATTTTGTAATGTATGTGGAAGAGCCAACCACCTAGGATGGGAGTGCCGGTTTAAAGATTACGTGTGTGTAATTTGCAACCAAAAAGGGCACCTAAAACGTGTCTGTCGGGTAAAGGAGTCCAGAGAATATCCATCAACAAGTTATGCAAAACATGAAGGTGAGATTGCACCAACGGTGGGCCGTGGACGGCGTAACGAGCGTGGGAAACGGACGAGCAGTGGCGCGGGGGCGCCGCGGCGCGGGCGGCACACCGCATCACGCCACAACTTCATTGAGCAGCCGGAGCGCGGCCGCGAGAGAGCAACAGAGTCGCAACCAGACGCCTACGACACGAGTGCGAGCGAGTCGAACGATGAAAATGAACCAATGTACCAAATGAATGTACGTAGTTATAGACCGGTATGTTTCGATGTTATAATAAACAACGTTATGTTAACAATGCAAATAGATACCGGTTCGCCGATATCGTGTATTAATAGGAAAGTGTATTTAGAGAAATTTAAAGAATTTCAATTGTTTCCGACTAACTTAGGGGTTAAATATTATGATGGTTCACCAGCCAAAGCTATATTAGGCTATATAAAAGTGCCAGTATGTGTGGGAAATACAAAAAAATTATTAGATCTATATGTATTTCGTACGGGGGCAACAAGTTTAATGGGTAGGCAGTGGATTGCCGAGTTGAAAGTAAAAATTCCGGAAATCCAAATAAATAATTTTGTGGATTGTAAAAGAATAAAAATTGATAAGATAGATGATATTGTGAATAATGTAATTTCCAGATATAAAGAGGTATTTGATGGGGGCCTCGGATGTTACACCGGCGGGCGCGCTACACTCCGCATCCGCGAGGGGGCGACCCCGATGTTCTTCCGCGCGCGGCCGGTGCCCTACGCGGTGCGCGCGCATGTCGATGCCGAGCTCGACGCAATGCTGAGCGCCGGCGTCATCGAGCCTGTTGACCACTCCGACTGGGCCACTCCGCTCGTCGTGGTTCGTAAGCCCGATGGTGCTATAAGGTTATGTGCCGATTATAAGGTGACTCTGAACCAAGTCCTATTAGTCGATAAGTATCCAGTTCCCAAAATCGAGGATTTACTAAGCAACATTAATGGGCATACATATTTTTCAAAACTAGACCTCTCGCAAGCTTACGCGCAGATTCTTTTAGATGATCCTTCCAATTTGACTGTAATTAATACCCATCGTGGTCTTTTTAAATATAATAGATTAGTTTACGGCTTGGCGTCGAGTCCTGCAATTTTTCAGAGAATTATGACAAACTTATTTAAAGATATGCCTAATGTGATTATATTTCTGGATGACCTTTTACTAATAAATAAAGATAGTGGGAGTCACATTAATACTATAAAGGAAGTATTGAATAGATTACAAACATATGGGTTAAAGGTAAAAAGAAATAAATGCGAATTTTTTATGAAACGTATCAAGTATCTAGGATTTATAATTGATAAGGAAGGGGTGAGTGCGGACAAAAGCAAGATTCAACCCATACTAGATATGGTTCCGCCAACAAATGTAGGTGAATTGCGTTCCTTTTTAGGAATGGTGAATTTCTACGGAAAATTTATAAAAAATCTGAATAGCAAATTGACTCCTTTATATGAACTATTAAAGAAGGGAAAATTTTGGGTATGGAGGTCAAAACAACAACGTGCTTTTAAAGAGATTAAAAAGTGTCTGAGTAGTCTGAAGACACTTGCACATTATGATATGGATAAACCGGTGGTAATTACGTGTGACGCGAGCGCACATGGCGTAGGGGCGGTGTTGGCTCAGCCGGGAACGGCGGGCGATCAGCGCGCAGTGGCCTATGCGTCACGAGCGCTCACTGCCGCAGAACGACATTATAGTCAAATACATAAGGAGGCCCTGGCGATTGTGTTTGCCGTAAAAAAGTTTCACCAATATATATATGGCCGTCGGTTTGTAATACGCACGGATCACAAGCCCTTAGTGACTATTTTTGGGCCTAACTGTGGAGTTCCCAGCGCGGCGGCTAGTCGTATTCAACGTTGGGCTATTTTGTTATCTGCATACGACTTTGAAATCGAGTACATTCATACTAACCAAAATACAGCGGATGCTATATCTCGTTTAATCTCCAGGCATAGGGAGAACGAGGCCAAAGATGTCGTCAACGTGCCGGAACAGACCTACTTACATTTTGCAACAGAAGCATTGCTATTGGACTATAGAATAGTGAAGAAAGAAACAATAAAGGACAATCTTTTAGGCCGAATTTTAAGCTATATAAGAGATGGTTGGCCGCATGAAGTCGAAATTAAAGAACTTAAGCCATTTTATAACAGAAAAGGTGAACTATATGAGGAACTGGGTTGTGTCATGTTAGGCCACCGAGTAGTCATACCACTAAAATGTCAAGATAAGGTTTTACGAGAATTACATGAATGCCATCTCGGCATTGTTAAAACTAAAGGGCTTGCTCGCAGTTACGTATGGTGGCCCGGCATGGACGAGGCAATCGAGCGCACATGCCGCGAGTGCTCCACATGCGCGGCGTTGGCCGATGCACCGCCCGCGCAGCACCCGCACCCCTGGAACTGGCCTCAGAAGCCCTGGTCCCGTTTACACATGGATTTTTTGGGGCCAATAGCGGGATTTAAATATTTAATAATTGTCGACGCTACTTCAAAGTGGATCGAAGCGATTAAAATGAACGGCACCAGTGCGTCACAAGTTATAGCCAAATTAAGGCCATTATTTTCCAGATTTGGTCTACCGCGACAAATGGTAAGCGACAACGGACCACCTTTCTCGAGCCAGGAAATGCACACATTTTTCAATAACAATGGCATTCTACACACTTTTTCCGCACCCTATCATCCCGCATCCAATGGCGCGGCAGAAAGCGCAGTAAAGATTTGCAAGAGAGTCATTAAAAAAGCTTTACATGAACGTAAAGATGTAGATCTCGCCTTAAATAGATTCCTTCTCAATTATAGAAATGCCGAACATTCGGCAACGAGAGACACTCCGGCAAAAATATTGCAAGGGCGGCCATTGAGATCCAGATTAGATTTATTAAAGCCAGAAAGAGTAATTCAAGCCACCGAAAACCAGGAAAATATACTAAAGTATACTAAAGGAGCTACAAGGGATTTTCAAATTGGAGATTTTATATGGTATAGGAATTTTACGGGGAATAGTAAGTGGGAATCCGGTCAGATTAAAAACAAATTAGGCAGTAATGATTAATAAAAGACGTGGTGCCGTGAACGCATTTATTTTCACACTGGCCCGGCGAGCGGGTATGCGTCGCTTATATCTACATAACACCTCCACCCTTATTACTTAAGATACAATTTGAAAACGTTCGGGGGGCCTGCGGTCTCGACAAAATCGACGGTCACCATCGGGTGCGCTACGAGTTGGTTTAGCGGTATTTGTTGGACGCTCTGCGGAGCCGATGCCCGGGGACTGTAACCGGGGACGGGGATTGTAACCCGCATTCCAATCACAGTTGGCGCCATCAGTCTGATATTATTTTTATAGATAATTTCAATCAAAACTTTTAATCAATCAATGTCTTGTAATTAAAAAATAATAATCATAAAAAAGTCATGAGTTCAAAGTCGTAATGAGCTTCTTTGCAATTGCACGACATTTCGAATTTGAAAAGTAGTTAATCTTTTTTTTTAAACAAGAACGGACTGCTGGCTCTATCTGTAATCGAAGCGCCTATTGCGAGTTGCAATTTTTACTAGGTTCCAATTCCTGAACATATTTGTTCCATGGTGAATAATAACAGCCACCGGTGGCGACAAGCAGTTCACACGCTTTTTCATGCATTTCGTGGCAAATCGCCAGTCTCGTGTGGCCCACGGTCTCTTTGCTCGCAGTCAATAATATATTCAAATCAATAATATATTGAACATATACCCCCTTAATAAATGTACCTGCAAAGCAAAAATTACTAACTTCTTGAAAACTCTCGATTATCAGTCCACTGAAGACCTCTTGTATATTCTTAAATAACTATGCTGTTTTCCACTACCAACGTTATTTCCTAATCCCCTCCATGATTCCCTGACACTTCTTATACATCATATGATCTTAACATTCTCTGACTCATTCGCTCTCTCTTTATCACTTGTACTTCCTCTTACATCACCTATATACGAAATTACCTTACACCCACACACACACAAACACTACATCACACCTTTGCTCTTGAAGGGCTCACTCTAACACGATTACCTAGAATAGCTATACTAATATATTTTCTTTTTTCTCTAAAATAGCCAACGGGTTGATCCTGGTGACCTGTAACACAGGTTTCTTTTTAACCAAATTCAGGCACCAGCCTCTTAGTTAATGTTGTTACTAGATTTAAGTTTCATTGTGTACTTAAAGAGGAAATAAAGAATTATGTTATGTTTTGCTCGCAGTCTTAGCCGTTCAATATTTACCGCCATCAATGACCACGCACCGACCCTGGAGGGATGCTGTTTCCTTTATTCTAATATACTGTGTCTTGATGATGTGAAACTGTTGTGTTGATTTATTGATCAAAGTTTATGGATAGGTTGTAAAAAAAACCAATACCTACTCCAATCTTCCTTGAGACGCAACAAACAATTTTTTTATGGTATTGGTGTCGTTAATGACGTTGCTCAAACTGAATAACTTTAAAAAAGTAGATACATTTTACGAAATTTAGTTCTGTGATCCAATAAATTATATGATCTGTACCGTTGTTTTATTTCAAATATATTTAAACTACTAGGTTTATTTGTTTTTTTGGCTGCCTCCTCCTGGAACGTAACCTTGCGGAATCTCTTCTGGTTTCTGGGGTAAAAACTGTTCTATGATTCAGGGCTGGCTCTTTACGCGAGGATGTAAAGGGACTATGGACTAAGATAGCAAGGATCTATGGACCGCAAACCAATAGCCTTCTACCTACATTCATCATGCGTAATCTGCTAGTATTGAAAAGTTTCTAACCATTTACTACCTTCAAAATCATCGGCACCATTTTTTCTACAAAGCAAACTTGATGAATTGCAACCTGCGATGTTAAAGCCAAATTTATATCTTATTGCTACCAGAATTAATTTGATAATTCAACAAAGAGGTGCGACTTTGAATTTTCTTTATTTATTTTTTTAACCTTAGGGGAAAATAGTCTAATTTTTGCACCCCGGCTCTTTATATAGTTGGAATGGCCCTGCTATGATCATTTGTGATATTTCATCACTACTATTATTCTTTCCCTATGATTGAGTCTCATACTGGGCGCGTCCACTTTGGAGCGCAGAGTTTGTTTCTCCCACTTTTTCTTCTCCACTTCAAGTAATCTTTAGCACAGATATCATCAAAATTTCAAACAAGCATTCCTTATTTATCATGTGCTGCCTTTAATCTGTACTAAAATATAAAAGTTAAAGTAGTCTATGACAGTAACGTTTCTCGAAAATTATTGGGTCTACCTGAACGACATTTTAACAGAAAGGTATCCTTAATATATTAAATTCCATAAAGTACTGAAATCACTAAAAACACACACTTATGTACACGCGCTTTATTTATTTAACCGACCATATTGAAAAATACAATCAAAAACTGAGGTTAACTCTAAATAACTTAGAAAAATAAAATACCACAATCAAACGCAAGTATTAGAAAAAGCGATATAATTACTTACTTTTTTCACTGGAATTATAATTAAAATAAATCATTTGATTTTGCTGATCACTTTTATATATATATATATATATATATATATATATATATATATGTAGGATACTAAATAAATTATTTATAAATCATCAAACTCGTATATTAATTAAAACAATAAAGTATAGAAATATTACAATGCTCGTCTCACAATCCATCTATCAACAACTCGTTATAGCTAACTAACTAACTAGCTAACTAATTAATAGCTAACTTCATGGCTTTCATTCATAGCTTTTTCGTGTGACGGTGTGCGCGCGCATCGTAAAAATTTACTCTCATCGCGCCTAAAGAAGTATAACTTCAAAAATTAGACGCAGATTGCAGACTGAAAACATATTTTCAGTGTGCATAATTTTTTTTGAATTTTTTGAATTTCATAGTCGTAAAATTAACACTATAGACGGAGAGCCGTAAAGCCACCTTGATTTTCGGATTGACTCAAGCGCGTCAGATTAAAGTAAGTTGGGTTTATTACTAGCTGAACAGAGTGCATCTCACTAATCTAACGATTTGAGCATAATGAAGGGAGCAGGAGGGTAAAAACTTGCAAACAAAGTCATCTTGAAATTCTCGAGTGCAGTTGAACGTTTTTTTTAAAGAAAAATAAAGTAAGGATATGGATAAAATATAAACTGTAGATTTCTGCAATCCCTCAAAAGTTCCAAGAATCATCTATGTCTGTATGTTCTTTATAGAATCGTAAACTATACATCCGATTTTGATGAAATTTTGTGTGTGCGTATAAGTGGGTCCTGGGATGGTTTAGATTGGAACAAGTAGGTGGAGCTGCGTTCGGGTTCTAGAATCATCGTAAGCACCTGGATCGATTTTGGTGATTTTGTTTTTGTGTGTTTGAGTGGGTTCCTGGATGGTTTAGATCCGCAATTAGAACCAGTAGGTGGCGCTGAGATCGATTCTAGTATAAAATTCGGAAATAAATACCATATTAGTTTTCACAATTTTAATAACCGAATGACAACTCATCTGACAACTTCTAAAAATACATTAAAGTAATAAAACCTTTACAGACAAACATTACATTCCTTCCAACTAAATTAGGATCCACTTATAATACATCCATTAATAATCTCTGAAAAATCAATGTTTATAAATCGGTGGTCTATTTATACGACATTGTCTAACGGGTCGTATAGGACCCAACGAGTTGGCTGACGGATCAGACGGCTGTTGAGATATTGCAGAATTCTGTTCATGGACTTGGGCTAAACCACTGGGTCCCGGTTGTGGCTCACTTGGATTACTTATTGGAGTAGGGTCATCGCTCGATTCGACCGGTTCCCTATCATGATGTCTAGGCTGAGGGAGCTCATAAGGAATTCGGTTTCTACTTTCTCCTGCCGTATCACTAAGTGGGGCAAGGCTACCGCTCGGACGTTTCCTTAGCTGATCGATATGCCTATAAACCAATGTGCCTTCTCGAGTTACCACTTCGAAATCCCTAGCTCCTAAACGATCTGTAATCTTTCCTGGTGCCCACTTTTCTCTATTTTGGAATTGTCTATACCATACATTTTCCCCCCTTGACACTTGCCTTGTTTACCCGCCTGCTGCCTCGCACTGACGTTGTTGTGCCCTAAACACTCTACCTTCTCGATCGGGCCTAATAATATCTAAACGTGTACGAGTTCTTCTACCTATTAATAATAACGCCGGGTATTCGCCGGTTGTTGCGTGTTCAACATTCCTGTAATGCAACAAGAATGCCCACAAAGATCTATCAATATCCTGCTTCGATTGCATAGATTTTTTCATTACTCTTTTCGTCGTACGTGCTGCGTTTTCAGCGAGCCCATTTGAGGCAGGGTGGTATGGTGCCGTGAAGATATGCTCAATACCGTTACTTTTTGTGAAATATTTGAATTCTTTGCACGCGAATTGTGGACCATTGTCGCTTACAATCTGCTTTGGTAACCCTCATCGACTAAAAAGCTCACATAATTTGTCGATTGTATACCTAGCGGATGTCGAGTGAACATTGAAGATTTCTATCCATTTGGATGTAGCGTCTACTAAACCTAAATAAGTTTTTCTCCCTATTGGACCCATAAAATCTAAATGCAATCTAGCCCATGGACGGTTCGGCCAAGGCCACATGCTTGGCGCGTTCTGGGGAGGATTATCTGCCTGTGATGCACATACTTCACAACTACGACACATTCGCTCAACGTCCTCGTCTATTCCTGGCCACCACACGTAACTACGCGCAATAGACATTGATTTAACGATACCCATATGAGGTTCATGAACCATATTTAAAACTCTCTCTATACATGTATGAGGTACTACTAAGCGACGACCCCACATAACACAACCTAACTCTTCATATAATTCATTTATTCTATTGTAAAAGGGTTTTAAATTACTAATTTCACATTGTGTAGGCCAACGAGTTCTGATATAATCAAGAACCTTCGATAACAAGGGGTCGCGAGCAGTTTCTCGTTTAATCTCATTATAGTCCAAAAGAAGTGCATCCTGAACAAAATGAAGATATGTTTGCTCTGGTAGCGTTTTATTGTTTAAATTACAAATTGGTAAACGAGATAAACCATCTGCTCCATTTTCATTAGTGCGAATGTACTCTATTTGAAAATTATATGCTGATAAAATAATGGCCCACCTCTGCATTCGACTAGCTACCATAGTTGGTATTCCCGTGTTCGGACCAAAAATGGACACTAGAGGTTTATGATCAGTTCGCAAAATGAACTATCGTCCGTATAAATACTGGTGAAATTTATTTACGCTATAAATAATAGCCAAAGCTTCCCGGTGAATTTGGGAATAATTTCTTTCTGCCTCATTCAACGTACGCGAAGCGTACGCTATCGGACGTTCACATTTACCGTCATCACTTGGTTGTGAAAGTACACTTCCAATTCCCTGAGCGCTTGCATCACAAGTCAAAATTAATGTTTTGTTAGGATCATAATGTGCTAAAATTTCAGTACTCGAGAGTATTTTTTTTATTTTGTCAAATGATGCCTCACATCCTTGAGACCAAGACCACTGCTTGTTCTTTTTCAATAAATCGTACAGTGGCGCTAGCTTATCACTCATTTTCCTAATAAATTTACCGTAAAAATTAATCTTTCCAAGAAAGGATCAAAGTTCGGTAACATTTGTTGGTCTTGGCATTTTTTTAATAGCTTCTACTTTATCGGGATCGGTTTTAATGTCGTCTTTATTTAGAATGTATCCTAAATACCTAACTTGGTCGACTAAAAACACACATTTACTTTTGTTTAACCTTAAACCATACATCTGTAATCTGTTGAATACAGCCTCTAACGCCAATAAATGCTCTTGTTGTGTTTGCCCCCCCATTATTACGTCATCAAGAAAAATTTCTACATTTGGTATATTTTTTAATACTGTGCACAGAATACGTTGAAAAATACCCGAGCTTGAAGATAAACCAAACACTAGTCTATTATATCTGAATAACCCTCGGTGAGTGTTAATAACTGTATACTTTTTTGTCTCGTCTAATTCAATTTGATTGTAAGCTTGTGATAAGTCAATTTTAGAATAAAATTGAGTTTTTCCTAAACTAACCACTAAATCCTCGATTTTTGGTAAAGGATATCGATCCACTAGCAAAACGGGATTTACCGTTGCACCATCCGCCTTGTTGACCGGTACTAGAGGTGAAGCCCAATCTGAACAGTCCACTGGTTCAATAATACCATCACGCAGCATAGCGTCTAGTTCCGCGTCAACTCGATCTCGCAACGCGAAAGGCAAAGGTCGAACGCGTTGGAACACGGGTTGTGCTCCTTCACGAACTCGTAGCGTTGCCTTGCCGCCCGTAAACCGCCCAAGTCCGCCCCTGAAGATCTCCTTAAACCTACATAATAAATTATTTACATCTTGAGGAATTTGCTTAGGTACTATTACATTATGACAATCACTAAAACTAGGTATTTTTATGTTCAATTCTGTCAACCATTGCCTGCCAAGCAGAGAAGTTGTTCCTCCTTGAATTACAAACAATTCTAAATGCTTTGTCAAGCCTTGGTAAGTCACCGCCGGTCTTATCACTCCAACTGGTTTAATCTTAGAACCATCATAAAAATTTAGAACTATGTTGTTTTTTTCTAAGGGGTTATTCCGGAAATATCTTTCATAAATTACTGTACTTATACAGGAGACAGCTGTGCCCGTATCCACTTCCATCAAAATCACTCGGTCATCTATAATTATTGGCAAACTTACCCCTCTATAGTCATTTAAACACAGTTGATGAAGATTTTCATTGTTGACTTCATCTTCTGAATCGGCCTCTTCTGTATGACCGTAATAGACGTCGGATCTTTTTGGATAACCTTGCCTACTATCTGTCTTCCTTGGACAAACTCGCTGAATGTGACCTCTCTTTTTACAATAATTGCACACCGCCTTCTTAAAACGACAGTTGTTATAAATGTGGTAATTCAACCCACATCCTCCACATTTAAGATTTTCTGATGAGTGTTCAAGATTGTGTTCCCTTTTAATATGAAACTCCCTTCTTTTACTATTGTAACTACTGTTTTGTGCAATTGCATGCAAATCATTTTGCATTGGACTCTCCACACATGTTTTCGAAGTAGGTGCCTCCACTATGGATGCATTCCGTTCAACCGTTTCAAGATTAGTGGCAATCCTAACTGCAGCTGCGAAAGTCAAGGAATCTTCCTCCATGAATAGTCGCTGCCTTAAAACATCACTTTTTACCCCACAAACAAACTGACCGCGAAGATTTTCGCATAAGTTTCCTTCAAATTTACAATTTCTTGCAAGTGTCTTTAATTCTGATATGTAATTAGCTATGTCTTCCCCTTCACTTTGCCTTCGCTGTCTAAATATATATCTCTCAGCTAGTATGGAAGGTGCCGGTTGTAGATGTTTAGCTAAAATTTGAATTGCCTCTTCATATTTAAGATCGGCAGGCTTTTTGGGGCAGGCTAAGTTTGATATCAATTCATATGCTTCTTCCCCGATAACAGTGATCAGGGTTGGTAACCGTAATTCATCTTTTATATCATTGACTAGAAAATACATGCCTAGCCGTTCGACGTACATAGACCAGTTACCCGTTTTTAATGGGAATTCCCCAATTTTACCATGCAGTGCCATTATCTTGTATTTAGTTAATTGTATTAAAGTCCACAATACTAACCAAATTCATTAACCTCGTCGCCAGTATAATATTCGGAAATAAATACCATATTAGTTTTCACAATTTTAAAAACCGAATGACAACTCATCTGACAACTTCTAAAAATACATTAAAGTAATAAAACCTTTACAGACAAACATTGTAATATCTAGATTCCTCCTAGACAGATTTTGATCATTTTGTGTCATAGAAAAAACTCTTTTAGGAATTCAGAAAATAGGCGGTACGAAGTTCGCCGGGTCAGCTATTCATCTATAAATTAAATTACCTGTAAAATTTTCCGAGAGTTTTGAAAATAGGTACCTAATTATATTCGAAGAAATGATGAAAAGACGAAATAAAACACAAACACATTTAATATTATTTTATTGACCTATTTATCCTTTGAGTACATAATGATATTATTGGAAAAATAAATATGTTTCTTGTTTAGTTCGGTCACAGCTAGTGCCAGCTTTGTTGAATATTCTCAATTTGCGCCATTCGTGATTATAGTAGTCGTATTTACAAAATTTGAGTTGCGTTTACATAATCAAGTTTCTATTCAAGCGAAATACAAATGTTGATATGGAGACGGCTCATTTATGTTGTTCAAATTATATGATCAATCGAAATAATCCATATTAAACATAAGCTTGAATCATTCAATGCATAATTACAATGAAACAGAAGAATTCGTACCGATTGGAGAGTAAGCACACCATTCACTCAGCACCACATACATACACCTACAAACATACACATTTGCACATGCTTAAATAATAATAATAATGACAGCCATCGGCCGGGGCTTGTCCTTGGGTGCATTATTATATGGTGTAGACACGGATAATAAATTTGTGAAAGAGCCTCTACGTGTTGGCCTTCCCATGGCCCCACGTAAGCCCTCCAAAAGTCCGGCCCATTTTCATGGCCCGTGGTCTTGAAAGACACAATAATAACAGCCCATAACTGTCCCACTGCTGGGTTCGGGCGTCCCACAGTTGGGGAACGGACAGTATATCCGCCACACATGTCCAACGGTTATCTCGATGTGCAGGTAGCGTTACGATGTTTGCTTCACTGTTGTCAGCACGTGGTAATTGTAACAATATGCACATTAGGTCAGAAAACTGCCTCAGTGGTGCATGCGCTCCGGCCAGGATCGAACCCGCGCTCTTTAACATTAGGACGCGTGCGCTAGCCATTACGCCACTACGACTTACATACATGCACATGTTTAGTAAGCACTAACTTTGTTATGATATAAGTAGACAAGGTAGTAAGGTAGTAGAGAACACTAGTAGCTGCACAGATACAGTTAATACCAGTTTTAGAGCTAGTAGAAGGGACGAACAATAATTTAGTTTCTAATACCGCAAATTTGTATCTCTTTCATGTGGTAATTAAGCTTGTAACTTATTTATGAAGCAAATAAATCATTTTTAAGTGATAACTTCTTATATCGTATATTCTTATCGGGAACTCCGCTTCATTGCGTAACGCGTTACGGTGTCAGTCTGTCTGGCTTCCCTTTCTCTCACGCATACGGCAGCGGTAGGCAGTTATCACTTCTGTCGGGTGTCCCGAGACACACAGGCCGTTTTTTATTATTATTAATATTGATGAGTACCGTAGCGATTTGTTAAATTCTAGAAATTCCAAAATATGTAAACGCAACTACGTTAATTTTAGTACTTTTTTAAAGAGTTATTTACAATCCAAATTACAATAGCGCTACAACGATGGTGTAGATATGCGTGCATACGACAAATCAAGTCTTACATCGCTCAAGCAATGCTCTGGCCGGTATTTAAATATTCAACTACAAGCTTACGATATCTTCAAACTGTACATTCACTTACTCACTATGTTATAAGTAAGTGGCTGACATTGTACTATCGATAAACTATTATTTATTTATTTATTTTCTTTTCCACAAAACATAACAATAACAGGAGAGGGGGAGAAGCGATAGGCGGGAACGCCGGGAGCTGAAACCAGGAAAAAAATACTGTCATTATGGCACCACTGACCCGTCAACTTATATATGAATTATATGAGCATGTATCTGTGGTGTGGGTGTGTGTGTGTTGCCCCTTATTACACTTTAAAATTGTATTTTTTATTTTTTTATCGCAGGAGTTCAGCAGACAATGGAAAGCGGTTACAATCACCTTTCGACATTTGCAACACCAAAGGTGCTACAAATGCGCTGCTGCTCTCTTAAGGGGGGAGACTGGAACCTGGTCACTAATGCCGGAACACTACTCAAGGTTGTTATGGCGGCATACTCTGGACCAGGGGTGGTAGCCATCCAGTCGAGCAAATGCCCTACCACCTGGCTGTGGGTTGATTTCTCGCCTGTTACGACTGGCCGCCCGCCCGCAGGAAATTGTATTCTTTCTCCGTTCCTGCACGGCTTGAATTTGACATAAATACCATACATTGTCTTGTAATGTGAATTTTCTATCTATTGTAAGAGATCTAGAACGGATGGTAAGATTTCATTAGTACTTATGATGTCATTAGTAGTACGTAATAGTAGTAACCTTTGAAATACTTTTGACCCTGGAAGTGGGATGGTTTCCGGAATAAAATTAAACATTTTTCCAGGGGCAAATAGCGCCGGAGATAACAAACAATATAATGCCTCTACGTTCGACAAGACTGTTAATCCGGGATATATGGCAGTTTCTAGGAGGAAATCAAACATTTGACAAAACAATTAAATGCAATTTAACTTGTATCACTTGCTATCAATTTAGACCCAAACTCGTGTCTCGAAATACAGTTTTCGAGGATACAATAACAGCCGTGATAATATCAACTATAATACCTATTCAGATTTTGAATTTGGCAAAAAAGTTTGGAAATAGTTCAGCAAAATGCAAATGATTCCAAGCCTAACAATTTAATAGCGTAAAGTCGAATCTCAAGCGAGCTATTTAACACATTCTAATCGTAATTAACATCTAGCATATGCCCTCGACTTCATACAAGCTTGACTTGAAATTCCCGCGGGATTCTCAGGACACAAAATACTAATTCAAAAGAGAATGTAAGCTATAATTTTAGTGAACACTGTGTAGGAATAAGCAAATTTTGATACACCCGAACAACTTCAAAATATAGCGCAGATTTTAAGTCTAAGAATCAACTGTCGATTAGTGAAATCGCATCGAAATCGGCTTAATAATTTTTACATGAATCTCAAACAAACAGATAATAAATCTAAAAAAATCACCTTGTTCTCCATCGTTTATATAGTCCATTCCAATTGTTTTCTTTTTCATAAACAGCTTCAAAGTACAAATGCGGCATGTTTAGAATTTTAGAATATTACAAAATATATAATTATTAATTATCAAAATGTTGCTGTCTTATTTTTTTTTTGTTTTTTTAATAAAACTAACTGTATTGAAATTCAAAATAATTTAACCGTTTTTCAAGCGATAGATAGCACTGAGATAATAAAGACGAATATAGACAAATTGATAAATTCTGAGCAGGTATTATGAAGACCTAGTACGCATTTGAAGAACATAGGAAACTTCCAAAAAAATATCAATCGGCCTTAAAGCTGTTTAATGACATTTAAAAATGCGTATTAGGACTACAAATATGTTAGGAGCTTATATATTATTAGCTTACAAATATACATTTCTTAGACCACTACAACCATCCATACATCATGAAGGCAATTGCCTGCAGTAAAAAATAATAGACATGGTAGCATATTCAGGGCCGTCTTTACTACATTGGGGGCCGGGATGTAGAATTCAGTTTTAGCCCAAACAATAAACAAAATCATTTCATTTTTATATTCTACTTTCAAAGATCCTTAGCTAACCCTTATACATTTGTCCGTCCAACTATCCATATATTCAATATACTCTATGACTATCTGTCGGTGTATGTCACTGTCAGTTCGAACCACTAGCAGCGCGTTCCATTAGTAGCTCACATCGCCCAAAATGGTCCGTTAGCCGTTCCACAAGGCGACCACGGTCGCTGTAGTCGTGGCGAAAACGTCACTAAAGACGTCATCATTTATGATCACACAACGCTCACAACAACCCATGTCAAGCGGTGGGTCGAATAACCGTTACACTTGAGTTTACGATTTTAACGCCGGCAAGCAAGCGGAACGGAAAAAAATCGCTGTCGTGAACGTGGTCGTTGAGTGTCTCTAATGGAACAAAGTCCTGGGCTACGTCATTAGTGACGCTTTCGCCACTACCACACCGACCGCGGTCGCCTTGTGGAATGGCTCTCCGTTAGCCACTTTGGGCGTTGTGAGCTACTAATGGAATGCGCTGTAGGTTAATGTGGATGAAATTAAGTATATATATATATATATATATATATATATATATGCTTCTAGATATTAGTTAAATGGAATTAGTCAGATCTGGAGAAATCATTACGTACTTCACAGTGGCGTGGAGTGCAAAATGGACTAGATCAAGCCGATTGTTTTTGAGTCAGTTTGATAGATTATTAATACCTGCATAATCTGCCTTGTTCCAAGCTGAATTCTAATTAGAGAATAACAGACATGTAACGCAAAACAATGTATTTAGTTTGCAACTGCCTCTCATCTCGCCTTGGTAGAACACGACTTTAGATGATGAATTTTTTTTGGTTTTCAAAACTAAGTATGAAAAAATTTCTCCGTTAAGCAAGATGTCAGTGGAGAAGCATTTCAAATGATTTAAAGCTATTTTGGCAAATGCAAAAAGTGTATCTGATTATCTGGCTCGAAGGACCAAAAAAGTGTAGTTTGTATACTTAAAATTTAAGTTTAAAAAGACGACACGGTTACATCCAATACGCATGGAAAGCCGCCGATCGAAAGAGATAGTAATACAGTAAAATTGAAACAGTACACAAGTAAATAGCGAAAAAGCCTAAGCGTCAATGAACGAGTGGCGCTTTCGACTTTTTGCTTTTGGACGTAGTCGCTAGTGCTAGTTCTTAAAGGAATTGAGTTGTATGTACTCCACGCCACTGGTAGCTTATCACTGCGCCCAAGTGCCAGGCATCCCTTGCACCCTCTAGTAAAGACGGTCCTGTGCATATTATTTGATAGACCATAGCTACATCGTTATAAGGTCTTAAGTACAATTTATAAAGTGAAGCTGAGTATACCTACACCAGAACTCAACTGACTCCATATCACAGTGCTTGATTCAATTGATATATAAATATTGGTATATACAAGTCACATGCGGTGGGGAATTGAAACGAAGAGTGATAAAAATACGTTAACAACAAACCGTTACTACTGAATTTTAAATCTCCGTTATAAATACAGATGGCGTCAATTCGTCGCATATCTTTAAGAAAAGTTTTGACTGCAACAGAAATTGCGACACAAAATCAAATGTCAGACATGTGTCTGACTAGTGTTTGTTAACCGATGTATATAGTTTGCATCTGAACTATTCATACACAAAATCAATTATAGCTTAAGATTTATGGTAGCCTGTTTGTTCTACATTAAATTAGTTTCTATCAAATTGAAAAAATGCAGTGTTCGGACAAACAGAAATACTGACGAACGTGTTTAGCATGTAATCGCTAATTCGACACTATCGAACTTGTGTAAACAGATTAGTTACACTGTGAGACACGCGCTAGCGCTTAGAACAGACACTCGGTGTATACACAAAGTGTGTCGTATACTGTTGTAGTCTAACTGAGCTTCTACATTATGTATGTTACTTTTATAATTCATAATCATTTTTATCGTTATATAAACGAATCGTATAAAATCTTCAAACGTTTAGAATTTCATAATTAAAGAGGATATGCCCGCGACTGCGTCTGCGACTTTAAATTCCCGCGGGATTCCCGGGGCATAAAATGCCGCAGTTGTCGTTTTAGTGGACAGAATGACAGAATTAGCTAATTTTTATGCATAAGAATCACTTCAAATCGCTCCCGGGAGAATTGTCGCAGGATTTCCGGAATAAAAAGTAGCGCAGATTTTTCGCATCGAAATCGGCTTAGTAGTTTTTACATAAATCCCGAAGTAAAAGACAAGAAATTAAATAAAATGCATCGTGTTCTCCGTCGTTTATATAGTCTACTGCAGCTTTTTTTTTTAATTGTTTCAATGTACAAACACGGCATGTTTAGAGTTTTATAACATTATAATATACTAGCTGACCCGGCGAACTTCGTACCGCCATATTTTCTGAATTCCTAAAAGACTTTGTTTCATGACACAAAAACAAAATCACCCGAATCGCTCCCAGTGATTAGGAGGATTCTAGAACCCGACCTCAGCGCCATCTACCGGTTCCAATTGTGGATTTAAACCATCCCGGGACCCACTCAAACACACACACAATATTTCATCAAAATCGGTAAAGTCGTTCTCAAGTTATGCGCTTACTAACACATTTTGCGATTCGTTTTTAACCGACTTCAAAAAAAGGAGGAGGTTCTCAATTCGTCGGGATCTTATTTTTATGTTTTTTTTAATGTACGTTCACCGATTACTCCGAGATTTATGATCCGATTTACGTGATTCTTTTTTGCTCGATGCGGAATAGCTTCCAATTGTTCCCCTAAAAATTTAACATAGTTTGGCCCTATAGTTTTGATTTAATGAACATTTTTTTTTGAAAAAAATTCTATTCCGTTCCATATGTACACCGATTACTCTGAGATTTATGATCCGATTTACGTGATTCTTTTTTTGTTCGACGCGGAATAGTTGCCATATAGTCCCCTAAAATTTTGATATAGTTGGGCCTAGTAGTTTTCAGTTTACGAACATTTTTATGTTCCCGTTTCTTGGGACCTATATTTTTTTTTAAAGCGCGGCACCTTGCGTAGTTCTACCCATACATAGCTAGGCACTAAAAAGTAACAAATAAAATATAAAAACTTCGTTTAAAAAAACCGACTTCAAAAACTAAAAAACTAAAAAGTATAAAATAACTTATTTCTAAAGCTTTGTATTATTATTAATATAAATTATCTAAAACATCTCGCAGTCAGTGCAAAGTAAAACATTAAAATGACTATATTTTGAAAATTACAAAGCACCGACTTTAAGATGTTTTAGATAATTTATATTAATAATAATACATAGCTTTAGAAAGAAGTTATTTTATATCTACTGTTTAGTTTTTGAAGTCGGTTTTTTTAAACGAAGTTTTTTTATTATGTATAAGATAAGATGACCCGGCGAACTTCGTACCGCCATATTTTCTGAATTCCTAAAAGACTTTGTTTCATGACACAAAAACAAAATCACTATAATCGGTCCAGGTGATTAGGAGGATTCTAGAACCCGATCTCAGCGCCATCTACCTGTTCCAATTGTGGTTTTAAACCATCCCGGGACCCACTCAAACACACACACAATATTTCATCAAAATCGGTAAAATCGTTCTCAAGTTATGCGCTTACCAACACATTTTGCGATTCGTTTTTATATATAAGATTAGTTTCTGCCCGTGACTTCGTACACGTGGAAAGGAAGTTAAAAAACACCCGCGATTTTGAAACATGCTTCATTGGTGCTCCGCTCCTATTGCTCTTAGCGTGATGGTTTATAGCCTGTAACCTTCATCAATAAATGGGCTATCTAACACTGAATTTTTTTTTCAATTCAGACCAGTAGTTCCTGAGATTAGCGCGTTCAAGCAAACAAACAAAGAAACAAACTTATCTGCTTTATATATTATATATATAAGACAAAACTCTCTCACTGACACCACACCCATTATGTTACGTTGCAGAGAAATTACTTTTAGTCTGTTATAAGCTGTTTAAGTAATTAAAGCTTTCTAACTATCCCACGGGAACTCTTTAATTTTTCGGGATCACAAGTATCCTATATGTTGACCAGGGATATAACCTGCCAACATACAAAATTTCATTTCAATCGGTCTAGTCGTTTCGAAGATTAGCCGTTACAAACAGACAGACAAACAGAGAAACAAAAAATTCAAAAAAAATCCAAATTAGTTCTATTTCACTTCTTACACCCCCCTGACTCTGTTTTTAGCATTTTTTTGAATTGTACAGAAATTTGACCTCTACAATTTTATTACATATATATAGATGTAGCGGAAATTAGAAATGTGTCTGATATTCATTATATCGAAATATTGAAATTCGTTGAAATTATCTCAATTTCTATTTTGGAAGATCGAGTAGAGGTAACAAGCTAGTAACCATTCCAAAGGAGGCACTTCCACAATATTAATAAGAACGATACGAGTGTCAGTTTGTCATGTGAAACTTCAAAGACTTACAGTTTCATACTGTAAATCTGCCACTTGTCCTATTGGCAGGTGTCATATGTGTCGCTCGGGAGTTCTGTAATAAGTAGTACCTATTCCTTAAGCCAACATCAGACTGTTCATTTCTGTCTTTCAATTTCAACCAAAGATATCCATATAAACACAAACCCGAATCATTCAATGTCATTGCATACCGTTGTGTACATTCAGTTCTGTGCTAATTGATTCAATTTGGTTGACCCGTCTAGCATCAACCGTCAACCGTCATGCGCCTGCTCTACCAGCACTAGTGTGAATGACTGTCGCCAAATTCGACCCAAAAAATAAATCCGTAAATGAAGTTATCTATCAATGTGTGATGTCATTAACAATATCACATCTGAAGTAACGCATTACACGTGTAGCAGGGACATCAAATTAAATAAAGATTAATGAAAAAAAACGAATAAAATGTATATGCCTATTTTTCATTAGGGACTCACAATTACCGCAATTGTTCACGTTCCAGTTGATTGCCGGAGTCACAATCGTAAACTCAAGTGGAACGGTTATTCGACCCACCTCTTGACATAGATCGTTGTGTGATTGAATATGATGACAGCATTAGTGACGTTTTTGCTACGGCCACAACGACCGCGGTCGCCTTGTGGAACAGCTAACGGAGCATTTTGTGCGTTGTGAGCTACTAATAGAACGCTCCGTATACCAATTCGTAGTGGGGAAAGCTAATTGACATCTATCAAACGTGCATATTTGTTTAAACCTGATTTACATTTGCATTAGTTAAGTAGTTAGTTATATTGCAATCAAACCCTTATCACCGTTTGAACCAATGTTTACTTAATCGAAAATTTATTAACTTAACCTACTTAAGTAAAGAAAATGTGAACCATGCATTAAATATTGAATACCTGACCTTTCTCCAAAACATATGTATTATCGTCGTCTACCCACGCTACGGTCTGTCTTCATCGTCATTAGCTCTACCATCTACACTGCTGTGATACACATTTTTCATCAGTAGACTTCCGTCCCTTCTCTACGTGTTAAACAACCCTAATATTTCTTTTTAATGCGTCGTTACATCTTCAGACAATACACAATGTCCCCATATGTAACTTATCGGTGCAATCGCCCTTAAAAACCACCCTTGACCGCGACTCGCACAGGACCACGTACCTGCGAGCGTCTGTTCAGCGTGATATTAGACGAAGTGTCAAACAACATCAAAGACCGACATGAGCAACCACCATGGTTGCTTATGTATGCGGACGACATCGCGCTGGCAGATGCGGGTAGGGCGCGCCTGGTGCGACGTGTGAATGCGTGGAAGGAGTCGCTTGAGAACGGCGGTCTAAACCTAAATGTGGCGAAGACGGAGTACTTGGCTTGCAACGTTACGGATCCCTCGTCCGTGCGCATAGGCGAGGATACAGCCGAGCGCACGGACCAGTTTAAGTACCTGGGATCTGTACTCAGCGCGTCCGGGTACATCGACCATGACGTCAAGGCCCGAATATCAAGCAGCTTGGGCTAAGTGGCGTGAGGTGACAGGTGTCATTTGCGACCCCAAAATGCCGGTTAAGTTGAAAGGTCTACAAATCCATTATTAGACCTGTTCTTTTATATGGCAGTGAAGCGTGGCGTGTACTTGAGCGACACAAGCAGGAGCTGCGTGTCACGGAAATGAATATGCTTCGGTGGATGTGTGGAGTCACGCGAAAGGATAGCATCAGGAACTCCCGCATCCGCGGCAGCCTTCACGTCCGTGATATAGCAGACAAACTGCAGGAGAGTCGCTTACGCTGGTACGGCCACGTTTTACGGAAACCGGCTAGTTACGTGGGGAACAAATGCCTAGCCATGCCGCCTCCGCCAGGTCCCGGTCGAAGAGGTAGGCCCAAGAAATACCAACGGTCTTAACTTAAGGGAAGCCGAAGATCGCGCGAAATGGAGAAGAAAAAGTAGGAAAGCGGACCCTGGGCGTCGAAGTGATCGCTCCGAACGCAGCCGGGATTTAACGCTCGGATGATGATGATGAAAGTATATAATATAGTAAGCGGTTGTTTTTATTCTAAACACCTCCACCACTACAAACTTTATACTTAACAAAATAGACTTTTTTCAACTAAAAAGTAACGTGTTGTCTCCAAATATGCGACCCTGGTGATCACCGCTGTGGCCAGCTCCTAGCTACAACGCCGATAAGACACGTGCCGTTATTTAAAGTCTGTTACAAATGAATCACTGTGTTACAAATTGTTTTACTAACCCTACACTAAGGCGAAACGTGTTTTAAGTCTATCAGAATGAGGTAATGAGTTTAGTCACATTTTAATTCTCTAGCATTGTTTTGAGCGTGATAATTTCTCTAGAATAAAGAGACACACGGAACCTAATCGGACCTATTCACGTTGATTACTTTCAATCTACAGTCTGAGCAACTGTACCTATGTGTATCACAAATACACAATACGTTGTAATTACCTGAATGCAGTATTTGAGTGGTATAAAAAAATACCTCGTTCATTTCAACAGTAATGTATTTTATAAGGCTTAGAGCAATACACCTGCGGGCGATATTGCTCATAATTTATAACAGGCGCTTACATATTTTTGGAAATTAAGCAACGGACTATCTGAATATATATGTATATTTTTGTCATCTTAGAATTCGTTTTGAATCTTTGTTGTCTAATACTTTCTTGAAGATTTTAAGTCTTATTATAATGAAGTCCATGCAGCCTCATCCAATGTATTAGCGGTAATGTCAACCTATTTAATGTCTGACTAATGCCAGATAACGGAGTTCTTGTGGCTATTCAAAAAGCCATTATTTCACAAAATCGTTAAAAGCTTTTACACATGTTTGCATAAAAATAACAAATTATAACAGCTCTTGTCGATTTTCAATCAGGTTTATACATTTTCTCTTAAACAAAATTACACAGCAAAACACTATCTACCTTACTAGTTTCTGTCAAATAGTCTTATGATATGGCGTAGATTAATGTTAAAAATAACCAGTCTCGACTGATAACAATGATAACGATTGGGGTTCTATTGAGCACATGATTGTTGGCAACCACGTTTTTAAGTCCCTGCACCTTCATAAGAATTTCTTCATTTCAAGTGAAATTAAAGACAAAAATTATTGACTTAGTACAATGACTTAACACATGATTGAAACAACACACATCCAGGAGAGCCCTGGAGCGCCTATAATATAGTTAACCATTAGCACTTTCTAGTTCATCCAGCTACAAAAAATACTCTATTACATTGTTAAAAGAAATTTACCGTGTTATATTACATTTTACACTAAGGGCCGATTTCACAATCTTAGTATAGAGATTCCGATTAATTAACGCCGAGTTAAATGTCTTACTAATTATTCGCTTGCCTTACTATTGCTTAAACTTCGACATAAACTCCATGCTATAAATAGTAAGGCAATAGATTCCTAAAATATAGTAACCGACTGTTAACAGATGTTAATCTCTGTTCTACGTTTACGAAACAGGCTCAGTGCTCACTCGAGAAATATTTTTTATTACAGTCTATCAGTAATATAGTCTATTAAATTATAAATCTGAATTGTTTATTGCATGAATTTCAATTTAGTAAATCTGTTTGATATCCTAATTGAATTGCTTTCAATTACTAATATTCATAACTTATGATATATATATATATATATATAACTATAAATGATTTATAAAGAGTATGCCATAAAAATATAGATTCTATTTAACCAAATCAAATCAACTTACTTAAATAACATATATTATATCATGACAAATATGTCTGTTCGTGATGGCATTAGGTCAATGGAAATTTCTAAGTGAAATTCTTAGGGTAGGGTCTCAATAAACACGATAGGTACATAAGTACTTAGTCAAATATCTTCATAGTGTATGAGGCCACACCTTTACCATTTCCCTATACACCTGTAGGTTGCTAACATTATTATTTATACAATAGCATGAAGTGATAACTGTTACACATCTTAATAGCAACTTTGTTGCAATATTTAAGCGCAATGTTCAATGTTAAATAATTACTAGCATAGCTAAGTGAAAAATAAGAGATCTTATGTGGCAAAATGTTAGCTAAAGAGTTTGAATACATATTTTGCAAATAATAAATCTTGTGTAAGGATGGGAGAGATGAATTCCTACCGCTCCTATTTGTACCGCTTGAAGAGCTAATGGAGAGGACCCAAGCGGGACGAGAACTTGGAAAAATCGGCTAGTTGTCTTAAATTTCATACGAAAATTGATTAAAGTGTAATTATTCAAGCTATAGGTTTAAAGATTTAAATGTATACGGAAGTGACTGATTTTGATAGAAGTTAAATAATATTTGTTTTATACAATTATCATGAAAATAGTATCTTATATGACATTGCGCTTAAGTTAAGTAACGATTATATTGTAATGATATATAATCTTAATTACGGTAAGGAGTACATGAACCTCCATTATCGCTGATGTTTATTCAATATAGATATCTTCAATTGGATACGCTGTTTCTATGAATTTTTGATAGAACCTTTGGAATGCTCTCCTGAAACAAAAAAAATATTACAAAGATATTAAACAGATGTTAATTGATTTGATGAATTATGATATATTTTTGATACATAATTTTCCACATTGAAAGTGCGATTCAAGTAATATTATGTCCTATGAGTCCTATACAAGAATTCCCTTAGAGTGTTATTGGGGCGACCGTTTTTGAATCGTCTATATTCGCCGAAGCACACATGCCTTTGAAACTAAGTAGATTACAGATTGCTAAACAGCAACAACATCCTGAAGGATGTAGCTGATATATTTGATTGTCCCCTGATTAGGTCCTTCATTAAGAGGACCAAATCAGTGCTAGTCATTAATTACTAACATAGACGTAAGGAAAAATATTACTAATAATATTGTGTGTGTTTATCTGTGAATATGTATTGGACTGTGATGTCTTGAAATAAATAAATAATTAATATTATTAATATTGACGAAGAATAATTTCTGGTGGCTAATTTAATAGTGACAATTCAGTTTAATTCGTTGAATAAAAGCTCTATTTTATGGGTTATATACAATTTCGATAAATTGACTAAGGCTGGTGTGCATAGATATTTAACCGGAGGTAAAATAAAATCATCGCTGTTTAGCGATTTTTATTTTTTATCCGTCGGTTAAATGTCTATGCGCACCATTTTTAGGAGGTCGGGATAGTTAATCGTCGATTAGTCTGTACAAATATATAATTTATAAATTGATTTCAAAATTTACCCGACTGCTTCTGCGACCGGCCTCGTCGACTCCTGGCCCCTAAAGACATGGCAAGCGAATCTTTGCAGCGTTGGATGCTTGGTAATAAAGCCTAGATACCGGTGATCTCTTGGATGAAAAGCGCAGAATGACACGTTCTTCAATGAATAGAAGTAGTCGATGCAGGGCCCACTTCTGTTTCTCTGTTGAAATAAATACACATAGTATAATCAGTTGATGCTGATGTGTGGAAAGCAACAATGTAAATAATAGGTCATTCGAAGTGGCTTCTCTCCCGTGAATTTTGGATCCATATATTGCGGAACCTATTCCAGCTTCTGGGATACAGAAGTATTGTAATATTCATCACACTTGGTGAACGTACACATATGCCAAATTATTGTTTTTATCCATTACTCCTGGCTCCCATAATTTGCGTATCCCATAATTTAATATACCAGCATACACGTCCTGTTTTTATAATAACTCTTTCACCGTTCAGGCTGTGCGTGTCTGGAATGAGTTACCTATTGCTATAAGACAAGACAAATCCTTGCCGTGCTTTAAAAATCAGGTTCTGAAGCATTACTTTTCTATTGTGCATAATAATTCTTAATGCTATTATATAAGTATATGTATGTTTGTATTGTCATATGTATATATACGTGTGTGAATATGCATATTCTTATATATGTATTTATTTTGTTTTTTTACTTATATGTGCTATGTTTATTTATCATTCATAATTATTTATTAACTGCACCACCATTAGTAGAAAAAACCAACAATCCCTGCCAAAGAGTACATTGAATATCCTGCCAAGGGTTGCCTGGAAGAGATCGTTTCTTAGTGATAAGGCCGCCCTTTGTACTTTCTATCTTTTTATAATTCTGTTTGTTTGTTTTGGGGTACAGTAAGGAATTATCTATTTGATAAGGTGGAATCCTAATCCAGGAAACCCACTACTAGGTAAAATAAGTATAAGGAAATTTGGATAAAATAACTAATATATTGCAAAACCGAAAATGGACATAAGTGTGAGTGACATGTATGTTAAAAACATATAAAAATAATTACATACTAAGAAGGATCGTTAAAAACACTATCTATCTATCTAAAGTCCTAAAATTAGCATAACAAATTAACCATTTAAGCGAGCAATGCCTTTGAAAAAGCAGTGGACACAAGTGTTATTGATTGAAATGTTCATTCTCCTTCTGTCAATATTGGGTTTTTCCGACAGTTCTGAGTTACCCGATCAGCACCTGATTGCCTTGCTTACGAGCTGTCGATAATAATTCGCTGCTTGGAGTGCTATCCACGTATAAACCTAGTGCTAATAGCTGATATACTAATCGGCAATTAGTCGATCACGTGAATTTCAATAGTTAATAATGCGCGGTGACGTTCACCCGTACAAAGCGATGCTTTTCCAGTGATGGGTGGCTTAGGTGCGCTATGATCCTTAGGGATATAAATGCCCTTGGACGACGGTGGCCACTTACCACCATCAGGCGGACTGTTTGGCAATATATCTACAAGCAATCAAAAAAAATCTCAGCAGAAAATATCAAATTTCTCATACAACCACTTTTAAATCAAAGTGTAATGTAAACACCATTAAATCTGTAATTCATTTAACGAATGATTTAGTAAACAAGTTGATCTAGAGTCTAGACTAATCGGTGTTGGAGTACATAATCAAAAGTGTAAGACGCGAACATAACATGTATGATTGATTGGCTTCGATAATTTTTGAAAGTTAAACAAATTGGCGGAGTTTTCATAGCACGATCTATATTTATTCTTTATCAAGGTCGTTGTTAACCACAGATGGAAGATTTTAAAAGAAATTTTAATAGCCACCGAAATTTGGACTGCTTATCCCAGAAAGAGCCAACTTATTCGTTGGTTTAGTGTTCAGGTACATAAAAATAAAGAATAGGTTATGGTCTCTGGTATTTTTCTGTATACCTACTAGTGGTCGCCCGTGGTCGAAATTCAACCAAAATAATTAATGTCAAAGACTATACTTCTATAATCACAAATTTCGCCAAGGATACACTGTTAATTTGACTTGAACAATAAACAAAAGAGTATATATGCGTGTGTGTGACAAATACATGGTAGTGTGTGTGAAGTCTTTTTAATTGATTTAGGGCCGCTTTCATAAGGTTGCTTAAATTTATTTAAGAAACACAAAACGTATTTAAAACCCCCCTTAAATAGAATTAGCGTCTTGCTCAACGCAAAATTTGCCGCTAAATATGTTTAAAGAACTGTCAATAGGTTTTGTGTAAAATGTATTTAGGCAGTTTAATGTGATGTACTAATTTTATTTAAAGGCGATCTTTATACAAGCGGCCCTTAATGTATTTTACATGCATATATTTTTTAAATATTAGCATGCTGCATCACTTCTCTATGTAAACTATAAGTGTGCGGAATTTCATACTCCTCCGTCCACAAAATTTTCGTAAAAAGGGTACAAAGTTTTTGCTTCACGTATTAATATATAGATTTGTATATTTATGCATTGCAGCTAATTTTATACTTATTATTTTACTATAGTAGTAATTACAAAGACTATAGATACGGAATTTTGCACATATATAGAGGGATCAGAGAGTAGCTATGAGGTGGAGGGGATGAGCAATAATATTATAAAATTCTAAACATGCCGTGTGTCTACATTAAAACTATTAAATAAAACTGGAACACTACTTGAATATAAACTATGGAGCACACGTATTTTTGTTATATTTCTTGTTTGATTGTTCAGGGTTCACGTAAAAGGTACTGGGCCGATTCAGATGGTTTTTGCTGATCGATAGCAAATTCTTAGACTTAAATCTGCGCTACTTTTTGTTCTACTCTCATTCTCCTTCAAGTCCGGCAGCACATTCGCTGGACCTCTGGTATTGCTAATCGATAGGCGATGGTAACCACTTCCCATCAGAGTTGGGCCGTCAGCCTGTCTGCTGTGCTTCAGCAATAAAAAACATCCTGGGAATCCAGTGGGAATGATTTCAAGTCGGCTTATTGAAAAAATCGCATTGGAATTCCAATAGCAATGCGATTTTTTCGTCGATTGATAGCAAATTTTATTTAATAAAATGTGTGATACCGGATACTTTTTTTACCGGAAATCTCGCGGAAATTTTCGCGGAGCGATTAGGGATGGGTCTGGTGCATAAAAATTGCCTTTTTCCGATATGGTTCTCACTAAATATAGATAGCTTAAATTCTATTTTAATGGTATGGTACTTAGTTATGTCCCAGGAATTTCAAGTCAAACGTGAATAAAATCGCGAGCATATCCAAGTCTCATTATAAAAATTAATACTAGTCCTTTGACGTAGGATGTTACAAATCATTTTCAAGAACCATCCTACATCATGGTTCTTTCTTGGATTACTACATCCAGTTATAAATAGTTTCCATATTGTTTCAATCTTTTCTTTTCATAATATAATATTATAATCGTGTTTTTGATGGCATCCGGCGTTGGTTGACTTTAATCAAATATATTTATAAGTCGACTTACAAAATTTTTAAATAGTTACGTTATGATAGACTGTCTCCATTTTTAACCGACTTCCAAAAGGAGGAGGGTCTCAACTTGGTCGGGTTTTTTTTATGTATGTACACCGATTACTCTGAGATTTATGATCCGATTTACGTGTTCTTTCTTTGTTCGATGCGGAATAGTTGCCATTTGGTCCCCTAAAAAATCAATATGCTTTGGCCCAGTAGTTTTCATTTCATTATAAGAAAATTTTTTATGAAAAAAAAATCCATTCCGTACCAAATGTACACCAATTACTCTGAGATTTATGATCCGATTTACGTGATTCTTTTTTAGTTCGATGCGGAATAGTTGCCATTTGGTCCCCTACAAATTTGACATAAGTTGGCTAGATATTATAATTAAGAATAGCTTTAGAAATAAGTTATTTTATACTTTTTAGTTTTTGAAGTCGATTTTTTAAACGAAGTTTTTTTTATTTTTTACTTTTTAGTATCTAGCTATGGGTAAGCCTACGAAAGGTGCCCCGCTCCTTAAAAAATATAGGTCCCAAGAAAGGGGAACGGAAAAAAAATTCATAAAATGAAAACTACTGGGCCAAACTGTCAAATTTTTAGGGGCCCAAATGACAACTATTCCGCATCGAACTAAAAAAGAATCACTTAAATCCGATCATAAGTCTCAGAGTAATCGGTGTACATACATTAAAAAAAATCAGCCAAGTTGAGAACCTCCTCCTTTTGGAACTCTGTTAAAAATAATAAATAAATAATATATTATATAAAGTATGCGACAGCCCGTAGGCATTATCCTGCAGCTTGTCGTAATAGGAGATTACCATCCTTGGTCTACAGGTCTGAGGTATATAGCCATAATAACCCAGAGTGTTTTCTGCAATTAGTGACCAGATTCCGTACCCCCTTTGAGGATTACAACACATTGATAACATCTTTGGTTTGCCGACATCCACTTTCCATCAGCTGCGTCATAAGCCTGTCTGCTAAACTCCAACAAAAAAGAAGTAAGTTGTGCCCATTGTACTTATTCCCACGTACTCACATCAGGTTTCGACCGATCGACCATACGTAGACCCTGATCTGATACTTCCAGGATGCAGGGCTGCACAGAGGGCTCTGTACTGCACTCTCCGACGATCTTCTTCACGGCTTGGCAAACGACACCCGTTCCTTTGTGAGCCAAAGTCTCCACAGAACCCATGTAGCTGCAAACATGAATTGTATTACTTTAGAAAAAAAGCATTTGTATTATCTATATTTATGTGGGGTACCTTTATTTAGATTTGCTTTTACTGCTGGAACATAGCATAATTTACAGTAACATCTGCAACTCTAACGGGGGATTGAAACCTGGGCGCTGATATGATATATTATTTCTTTTTTTAATAACCCCGATAGTGTGGTAGTAGTTAATTTACGTTAGTCGTGATGATACTGTTGTACAATTCAGACGTGCATTTCATTTAATCCCTCGAAACCCGCACACCGCACCGGTATACAATTCAAGATTATTATGGCGGCATAGTCTAGACTAGGGGTGGTAGCTATAAGGGCGCATTCCCACTATGTCGTGACGACAGATAATCGTGTAGTTTTAAGTGTCGTGGCTTATATGTTTAAATGGACGTGTTCACATATAGAACGACACGACTTACTGTCGTCTACGACATTTTTTGCAGTGACGACAGATTGAAATGACAGTGGGAACGGCTAGCACGACATTCGTAAACCGATAAAAGATCGTTACGACTAAATCGTGACGGCAAATCTATCGTAGCCATTTCGTCGCGATCCAATGGGAACAGCTAGATACGATAGTCGTTAAACGATAATTTTTTTTGACGACAAACAATCGTTATAATGAGAACAGCTAGAGACGACAGTCGCCCAACGATAAATTAATCGTTACGACATAGTGGGAACGCGCCCTCAAGGTGAGCAATCGCCCGACCACCTGGCTGTGGGTTATTTTGTCATCTCTTACGACAGACTGCAGGAATTACTCTTCTTTATTTCTTCTGCAGTCACAAAATATAAATGTGCGAGTAATTCTATTTATTTGTTATATTTTCAGGACTCTATGCGTGAACGGATCCAAATGATATTTTAGATTATCCCTATTAATATTATAAATGCGAAAGTAACTCTGTCTGTTTGCCTCTCTGTCTGTCCGTCTGTTCCGTTTTCACGTAAAAACTACTGGACTGATTTGGCTGAAACTCAGTATATACATGTTTTCGACGCCGAAAATGAACATAGGATACTTTTTAACCCGAAAAATGGGATACTTTCTGGGATAAAAATATATTTGTCTTTCTGTTTGTTATGCTTTTACGGAAGAACTAATGGGCCGATTTGGCTGAAATTCGGTACGTATGTAAATTAAATACCGAGGGTGGACAAGGGATACTTTTCATTTTGGCCTTTTTGGTCATTTAGGTCATTGTTGCCTTTTTGGTTATTTTGGCCTTTTTGGTCATTTTGGTCATTTTGACCATGTCGGTCACTGTGGCCTTTTTGGTCATTTTGGCCATGTCGGTCATTTGGGCCTTTTTGGTCGTTTTTGCCTATTCCGTCATTTTGGCCACGTCGGTCACTGTGGCCTTTTTGGTCATTTTGGCCCTGTCGGTCATTTGGGTCTTTTTGGTCGTTTTTGCCTATTCCGTCATTTTGGCCATGTCGGTCACTGTGGCCTTTTGGTCATTTTGACCTTTTTGGTCAAGTTTTGTAATTATTGTTGTTTACTGATAGACGGGGGATGGTATAATTAGTGATATAAAATGAATTGAATCTTCCGTGGGCAAATACATAAAAAATTAATATAATATAACCTGTAGCGCTTGCTCTACAAACAAGAGACACGCACTAGAGGTTAACCCGCGGCGCAGCCGCGAGGTAAACTCTAGTATACTATAATTTTGAAAAGAACAGACTATCTTTTAACTCAAAATATAATTTTTAAAGTATCTAATATAGATATGAGATTTTATCCGTGCAGAAACGGAGGAAGAATCCAATTTCCTGCGGCCGGGCGGCCTGTCGTAAGAGGTGACAAAAAAAACCCACAGCCAGGTGGTAGGGTATTTGCCTGACTGGATGGTTACCACCCCTGGTCTAGAGTATGCCGCCATAACAACCTTGATTTGTGTTCCAGCATTAGTGACCAGGTTCCAGTCCCCCTTAAGAGAGCAGCAGCGCATTTGTAGCACCTTTGGTGTTGCAAATGTCCATAGGCGATGGTAACCGCTTTCCATAAAGTGGTCCGTCTGCCTGTCTGCTGAACTCATGAAATAAAAAAAAGATGAAATAATTTAACATTAGCTAAACTAGTTCGTTTGTGTTATGGGTTTTCAATACAACTGACTTTTCGGGCACTTTCACGACAGCATACAGGAAATTGGTGAGGGAAGTAGGCAGTGCGAGTATCAAACGTCCAAATAAGTTGCGCTTACATACTTGTGCTGCCAACTTCCCTTTCTGTTTTCCTGTTCGCTGGCATCGAAATGGGTGTAATGTTGAAATATCGTTACCCTAATAGATATCGTTCCCTCTTGACTTTGGCGTTCGCCGGGTCGAAGTCGTTGTAGTCCATATCCACCGCGTAGGCTGAGGGGAAGATGCCCTGCTGGCCCGTCCGAAGGTTCACCCCTGCACGACAGACAATGTTCTAATTGAATCGTAGAAGTGGTATACTAAGGGATAGGCCTCATCAATACGTTGCGTCGTGTTGCATCATCGCAGCTTCAACGCTGCTTTGTTTTACATATATTTTTAGTAACATTATTAAACCACATTATGCTGTGCGTCGTCGCTCGCGACGTGTCAACTAATCAACGGACACGAGACGAAGTGGAGAAGGGTGATGCGCTGCGGTGTTGGAGCTACGCGCCGCGCCGGTGCGACAAGACAATCAAGGTACATATATCCAGAATCTTTTACTGTATCTACGTTTTTTTGGTGGTGGCGTAATAAAAGCATTAATTTAACACGTTTGTTCCAATCCACTGTCGAAACTGGACTGAAATCCACATTGAGACGCTTGACTGTAACGTTGTGCGTCGCTATCGTTGCAACGCAGGTATGGAATGCAGTGCGTTGATCAATTGAGACGATGGAACGCCACGCACTAATGAGGCCTCACCCTTATGCTAATACTTAGACAGAAAATAAATTAAATGAATTTGGTTTAAAAGTATAGGACTGAAACGATACAACAGTATTTAATAATGATTAATGATTCAAGTTTGTTTTTATATAGGACCATTTTGCTTAATTCATCCCTATTGAAAGATAGAAATGAACAATCTAGAATGACAATCACCCAGTTAAAAGTGTAACCTGTAATACACTTTAATCACAATTTGTTTATTGTTTTTATAAAAAATCGCAATTAATACTTTGAAATGTCTTATATTATTATTTTTTTACTTAAATCAATCATAAATACAATTTCAATCGCATTCAACATCAAACATGTTTGAGAAGATACATACATACATACATACATAACTTCACGCCAGGTCCCTTGCGGGGTAGGCACGAACAACAGAGCGCCATACAGGCTTATTCTTACACACCTCACTTGCTTCTTTGACATTCATAGCTCTTGTCATGCACGCTCGTCTGTTCTTAAGGCTCCTGACATCACCTTCTGCTAATACACGATCAATTTGATCATGGAAGGTGTGTCGTGGCCTTCCGCGACTTCTGCATCCATCCACTTTTGCATTGTATATCTGTTTAGTCATTCTTTCATCATACATTCTTTCCACATGCCCGAACCACCGGAGCATTCCTTTCCTTACCTTCACCCCGACACTCTCTTTCAGACCAACTCTCTTTCTTACTTCGGTATTACGAACGCGGTGAAGATGATTTATTATAATCATTATTTTTTTAAGTTATATGCAGAAATTGTGTCTTCTCAACATTTTGAACTATAGTATGGAAAAATCCACAAACTCCACATAGTAGACTTTCAAAGTACTTTCAGGGACGATTCGTTTGAATAATATCCCTTGAGTATGTTTGTATTCTTAATTTATGGGTATAGCTTAACGTGTAAATCTAGCGTTAGTAGGTCAGGTGTATTATATTAATGCAATGTTAATAACCTTTCTTCTAAGTAGTGCCACCTATTATTGTAATATTTGTGGGTAATTGTAGTCACTACTCGGCTCGTTTCGTCATTACTCGGATATAAAAGCAAACGGGGGTAACGACGAAAGATCATTCTCAGTTCGACTATCGTCGGGAGCATACGTCATTGTAGCGCTCTAGGGTAGCTAATTCTTATGTGAGAATCAGAACTTTTTTAGAACATAATATTTGTTCGGAAGTAAAATAAATGAGTTTTCCAAATTGTTTGGGTTTATTTTGTATAAATCCTGCAATAGTCATGATTTTTATTTAATTACCTTCGCACCATAGATCCTCAGCTTCCTTCTGCACGTAAATGGGGTCACCGATTTCGACCTCGATCTCGTCGTGGTGCCTGGGGTTGAACTTGTGCAGGCCCCGATGCGTGGCCTCCAGCATCTCGAGCTGGCTGTGGGGGACCGTGGTCATGTTGCCCGCGAAGTTCATGCCGCTGATACTGCAGCTCGATGACGGCGACACTGGAAAATGTTCTAAATACATTTATGAGACATCTGTTTGGCATTGAGACACAACACAACAATACCAACTTCAAAAGAATAAAATATGCTTTTGTTTTGAAGTTGATTTTGGTTTTAGTTATTTTTTATTTTATTTTCAACTTTAGTAGTTACGGAAATAAATAAATGAAACATGTGTTACATTTATTTAGTTGCATAGTTGTTCATGTCATGTTTCTTTTTAAGGTTAATAATTAATTTTGTTATATACCCTCTTATTTCTAAACGATACAATCGGCCATTTCCGTAATTGAATAATAATATTATATTTTTATTTATTCAGTCATTAGCTCCTGTTGTATATAGTTCTCTATAATTTACCATAATTTTATGCAACAATGTTTATATATTTATGATGTGTTAATTGAGTAGGTTATAATTCAAAATCTCCCAATTGTATATAGATAGGTTGGTAGAAGCGATAGATTTTCAGTGTTCGATTTAGTTTATTACATGCATCACTTTAAATACAATCTTTTAATGTAAAATATTATCTAAAATTCAAATAAAATAATAATGTGAGGATGCCAATTGAAAATATACTAAGGCATATTGGCACAACCGGTAACAGATTAAAGAAACTTATTTCTTATACTGTAAAATTATCGGAGGGATGGCGAGTTGTTCTAAAAATGTATTTCGAGTATCAAATGTATTTAAGCCGTAAGTTTCATGATTATTTATTTCTCTATTTTTTGGATATACTACGTATGATGTGTGTATGTATGTGTATATATGTATGTATGTATGTGTATATTGTTTAAGATGCAATGCTTCGCAATGATGTAATGTCTGCCGTGACAGTACCTTATGGGCTCAGCGGAAGATCAGCGCTGGTTTTAAAAGACCAGCATTATGCTGAGTCTGATGCCCCTTTCAGGACAAGATTATGTTGTTAGTTTTAATTTTTTTTTTAACAATTGTAACTACACTACACCAATGTAATTTGGCTTGAATAAAATTATTTTCTTTCTTCTTTCTTTCTTTCTTTCTCTGATTATAAGCATAGTGACCAGTTGCTGTTCTTTTATTACCCTACATAAACCCTTTTGGGTTGTTGCAAGTATTTACACATGTTGTACGTGCTAATATTACAATATTCGAGGGTTGCTCTCGAGTTCCCTATAGTCCACAGATCAGATCCTAACTTGGTTACAATAAGACCACCTCGGCAATATACTCTTTCAAATAAATAAAAAATCAAAATCGGTCCACAACTGACGGAGAAATCCCGTAAGTAGCAAACAAAAAAAACACGTAGTCGAATTAGAACCTCCTTCTTGAAATCGGTTAAAAAGGATGGTATGGCAATAATATTGAATAATGTTGCAATAATAAAACTGTATTTTATGCAGCAGCTTTGCTCAGGCTTTTCTACTATTTTTTTAAACATTTTATTTTGTCAAACATGTTTGAGATTTATGTAGCTTTGTTGTATTGTGAAGTTTAGCATATCTCGTGGTTATCACGACACCAAATTTCTTTTTTCGTGCTTCGAGTCCATTAATCTTTTGAACGGTAATTATATAAAATATTTAAGTAGATTCTTAAAATAATAATAATTACAAAAATAAAAACTTCGTTTAAAAAAACCGACTACAAGAACTAAAAAACTAAAATGTATAAAATAACTTATTTCTAAAGCTATTATTATTAATATATGTTATCTAAAACATCTTAAAGTCGGTGCTTAGTAATTTTCAAAATATAGTAAGCACCGACTTCAAGATGTTTTAGATAATATATATTAATAATAATAGCTTTAGAAATAAGTTATTTTATACATTTTAGTTTTTTCGTTTTTGAAGTCGGTTTTTTTAAACGAAGTTTTTATTTTTTATTTGTTACTTTTTAGTGTCTAGCTATGTATGGGTGGACCTACGAATGGTGCCGCGCTTCTTAAAAAATATAGGTCCCAAGAACCGGAAACAAAAAAATGTTCGTAAAATGAAAACTACTGGGCCAAACTATGTCAAATTTTTAGGGGACCACATGGCAGCTATTCCGCGCCGAACAAAAAAAGAATCACGTAAATCGAATCATAAATCTCAGAGTAATCGGTGTACATATGGAACGGAGTGAAAATTATTTTCATGAAAAATGTTCATAAAATGAAAACTACTGGGCCAAACTATGTAAAATTTTTAGGGGACCAATTAGAAGCTATTCCGCGTCGAACAAAAAAAGAATCACGTAAATCGGATCATAAATCACGGAGTAATCGGCGAACATACATAAAAAAAGCAACAACAAAAAAACCAAAGATCCCGACGAATTGAGAACCTCCTCCTTTTTTCGAGGTCGGTTAAAAACATCAAAAACCCGCCGTCAGAAAAGACAATTTCAAGATAATGCATTGAAAAGATTGAAACGAGAATGAGAATGGAAGAAAACTATAAATAAAGGTAAATCTACTTCGGTTTAATATACTATATTAAGAGCTGAAACCCTAAGTTAAATACCAGCATTAGGTTTAGTAACAGGCGGGACCTAATAGCAAATTATAAACCGAAAGAAAACTAATGCCTGCTCCGCTTGCTACTAAATTCAATTCGGAAATTTAACTTAGGCTTTCAGCTCAGCCTACCCTGGATATAGATAGGTCCCGTGTGGTATTTAAACAGATGATATTGCAATAATTTTAGTAAGAATATATTGTCTCTTTATTTTCAGAAGTAGGTACTATGTGAATAGATTTTGCAAAGTCCAAAGAGCTCTCAGTAAAGGTCACGTCAAAGAGTGGGCGGGTGTCTATTTTTGTCATTTACCACCTACTCTTTCTTTATTTGTTTGTTTTCAGAGCTTTGTAGGGGCTTCTATATCAATTTTTAAATAAGCCAGCAATAAACATGGTTCCTATTCTAGGATCCAACTTTATATCTGCTGTTTAATTAGTTTAGTTATATCGCAAACACTATTTATCCACGTTGGATTCCATCAACTCACAATGTTTGCTAAAGATGACGCAGTATACAATTTTTATTAGAGATTTTTTATAGTAAACAGTCTTTTATAACCGTGCCATATATCTATACTCATACAATATGTATTAGATTTTAAAACAACAGCTAGATGTATATAAGTTTTAAATAGTTGTAAGTTTTGAATACATAGAATGTTTAGTATTTTTTAGTAATCGCACAGTTATAACGGGAATGGAGAAAGTTTTTTATTTTGTATTTTATGATTTGTAGGCAAACTGGCAAACAGTTTACTTGGTGGTAGGTGGGTACCGTTGCCCATAGACATCTGCAACGCGAAGGGAGACGGTGCGTTTCCTACCTCGTTAAGACTAAGTACCTGTTTACGCCCTTTTGAAGAGCGCCATATTGTAGCACTTTGGGAAAACCGCGGGAGGGAGTTCATTCCATAACTTACATATGCACACATGGGATGAACGAGCGTGCGATATGTCCAGTGAAGGAGTTTTAAGCGTCTAGAAAGTGAGGAGGAACTCCCAATCGCCGGCGAGTATTGCGATGATAGAATGGCGACGTAAACAAGAGTCAAAGGAGACAAAACAGTCCACAGCCAGGTGGTAGGCTATTTACCCGACTGAGTAGCTACCACCCCTGGTCTGGACTATGCCACCATACAACTTTGAGTTTTGTTCCGGCACCAGTGGCCAGGTTACAGTTCACGCCTCAAGGCCGGCAGCACATTGGCGACACCTCTGGTATTGCTAATCTATATAGGCGACAGTTACCACTTTCCATCACAGTCGGACCATCAGCCTGTCTGCTGCGCTTCAGCAATAAAAAAAGGCACCAGACCATTGCTCACCAGTGCACTCCCCGTTGTATAGACGGTAGAACACGCTTAGAACGCCAGCGTCCCTTCTAAGGGACTCTAAAAGACTCTAAACTGTCTGTAATTACGAAATGTTCAACAATACGAAACGCTCGGTGCTGCTAGTAGTCTAGTGAGAGCAGATGATACTGAGGTGCACCAACCTAAAGATGGGAGCACATGGAAATATAGAATATTAATTCTGGCATTTACTCGTCTAGCTAGCTACCGCCTCTAGTCTAGGGCATGTCGCCATAACAGACGTGATTTCTGTTCAGGCATTAGAAGCCAGTCTACAGACAGAAATAACTATTTAGCCAGTAGGAAATACAAAAATCAAACATAATTTAAAGACTAAAATGGTATAAGTAATATCAGAGCACTAACAGAATTATAATAGTCGTTTGGTAGTTCGTTTAAAACTCATTTTGGTAAGCAAGCTAGTATAGATAACGTGACCATACGTCCCGATTTGGGCGGGACAGTCCCGCTTTCAGGCAGTCTGTCCCGCTGTCCCCAGCGAGGCCGCCATAGTCCCGCTGTCCCCAGCGAGGCCGACATAGTTTCGGTTTTGCAAACAGACCAAATGATAAATTTATTTCAAATTCCACTTATTTTTAGCTGCTTAACAAACTTGAAACAATCGTTTTCAAAACGAGCATAATAACTGTTTCTACTCTGGGTGAGGCGTTTCAAGTTTAGTAAACAGCATAATAAAAATTGGTGAAATTTAAGCCTGCATTTTTCTCCGTGTACTATTTTGTGTTTAGTGCATTGATTATTTTGTGTTATTCTATCTTATATAATAAAATACTTAGAAGACACTAAAAACTTTTTTTTATTATATAATGCCGCAGATGTCCCGCTTTGACAAAAATTATAAATGGTCACGTTAAGTATAGAGAACACAAATGTACAGAAGAACTGATTTCTTTAATTAAAAAAAGCATTTAAAAGAAAAACCAAAATTCGTATCTTAAAAGAAAAGTAGGTTTGTTGTAAATACTGACCATGCTGTTGTAACGGTGTCGGCGATATACTCTTCGGTCCAGTATCAATAGGTGAATGTGCAGTACTATGTCCGCTGTCCACGTCGCCTAGGCTTTGGAGTCTTTCTGAATCTGGACTTGAGTCTTCGTCCAGGAGGTATCCACATTTGAGAACCAGTAGAGGGCGTCCGTGACATCCTGGTCGCACTAGCAGACCAGCCAATTGACCCAGTTCGTCCGCTAAAGAAGCTGGTTGACCACAAGCTAATATGGTAGCTGCAAAATAATAACAGATTATTACAATAACCGTTACAAATCCTAAAGAGTGTAAACAACCAAAATATTTGAAAACTAAATACAATGTAAATTTTTATTTTAAGGCACAAGGAAACATAATACTTGTTCAATGTACTTAGATTTTTTATGAATTACGTCTTGCACATTAACCTTACTACTGTTTTAGAATAAATTTTTAATAAAAAAAAATTAAAAATTATTATGGTCATATGAAAATTGGGATAAAAATAAAATGATTTAAACATTTTTATTTAAAAACCTTATATTTTTAAATATCGGTTTTATTATTATTTTGGTAGTACATTCCAAATCACATCAAAAAAGTCTAATCTTTCCAAGCTTTTATTTTGCTCTTGACATTTACACGCCTATCAAGTTACGTGTGGCTTTATAGTAAATTCCACTATAGACAAATTATGTAATTGTCATATTTTATTGTTAGGTGCTCTTAGTGTAATGGTGATGTTTCATCAGTCTTTCATAGCACGGACTGTTAACTGTCAGAAAAGTTACTTTTTTTGAAAAAAAAATCATTTAAACAAAAATTAATACAATAGCTTTATTGTCTTTCTATAAAAAGATAGATAGATACATAACACTTTATTGTACACCAATACAATCATGAACTTAAAGACTAAAATTATATCTTCTTATTAAAAGATTAAATTTTTATATATATACAATACACCTATTAATTGATACATGTGGGTATAATTAAATATTATACTAATACATTGAAATGTATTAATAAAGAAATTCGATTGCTATAACAAATCGAATGGAGATCATTCGAGGCCATAATATGGGTGGGGTATAGATATAAGGCACATTTATTTATTATGAACAAATACGAAATTTTTTAAATATAGGTTATAAGGGTAAGGGTGCGAAGCGAAACGAAGCTAAGCTAAGCACTCGCCTTAGGCTTCGTGGTTATTTTTTTTTTATAACCTCCCAAAAATAATTTTATATCTCAAGTAATAAATAAATGTGCATTATATCTATACCGCAGCCCATAATATCACAGACCACTGTTCGAGCTGCCAAAGTAAGATAAATGGTCGCAAAGATTAATCTAGTGTTACGCGATGTCCATCACAGCAGTTATAAGAACCATAGATTATATTAATATCACATAGATAATCTTCATAGATAATAATATTATTATGTAGGGTAGTTTTCGTAGTATTTTCGTATAAAAGGCGGTGTGGCGTGTAGACGGTGTTCATTGCTTATTGTGTGTTAAAGGAGTAAACTCTGCCCAAATAGTTGATATTAGGTATATTTGGTACTTTCTTGCCCAAATCTCTGCAAGGCTTTTTACACTAGCTTTCATATACGCATTTAATGCAAAAGAGTTTTTGATAGAGCGTTTTGACTCTGTAGAACTGCATAAGTTTTAAAAGGTATTTATTTGCATTTTAATGTTGTGCTGTGGATATAGAAAAAAACAATGTTTAATAATGAAAAACAATAGAAAAGAAAATATAATTAACAGCTATAAAATGAAGAATACAAAAATGGTCTACCCTTTTTAATATTGAGATCTTTATCAGTCATAGTAATCTTAATATATATAAATTACGTGTCACGTTGTTTGTCCGCGATGGACTCCTAAACTACTCAACCGATTTTAATCAAATTTGCACACCGTGTGCAGTTTGATCCAACTTGAAACATAGGATAGCTTACATCTTAATTTATAGTCGCAAACTTTTAGGAATTCAGAAAATATGGCGATACGACCTTCGCCGGGTCAGCTATTAAAAATATAAATTAATGACTCTACGTAGAGTTTAAACTTTTCATACGATTACTTGACGTAATGATTGAGTTTCTCAAAAATAGAATAGGAGAGCGTACATACCAACTTTGTACGAGCGTACAAACTTATAGCCTTATAAGTTTGCACAAATAATATAAGTCAAATAGCGCATTAATTTCGTCTGAACAGAGATGTAATTGTTTATATTTGGCGCATTCATTTATATGTAAATAATATTACATTGTATTTATTACACCGCGTGTCCGTATTCCTATTGTAATGATAAAACATTATTTTATGGTAAAATCAGTAAATGAAATAAAATTAATAAGCCTCCCTTTCCAGAATATAAATTTCCCACTCAAAAGGTAGTTTAGGAATGAATTGGGTAGACGAAAACACCCATAAATAATATCTTCGCAATAGCATTGAAACAAGAATGAAAACAAAATCAAAAATAAATAGTCGCTTTGGCGCAAATGCAGTCACGAGTGCCAGCTTCATTATTTATAAACGTATTCATTGTTATTTTACAAACGCAATAAACAGACATAACAATGTAACGCTTACTTACATTTCTTGTTCTTGGGAATCTCTGGAAGTTTTCGCCGTCTTCTTTCGCCAGTTGTAAAGTTTTGGTGTCTCGGGCTGCGCTGCAAATCCGGCCCGTCCGCCCGAGGGGTCGGAGACGAGGCAGGCTCGGGGGCTGCGTTGGGCCCCTCGGCCTCGCCGACGCATCCTCTGTCATCTTCTGGTGACCCCTCACTCTTGGAGGATGGTGAATCATCCTCCAATCCAACATTTGGCACTAGCCTTTACAAATAAAATATAATTTATTGTATAAACTGTCAGAAACATTAAATCACAGAAAAAAATACAGGCAATTTGCAATATCAAACAGAAGTACAAATAATGTCAGTCAAATTCAAAATAATTCCGTTATACATTCTCTAACTCGTCATTAATAGTAGCTATATTTCTAGTAGTTTTAGTCTAATTAGATAGATACATATATAAAATGTACAACTAAATAGGTAGATTATTAAGCAGATCACTGCCAGCGGGGAGCGTGCCCAGAAGGCTGGCTGCATTGCATTATATTGGCTCATATTTCACCAACAAAAAAGTATTGCCATACAGCGTGTCTATGTTTAGAAACTTATTTGGTCAGATGTATGATTCGAATTCTGATTCATCGAACTGCGTTTCCGATTTTCTTTAAGCTCACGTGACAATTAGCATGTTACGTTGAAGCAACCGTGACTTAGGTTCTAAGGCATACAATGGCTTGAAATCGAATAAGTAAATTACTTACGAATAGAAAGGCGTTGGAGCCTTTATATGTTGTGGCAATCTATCAAAAACACGGCGAAATTCCTCAAATTCGCTGTCAGCCATCGCGGCACCTGATTGTTGAGTTGAAGGAATGCCGCATGCGCGAGCATGTCCCCGCGGCTCTATCGACCGACACTGAAGGTCCGATGTGGAACCCTAAAACGTCCAACCGCTGTGCGCATGTGCTGGGACATTGCGCGCGCAACGCACCCCTAAAGAGCGCAGGCGCGCATGCATCAACTTAAACAGCAGCCAGGAGAATACAATGAACCTGATGCATCAGCGGGAAACCCATTCAAATATACCTACAATGAATGACGACCCATTACTCAAAATAGAGTAGATGGCAGTGTAATCAATTGATATACTTGAGTTTTCCTCGCGGTTAAGCTGCGGGTCTAACCCTAATAAATTAATAAGTCTATCTATCTAGAACTATTTTACTTACATAAAAAAATAATTAAGTGTTTATATATCGCGTAGTTAGTATATGTATGAACCTTTCTTGAAAAATTATCAAACTTATGGTGAAAATCGCTTAGTAGTAAAACTCCGTTGCGTAGTTTAAGTGGAGTTAGCAGCCCATAAATGTTCCACTGCAGGGCTCGGGCCACCTATTTTAGGGGGAACGGACAGTATACATGTTTGTCCAAGGCGGCTTGGCAGGTTTGACATATCGACTATCTCGATGTGCAGGTTGCATCACGATGTTTTCCTTCACCGTTGTAAGCACGTGGTAATTGTGACAATATGCACATTAGGTCAGAAAAGTGCCTAAGTGGTGCATGCGTTCCGGCCAGGATCGAACCCGCGCCCTTTGAGTCCGGGACGCGTGCGCTAGCCATTACGCTACCACCACTTGTGATAAAATAACAGATAGTAATATCAGGAAACTATATTTAGGTAACTAAAACTAACACTCAGTGGAGTCATAATCCAGTCTTAAAAGCCTCTTAGTCAGTGCTTTTTACACGCTTTATATTAGCTTCACTTGTATGTCAGTCAGTATGTCTGTAACCGACCCCTAAATTTGACCGACTTCCCGTTTTCCGATTGAGCTGAAATTTTGCACGTATGTGTATATCGCGTGACAATGCAATAATATGGTACCATGGAGCTGATCTGATGATGGAGTCGGAAGGTGGCCATAGGAACTCCTGTACTAAACAAGATAGACCCTTCGTGTTTGGGCCCGTATGTTTATATCGCGTGACAATGCAATAATATGGTACCATGGAGCTGATCTGATGATGGAGTCGGAAGGTGGCCATAGGAACTCCTGTACTAAACAAGATAGACCCGTCGTGTTTGGGCTCGTTTTACTTGTCTTGGCTAGCACTCTGCTGCTACATGATATGCAGGATCTCAAAAGCTTGTATTTAAAAACATTTAAACAAAAATCAACTAAAAAATGAAAAATAAATAATAGTTTAAAAAAACTAAAAAAAACACGCTTTTATAAAAAATCCAACTAAAAAAACAAAAAATAAAATTTAATATAATATAAAAAAGCGTGGGGTGTATTCAATTAATAATATAATATCTTAAAAAGCGCTTTGAATACACCCCACGCTTTTTTATATTATATTAAATTTTATTTTTTGTTTTTTTAGTTGGATTTTTTATAAAAGCGTGTTTTTTTTAGTTTTTTTAAACTATTATTTATTACATTTAGATTTCGTTAAGGGACATATTAGGTTGGGGAGAAAGATTCTTCATATTTTATATAAAAACTCAAAAGGTTTTTTTATAAAGTTTATTTACATTTGACTAAAGTATGTAGGTGCCATTTTGTTGGATAACTTTTTGCCATCTTGTAGGTAGGGACGTGATCCCATTGCTATGAAAATTTTGGGGTGACAAGTGGTTTTGGCAGTCCTCTCGTGATGTTAACCTGACACTGCCTAAGGAATTCTGCAGAGACCGAAACAGGTGAAAATCTGAAGGTGCAAGGTCAGGACTATACGGCAGATGCATTAACACCTCCCAGCCAAACTTTCGTAATTTTTGCTGAGTGGCTAAAGATGTGTGAGGTCTAGCGTTATCATGGTGAAAAACCACACCCCTTCTGTTGATTAATTCCGTCTGCTTTCTCTCAACTTTTTGCTTTAATCTCATCAGTTGTTCGCAGTACAGTTCAGAATCGATGGTCCTGCCTGGACATAACAGCTCATAATGAATAATGCCCTTCCAATCCCACCATACACACAGCATCACCTTGTTGCGAGTTAACCCGGGTTTCGCCACAGTCTGTGAAGCCTACCGGCCTTGGGCATGATCTTTTTCGCACGTTTTTGTCGTACGTGATCCACTTTTCATCACCAGTTATCAGCTTCTTCAAAAATGGTTCGCTTTCATTACGTCGTAATAAAGAATTACAAATGAGTACACGGTTCATTAGGTTTCTTTCAGTGAGCTCATGAAGCACCTAAATATCGAGCTTTTTTGTGTACCCAGCTTTTTTCAAATGCGCTAAAACCATTTTGTGTTCAATTCCCAGTTCTCCAGCTACGTAGTAACTACTAATATGCCGATCTTGCTCCACTTTTTCAAAAATGGCATCAATTTTGTCCGTAACAGGGCGACCAGAGCGACGTGCATCTTTGATATCAAAATTTCTGGATTGAAAACGCTTAAACCAAATTTGCGCTACTCTCACAGATACCGCATTAGGTCAGTATAAATTTTTTTCGCGGCTTGTGTTGCATTTTTACTTTTATTGTAGTAAATTTTTAAAATGTATTGAATTTCTTCATTAGATTCACTCATTTTAACAATAAGAAAAACAAATGAAAATCACACATTTTCCTAATTTGAATGGAATTGTCTTCTTTAAAATTAAAACTTTTTATGATACCAAAACCAGCCAGATACAAATGGTATAATAGCCAAAGAGATCTTATTACAAGTTCATACATACTATATGCGAAGAGACTTTTTCCCCAACGTATTATATCAATTCGATTTTGTTGTATAAATAACTTCTTAGAAAGTAAAAGGATGTATAACAAAAGGCTGTTGTAACAGTGTCATAATGACGAGATTTTTCTAAGAAATCGTAATTTGGATAGACAGACAACTTGAAAGATTATGCTTACCCATTAACGTCGACGCTTATGAAATAGACCATTTCCAATTAACAAAGTATTTGTCTTCAGGTGGAATCGCTAGCATATAATCGTATCTCTATCCCTCAGAATACCATCATATTTTCTTGAATAAGACTTCTAAATCTGTATGTGTCTACTAAATTTCGTGTGGGTTTATTCCCAAGTCTGTGAAGAAGAAATAAAATTAAAAAATTTAAATCTATGGAAGGGGCGTCCTCACATTTGTACAATGAATTAAAAAAAGAGAAGTAATGCGATTTTATTTAAACTAGCAGTTTCCGAACGGATTGAAATGAAACTCAAAACAGTTAAGTTATATCCCGAACTTAGGATATATATAGATAGATAAATAACATTTTAATATACACCATTACAAAAAACTTACGACCTAGTATTATTGTAATTGTGTCCCAATGAGCGACCTTTTAATGTTCACATTCATATTCCATACCTATATTTTTTTCTTTTATTTAGTCATATAATCGATAAAAAAACACTACGAGATGAATTAAAAATCAAACACCAATAAAATTTTGTTTAATTTTCTATTGCATTACTCACTCGAAAAAATCTAATGTACCTAATATACTAATACATTAAAAAAAATATGAGCGTCCCTTTAAAATTCAAATTTTGAACTGAAACTTCCAGAAACTTATTATTTTATATTGTAAAGAGATATGAGAGATAAAAATCGGTTATTGGCGATTTTTGAAATCTTAAAAATTTGGAACGATCAATTAAAAAAAAATTTGAGCTGTTCTTTGGCGGGAGTTCATAAAACATCAAAAACTATCATGTTTTCACACGCGACTCAAAAACAAAAAAGTACAAGCACTCATGGTGTAAATATTTCATATTGATTTTTTTTAAACATATTGTTACGTGCGAGCGGGGTTACGCACTTATGGATTGGAAGAAAACACCAGTTTTTAATTTAAAAGCTTTTATTGACTTACACAGCCGCACGTAGTACCTCTCTGTAGGGTTGCCCCTATACGCACGACCAACGATGCACAGTCCCGACGATAAGTTGTCACACCCTCAATACCGTCGCCGATATTGCGCGGACCACCTCCAATATTATCGCGGGTAACTCGCTTCTGGTTCCTCCTTCGAACTACGCTAAACACCTCCTTCGCGTATCTGTCCACCAAACTTGTCACTAAATTCACCACTTAATCCGTCTCTGTACTCTATTAACCTTCTCTGATAACCCTTTAGTATCGCACTTGTCGTTTCACCGTCTTGAACTGAACTCAACTTTAAACTGCAACTTTCAACTCTAAACTGCCCGGTAGGCGCGCCTTACGCTGTTTATATACCCGGAAGAATTTTCTAGAAACCATCTATCTATCTCTGTCTCTTCCTTCCCGAACCTTCTGTTCGGGAACTTTCGTTTATACATCTATCCCTTTCTAACATCTATCTATCTCTTTCTCTCTTTTGTCGTCTATCTCTTTCTAACATCTATCTATCTCTTTCTTTCGTTTATCGTCCATCTCTTTCTAAATATATCCGTCCTTGTCTTTTCCTTCTAGATTGTTCTGGATGTTTCGAAAAGTTCTAAAACTAACTAGATGGTTCTACCATCATTCGCCACACTACCCCCTCCTAAAACGTGCTCGTCCCGAGCATCGTTAGAACCATGAAATTTCGCAAGTCGATCTACATGCACTATTTTTGCAGGGCTCCTTGATGATTTCCGAATTCGATAAGTGACATCATTAATCCTAGTGACTACTGTGTAAGGTCCTTCCCAACTTGATTGCAATTTTGGAGATTTTCCTTTACGTCGAACAGGATTATAAAGCCAGACTAATGAGCCTTCATCAAAGTCCCTTAAGTTAGCACGTCTATCGTAACGGGTTTTCATCCGTTCACTGGCTTGTAGATTTTCTATTCTCATATGGTCATGAATTTCTTCTATCCTCCTTCGTAAGTCTTGTACATAGTCCGAAACACAACCTGGAGTATTAGGCGGACATCCTGAAAGAAGTTGAACTGGAAGTCGAAGTTCCCTTCCAAAATTAGCACGAGCTGGCGTTGTGGAAGTGCTCTCATGAACAGCCGTTCGATATGCTAGAAGAAAGAGGGGAATGTACTCATCCCAGTCTCGTTGATGAGAATCCACAACCTTTGCCAGATGCCGTTCTAAAGTTTGGTTAAACCGCTCTACCATTCCATCGGATTGTGGGTGATACGGAGTAGTTCGAGTTTTGTGTATTCCAAGTATCTTACAGGTTTCCTGGAAGACTTGAGATTCGAAATTGCGACCCTGATCACTGTGAATCTCCAGGGGTAAACCAAATCGACAGAAAACTTCTTTCGTTAATTTATCCGCTACTGTAGTTGCTTCCTGATTCGGAATTGCAAAAGCTTCCGGCCACTTAGTAAAATAATCCATAACCACCAAAATGTACCGATTTCCTTTATCTGTCGAAGGAAATGGTCCCGCCACGTCAATTGCAATTCGTTCCCAAGGGGCACCAACGTTGTATAATTTTAATCTACCTCGACTTCGTGTTTGGGGTCCTTTCACAGAAGCGCACCTCGTACAATTCCTACACCATTCCTCGACGTCTTCCCTGCAATGCAGCCAGTAAAATTGTTGACGCACTTTCATCAAAGTCCTTTTCACACCAAGATGCCCTCCTGAAGTGCCGTCGTGATACGCCCGTAAAATTTCCGGGATTTTAGATTTAGGCGCTACTATTTGCAAATGACTTTCATTACCAGATGGACTCTCCCATTTTCGACATAATAGTTCTTCATTAAGCACCAGGCTATTCCATTGCGCCCAATAGGCCTTACTTGTTGCGCTAAGACCAGCAATATCACTCCAATCAGGTCGAGATCTATTAGCCTTTTTCCAAAGCAATATGGGTTTCAGATCTTCATCTTCCTCTTGTGATTTTCGTAGAACATCTTGACTCCACTCATCATTAAGAGCGTCCGTTCTTATTGCTTTAATATAAATAGCACCATCTTTATCCTCTTGCCTAATACAATGCTTGCAATCCTCTGAACACGGTCGCCTAGATAAAGCATCAGCATTTCCATGACTTCTTCCACTTCGGTGTTCCACCACAAAATCGTATTCCTGCAGTTGTTCAATCCAACGCGCAACTTGACCTTCCGGATTCCTAAATTGCAGAAGCCACTTTAATGCTGCATGATCCGTTCTGACCAGAAACCTTCGTCCTAATAAGTACTTCTTAAAATGCTGTAAAATTTTGACTACCGCTAGCAATTCTCTCCGGGTAACACAGTAGTTTTTCTCTGACTTTGACAAAGACTTACTGAAATACGCTATGACAACTTCCTGGTCTCCTTTCTTCTGAGAAAGTACTCCGCCAATACCTGTATTACTTGCATCACAGTCAACTATGAAATCGTTGACCCTGTCTGGATAGCCAAGTATTGGTGTATTACATAAGCGCTGCTTCAGTTCCTCGAATGCCATTTGACATTCCTGGTCCCAAACAAATGTCCGTTTCTTCTCGGTTAATTTATGTAAAGGGGTTGCCACTTGTGAGAAATTCTTAACGAACCGTCGGTAATAAGAGCAGAGTCCTAAAAATGCGCGAACTTGTGTTTTATCCGTCGGTATAGGCCATTCCTTGACTGCACAAACTTTTGTTGGATCAGTTTCAATGCCGTTTGCAGAAATAACATGACCCAAGTAGTTAACTCGTCGTCTGAAGAAGGAACATTTCTTCAAACTTAGCTTGAGATTTGCGCCTTTTAATTTCTCGAACACCATCTCCAACTTCTTCAAATGATCATCAAAATTTCGACCTACAATAATGATGTCATCGAGATAAACCAAACAAGTTTCTCCTAGTAAGCCCTCTAGGACTCTTTCCATTAAACGTTCAAATGTAGCCGGAGCATTGCATAGTCCGAATGGCATAACCTTGAATTGCCATAATCCTTTACCAGTAGAGAACGCAGTTTTCTCCTTATCCCTTGAGTCCATCTCTACCTGCCAGTATCCACTCTTCAAATCTAGGGTAGAAAACCATGTCATACCATTCAAAGTGTCGAGAGTGTCATCTATCCTTGGTAAGGGATAACTGTCCTTTTTCGTGACATCATTCAATCGACGGTAGTCTACGCAGAACCTAGTGGTTCCATCCTTTTTCTTTACTAAAACCACAGGAGAGCACCACGGGCTAATAGATGGTTCGATTACTCCATTTTGTTCCATTTCCTGATCATGTCATCAACTTCCTTTTCTTTAGCAAATGGAACTCGACGTGGTCGTTGTCGGATCGGATGTTCATTCCCAGTATTAATTCGGTGCCGAACTAATCCGGTTCTGCCAATATCCTTGTCGTCCTTTGAAAACATTTCAGAGTATCGTTGTAATAGAGTTTCGGCCTTTGCCATCTGCATGGCTGTTAAATCCTCTTTACAACCTTCCATAATTTTACTGAAATCTATTCCGCTATTTTCCCGGAAGCTGTACACTCTACCTCCGCTGCCACTTTTCATTGGGATTTCCATGGCTCCACACTTGAGAATACCCTTCTGTATGTCAAGGTTACACTGATGATTTCTGAGGAAATCCAGTCCAATTATGCAATCATCCATAATGTCGGCTATTATCGCTTGTTGCCAATAAAGCTTGTCACCAACCTTGATAGCTACTTTTTGCTCCCCTTTTACTGGTACACGCTGGCCGGTAGCCGTCGTGAGCTGAACCGTCTGTCTTTCATTAGTTACTTTACCATTTCTCCTCATTAATTGTGGTCCAACTACCGTACGTGATGCTCCAGTGTCTATGGTCAGTAAACAAGCAACTCCATTAACTAATCCATCAACAGTTAGACTGTTCCCATCTGAGCTTTGATAAATCCTTATTCTTGGGGTTATTCGTCTACCAGCCAGCGCCCACCCCGCAGCTCTGACTTTATCTAGTTTTCCTGATTTTCTGACGCCTGTGCACTAGCGTCAGTTCTTTGTCTTCCATAGGGTCGATTTGGGCACCTGCTTCGGAAATGTCCTCGCTCTCCACAGGCATAACATCTGAATGCAAAAGTCCTTCGACCTCCCGTGGAATCATCGCTTGACGTGATCTCACGTATGCGTCCGCTCCTCGAATCTCGGCGAACAGCTTCTACCTCTAAAGCGTGTGCTAAGGCATCCTTCATGTTATCATGGTGGCCTAACCGGACAGCTGCTCTTATCTCAACGTCAGATATGCCGTCCACAAACGTTTGCAGGAGTATGCTGTTAACAAGTGTCGAAGGCGAACTCTGATATGCCTTTCGCACCAGCTTCTCCACCTCCAGTGACCACTGCTGCAGCGATTCATTAGGTCTCTGATAGCGCTCTCGAAGTTGGGCTCGAAACACGTGCTCTAAATGAGAGTCACCAAACCGTGATTCCAGAGCTTCCATTAGTTGCTCATAAGAGGCATCCTTGCTGACTGCCTCCAACACATTCGTTGCTTTATCCCGGAGTCCCAAAACAAGCGCAGTCCTAGCTTGTTCACTATCCCATCCATTCATCTGTACCACCGCTTCGAACTGCCGCCTATAAGCTGCCCATGAAGATGCTCCATCATAAGGAGGTGCCTTAAAATTCATGGCAGATGGAGTTGTCACCGTTGAGATTGGCACACCCCTAACCTTTATTCTATGCAAATCTTCTTCCATAGCTGAAATTCGTTCCTCATGCCCAGACAGACACTCTTCATGTACCTGAAGCTTATTTCTTACCTCCTGAACTGCCTGTGCACTATCTTTAATAGCCTCTAGAATGCTGCCTTCACTGGTCCTCTGATCTTTCCCCAGAGCAAGCAGTTGTTCTTCCACGGCGCGCAGCTGATCCTCCTGACGGCGTGCTTGCTCCTCTTGGCGGCGAGCTTGTTCCTCCTGACGGCGCTCTTGTTCTTCCTGACGGCGGGCTTGTTCTTCTCGACTGCGGGCTTGTTCTTCCTGCATCGCTCGCAGCTGCTCGAACAATGCCCAGAACTCCGATTTAGGGGGCTGCGTACTTGATGGGTCTGTTGAAGTCCCCTCAACAGGATCGTTTAACTCTCCAGGGTTTTCTTCTACAGAGCTCTCCAGTTCCAAATTCTCTTGTTGCTGGGCGGCAGCCCTAGCTCGAGTGTTGACGCCGTCTCTTGGCATTACTGGCATTTTATCTTCCAATCCCACTTCTGACACCAAATGTTACGTGCGAGCGGGGTTACGCACTTATGGATTGGAAGAAAACACCAGTTTTTAATTTAAAAGCTTTTATTGACTTACACAGCCGCACGTAGTACCTCTCTGTAGGGTTGCCCCTATACGCACGACCAACGATGCACAGTCCCGACGATAAGTTGTCACACCCTCAATACCGTCGCCGATATTGCGCGGACCACCTCCAATATTATCGCGGGTAACTCGCTTCTGGTTCCTCCTTCGAACTACGCTAAACACCTCCTTCGCGTATCTGTCCACCAAACTTGTCACTAAATTCACCACTTAATCCGTCTCTGTACTCTATTAACCTTCTCTGATAACCCTTTAGTATCGCACTTGTCGTTTCACCGTCTTGAACTGAACTCAACTTTAAACTGCAACTTTCAACTCTAAACTGCCCGGTAGGCGCGCCTTACGCTGTTTATATACCCGGAAGAATTTTCTAGAAACCATCTATCTATCTCTGTCTCTTCCTTCCCGAACCTTCTGTTCGGGAACTTTCGTTTATACATCTATCCCTTTCTAACATCTATCTATCTCTTTCTCTCTTTTGTCGTCTATCTCTTTCTAACATCTATCTATCTCTTTCTTTCGTTTATCGTCCATCTCTTTCTAAATATATCCGTCCTTGTCTTTTCCTTCTAGATTGTTCTGGATGTTTCGAAAAGTTCTAAAACTAACTAGATGGTTCTGCCATCATTCGCCACAATATATCATCAGAGCTTTAAATATGATTACATTCCATAACGATGAAATGCTGGTACATGGTTGACGTAATCGCAATTTCCATTTGAAATGGCAGACCGAAGACCAAATATAAAGAATGTCAATACGAACTGGATGCGGCGAGCGGCTTACCGTGTTTACGGAGCACTCCAGACGTGCCTTGACAACGTCCTGGGGGATGACCGGCGTTCATGTACAAGTGTACACATACAAGCCGCAGCACATACTTCTATCGATATGAAGCAGTCACATTGTGAGTTTTTAGCTTCATTTAATAAAATTTTAACCGACTTCCAAATGGAAGCGATTCTCAATTCGACCGTGTTGTGACCGTCAATTGTAAACCGATTTTTTATATATTCGAGAAAGCAGACTCCTGATCCCACTTTCTAGGTCTGATGACTTGATCCCAGGGAAATCGAGAGCAACCGTTGGTGAATGCGCCTATACTCTTTGAAAGCCAAACTTGTACACGCGTGCAAGTAGCACAGTTTCTGCAAGCGCTTAAATACTACATATTTCTAAAAATCAATTTCATTAAATTCATTTAATTCAAAATCAATTTAAACAACTAAAAAATAGTCAAGATTGGGGAAACGATATTAGTAAAAGAGTGATTTACTTTTGAAGTATAGTGTTACGGCCGAGGTGCCGACAAAGACTAAATCACACCTGCAGCACTGTAGAAACACATTTAATTCCCATTTAGGCATTTGGACTTGTTTTGTTTACTTTGTGATTAGAAAAACAGCCCATTGTGTATTGTAATCTTTTATGGCAGTCATTGGCCAGGTGTGATTCTAGGAAATTCGGTCGACGCGGCCGATCAGACATATTGCATCCGTGCAGTATAAAGCAATGCATCGATTGATGGACGAGGTAGTCAAGCGATAACCACTAGCGAATCAAGACGAATACTACATTCGGTAATCTATTTAGTGACAGAATTGGCGCGTATTATAATATTTGTACCTGTGTTATACGTGTTTGTATAGTTCTAATAAACTCTTTAGTAATTCTAACGGCATTTTAATTCGAGTCCTGCAACTTGTAACAATATTATTGAATTTAATTATCGGAAGCCCGATTTAAAATTAATGATAATATATGCTGCTTGCGGAGAGAGAGCAACAAGGACAGGTTTGGGGGGAGTTAACAGATATACAGACAGACAACAAATTTGCTATATAATATGTAAAAATAAATATAAATACCACTTTTTTCGATGAACTGCGGTAAATACGTAGTATAAAACTTATCGGGGGAACATGTTGTTGGAAGAGTTGGGTGTACTTGGCAATGCTCCAAGTTTGTACGCAACTCAGACTGGCTTTCTCAAAGGATAGGTTTAAAGTGAGACAGTTTTAGCTCCACATGCTCATCATTACGTCTTGAAAATATTTTTTTAAATATTGTTACAACTCAGGTCCCGACAAAAACAAAATCCACCTGCATATCTGAAACAAAACACATGTTATTTATTACCTGTCGGCATTTAAACTAATTGTAACTCTTTTATGATCATCTTCTTTTGTTTACTTTGTGTTTAAAACTTGTGATTAGAAAACAACCCATCGTTTTATTGTACTATTTTATGGCAGTTTGCGGCCGAGTCATTAGCAAGGTGTGGCGGATTAATTATCGACTTACATACGTACACATTGCATTTGTGCAGTATAAAACGATGACCTGATGGAGGGGGAGGCAGTCAAGCGAGAACCACGATAGAAGCGAAACGTGTGTACTACAATCGGTAATCTAATAAGTGACGGACTTTGCGCGTTTTATTGAATTACAACCTTCTGCATTACGTTTGGATTTGTTGTGTTCGGTTATATTTGTACATGTGTTATATGTGTTTGTATAGTTCTAATAAACTCTATAATAATTCCAACGGCATTTTAATTCGAGTCTCGCAACTAGTAACAATATTATTTACCTGAGAACATAATGATTGCACCAAGCCAGTGTTAGCTTTCAACGATAATCTCTCTATAAAAAGTCTACATTTAGTTCTCCTGACTAACTTGAACGTTAAACTTATTTTTTAACAAATATCAATTTAAATGAAAGTACAGTTATGGAAGAAAATAAGAAGGAAAAATGAAAAACACCCAGTTAAATATGTAACTCGCAACACAATGTTATCACAGATAGAGTCACCAATGCTTTTTGTTTTTGTATAAAATCTTAACAATTCAATCAGTCTTATTAACCTAACCAGAAATTAATGAAATTTACATTATTGAAAAGAAGCTAATTAAGAGCTTATTTGGACCTACTTATGCAAAATGGAACCAACCCACATACTAACAGTTTTGAGAAAAATCCTTTATTATTAAAATTTTGCAAAAAAAAAAATTTTGAATGTTGTATGTGGTATTTTTTTCCAAAATATAGACACATTTTTTGTATGCAAAATTTTAATAAAAACGGCCTTTTCTCAAAACTGTCAGTATGTGGGTTGGTTCCATTTTGCATAAGTAGGTACATTTCAATTCAAAAAATATCTTTTAAAATAACATGTTTTATATAAACTAACTGTCAATCTCACAACATACATACACATCGCCGCAAACTTAATTTGAAAAAACTAACTGTAACCAATACCACAATAGCCAACAAATTTCACTATCGGAATTGTACCAATTACAAAGGAGGTCCCCAAGATACAAGTCGACCTAGTTTAGGGACCAATGAGCTTAAAAAACGGTGAATTATGTTTTATTCAGTAAACGATTTTATTTAATAAGGTTTTAAGCGCGGTAATTTATTTAATTTTATAATATCCCGACGTTTCGGCCACTCTTCAGTAGCCGTGATCACGGATGTAGATGTAGATGTCAAGTGTCAATAAGTATTCGCTTTATTTAGCCTACCGCCAACTTGTCCATTTTAATTATTTAGTTTTAATTTTGTTTATGGTTATTTTTTACTCTATGTACCCTATCTAATTTACCACCGCTTTTTTGCTTAAAAAAGGGTCTCGTCAAGTAGTTAGTAGCTATTTAAGATTAGTTTTAATCTAGTCGCCATTATTCATAAACAAGTTTATTTAATTTGGGGTGTTAACAATAACTAAGTTACATAGGTAAGTAAGGATAAGATAATCTATTCATAATATAATTGTTACAAGAAAGAGACTCAATTTTATTAATTACATTTCAGATTCCTTCAGACAATTACGTAATCAACACTTCTTGATATTACAGATATGTTGCAGTATAGCATTTTAGTACTAGTAGTTATGCCATTAATATAAGTATAATAATATTTTTATTTTCTTTTATTGTGTCTTTGTCTTACTGAGTATACACTGTTTGCCATAACTCCATTAACTCTTCGAAAAGTAATTGCGTAAGTAACATATTTTGGTATAAAATTTATTTTAGTTTTTAAGTTTGTGATAATAAATGTTTAGCTAGACGTGTTGCTGGAGAGTTTCTTGCCACTTCTTCTTAACAGCAATAACACGTTGCGAAGCGGTGTACATAGACTAGGAAGTAAAATTGAATTTTAACCTATATTCACCTTCAAAAACTGTTCTCCAGTGGAACTTATTTTGAATAAATATAAATATTTGAATTTGATATATCACCGCCGACGCGTTTTATGTGATTGAGACCACAGAGGGTAGTAGTAGTCGGTGGTAATTCCCGTCAGAGCCCACGAATTGATTGATTAACCCGTCGCCCTGGCGTAAAGCTGCGATATCTGAGGGGCTTTAGTGGGTATCCGCGATTCAGCTGGCTAAAGCATTTTTAAAGTTTTGTAAATCATGGCTAGATAGAAGCAGAGGCTGCCAAAGATGCAAATCATTAAGGCGTGGCCTCGGAGTAAGTAAACTCGGAGCATACCACATGTTTCTCTTCGTACATAATCCTATTTTTTAATAACAATACTACGGACTCGAGGTCCGTACCCTTTTTACAACTTGATTACTGTTACAGTTTTTTGAGTTTATACACGCTTATTGTTATCTTTTGTTATTGGAACGTAGTTCCTTATCGCGCGGTACGAATGAGGGCTAGACGGAAAAAATTCTTACGAAAAAAGTTGTCACGACACTTTTTGAACTTGCCAAGATAAAATGCAGCTTTATGCCCACGCAGTTAGAGTTTAATTTGGAGTACATTATTATTTAAATGTCATGGGTTGCTGACGTACAGATAGCATTTGCGGACATATAGAGTCTTAATGTCATTAAAATAAGGAGCAATATCGCGAATCTGGTTTAAAGTTAAATTTGTTTCAAGAGTCGAATTGCAGGATGTGATTCGATTTTTAAATTGTTTCTTATATTGAAGTAAATAGGATTCAAACTTACTCATTTACTATTTTGTTGAGTGTATACAGGTTTTTTGTAAATAATAAATATGGAACTTCGATCCATCCGGGTGTCCCTTGACACCTCTCGAGTTTTTTGTGTGTGACATTGATTTTGTGGTTTTTATGTTGTGTTGTGTACTACCTTAAGAATAACTTATATAATTTGTATATTTTTTTCTAATTTAAATACATATATACATAATACATTTTAATTGGAATAAAATTTAATTTATTAAATTTAAGATTATATCTTAAAGCACATAATTCGTACTTCAAACAAATTATTCATCTGGATAACACTTCCGAGTGAATGTCTATTCGAATAAGCAACAAGTTGAGTCCTCGCAAGCATCAATAGAACGTCGATTCGACTTAAATGGAAGTGCGAGGCTGGGGGCGTCTCCGGAGAAATCGAATTAAAAGCTTCGTCTGACTACGTTTTGGAGACTTCTTGTTGATTTACACAAATACATTGAAAACATGATGTTAATACATTTATTTATTGTAACATAAAATTAAATACGAACGTAGTTTTTATATTTGTTGGTTCATAGTACATATCTTGGAAAAAATATATGCCGATGGCTAATGGTTTTGATCTTCGGAAGAAACTTCGGATTTTCGCAATTTAATCTTATATCCTACAGAACTTGCCTGCATCCTTGCCGTTTCCTGTAAAGAGTCTGGTTTCTGGCTCCAAGCTATCCCCTCCCCAAATATAGATAGATACATGATACTTCCTTTTTCTTTAGCTATAAACATGCGCTTGGGTTCTCACATATGTGCACCACACACATGCGTCTGTGGAACAGAGGTAATCGGCCCAGGATACTACGGACTTGATGTAGGATGCGACCTGCGTAGATACGTTGGCCGCATCCCAATTTCCCGCACCAAACACGTTTAGATCAGCCGGTACGGCGGCGGAAATAGCTGTAACACTCAAGTAGCGCAAATAGTTGAGATGCTTGCGGCCCAAGGGGTCCTGAGACCATGAGCCTATACCAAAATTTATCAATACGGCTCATTGACTCTTCGGGTGATCAGAAGGCTGGTCCTTACCTCGGACAAGGGATCAGAGTGGCGATTTAGGGGGGGAAATAGCCAGCCTCACCTTACCCATAGTAGACTGTGATCTTCTGAGTCTTGTCTTGACTTAGTCTCGAGGGACTATGGGTAGAATACAATACAAATAAGTCTTCTAATTCAATAAATGTATTAGATTTTCTATAAATTTCTTCAATGAACTAGCTTATGATTTATGTATGTTTTTAACATATTTTTAAAAGAGAGCACTATTTCATGTCGATTCCAACCATTTTCAAAATTAATTATGTTATTCTTTATACTTTATATCGCATGGACCACGCTCGCTTAAAAGGCACCTACTAACGCGGCAGTTGAACGCACAACTAACTACTAATTAAAACAATTAGTATAATAGTACTACTATTTCCTAACATCAGTTGTAATGGTTTACAATAAAGAGTTCTCTATATATTATCTTAAGTATACGCCCCAATCGGTAAAAGATCTATGAGTAGCATACATACATATTGATGTACTGAAGGTTTTAATGAAAGGAGAGAATGTTAATTCGTCTGGGTAACGAGGCGTGAATGACACAGGGTATCTTGGCAACTCGACCAGAATGTCTTTTGTGATATTCATGTAAAGCTATGAGGGCAATATCAGATTTTATTTAACATTTTTATATGCCTTATTTTTGTCCACACACAGCATCTTAACAAACGCTCTCCACGAGATGTTCAGTTTCTTCAAGACCAGTACTGCATTGGCAACGCTCCTGGTATTGCAGACGTCCATTGATGAAGAATTTTGTATCTATAAACTTGAGAAATGATTGGTCTCCCATACAAACTTTCACCTTCGATTTCAACCCAATCTAGTTATTTATGTATCCCCTATCTATGTATCTGAAAACTGCATAAATGACGAAAATGACAAAAATGATCAAAATGACGATATGGCCGATATGACTTAATTACACATTAAACTATACTACAAATGAAACTATACTCAAAATAACAAACATTTATAACTTAAAAATTTACTCCAAATCGGTGTTGTCGTGGAACGTCCCCAAAATGCTGGCCACGTTTCCACGTTCGATGGCAATGCCCTAGGTCCAAGCGAGCCTATTGGTCTTGCAAGACCTCAATTAGACGCATTACGGTCTCGAGGCGATGAGCTCCAGGACCCCACGAAGTTACGTTTTAAATCAACGCTTCTGATCTATATGTTGTTTTAGAGCAAGCTTGGAAACTTCCACACACCGATAATTTTGAAATACCTATAAGCACAAGGTTAACTCATAACGTCTTTCCTCGCCATCCGCGTGTCATAATTGTATGATTATGGATATCTGATCAGAGAAACCAATGGTATGAAATGAGACAGGGTTGGTTTTGCAGCTGAGTTAACACATAAACATGTTTACGATTAATTAATATTTGAATTTCAGATCATGTGGAACAATTTCACATTACATCATATCAGAATATATTTTCACGAGTAAACAGTAAATAAAGACTTCAATTAAAAAGTTCCGTCGGGCTTTGAAACGGGAGTATAATAATTTCGATAATGAACTCACTATAAAATGTACTTTTATTTAGATTTTGCTTCGTTCTTCGTCTTTTCGATCCAGTCGATGATGCAATGCTGTATTTATAAATGAATTAACAAGTTGTATATTGAAGGGGCAAGTGAGTTTATTCTTGACACTTTAATATTTTTTTAATGATTTTTCATATTCATTTTCATGCAGCTTTGTATAAGTACCACCAATGTTGCCAGAGCGAAGTGTATCCAGAAGACCGAATCCAATTTGAATACTAGACTTTTGTGTTCAAAGTATGAAACAGGTCTCTGGTCTCTCCATTCAGATTCAAGTGAATATCTATAATATTATAAAATTCTATACTTGCTTAGCTATTTAAAAAAACAACTGGAATAGATTATATAGTTTTAAACGAAGGACTATACGGTGTATTTTTTTAGATTTCTTGTCTGTTTGATTTCGATGCGGTTTTCGCTGATCGACAGCTAATTTTTAGACTTGAATACCGCGGGAATTTTTTCTGGAAATGATTTAAAATGTCCAGGATTTTATACTGATCGATAGCAAATTCAATGTAATGAAATGTGTAATTTTTTATCCCGGGAATCCCGTGGGAATTTTCCCGGGAGCGGTTTGAATTCTTTTTTTGACACAATTCCCACTAAAACCATAGCTTACATGTTTTTTTAAATGATGCAATAATTTCATATAGTATTTTCAGATATCCATCATCATATAATGTTTTAAAGTGACTATCTTTAAGTTATTAACTGATAAGTGATAACAAGTACATATCCCCTGTGCACCCTTCCCTCCGTGCATAGTTTTAACCTTTGTTTTATAATTAAAAAAACTATGATAATACTACGTTTTAACACGTATAAAATCAAATAAAATACCGCACTTAAAACTATGATACGTAGTTTTAATATGTGTACTGTTCGCGAAACATTAAGAAAATAAAAAAAATCTTTTAAACTTTAAAAAAATTTGGTTAAACAAATTTTAAAGGGTACCTCTAATTTTTCAGTGGGTTAACACACTTGGCATGTCTAAATCACAGTAATCGATTGGTTTTAAACATGGAAAATGAATGAACTGAAAGAGAAATACTACACAAATGAAAGTGATATGAAAAGAAAGTATCTAAAAATAGTTTTATATATCGAAGGAGCGAACAGCAAGAATCGCTTCGGGATAATGAATGATACGGGATGCTCCTTCTCTAAACAATGGTAATAAATACAGCGAACGAATGCTTAACTCCCGCGATGGCCGGAGGACGGAGGCACAGCCTGCCCCTGCCTCCTCTACTCTGTTACACTCATGATTATATTTCGTAGTGTGCGTATGCCCCACAGCCCTAGCTTTTATTCATTGACCATGGTTTCATGAGACAAATAAATTTTTACTTTACTGTAACAACACCTTAAATATTACGATGTGTAAGATGGAGCCAGTATTATAGTAAAAGCAGATCTCCTTGTCACTAGTGTATGCCTTTGTGGAGCGCTGTAGCTCACAGGTAAGGTTTTTTTTATTAATGGCCCGTGTGGCCATGCGCATGCGTTCCCCTAACGTAGTCAGGGTGCTTATCATATTCGTATTTGTATTATCTTGTATGTCTTTCAAGACCACGGGCCATAAAAATGCCCCGGCCATTTGGAGGGCTTGTGTGGAGCCATGGGAAAGCCAACACGTAGAGGCCCCTTCACAAATTTAATGTAAATGTGGCGTGACACTGACTGGCGATTATCCCTGCCTACACCATATAATAATGCACCCAAGGACAAGCCCCGGCCAGTGTAGGACTATTGTGGGAAATGAGGACAGAAAGTACCGGGTTATTGGGGCCAACTGCAAGTGGTACTATTGGTCTTAGTTTAGCTTGAGTCCTAGCTATACCGATCTCCACTCCGTGCCCGCTGTTTAAGGAAAGCACGGGGGGGGGGCTCATATTTATCTCATAGAGTCCAATACTTATGGACTCTATGAGAGAGATATGACCTAGATCCTTACACTAGAAATGGAGAAACTCCGTCAACCTTGAGTTCAGCCCTCTCTTGGCTCAGTTCTAATTTTCACTTTGGAGCTAACACTCTGTACAAAGTCCAAATATACGGCCAGTAATAACAATGAATTGAGAGAATCCTATCTAAGACCAGGATGAGCACATGGCGCGGTGTTTCTCGTCAGAACGATGACAGTCAGTAACCAAAAATGACTGCCGGCCGTATAGCAAAATTGATGGACCGATGTTTTACCTACCATACTAGGCAAGGTCCGAACAGCCATGGAAAACATGGCGGAATATTCACCAGTTACATACATTCTTTTATAACACTGTCTTGTCTCAATAAAGCCGCCATTACATTTTATTGATTAAAGAATGATGTGATTTTTTTGCATGAAAAATAATAATGAATTTAGCTCAAAACAATAAACCACATGCAATAACTTATACGAAAACATACTTATATAACAATGGTTACATGTTATGTAATTATTTTCGCATTTCTAATGCAACAGGATTCTCAGTTGAGACGAGAAAAGCGTGATACCTTAAATAATTCAGAGGGACAGCGCGACGTTTAATGGGTTGGATTATTTTTACTAAGTCCATTGAGACACTTTTTGTCATACTACACGAGTTACACGAGAATAGCAAGTTGAATTCAAATGGTATATTTATTTTATTTTTAAACAGATTATATAAATACGTAATACAATGATATTTTGAAACCAAGATTATGTGATGTAATAAAAATGATATTTTAGTGCCCACTCTTTTAATATGCAAATATTTTTAGAATTTTTAGCGACATGAATCACTTAAAGTTTTACAGAAGTTATAATTCCAATTGGCTTAAGCTTAAGCTTTGGCTTTCTTTGAAAGTATATAATTTATTATATACATTGAACTTTATTCGCAAGTGGAAATAGCAATGTTTCTTAACTCTGTTCCGCTTCCACAATTCCTACACCGTCGCGCGCTACCAAAACTACTGCACAGGTATATCTAGAGGAATTATTACTTGTGTACGGTACTTAATTATAAAGGCTTTGACTCTCATTTCTAAAACAAAAAATACACCAAGAATAAAAGGAGTAGAAAATCATTGGTGTTAACTAATAAAGAAAGAAAGAAAGAAGAAAGAAAGAAAAAGATTTATTGACTAAAAATACGACGCTATACATAAAAGAAAAAAAAACACAATAAATTGTCAATTTTTACACAAAAACATGTATAATATAAATTAAAAATTAAAATAAAGAAAATACTTTTTAGCCCTATTTTTTAAGTAATGTTATTTTTCAATGGTTAAGTTGTAAAAACGAAATAGAATAAATCTAAGCTCGAGTGTGTCCACGTCCTTACGTTTAGAAGGAGACCGTTTCCCAAGTAACTCCGAACACTTGATTCAGCCAATCAAATATCACCCACCCTCCTGTGGCTCTCCCGCGCCTCGTCTCTTTATAAGCGGACAGAGAGTCGGCCGAGGGTGCAGTCCGCCCCAGTGCTTGGAGCTCACGCAACCACCAACAGACCAACACCTAATACGGTAAATGGCTCCTACTCGATACACAAAACTTTCATTTGCCTATTTTCGTGCTATATATAAGAAATACGTTACACTAATACATTTTTTAAACTTCAATAATAACTGTTCCAAAGTTTTCTAGTGATTTTCTTACAAATTCACTCATAAGTTTTGTGCTATTTTTTTTATTTTCAGTGAAGTGTGAAGCTTTGGATCTAGAATGAGTAAAAAATGAAATTATATAAAAACAATTAAATTGATATTCTTAAAGGCGGGTCATCTCATTGCTGTCGCTTGCGAAGTTCATTTTTCATTGTTGCATAATAAGTAAACAAGCTTAGTATTAGTAATTAATCATACTTAATAATGTATATCATAAATGAATGCTTGCTTCAGTAAACACGATATATCTTAATTGAAACAAAGTTATAACGGTTTTAAGCGTGGTATTTTGTTTGTCTTTTTCTAAGTGCGTGTAAACATAAGAAAACACTACGCTATATCTTATAATTGCTTCTGTAGTTGAGCCAGCTAAGTTTTAGATGGCAGAATCCCTGGAACGCAGATGCTCTGGATTCGATTCCAGGCATGGTAAATTTCGGAAACGAAGTTCCCGTTATTTACTATAGTCTGGTATCGGCCCGATTTGTTATGGACAATATCCATAATACATAATGCGTGACTTACTTAATTTAGGGATATGCAATTTGTGTGTGGGTCCCGATTTTTTATTTATTATTATTTTAAAAAACTTCATTTGTCTAAACATTTTCTACTCTACCTGTAATATTATAAACTTCTAAACACGCCATTCTAAACACACATTAAAGCTTAAAAAAACCCAACTAGAATGCACTATATAAACGATGGAAAACATGGTAATTTTTTTTAAAGATTTCTTGCCTGTTAGCCTGTTTGTCGGGTTGTCTGTTTGTTTGTGAAAGCGGTAAAAACTACTTGGTCGTTTACGATGCGGTTTTCGCTGATCAACAGAAAATATTCAGACCAACAAATTTGCGTTACTCTTTATCTAAGGAACGCCGCGGGAATTTCTCTGCAATGATTTAAAATGACCAGAGAGAAAAAACTTGGAATCTGCAATTTTTTGTAATAAAATGAGTGATACTCTTTATCCCGGTAATCCAGTGGAAATTCCATTGGGAAAAAGTAATTTCCCGGGAGCGATTTGAAGTTGTTCTTGTGCATAAAATTGGCTATTTAGATACAGTTTTCACTAAAATGAGGGCTTTAAATGCTGTCATACTTTGTGTCCCGGAAATCCCGCGGGAATTTCAAATCAAGCGTGGATGATGTCACGGGCATATCCTAGTTTATAGATAGAAATTTTGTTAAATGTCTTGCACAGGTTTGCGCACCTCCTGCGAAATTTGAAGCTGAAATGGGATAATCTACCCTTAATATTTAACTTTCCCGATATCTTTAAAGGCATGAATCTAAGAATACGTCTTATTACCGGTTCCTATATCCTATTATGCATTCACTACATAAACGTACGTGTTAACGGTTTTAAGCGCGGTAATTTATTTAATTTAAAGCGAAGCGGTGGTAAATTAAATAAGTCTTCCATAGAGTAAATAATAACCATAAACAAAATTAAAACTAAATAAATAAAAATTAACAAGTTCGCGGTAGGCTGAATAAAACTTTAACAACAGTCGATAACACTTGATATCTGTGTCTTCCTTGATCACGGCCTCCGAAAAGTGGCCGTCGGAAGTGAGTTAATATATAATAATATTATTCGAAATTATTAATATAATAATTTCGATCTACCTTTTAAATTATTATCTTTCTAATTATTTGTTTCCGATTACTTCACTAACTTACTAAAATAGTTACACACTTACGTCGTAGTTCTTAAGTCGCTGGAAGGAACTAACACCTAAGAGACAGGCTTGGCCTAGTTTAGGTGTTAGTACCCAAACAGTCTTAAAATTTTAAGACAACATGTAAATTTTATTTTGGTGTCCATAAATATTATTATTATTATTAATTAGTACCACTCTCAGTTCTGTATGACGGCTTCCCTTTATACTTTTTTTCGCAATTTCATTATATAATGTTATAGAGTTAAATAGATAAAAACTTTCTGTCTAATACAATTTCCTACTGCTGAGCGGCCTGTCGTAAGAGGCGACAAAACAACCCATAGCCAGGTGGTAGGGCATTTGCCCGACTGAATGGCTACCACTCCTGGTCTAGAGTATGTCGCCATAACAACCTTGGGTTGTTTTCTGGCACTAGTGGCCAAGTTCCAGTCTCCCTTAAGAGAGCAGCAGCACATTTGTAGCACCTTTGGTGTTGCAAATATCCATTGGCGATGGTAACCGCTTTCCATCTAGTGGGCCGTCTACCTGTCTGCTGACCTCGTGCCATAAAAAAAAATAGTTTCCTAGAAAAATGACTCAAACATACACAAACAAACAGACTGTCGGGCATGATATACATATAATGGGTGTGCGTTTTGCCAAAATCTTACAGAACTCCAAAAATACTATATTACATCTTTAATCGAACTAATTTAATCTTATGGTCGTAATAATGGCATTACGTGTGTTCCGACTTTATTGGCCACGTTCCATTCTCCATTTAAAGAGCAACCACATGGAATGGTAACCGTTTTCCATCAGGTTGGGCGTCTGCCTCTCTGCTGAACTCATGCAAAAAATAACTTATTAATAGACAAATCATATTATTCCACAAACGAATTCCTTAATGACAAATTTGAAACATTTAATCAATACACAATTAATAATAATATTTTAATTAAAGACATTTTTTTTATTGAGTTCAAGTTTTATGAATCAGGAGACAGGCAGACGAGACGGCCTTCCTAATGGTAAGCGGTTACCATCGCCTATGGACATTTGCAACACCAAAGACGTTACAAATGCGCTGCTGCTCCGTCGAGGGACTCTGGAATCTGGCCACTCATTCCAGGGTTGTTAAGGCGGCATACCCTAGACCAGGGGTGGTAGCCATCCAGACGGGAAAATACCCTACCACCTGGCAAAATAATTGACATACACAGATTGAAATAATAATTTTTAAACAGATATAGATATCTATATAATTAATAAATATTATTATACAAGTTACATAAAAGGTACTTAATGAAATAAATAAGAACTAATTATTTAAATAATGACGATTAAGAGCCTACTTACTTGCACACCATTGAAACTGTACTCAACCATCTATTTCTAGGAATAACACCTGTATACAACTACCTTTGCGTAAGAATATCGAGCGAGATAATGGTCAAACGCGAACCTATACGTGATAAAAAAAAGTATACACATTTCAAGTTCAATAAATAAATCGTCTTAACATCTTTTTTTGTTTAACACTTCTGTCACAGAAATCACTATGAGTGGATCTGGGAAAGGCTTGCTTGGACTGTGGCTGTATAGGACCGGTTCCGACTGGCAGGTGAAGAACGAAGCACCACCTCACCCACCCAAACTGGCAGACATCCAAGCTGCAGTCCAACAGCAAACTCAGCATGAGCCCAGCGACAGAATATCTCTAATATTCACACTCAAAAATGAAGTGGGGGGACTTGTCCGAGCGCTTTCAGTTTTTCAAGATTTGGGTATCAACGTTCTTCATATTGAATCAAGAAAATCAATTACTGAAACGTCCTCTGTAAGTACTCTTTATGGCCTCTGTTTCATCTGGGATAATTTTAGTCTTAGCGACAGTGGCCAAATTTGTCTTGTTTATAGCATTAAAAATAACGCCGTTAATGACTAGCCATATTAGATACTAGCTGCGCCCCGTGATCTCTCCAGTGTGGTGATTGAAAATCGTCATAATTCCAAAATAAAAGAATTTTTCTAAAACAAAAATAGCCTAAGTTACTCCTTGCTACATCAGCTACATGCCAATAAAAGTCCAGTCGAAATCGGTCCCGCCATTTCAAAGATTAGCCGGAACAAACAGATAGAGTGACAGAAAAAAATTGTAAAAAATCTTATTTTGGTGTATGTACCGTATATATATTCATATGCATGTAGTAAAAAGCGGTTATTTCAATATTACAAACGGACACTCCAATTTTATTTATATGTATCGATAGCGAGAAATATTGAAAGGAATCTCCGTACCGATTTTGATAAAAAGTGAAATCATTAGATTTTTCAAAAATCATGGTCAGGAATTGAATCGACTAATTTTGAAAAAAAAATACAGCTATATTATTACTTTAACTCATAGTGTTGTTTGTAATTTGAAAAGGAATTAATATGGTATAAATATAACAATACAGGCCGATATTCTGATGGATGTGGAATGTGACCCGCACAGCATGGAACAGTTAAAAAGGATGCTGAAACGTGAGGTCCAGGACTTAGCGGTGGTCCCTGCTCAGACCGGAGACGAGTTTCCACCACCGACGCCCTTGTCAGCTGCTGCTAGTTTCGGTATGACACTTTGCTAATTTACTTTTCTACTTTCTCGGTCATCTCATATATTTGACCTTCAGAAGTAATCATAACTTGGTAAGGCAACGTAGCCAGCCTTCTAGACACTGAACTCATATATGACGATAGTCTAGGCTCAGTATTCTACTTATAATCTCAGGGCTTCCAGGTAGAATACAAAACGAATAATTTAGGATTAATTAAGTTTCCTTCTTTGTATCAATTAGGTACTTAACTACGTCACTCAAGGTCAGACAATGTCAATACTTTTTTATTTTTTATTGCATTAATTCAGCAGACAGGCAAACGGCCCACCTGATGAGAAGCGGTTACCGTCGGCTATGGACACTTGTATGTGTTGCCAGTTCCTAAAGGACGACTGAAACCTGGCCACTAATACCGGAAAACAACTCAAGGTTATAGTGGCATACTTTAGACCGGAGGTGGTAGCTATCCAGACGGAATACCCTACCACCTGGCTGTGGTTTGTTTAATCGCATTTCATGACATTACAGCGGATTACGCTGCAATACTCTGTAGAGTGGTCTAAACCTGTCATCTTTCCATTTAGATGAATCAATCAAAGTGATCCGTGTAAACATAGATTTGTATCATTCATCATGTGCTTTCAGTTCCGAACTTTGATCAAATTGGTTCAATCTGATTGATCCGTCTAAAATCAGCATTATTACCCATAACACAAGCGTAATACTTAGTTATGTATACCCAATATAAAATTTATGCGTTTGTCTACTGATTTATGTGAATCAATCTTCAAGCCACAACATGTTGTGAAGCGGTGGTAAATAAGATTAGGCTCCCATAGAGTAAATAATAGCCATAAACAAAAATAAAACTAAATAATTAAAATTAACAAGCCGGCGGTAGGCTTTTTTTTTTTTACTATGGCTCCAACGCCTTCGGCATTGATTTTACCAATTTCAAAGTTTGAAAAGACTGGTGCTATTTTAAATGCAATATTAGCCACTGAAATTTGGTCGGTGATTTATACGCGTTTTTGCGAATCTGTGGACAACACAAACAAAAAGTTACTAACTACATTACACATATATATTATTAAGCATTAGAAATTTACAAAGGACATTCACAAATTTGCTATGTACTAATGTTAGTAAAAAATTTACATTAATGGGACGGGGACATTCTATAGGAAGGATATCATATAAGGGAACAGTAATTTCCGGACAATGGAAAAACATATGATGAACTGAACCCTCGTCCAAGCCACACTCACAGAGAGAATTATCCCGTATTCTAAGTTTCGCTAGAAATACCGGAGTACAGACTTGACCCAATCGCAGGCGAATTATCGTTGAGGTAGCTTTTTTGGGTAAATAACGGCGACGGAAAAACCAGGAGGATGTGGGAATATGGGGTTGTAAATTGCCATAGTGTCTGCCAACTACTTGACGGGAGCGCTGCCACATTTCATGCCAATCCTTCAACATAGTAGGTTTGGCCAGTGCCTGTAAATCCCCGGGAAAGCATCTATTATATTTGTTGTCTCCCACAAATACAGCTTGTTTGGCACAACTATCGGCATTTTCATTGCCACAGATTCCTGAATGTCCGGGGATCCAAGCCAGGACGACTTGTAAGCCCGAGGAATAACATCGGTGAAGAACCTGCTTAATATCTAAGGCCAGAGAGGAAATGTGTTTTGAACGGAATGGAGATTTCATTATATCTTGTAGACAGCTTAGGGAATCTGTGAAAACGATAGCTTTCCTAATGTGATGAAATTCTATATAGAGCACAGCTTCCAGAAGGGCTATAGATTCACCGGAAAAAACAGAATTGAGGGGAGGAATTTTATAATTAATGATAATACGATATTTAGGAATCCAAACAGCAGCGCCAATAGGACCATCATCAGTGAGTCTCGAGGCATCAGTGTAAATAGGGAGCCAATCTGACCAATGATCCTGGATAATTTTGTTGAATAGTTGATTGGCGTCAATAGAATGTTTGTCTACACCAAAGTTGAGGATTATTTTAGGCTGATATAAAAGGCTTTCAAAACTATATTCAAAGATGGGGTTTTTAGATTTCTGGTAAATTTTGTTGGGAAGTTCTTTAATTTTCCTGTAAGATTTAATAAGATTACGGAGATCTTTATGCTGCCAGTATGCCGAGGAAGGAATGATGTGGAAAAGGCATTCAAGGATGACCAAAATAGGATGATTGGAGAGTTCTATAGCTTTGCACAAGAATCCATCAGCCAGAAACTGTCTTCGAAGGGCAAGCGGAGGTTCAAGACACTCCACCTGGAGGGCATTGGTCGGAGATGTTTTCATTGACCCTGTAATAATTCTCAAGCATTTGGCCTGAATACGATCTAATTTCATCAAGGCGAGCTTATTACATGGTTCTAGAAGAAAGCAGCCATAATCAAAGTGGCTCCGAATGATTGCGTTGTATAGGAGTTTCTGATTATATGGGTGTGAACCCCATTTGACTCCTGAAAGAGCCCGTAAGATGTTTATATTTTTTTCTACTTTTTCACAGATAAAATTTAAATGAAAGGTACCTGTAAGTTTCGAATCTAAAAACATTCCTAAAAACTTTTCTCTATCCTGGATTTGCATAGGATTGTTATCAATATGAATATCAATAGCGGGGATAGAACGTTTTCGGAAAAATATAACAGCTGAACATTTAGAAGGGGAAAGAGATAGCCCATGCTCTGTGAGCCATTGGTTTAAATAGAAAAAATTAGTCGAGAAAAAGCATCAATGAATGAGGGAGAAGGGACATAGAGGGCAATGTCATCCGCATATTGTAATATTTTACAGAAACAGTTCACAGTAGATTCTAAATCAGCGGTGTAAATACTATACAAAAGAGGGCTTAGAACAGACCCTTGTGGAAGGCCTTTCCAGACATATCTTGGCTGAGAGATGTTATTCTGAACTCGGATGGATAGCGAACGACCCATGAACATATTGCATATGACATTGATAATCCTCACCGGGACACTCAGCTGGTGCAGTTTCTGCCTGAGCAGAGGGAGATCAACACTATCATACGCGGAGTTAATGTCAAGGACAACTCCTACAACATGTTCATTGCGAGAGAAAGCGAGGCGGATGTCAGAACTTATAAGGCTTAAACTGTCTGTAGTACCCAAACCTTTTCTAAAACCAAATTGACTCTTAGGGAGGATGTTTCTATTTTCCATAATCCACTTTAGGCGATTTTTAAGAAGATACTCCATTATTTTGGCCAAAGTAGGAGAAAGGGCGATAGGTCTATAAGAGTCAGGAATAGACGGGTCTTTGCCAGGTTTTAGGATTGGGATAATCAAGTGTGATTTCCAAGTGTCTGGGATGGAGCCACTTAGAAAAATAGAATTTAGAATACTAAGGAGGAATAATTTTGAAGATTCAGAAGAGTTAAGGATGAAAGAGTAGGGAATTCCATCTACTCATGGAGTAGAGTCTTTAAGGTGATCTAAAGCATGGTGTAACTCTGCGAAAGTAAATTCAGAATTCATTGTGCTACAATCAGCTGAGGAGGATGAAGAAAAGGAAGAAAAACAATCCTCTGTGGGGACGAAAGGAGGAGCTAATTTTGATGCAAAACCAGGTAACCATGAGCTAGTGTCATTGGAAGAGATATTATTATCAGACTGGGATTTTCGAAACGCTTTTATTTTTTTCCATATAAAAGTAGCGGGCGTCCTTGGGGATAATGACTCACAGAATGATTTCCAACCTACGGTTTTTTTTTATGCAGAAGTCTTTTGGTGCGGGCACAAATTCTTTTAAAGTCAACAAAATTTTCAAGAGATAGGTTGCGGGCAAATTTATTGTCAGCTTCTTTTCTCAGTTTGACAGCAAGGGAGCACTCCGAGTCCCACCAAGCTGGAGATGAAATTTTGTCCCGAGCTGAATTTTTCAATGGGATTGCCGAGCTAGCAGCAGAGAGTAAAGCAGAAGTGTATTGGTTATAAATAGAACAGGCATTTTGAATTGTAATAGGGGGAAAAGAATTTATTTTTTCTTGAACTAAGGCTGAGAAAATGTCCCAATTAGCCTGCTGAACTCTGAACTACAGAAGGGGGGCCAAGGTAGGGATGGGGATGGAGGAGTCAGAAAAAGAGATTAAAATAGGAAGGTGATCACTACCAAAGGAATTAAACATAACTGACCATGAGAGAAGGTTAACAAGAGAGGGAGAACAGAGGGATAGATCAGGGGCACTTATATTTTGAGATGGTGGCACTCTACGAGTAGGGGAACCATCATTTAGTAAACATAAATCAGTGATATCCAACAAATCTAGAAAAAATGTAGCTACAGGATCACACACAGGTGAACCCCACATGGTGTGACGTATGTTGAAGTCTCCTAAGACTATAAGGGGCTTTGGGAGAGATGAGAGGATGGAAGATAATTCTTGGATGAGGGTAGCGTTAGGGTGAGAAATATATAAAGATATAAAGGTTATGTTTTGACAACGTGCAGTTACAATGTTGATATCAGATGAATGGGAGGGAATAGGCAGCTGAGAAAACACTATATTTCTATTCAAAAAGAGGGCACAGCCAGCCCAACCATCCGCTCTATCATCACGGAGACATGAATACCCAGGCAGCCTAAACAGAGAGCCTGGTCTTAGCCATGTCTCCGAGGTGGCAAAAACAGCTGGTTTATATAGCTATTAATTAGATAAATAAGGTCAGGTTTCTTATTTCTAATACTCCTGCAATTCCATTGAATTATTGTCTTGGCCATTGTTAAAGGAAGATTGAGTTAAGGATGTAGAGAGAGTTTGTATCATTTCAAGGACATTGTACGGTATTATTTCACCAAATTTAGAAAATATATTAACTAATAATAAGGACAATAGTTCTGGAAGGTTTTCATTATGTAAGACTTGTTGATTAGCGTTATGTGAAGAAGGGTTATTGAGAGCATGGCCATTAGGGAAAGAAGAGGAAGGGGAAGATGTAATATTATTGTGAGCTTGACGCTCAAATGACTTGCCTACCAGAGGTTTCCGTCTACGTTCTAGACGAATCGTTTTTCTATATGAGGAAGTAGAGGGTTGGGGATCAGAAAATGATTCAGTGAGGTGAGAAGGGGCGATATGTACAGTAGAAGGTTGGCTGAGGAAAACTGGTTTTCTAGGAAGGGAGCCATTAACTATGTCTACGAAGGATTTGCGAACTCGTGGGTATCTAGCCGCTGCTTCAGTGTAGCTTATATTGTCCCTAGACATATCTATTTTTATTGCCTTCTGGCGAGAGTGTTCAGGGCAATTTGGGTCAATAGCAGTATGATTCCCAGAGCAGAATAAACATGTAATTTTCCCAGATGGAATATTACAAGTAAGAGAGTCGTGGGGTCCGGTACACCGGGAGCAGCGAGGGGAAGAACGGCAAACATCACGAATGTGGCCGAATCGACAACATTTGTGGCACTGAATAGTCGGCAAAGTATACAATTCCACTGGAAGGGACATGCTGAAACAGTAAATATGTTTAGGTAAGATTTGCCCCAAAAAGGTGAGGACCACAGTTCCCGTGGGTTCCCACACAACGTTGTCATCAATGCGCTTTTTCTTATTGAGACGTCTAGCCTTAATGACTATTGTTGAACAAGAACGACATTCAGTGGACTGGAATATCTCTTCTAGGGACCATTCTAAGGGAATGTGCCTTACAACCCCCATACGAGTTAGCTGGAATCGAGGAATGGAAGCTGTCAGATTATGTGAAGATAAGATACAGTTAGAAGCAAAGATATTAGCGTCAATGTAATTTTTGAAGATAACTGAGACCTTGTTCCTGTCTATACTTTTAATTTAATCTATTCCGGGGATTTTGTAATTATAGATAATTTGGGCTATCTTTAGCGCTCTCATATTGTTAGACGTTGAAGATTCATCATTCTCTGAGCGTGTGACGTGGACGATAAAAGGGCCTAAATCTTGTTCAGAATACATAATGTTACTATTTAATTCATAACCTGGAAGTGTGTAGGTATGCTGGTTTGAGGCAGCAACTAGGGGGACTGATGCAGGTTTCTTAGTCTGACCGACTAGTTGGCGTTCAGCATGTCGCTTTATTGTTGAAACTTTCTCAGATTGTTGACATATCTCCGAAATTTCATCCATTTCCATGTCTAAGGAGCATCTTCCCCTGTCAGGTGGGACACCCTCCCCAACAGAGGCCATAGTTAAAATTTAACTTACCACCACCTTTAAACTATGTTAATTAACACCTGCAGCACAAAAAAACGACACAAGCGAAAGATAAGCGCAAAAACACAGAAAAAACCGAATTAAGATTTTCCAAAGCGTATGTACTCTATCAGTCACCTGTCAATTCTCTGGCGGTAGGCTTAAAACATTAACAATACTCGTTGGACAAATGTCATCTTTGTCCTCCGTGACCACGGCCACTGAAAAGCGGCCGAAACGTCGGAATAACCAAAATCAAATAAATTACCACGCATAAAGCCGTTAAAATGTAGTTTTATTATGTATATAAGTCGCGAAAACTTAAGAAAATATTGTGAATCTATTTCTTATTCAATAATAATAACTTCAATTCTTGCCCTGTAATCACAAAGTATAGCAAAAGATGAAGCTATGAAACAAACATACCCAACATCGGTTCCCCTTGTTGACATAACTCAAGAGATCTCGCTTTTTCGTGAACTTTTATTAAGAACTTTAAAATGACTCGGGCAGAGTAAATATTTTCGTTGATAATTGACTTTTAGATTTCGGAGAAATGCCGTGGTTTCCGAGAAAGATATCTGACTTGGATCGAGCCCAGAACGTGCTCATGTACGGCTCGGAGCTGGACGCGGATCATCCAGGCTTCAAGGACCCCGTCTACAGGAAGCGGAGGGAGCAGTTTGCTGCTATTGCTAACAACTACAAATAGTGTGTATTTTGAAACAGAGTTTAATAAAAATGTAATTATGTAGAGCAGAGGTCTCCCAAAATTTCCAGCCTTGGGGCCAAAATAGTTGTTTGCTTAAATCTCATAATCATTAATTTTAACAAGTTTTTCAATATTAGTGCGATTCATTCCAGTGATGTAATCATTAGTTATTATGCTGAAGTAAAATTTTATTTTAATAACCTTTATCTGGCAAATAAATAAACCGAGTTGCTATATTTTTTAACCAACTTAACATAGCAACTAAGCCTGCGAGAGAATGATATAAAATACGTTACATTTAATAATTTAAACACTATATTCATACAGATAGAGTTCGAAATATTTTGAAGTTTTTCGTTAATAAGAATCCCACCCCTTGTCACACTTTGTTTCACTTCTACTGCGTGTGAACTGCACATACACACAGTAGGCCTTACTTATAATCGTTTCTTAAATTTAAAGAAACTGCTCAGCAACTGTTTAGTGAAAATCTTATCCATAAACTCCTCTTTAGTCGAATATTTTGAGTACAACCTACGTTAATCATTCAAATTTTGTTTATGTGTGCTCCTCTGTAAACAACAGGTTATACACGTGTAAAAGTGAAAAACAAAGATATTACTTGATTAAGGTCTGATTCTCTTACTTAAGAGATGTCTAATCGTTTCTTAACGAGATTATTATAAGTAAGTCCGAGTATGTTTATTATTTATTGTTGAAGCTGTACATTTGTTTCAGTGGACAGCCAATCCCAAAAGTGCAATACACGGAAACGGAAATTAAAACATGGTAAGTCCATATGTTTCTAAAGAGCATCTGTAATACATGCCACAACTCAAAAGGGTTTCTGATAATAAAAGAACAGCAACTGGCCACTATACTTAAGTATACTTAAAATCAGATAAACTTACGGCTTAAATACATTTCATACTCGAGATACTGGACATACAATTTTAGAACACCTCGCCACCCCTCCGACAATTTTACAGTATAAGAAACTTAGGACATTGGCACAACCGATAGCGGATTGAAGTCATTGATGAACTATTTTAATTAAAATGGTTATTAATGATAAGAATTTGTTAAATTATTATTTGGAAATATTAGATAATATTTTTTTGAAAAGATTATATTTAAATTTATGGATGTAATAAAATAAATCGAACACAGTGAAAAACTATCGCTTCTGCCAACATGTTAATAAAATGTAGTGAATACCGTCTATTTACAATTAAGAAATTTTAAATTACAATAAATAAACTACTTATTTTATATATATATATATATATATATATATATATATATATATATATATATATATTGTGTTATACAAAATTATGGTAAAGTATAAAAAATAACTCTATACAAAACGGGCGTTAATCACAGAATAAATAAAAAATATAGCAAAATTATTCTTCAATTAAGGAAATGGCTGATTGTTTAGAAATAAGAGGGTACATAACAAAATTAATTACTAACCTTAAAAAGAAAATATGACAAGAACAACTATGCAAGTAAATAGATGTGACACATCACTTTAGCCAGAGACCCTACTTGAAATGCCTTTCGTTGTTCGTTTTCGTCCAATCAACCCGAAAATATCAATGAAATCTTAGACAAAAGAGAGGAAGAACAAATACTTATTTGAAACTACAATAATATCTATAGTAACGTCAGAAGTAGCTTCGGTGAACCTGCAGCCCACCTCTCTAAACCCCTTAGCCCCTCACACCGATGTTGCCCCTGTTTTCTATGGAATTTTTTGGGGCCCATGCAGGGAGTGGCGTGTCACCATCTGCCCATTTTTCCACTTTCACCGAACATTGAAACGGGCAGACGCTATAGTCCCCATATTCCCAAACCCTTAGTCCCACTAGCAGTTCATCCCAATAGCCCAGGTACTTTTTGTTCTCATTCGCATTCCCACAATAGTCCTACACTGGCAGGGGCTTGTCCTTGGTGCATTGTTATATGGTGTAGACGGGGATAATATTTTTACCCCGGGAAAAACTTTTCGAATAAGCACGCAGGTTCCACCCCCCCTCCTCGGGACTGGCAGCCCATTTGTAGCTTTAGTGTTACAAATGTCTACAATAACTTTCCAACAGGTGAACCGTCCACCAGTCTGTTGTAATCCAGCTAAAAATAGGCTACAATTATAATGGCTATGACGTACATGGACACAAATACATGACGAAATCATCAGAAGTCTATTTTCGACATTTTAGTTTGAAACTCTTAAAAGATTGTGTCGACATCTTCGGCGTAAGAGGAAACATTCGCAAATGTCAAGCGCTCGCCTCAGACACGGAAATTGTTCCAAATATTTACATAGCTAAAAGAAAATTAAAACTATTTGTATTGAGACGCTTGAAACGGATTCTAACTTTGATTAGTTGCCGTCAGGACCGAGTGGCGCCTTTGTCTGAATGCGGTTATAAATAATATTGTTACTCGGTTTTTAACGTAGCTGTAAACCTCTATTATCTATTGTGAATAATAAGGAAAAGCATTATTTCTTTTGTGAGTTTGAATAAGATTTTGTATTGACAAATTACATATGTTTGACTTTTTTTTATTTCGTAATAAATTGTTTTTTTATAATAATCTTAATAAAATTTGCAAGTCTCATATTCAAAACATGTGAGTCTTGCATTCTAATGTCACCTCAAATTTATATACGATTTTGATTTTTTATTTCACAGAAGGACCCCACGACCAAGTCCGACTCGCACCGGTTATTTATTATTTGTAAATTATTTCTACACAATTCTGTCTTTATAATCCAAATAATTATATTTTTCAGAACTGTGACTTGAAGTTTTCAAATAAATATTCTTTTTCTATTAGTGTATTACAAATTCTTGGTTAATCCCCTAGATACAAAGCTATACATTATTATATTATTATTAACTTAACGTTTTATCAAATATTCGACAGTTATTTTAATCAAAAAAATTTATATCAGGATAGGATCTTATTTTTTGAGTTTATCCTTAATCCTTATTATACTCTACCCTTGTCCTAGATGAACTAAATTGCACTATACAAAAAATATTTATTGTCTGTTGTACTGGTCAGGTCTATAGAACTGAACTATGAGTAAAGTGCAAAAATGTTACTACGAAATATGTGCTAAACAATATACATACATACATAACTTCACGCCAGGTCCCTTGCGGGGTAGGCACGAACCACAGAGCGCCATTCAGTCAGCTCACTTGCTTCTTTGACATTCATAGCTCTTGTCATGGACGTTCGTCTGTTCACGAGGCTCCTGACATCACCTTCTGCTAGTACACGATCAATTTGATCATGGAAGGTGTGTCGTGGCCTTCCGCGACTAAACAATATAATGTGTAATTATTAGTCAGTGCCATCTAGTGATACATGTATCAACTAGTGTCATCTGCGACAACCCTTACTCTTCTTTTCGTTCATATAAGTAGGGGTGTAGCTACTGCCGTACCAGCCGTATCAATGATACCGGGCCCCCAGGCTTCAGGGGCCCCCAAGGATGTAAGCCCAAAATGTTATCCACAATCTTTTATAGACTATTATTAAACATATTTGAGAATAACTGCAGGGCCAACAGGAACGGCTATCAGATTTGTCTTTATTGTCTACTAGCTTCTGCCCGCGACTTTGTCCGCGTGGAAAGTTCTTTTAACTATCCCACGGGAACTCTTTAATTTTTCGGGTTCAATAGTCCTGTTCTATATGTTGACCAGCGATATAAGCTATTACCATACAAAATTTCACTTGAATCGGTCCAGTCGTTTCGGAAATTAGCCCGTAAAAACAGAGAAACAAAAAAAATATAAAAAATGTAAATTAGTTCATTTCCCTTGTTACATCCCCCTGACTCAGTTTTTAGCGTTTATTTTTTATTGTACAGAAATTCGACCTCTACAGTTTTATTGTATGTATGTACAGAGATGCAGTCAGTCTTCAGCTATAATTGATTTGATAAATAAGCTTGCCCAAAAAAAGGCGAGAAACGTTTATTTTGAATTGCGTTGTTTCTCTAACTTAGCTCCTAGGAGCATTAAGTAATAACTTATAATCAATATTGTTACGTGCGAGCGGGTTTACGCACTTATGGATTGGAAGAAAACACCAGTTTTTAATTTAAAAGCTTTTATTGACTTACACAGTCGCACGTAGTACCTCTCTGTAGGGTTGCCCCTATACGCACGACCAACGATGCACAGTCCCGACGATAAGTTGTCACACCCTCAATACCGTCGCCGATATTGCGCGGACCACCTCCAATATTATCGCGGGTAGCTCGCTTCTGGTTCCTCCTTCGAACTACGCTAAACACCTCCTTCGCGTATCTGTCCACCAAACTTGTCACTAAATTCACCACTTAATCCGTCCCTGTACTCTATTAACCTTCTCTGATAACCCTTTAGTATCGCACTTGTCGTTTCACCGTCTTGAACTGAACTCAACTTTAAAACTGCCCAGTTGGCGCGCCTTACGCTGTTTATATACCTGGAAGAATTTTCTAGAACCCGTCTATCTATCTCTGTCTTTTCTTTCCCGAACCTTCTGTTCGGGAACTTTCGTTTATACGTCTATCCCTTTCTAACATCTATCTATCTCTTTCTCTCTTTTGTCGTCTATCTCTTTCTAAAATCTATCTATCTCTTTCTTTCGTTTATCGTCTATCTTTTTCTAAATATATCCGTCCTTGTCTTTTTGTTCTAGATTTTTCTAGATTGTTCCAAAAATTCTAAAACTAACTAGATAGTTCCACCATCGTTCGCCACAATATATAATTATTTTTAATTCAGTTCGAGCACTTTTTGTTTCTTTTATAAAAATACTTTACCCTTCATTTGGGCCCCTCAACACACATTGATACAAGGCCCGTCTAAAGCAAGCTACGTCACTGCATATAAGCAGTATGTACAAGATTTTTACGATAATTATTATTCACAATTGTTCACAAGAGATTATAAAATTCTCGATTGGATAAATGTCAATCAGAGAATCTAGAAATCTAAATAAATTGGCCAAGTTCATTTTACTAGCTACTAATGGTTATCTATCGTGTCGATGCAATTCCGTAACATACTCGTACAGCAACCCAGTTCCATTGGAGCAGAAACCAAACTTCCTAAACTCGTTGCAGGGGAATCGTGTTCAGAGAGCTGCATAAACTCTACCAGATGCACGCTTGCGTGGAGTACCTTGAGAACTGGCCTCAACTCGTTAAGTACTGCGGCTATAGGGAGAACAACTTGCCACAGGTAAACGATTTTCAAATGAGCTTACTTGTAAACATCATTTCGAGTGGACCCACATTGCATTATACCTACACGACCCATATGTTCTCTCATATCATATAACACATGTAATTAGATGAGACATATGTGTGTGCTAATGACATATAAACTATAAATCTTAAATAATAAATTGTTACGAGTGCGGGACTCGAATTAAAATGCCCTTGGAATTACTACAGAATTTATTAGAACTATACAAACACGCATAACACAGGCACAAATATAACTGGACTCAACCAGTACAAACGTGATGCACGACTCAAAGTCCGTCACTATTATTATAGCTTATCAAATGTACACACGTCTTACACTCGTATTTGTGTAAAGATTTTTTTAACTATGAGGTCAGACTTGTTGGTTTAATAGAGGGATGAACCTTACAAAAAATACATACTTGGGATGTGAAGTTGGGTTGAGTCAGGAATAATTCGTTCTGTTATGTATCTCATCCTTCGAAAATTAATTAAAATTTTAATAGTGACCAGAAATATTTCGAATGATTTTGAATACAGAAATTTTGCGTCATTTTAAATTTTTTATCTACTTTTGTTTTCATAAATAGAGGTATATTTTATCATATTCATCCCAATGTCTCATACATTGAGATGTAAATGACCCATTATTTTAACTCTTCTACAAAATGTCGCTTATAACAGAATTTAAATTCTCGATATGTTTCCTAAGCTAAGATAAGTATATAATAAGATATTTTCATCGCAGATTTAAAACAGTCTTCACAGGGTACAAAACCGTGAATTAGTATTTTATACAAGCGACGTTGAGTGGACGTGTCTAGTATGGGTATTAGGATAATATATTTGAATAAGTATTTTTATTAATATTTACGTTGAAATGTTCCCCGACGTGAATTGGCTTTCAGCCAAAAGGCTTTGTAGGTATTTCCCAAATAGCTTTTCCAAACCAGTGGACTGTCAACTCCCGTTTCACAATGGTATTCACCCCAATGAAGTTTTGATTCACGGCAATATTGGAATAAATATTCACATAATTTCATACATCTTCCATAAAACCAAACTGTAAAAACCTAACATGAATTCAAATTCAAATTCAAATTCAAATTCATTTATTTATATAAACTTATTTCTAGGCCTTATATAATTATATCTAAAACTTATAGTAATAACACATTTTGAATTAAAATTAAGGCTACAATATTTTTTTGGCGGCGGTTGCTGCACTAGACTCGAGGTCTGTATCGCGGCACCCAGCACAATTTTATTATAATATAGAAACTTAATTATAATGGAATTATTAATTAATTACTTAACCTAAAACTATGTGTGCGTGCGTGTGTGTGTGAGGTATGTAAAAATTCATGTTTTTCAGACGTTGACTTGCAAATAAAATTATTTCATACCTTTCAAGACTGATTTAAGACAGAAAACAGCTTGGCCTTCATCAGGATACTATCTCTTTCAGTTTTATCTCCGTAGTTTAGTCATTAGAATGTTATAAACCGAGTTATTTTCCTTTAATAGTAGTAGTATTATGGTCTAGATTGGATTTCATGAAAATCAGTATATATTCAAGGTGGAGAAATGAAAATTCCTAGCACAAGCTAAGTTCTAACAAACTTTTACTAACTGTACGGAATGCAGATGTACGACCTTTCTGCTGTACACTACCCATAACACAGTGGAAATTTTGTTATCTTGGAGATATAATATATTGTTAGTGGGAATTTTATACAACAAAACACATAGAACACATAAGTTATGATTCTCGCACACATTATTTAGTTACTCTAGAGGGCGACTATGAATATATATATCTATATATATAAATATCTACACTTCTGTAACATCATTTTATACTTATAAATTACTTTTCGCTAAAATATTATTCAATTTACATACGTTTCAGCTAAATATTTACTATCATCATTGACAAAAAAATACAGTTTGCTAGAATGCCACAGAAAAAAATTTACTTTACGTTTCATATGTGCCATACGTGATGAGATTTCATCAGATTTAGGTATGGATGTACACCTATTTTTATTCGAGAAGTAGTTATTTGTTTAACAAATCAGTTTATATTTACTTTCCTCATACACGAAATGAAAAGCAGAGTTTTGCTCTCGGGTAAAAGGCCTATTTGAGCACTCGAATTATAAACCATCTCGTGCCTAAATACGTCACTTTCACCTTTCGTGAAATCCACCCTTATTTAAAGATTAACCATGGTGATTCCAGCTAGAAGACGTGAACACATTCTTGAGACGTAAGACTGGCTTCCAGCTGCGCCCTGTCGCCGGTTACCTGTCACCCAGGGACTTCTTGTCCGGATTGGCCTTCAGAGTGTTCCACTGCACCCAATACATTCGCCACTCCTCAGACCCCTTCTATACTCCAGAACCGTAAGTATTTGTGACATTAAGGCCCAAATCGACATCTGAGATTTTAACTCCTACTTTTCGACAACTCCCTTGTGACATTGACATGTATCTAAGGCTGCGTTCCCGACCGCGATTGTTCCCGTTTCACTTGTTTTCGCTTTGTGAAACATTTTGTCAACTAGTGGCCAGTTCCTATACTTTACCGACCGTTGATTTACTTTACTATCAATTAAAATTTAACATAAGTTAACATAACTAATGCCAAAATTCAATCGATGGTAAAGCAAATGAATTTGTAGTAATATATAGAAACCTGCCAAAGTTTGTTTTGCATTTATATTAGTTAAAATATCAGTTAGCTTGCGAAATGAGCGAGTTCAGCCCTTATTACCGTTTAAACAAAAAATCACTAGTTAAGTATTATGTAGTCGATTGATAGCCGGTTCCCATATCTTGCCAACCGTTTGCTTTCCTATTGGTTAAAATATGAAGTAAGGTCTATTAAAGTAGGTTGGAAAATCCGCTTTTCTTTTTTTAGCCTTCTATAAGAAGCTTAAATAAACTTACTCTAATTCAATATGAATAAGACTGTAGCAGTTTAGGAGCGCAGGGCTCCCCACTTCAGTTCCTGAATATTGATGAACTTCTAGTTAATCTCACTAGTTTAGAAATCTGTGATTAGACTCAATTTTTGTTGTTGTTTAATAATAATAATTAATTTAACACATTTTTTGGGGATGTCGAGTTTGTACAATGACAGTAAACGTAAAAAATATCAGAGGCGCTGATTCGGACCCGCAGAATATCAAAATGCAATTTTTAGGATATTCTGTGTGTTCGTTCAGTAGACCATCACGTGAAAACTACTGAACAGATTTCAATGAAATTCCACACAGAGCCACCTTATATCTCGGTTCAGAACTTAAGATACTTATTATCCCGATAAATTAAATCGTTCCCGTGGGACAAATGAACGTAAACAAAGAATATGTCGCTGTGGTGGCCTCTTGTTTTGTTGTTGTTTTGTGTTGGTGCCGCCATTGTAAAAACACTAATAAAATACGTCGTCATCATAGCAACGACGCGAACGAAGTATTGCTGACATATATATAAGTATACAGACAGCATTATGTTTATCGACGTATTTATAAAAACAATAATAAATTTTGAGAATAGCTGATAGAACCTCTGTATCCTCATGTCTGATATCCAGCTATATTCACAAAATACTAACGTGGAATTTCTCTAGTAAATCCACAAATGTCACAGTAACTTTGTAAACGTAGCGGTTTCAGGTGTATTTTGAGACGGCCACCTGTCACCGCGTCGTCTCTCTGCTGTTTTATTCATAATGACTCCTGAATTATTGCGCTGATTTAACAGAATGCTATTTTTGATCGTTTGTTCTCTCCTTGGTCTATGCTTCGACCCGCCATAATTATATTTGTAATATTCCGTAACTGTACATATGTCTGATGGCATTCCCGGAACCCTGAGGACATAAAAAAACACACAGAATCAACATACTTATAGACCAAGTTAATCTTATATTTAAAATTAACAATATATTGTTACGAGTTACGCAGGATTCGAATTAAAGTGCCGTTGGAATTACTATAGAATTTATTAGAACTATACAAACACGTATAACATAGGTACAAATATAACTAGACACTACTAGTACAACCCGCACCATTCAATAATACGCACAAAGTCCTTACTCGTATCGTACTCCTCGCTTGACTGTCCCACCCCTCCGTTCGGGCATTGTTTTATAGTAAACTGTGTAATACAGCAATTGACTGTGTGTACTGAGTTTTTCCAAGAAAACGTAATCCGCACACCTGGTTCATTATTCCTGCGAACGGCCAACAAAGTCGAAAACAGTAAAAATAGGCTGCTGTCTAATTGCAAATTTTAAACACAAAGTAAACAAAAGAATTCCTATTGCGACAAAGTTAATAAACTGCGTTTTATGACAGGCAGGTGCGCATTTCTTTGTCGGTATGTAACAATATATATAAGATTTTGATTTGCTAATTATAATTATGAACTGTATCGATTTGTTATAATGATGGGACAATTAGGGTAAATTACGAAAGAAAGAGCGCGCGCAGACCTGATAATGAAGCAACAGAAAACTTTTCACTATGACTTCGGTACTCTTATGATGTTCAATGTACTTTTTCTAATCTCTAGGCACATTTTTTTCAGTACATTTATAATTGATGTATTTGTTGTATATTTGCTGTATGTATTTGTTATATAATATTATTGCACCCCGGAGCGAATTAATTATTTTACATCGCTTATGATGGCATTAATAAAATTGGCATGCGTCCGAAAAGAGAACACGCCGTCAGATTTAAAAGAAGAATTTAAAAATAATGGATGAAAAGTGTATTTAGCCAAAAAAGGTGCCGAAAGTTAATCCGACACCGCGCTGATTTTCAGTGCTTACCTTTTCGTACTCTTATACATATTTTATTGAGACCCATAGAAGAAGAATAAATATGCTGTTATTTATTAGTATTATAATTATATAATATACATTTTTAATACTAAAAATAAGAGCATAATATGTATAAATATATACAAGAATGAATGAAACCTAAACATATATAATATAATATCAGCCCATAAATGTCCCACTGCTGGGCTCGGGCCTCCCATTATAGGGAACGGACAATATACCCGCCACGCTTGTCTAAGGCGGCTTGGCAGGTTTTACACATCGGTTATCTCGATGTGCAGGTGGCATCACGATGTTTTTCTGTTACTGTTGTTAGCACTTGGTAATTGTAACCATATGCACATTAGATCAGGAAACTGATTAAGTAGTGCATGCGTTCCGGCCAGGATCGAACCTGCGCCCCCCGAGTTAGGGACGCGTGCGCCAGCCATTATGCTACCACGACTTATATATAACTAATCACAGGCTATATACACAACATAATTATTATAATTCCAGCTTATGGCTCTACAAAATGATATTTAGCACATATTCAGCAATTGGAAGAGCAGCATGGCAGCATGTGGAAAGAATGAATGATGGAAGAATGACTAAACAGATATTCAATGCAAAGGTGGATGGATGCAGAGGCCGCGGAAGGCCACGACACACCTTCCATGATCAAATTGATCGTGTACTAGCAGAAGGTGATGTCAGGAGCCTTAAGAACAGACGAGCGTGCATGACAAGAGCTATGAATGTCAAAGAAGCAAGTGAGGTGTGCAAGAATAAGCCTGAATGGCGCTCTGTTGTTCATGCCTACCTCGCAAGGGACCTGGCGTGAAGTTATGTATGTATGTATGTAAAGAATTTATGACATAAGAAATTCGTCATTGCTTACTTCTGACTTTATAACAATAACTTGATAATAAGGAGTTATTATCATGCTAGCATATGGTTTAAGTCTCAATTTTGATTTGTACGCAGGGATTGCTGCCATGAGCTTCTGGGGCACATGCCACTGCTCGCCAACCCCAGTTTCGCTCAGTTCTCCCAAGAACTGGGCCTGGCCTCTCTCGGAGCTTCGGATGAAGACGTCGATAAATTGGCAACGGTATAACATCTTTATTTACCGGTTCTTTTAGCTTATTTATTATTCGTTTCCTTTATTATTACTGTTTAAATTGTGACTTAAACTCCGTAAGAATGACGTCGATTTATTAGCTGAATTACACTGTTTAATTACCTAAGTAGAAAGGTCTAGAAATAAAAAGGAGTAAGGGCGTACTATAAAAATTATATGAATATATTTATTTTTATATTTTGTATATACAATAAACTTAATATTATGTGGATGCAGGGACGATGGTTATATCGAATTTCGATATATTAAGAAGAAAATTCCATATAAAATATTATCACAACCGAATATATTTTCTCACCAATTGACATTACATTTTTCACTTTGTTTTTCTAAATAAAGTCAAACGACCACAAATACAGCAAAGAGTTTGTACAATTATATTGTATTAAATTTACAAATAATTTCATGAAATAAAATATATTTTCACGACGTTTTCCTTAACCGTCGTTAGCACGCAGTATTTGTAACAATATGTACAGTCAGCGTCAGAAAGACGGTAGCAGTTAAGATGGTCAAATAGATAAGAACATCGAAAGTGATCATTACTATCGATACAACCAAGGTAGTCTAATAGTTCGCATCAGCATTCTTATCCAAAAACATCGGCACAACAAGAACGCCGTATGTATCTAAGCAGCCAAGGTGGTCAAAACATAGTAACAGTCTAGAAAAATGAACTGTATTCTAAATGTGATTAGAGTTCTTAAATTGGCATTAAATGTAAAGCATCTTACTTTATCAATCTGAAATTAACGAAATCAACGAAAACATTTGAATCAAAAAACTGATCACAGCAGTGTGATTGACGAGGAGGGTGATATGAGCATAATAATATTTATTACGTTTGATCGAGGGTAAGCACTGGGATTGGAAAGAAACGCCAGTTTTTTCCAATTAAGCATCATTTATTGACTAGAAGGGCAATGATTTTCCCTTTATCAGATATTTGAGTCCTCTTTATTTATTCAGATTTTTTGTACTTTTCTTTATATTATTTAATACGTGATGACACTGTTTGCATCTTAAAGTTTTTGTTTTTACTAAATACTAACAGTCTTATTCATAAAGTTAGAGTAAGCTTGAAGTTTTCTCTCTATGAATAAGACCGTCAGTTAATTCTTCATCTATGCAATTCATTCATTATTAATTGAATCATCATCATGGAAACGTGAACGAAGTTTCGCGGACTGATGATAGTCTGTCTAATATATAAAATTCTGGTGTCACAGTGTTTGTAACATAATCCTCCGAAACAGCTTGAACGAATCTTTTGAAGTTTTGTAGGTCTGAGGACGTAAACTATTTTTCCATAAAGTGAAAAAAAAAATTCAATTTTTTTTTTTTATGATTTGGCATTAAAAAATACAAACAACCCTAAATTTTCATTCTTCTACTACCAACCCCTATTTTTTAATAGCGATAGTAGTAGGTAGTACTTTAATATTTTTTTACTCTCGGCGGTTCGATAATGGAGCTGTTACCACTCGATGAGTTTTTCCTGTCAGGAATCTACCGGTGACACTTCTCACCCCGTAAACAGCACGGAGTAGGGATGACAACCAAGCCTGTCTCTTGTCTTTCTCACACAATAAGCTTTCTCTCACTCAATAAAGTTCAGAGCCTAAACCCTTTTCGGCTATTTTTATTGATTGTGCGTCGATTGCAGCAGTGACGCTTATACCATTTTACCTCCCCAGTGCAACTCTCATATATGCTCATAGGAAATGTATCATCACTTTGCAGTTTCCTATTTTATTTTCCATACATTTCGAAGATTAGACACAAAATTATTTTCTGAAAGCACTATAAATATTTATCCACATAAAATGTGACTATTATTATTAATTACTAATATATGTTTGCTATCAAATATTGGTAAATCCGTAGTTACCTTCTTTATCATATAAACAAAAATCAATGTTTTGTATATAAGTTCTCAATGCGTTCCTAAACCATTGATCAGATGTGATAAAACTTTGGTAGTGTTCTGAGGACGCCCGAAAAGGTTTCTGGCTCAAAAAATCTATTTATCTATGAAAATAAATATCTATGTTTGTCCTCAATGTGCTCCAAAAGCATTGATCAGATTCCGATAAAATTTAAATTTAACTGGGTGTTCCGGGGACGCCCGCGGGGTTTTCTGGCCCAAAAATATGTATATATATAAAATTATTCTGTTTGTGTGAATATCACTGAAATCTTCCTAAATTATTGAAGCTATTTTGATGGTTTTTTTTTGTGTGTGTTCAACCCACTTGAACCCCTCTAAACCATCCCGTGACCCATCCCAGGACCTATCCCGGCATGATTTAGATTAACAATGGTCCCGGTAGGTGGGGCTGCAAACAGGTTCCAGGATTTTAACGAAATTTTTTGTGTGTATATTTGGGTCTCTGGATTGTTTAGATTCAAATTTAAAGCAGGTGGCGCTGCAATCGCTTTCCAGGATTTAGGTGAAGTTATTTTTGTGTGTGTTCAAATCTTAGACCATTATGGTCTAAGGTTCAAGTGGGTCCTGGAATAGTTTGGATTCACGATTAGATCCAGTAGATGACGCCGCTAAACTTCTAAGCGGTGAGACCAATTTTGATGAAATTATTTGTGTTCTTTTAAGTGATTTTGAGAATGATATAAATTTATATTTGGTCCCGGTCGATGACGCTGCAATCGGCTTCTAAATTTATATTTTGTAAGGGCAGAACAATATCTGCCGGGTACAGCTCGTAATATCACAACATTGTAAATATGCCATGTCTCTACATTGAAGTTATTAAAAAAACAATTGGAATAGAATAGACTACATAAACGATGGATAACATGATATGATAGTATTTTTATATGTCTTGTATGTGAGTCGTTTTGTCTGTTTGTTCCACATTTACGTAAATACGACTAGGCCGATTTTAATGCGATTTTCGCTGATCGAGAGCAAAGTCTTCTTTTGTTTACTTTGTGTTTAGAAAAATAGCCCACACATATGCCTAATTCATTTGACACATCCGTTACAGAAACTCCTTCTTGTCTCAAATGAACAATTTTATATTTCATTTCATCAGTAAGATGATATTTATCCATGGTGGTATTTTAAGATGATGATTTATATATATTTCTAATCTTTTAATAATTTATTATATTAATATATTCTGTGATTTCTAAATCTGAGACAAATGAATTCATATACGTAAAACAACATAAATAACATAAATAATTCATTGCTGATAAAAAAAAGTTTGATCTCGAATTCTAAATTTCTTGTATATTGAAACTCTTTAGTCTTTAGATACTTCAACAAACTCACATATACATAGTGGTTTACGTCAAATTAAATGTTAAAATTATGTTAATATTGTAAAATAATCTTGTCTGTATATTGAAGCTATTAAAAAAATCCAATTGGGATCGAATTGTTTGATTGATGGAAAACGGAAACAATTTCTTTTCATAAATATAAGTTAACTTTTATAAGGTTTTCATTATTCTACAGACATTTTTTACTTAAATGCTGAAAAAGCTAATATCATGGGCATTATATTTTTTCAGGAAAACGGATTCACTCTTTAGTGTTTTTTACTCCTATACTTCAGTACCGGAAAGTTCTAAAATTTTATTGGGAATTATACGCCTAGAAATAGCATGAAAACTGGCCGTGTTATTCTTATTACAACACAGTTTGATACTTTATGTCATTTTTATACGTTACTATATTCGGACTCTAGATATTTCCCGGGATTTTGTTCCACTTCCAAACCACTAGATTAACTTTGATTCAATGTTCGCAAATCACAAAACAGTGATTTGCGAACATTGCGTCTGTATTTATTAGAAATCCTTAGTGAGACATCTTAGTTGAAAACATCTTTAGTAACATTACTAGTATCAGGGTTTTATGGATAAATCTAAGTTTCATGCATTGTCATAATAAAAATCCATTCAATTTTAAAGGTTGGTAAAAAAATATTAATCTTTACTATTTAACTACTGTGAATGAAGTTGAGGGCAAATACTAGTTATGTTATAAAAATTAAAAAGATTATTTGAGTTTTCATTTAGTATGCAATCAACTCGATTTAACTCTAATCACATTTAGAATAGAGTTCATTTTTCTAGACTGTTACTATGTTTTGACCACCTTGGCTGCTTAGATACATATGGCGTTCTTGTTGTGCCGATGTTTTTGGATAAGAATGCTGATGCGAACTATTAGACTACCTTGGTTGTATCGATAGTAATGATCACTTTCGATGTTCTTTTCTATTTGACCATCTTAACTGCTACCTTCTTTCTGACGCTGACTGTACATTAGCGTTCCGGGCAGAACCGAACTTGCGCCCTTTGAGGTTTTTTCCGCCGTTCGCCTCCGTCATATACCAAGACTAAGATTTTATTTTTCATGTCTCTTTTAATCCTATCTTTAATACTATTAACGGAAAATAAAGAGGAGTCTTTTTATTTTATTTTTCCTTCTCTTTTTGCTCTTTTCTTTTTTCTTTTGTTTTCAAAATTAACTTAATTTCTAATTCAATTTTCTGAGGTACGGAAATCAGAAATCATTTATTCATAACAAAGTTACACGTCAATTTCTACATCTATTAAATCCACAGGTCATAAATAAAATTAAAATTATGTCATATTAGGGGATATAAACTCCTCATGATTATAGAAGGTAAACTCGACTAACCATTTCCTGAGCCGTGTATTTAAATACACCGACGCATGGTACTAGATTATATTGTTATTTGTTTATGTCTATTTTGTTTATACACACAACTGTTATATCTATTACATGTAATTACTTACTATATACGCCCTTTGAGCTTGGTACGCATGTGTTAGCCATTACGCTACCACGATTTACAATGATAAAAATTAAAAAAACGTTATTACTTTTTGATAGCTGTATTTCTTCACGGTTGAGTTTGGATTGTGCCGCCAACCCGACGGCACCTTCAGGGTGTACGGCGCCGGTCTCCTGTCGTCCGTGGCCGAGCTCAAGCACGCGTTGTCCACGCCGGAGAAGATAAAGCGATTCGACCCCGAAGTAACTGTTAATGAAGAATGTATCATTACTTCCTATCAAAACGCCTATTATTACACCGACTCCTTCGAAGAGGCCAAAGAGAAAATGAGGTAAGTTTGCATGGCGCCATAAAATACCAAAGCCCCAAGTCTGCTGTTGCAATTGTGTCAGAATTATTTTTTGTTATCAGGCAGACGGCCTATGGACATTTTCAACACCAAAGGTGCTACAAATGCGCTGTTGCTCTCTTAAGGGAGATTGGAACTCGGCCACTAATGCCGGAACACAACTCAAGGTTGTTATGGCGACATACTTTAGACCAGGGTAGCCATCTAGTCGGGCAAATGGATGAACACTAGCTTCATAATGGCACCATAATTGATGAAGAAATACACCAATGTGATGTCATTATGATGCCCAGATTTTGTCTTTTAGTATCCTACATCCCTTAAGTTTCTCAATAATCTAATAGTTTTTGGCGTGTTTGGTTTCAAATGCGCTAACTTAGGATTCGTATCATATAAAAATTATCGTATTGGTTTGCGTTCAACCACTGTCTCGCCTGGTGTTAAGTCATGACGCAGTCTAGGATGGAGCAAGTTTACCTAGAATATACCTATCCACTCGTGACTTGGACCTTTAATCATCCAAGGATTGTTTGGAAGAAGTTATTTGTCGTTTCTGTTAGCTATATCTTTGAATATTAAAGCATCACGCAACACACATTCATCACTTCACTGACAAGCTTGCAACTAAAGCAACTACCTTTGTTCCGAAGGGCCTTCGCTGAGAGCATCCAGCGTCCCTTCGGCGTCCGCTATAACCCCTACACCCAGAGTGTAGAAGTGTTAAGCAACGCGCAGAAGATAACTGCACTCGTTAGAGAACTTCGAGGCGACATCTGCATCGTGTCCTCAGCTATCAAGAAAATCTCGGCCCAGGACTCCACTCTTGATGTGGAAACCATTGCTAATATGCTTCACACTGGATTACAGGTAATTTCATACCAAATCCTATCTGTGTTATTATTATAACAAGAAAGTTTCGAGATCGGATAATTGTTGCTATTTTATAACTACGGAACAGATTTAGATAAATAAGTTACGCTTCATCCACAGATTACATAAATTTTGACCCCCTCCCATGTCCCTGTCATAGCTGGTCACATCCTCCCACCCTAGTGTGACATAACTTATTTGCAATTATACTTCAAAATAATATTCAATTAAAACTAGTAATTAGATTCATTTCCATTAAAATTATTTTAACCAACTTCAAAAAAGGAGGAGGACCTTTATATGCCTGTATGTTTTTTGTTGTTGTATGTTTGTTACCTTATTTCTCCGTTAATTGTGGACCGATTTTTAAATCGAAAATTTATACTCCCGAATTGGTCCCATTGTCACCAAGTCAGGATGTGATGAGTGAATCGCAAAGAAATAGAGAGCAACCCTAGTTGTAGAGCATAGACACTGAAGAGTGAGATGGCAAATTTGTACATGCGTGCCAGTTGTACAATTTCTAGAGGTGTTTAATATATTGTCTGAAACTATTGAAGTATTTGACCGACTTAACGTTAAAAACCAAAAATTAGATATTTAACCGACTTCTTTCTACAACATCTAGAAGTCCGTGTCAAGTAAAACAACAAACTACTATATTTGATGTTATTCTTTCATGTTTTACTTAGCAGTATAATTTTATGTTTTACACGAATCAAGCTCTAAGAAGATTATCTTAGTAATTATTTAAGAGTGTTAGTAATTTATCAACCGACAGTAATAAGGGTATAATATACATTATAATGTTAATAGACCATTTAATAACAATCGTGATCTATTAACCATATTTAACAATTCAGGCAGTAATTTTGGTCACGTTCCCAGTGAAATAGGTCACCGCGGTCTCCACGGACCGCTATGTTTTGTGCCAACAGCTCGTAATAAGTCCACATTATTTAAAACACTCCCGCAATCTAATTAAGAGAAATTACTTTGTACTTGAAAGAGGATGTAATGACACGAGTTTAAAAAGGAATGCTAAGGTCGTTTGGGCATGTACAGAGGATGAATGAAACCAGATTCACAAAACAAGTATATTGTTACGAGTGTGGGACTAAAATGACGTTGGAATTACTATAGAATTTATTGGAGCTATACAAACACGTATAACACAGGTACAAATACAACTGGACCCAACCAGTACAAACTGCACGATTCAATAACACGCGCAAAGTCCATCACTATATAGCTAATCGAATGTACGTCTTGCTCGTATCGTAATCCTGGCCTGACTCACTCACCCCTCTGTTCGGGCATTCCTTTTATCCTGTACAAATACTATATCTCTCGACGCAAAACAATAATTTCCAAGAATTAGTTCGACACACCTGTCTAATGACTGCCATAAAACACAATAGACTGTTATTATTTATTATAAATTTTAAACTTGAAAGATGATGTAGTGACACGAGTATAATTTAAATGTTATTAGTTCAAATGCCGACGGGTAATAAATGTGCTTTGTTTCAGATATGCAGTTGGATTTTGTTTTTGTCGGAACCCGAGTTGTAACATTATTTTGAAAAAAAAAACTCATATGAAGTTGTGAGAAGTGAGAATTTGAAATTTAATAAATCTAGTCGACGTTCTTTCTGTGGTCACCTTAATTGAGTTCGTTATATCCCTCGTTTATAACCATATTCCTGAATATAAATTCACAGATTTGATTGAATTTACTCATGACAAGTCTGTATTGCTAAAACCTTTTTAAAAACGGCGTTACAATATTTCTTAGAAGTCGACTACGCGTTGGCGACACCCGTGTTGCAAACGTCCATAGGCGACGGTAACCACTGTCCATCAGGTGGGCCTCAGGCAATAAAAAAAAATTGGGCCCACGACGTCGTTGACGCTTGACATTCCCGCGGGATAGCCGAGAAACAAAAGTAGGCTATTGTTTTAGTGTAAACTGTGTCGGAATAAGCTGGTTTGTATGCAACCGAACAACTACAAATCGCTTCCAGGAAAATTCCCACGGGATTCCCAGGATAAATAGTAGTGCAGATTTTAAATCTAAGAATTTACTGTCGATTAGTGAAAATCTCGTCGAAATCGGCCTATTACTTTTTACGTGAATCCCGAAAACCGACAAACAGACAAGAAACCTAAAAAAAAATCATTGTGTTCACTATCGTTTATATAGTGTATTCCAGGTTTTTATACTAGCTTTAATGGACAGATGCGGCATATTTTGAATTTCATAATATTATAGATGTTGCACGGATGTTTGATTTTAATTTTATATCAATTTCGATAGGTACATAAAAACTTGTGCCGCAACGACCCAATGGTCTATACCTCGGGCAACGTATTAGCGTTGTCATTCAGTGAGGTAATGTGGCCAGTCTTTTGGGCACGTTTCCAATTGACAGCGGTCTTGTACTAGACTTTATAGTTTAATTTATTTATAATTTTGCTTATTTTTAATATTTAGTTACATAAAAACTAATTTGTGTGAAAATGTTTTTTGTATATGAAACCCTTTCCTGAAACAATTTTGTTGTGACAAAAACATTCTTAGTTCTGTTGTGAAGATTTTATGTAATATAGATTTATCATATATAAATTCAATTAATTTGTATCTTCAGAAATATGTTATGCATGAGCGAGATGTCCACTTGCATTTATGTAGACTCTTTGTCATTTCAGTAATAATTTAACAGATGTGAAGATATTACAAGGCCCCATACTTGTGAAATTGTGTACTCCTGTCTTGTAATGTGAAATGGAAAATCAAGAAAATATTACCACCTCATAAATAAAATGAAAATGGTCTCAATAATATCCATTAATAATAATACGTGAAGCAAAAACTTTGTACCCCTTTTTACGAAAATTGCGCGGACGGAGGAGTACGACATTTCGCACACTTGTAGTTTGTATGGAGAAGGAGTGCAGTATATATATAAAAAATATGCATAAAACATTTAAAAACTTCGTTTAAAAAAACCGACTTCAAAAACGAAAAAACTAAAATGTATAAAATAACTTATTTCTTAAGCTATTAGTATTAATATATTTTATCTAAAACATCTTAAAGTCGGTGCTTAGTAATTTTCAAAATATAGTAATTTTTATGTTTTACTTTGCACCGACTTCAAGATGTTTTAGATAATATATATTAATAATAATAGCTTAAGAAATAAGTTATTTTATACATTTTAGTTTTTTCGTTTTTGAAGTCGGTTTTTTTAAACGAAGTTTTTAAATTTTATTTGTTACTTTTTAGTGTCTAGCTATGTATGGGTGGACCCACGAATGGTGCCGCGCTTCTTAAAAAATATAGGTCCCAAGAACCGGGAACAAAAAAATGATCGTAAAATGAAAACTACTGGGCCAAACTATGTCAAATTTTTAGGGGACCACATGGCAGCTATTCCGCGTCGAAAAAAAAAAGAATCACGTAAATCGAATCATAAATCTCAGAGTAATCGGTGTACATATGGAACGGAGTGAAAATTATTTCCATGAAAAATGTTCATAAAATGAAAACTACTGGGCCAAACTATGTAAAATTTTTAGGGGACCAATTGGAAGCTATTCCGCGTCGAATCACGTAAATCGGATCATAAATCACGGAGTTATCGGCGAACATACATAAAAAAAAAACCAAAAAAAAAAAGATCCCGACGAATTGAGAACCTCCTCCTTTTTTCGAAGTCGGTTAAAAATACATTGAATCGATAAAAATAATATTACACACACTACCATGTGTTTGACACACACACGCATATGTTCTTTTGTTTATTGTTGAAGTTAAATTATCAGTGTGGCCTTGGCGAAATCTGTGATTATAGAAGTAAAGTCTTTGACAACAGAACCTGTAACACACATGTACAAACTTATAATTTAAATTAATTATGGTCGAATTTCGACCACTAGTAATATAATAAGATGTGGTATATTTTCGATAAAATGCCCTTTTATAGTTTCCTTATCTAAATGACGAAAATCGTAAACGTTTATGTCGTGTACGAAATCCCTTACCGTGCTCGAATTTCTGAGCAGTTACCTAATTTGTGTACCTGTAATCCTGTGGGAATCCTCTTTCAATACTGAACCGATTTACTTATTTACTGACTAAATATTAACCCAACTCTACACCAATAGATCACACACATACGCAAAGGCGGGCCTCACGTTCCGTAAACCTGCCGCGAGAAAATCTTTGTAAATATTTGAACTTGGCTGAATCGCTTCCTAAGGGTGTCTCCCTTAGCTAACAATTCAGAAATAAATTGAAATCTGAAAGTAGTCCTTTTTTTATTTTCTACGGTCAATCTTTTAAGTTTATCTACAAGTAGGATTAAAATTAAATCAAATCAATCTTTGTAATCTAACAGGGCGTTCCATTAGGGACTCACAACGACCACGTTCACGACCGCGATTTTTCCCGTTCCACTTGCTTGCGGACGTTATAATCATAAACGCTAGTGGAACGGGTTATGGAGCGTTGATGTCATTAATGTCATACGCAAATGTCATTGGTTGATATGAAAATCGCGCCTTTTTCAATGTGTAGGGTTGACTAATTTATGTTAAAAGAAATATAGCTATTTATACCAAATGTCCTTAATGGGGTCAATTGGGTATCGGCTACTTCATCGCGGTAATAATTCAGAAGAAAGCAATTCGCCTAGCTCAGATGAAGAGTGGACGTTCAGTTTATAAAACGTAATACTAAAAAACGTGATCTCAGGCCACGTATTACACAGTATAATAATATAGTCGATCGTAATTCAGATGAAGAATTTAAAAGCCAATTTAGACTTTCAAGAAATACATTGAATTATCTATACTTCTGAATTCTGAGTTATAACTCTTTCGTATAATTCTGCAGCAAAAGCTATGTCTACGAATAATGAATTTCTCATTAATTGTATAAGTATATTCAAGTCAACGATAATGAAAACTGATTCGAAATAAATTATGTAAATAAATGTTAATAACAAATAAAGAAAAATGATAGATGGCTGTTCAGAATGCATTAAAATTAATTTTACAAAATTAATAAAGAAAGATATTTTTTCATTCATCATCTCTGTTTCAAAATTCGCGCCTTTGTCATAAGGTGTTTACAAGCTCGATTGTGAATGTGGATTATCATACATTGGGCAAACAAAGAGGAGCATAAAAACACGGGTAAAAGAACACATTGCTGACATGAAACACACAAGGTCTACGAAGTCTACGATCAGTGAACATACGCTGGATAAACCCAACCATTACATCAGATTCGATAACCCACAAATCCTCGCGAAAGAGAATCGTTTCATACCAAGAATGATGCGTGAGGCTATTGAAATCAAAAAACACCCAAATTTCAATAGAGAAGATGGTTGGCAGGTACCACCTGTTTGGGATCCAATCATCAAAACTATTAAGACCCAAACCCAGCAAAAACCAACTGCCAGACCTCAAGACACTGTGAGCTCTTTCTGCGTGCAACGAAACAAACCAACTTGACTGATAATTTCTTTTATTTTTTCCTTGCACTCATTTTAATATTATGTCGCATTAATGCTCTGTGGTCAATGCCCACTTCGACCCACGTTTTGACATGGGTTGTTGCGGGCGTTGTGTGATCGAAAATGATGACGTCATTAGTGACGTTTTCGCCACGACCGCAACGCTCGCGGTCGCCTTGTGGAACGGCTAACTGAGCATTTTGGGCGTTGTGCGTTACTAGTGGAACGCCCTATAAGAAACATGGCTAACTTTATACTTTATATTTAAATATATTAATAAATGTCAAAAAATGTCAAAGACTATACTTCTATGATCACAGATTTCGCCAAGGCTACACTGTTAATTTGGCTTGAACAGTAAACAAAAGAGTATATATGCCTGTCTGTCAAATACATGGTAGTGTGTGTAATGTTTTTATGGATTTAATATACTTTATCCATAATTGAAGTGAAACTTCTTTATCGGCGTTGGGAAGAAATTTACCGTCTCATTCTTCGATTACGCGCCATCTTTTTCTTGCCCCTACCACGGTCGACTCAACCGTGGTAGGGGCTTTATTTATTTAAAAAAAATTAGCTTCTCTATATAAACTATAAGTGTGCGAAATTTCATACTCCTCCGTCCGCACAGTTTTCGTAAAAAGGGGTACAAATTTTTTGGTTCAGGTATTAATATATAGATAACAGAGCGACATCCGTCCGTCCCAGGTTGCAATTGAAAACCAGTGTCAGGCAGCAGTTGTCTGGCATTTGCTGATAGGTATTATACTCAGTGCCATAATTATTATATTTTCTATGTATCGCGCTTTGTTTGGTTAAAAATAAAATAAGTGGAAATCGAATGGCAAAAAAATGTTAACTTGAAATTTTACGGGCAGGTTTTCAAATTGGACATCTGCCCGTAAAACTTCAAGTTAAAATTTTGTTGCGATTCGTTTTTCCATTTGTCCATTGAAGTTCAATTCTACTATGTGTCCCAGCTAACACTTAGATTTTTCGCAGGTTCCCTGCAAATGATGATTTGTTAGGTACATTTTAAGGAATGTATTTTTTATTTAAACATATTTTATTTTATCAAACAAAAATACTGCATTCGACCCGGAACCAAAAAACATCCATAGTCTACTCTAAAATTGTGCCGACTTTCACCAAGGCCCTAACGCCTTTTCGTGACCTAAAAAAAATCCTAATAGCCCCCCCCCCCCCCCCCGTCTACATAGAAGTTTCAATTCAATAAATAAATGTTATTTTCTTTTCAGACAATTCAATCTTCTTAAAGTGTCAGAGTAGCTGGAAAAAATATTATCAAAACAAACCTGGCAAATTTACTTGTTGTAATTCATTAAGAGATGTGCGCGGTCTGTTTGTCTTATAGCTCGCTCTGCCTTCCTTTGATCTTACGATCAAAGGTTCAGTTCAAGTATTTTTAAACGTTAAGATAAATAGCTAGTTTACATTAAAATAATTTTAGTTATTTATGGGATGACAGCGCTGGATCTATTTTAATACTCTCGTAAGTGAGAGGTATAATGTTTGTGTAGGACACAAGTACAATTAATATTGATTACAAATTCAATTTCTGTGTCACCTCGACCGTAAAAATAAATATTAAAACAATAGACGTATTATTTACTCAAGCATAACGTAAAATCATTCCTTCTTAAACAAGCATATTATTCAGTTGACGATAATTTTTGTTTTTAAATGTTAATATGATTTAAAAAAATGCCTTCTTATTGATATAATATTTATGGTGAAATTGACATTTCTTATCATGATAATTATAGACATATTAAAATAATTATTTGAGATTTATACATAAATGTATTTATTTTCAGACACAAAATATTTTTATTATTCAATATGAAATAAATTAATCAAAATACATACTCCCAAATTAAAAAATCGTGAAAAAAGAAGAAACCAACATGGATTGTAACTTTAACATTTATGTGTTGGTATGCAAATTTATATTTTAATATGCTTTCGTATTTCTACAAGTAATATACAATTATTTGGGACATAGAGAAATTTTCAATTACATTTGTATTATTTACGTAGTTAGCTATTTTGCGAATCTTTAACTTCTTTAATATGGATTATATGTATATCTGTAATGTAAATTCGCCAGTTTTGCAGGTTAACCGAATAGTAAATAAAATAACCATAACAATAAATAACCACAGTAGGAATTTGTTTAAAATATTACACAAAACAACTAAAAGAAGTATTTTAGCTAGTCGTGTTGCTTAGGAGTTTCTTGCCGCTTCTTCTCCTTAACAGCAATAACACTTTGCGAAGTGGTGTACTTAGGTATATCTATGACCTTCAAAAAGTGTTCTCCGGTAGAGCTTATTTTGATTTTTTTACATTATAAAAACAATTAATTAATATGAGCATATTCATGTATTTCAATACGGCTTGTCCACGTACTTATTTAAACACTAAAGAGTGTAAGACCTGCGTTTTAATTAAAATATCAAAGCACATACATATTTTAGGAGTGTTGCGACGGCGCTGCATTTAGTGATAAGCTAACTGATTCAAAAAGGAGATTGGGACAATTTTGAAGGGTAGTGGAAAGAAAGAGCACTCTCGTACTTGATTAATGGGCAAGAAATGCAACTGCTACTCTACTGTATACTTCACTTATATAATATAATTATTATTAAAATATTTATGTAATAGGTTTTATATAAGTTTAAACGGTGCGGAGTGATGCAAGTTAGTTATTTATGCTATTGCGGCGGAGCTAGATTTGAAATAAGCGAACTATGTCCATTTTACAGGAAAAGGAGTGTGGGACAATTTGGTTGGGAATTTGAGAATGAGCACGCACGTACCTGGTTAATGGGCATGTAATGCAGCTGATCCTCACTTTCAGTTCCTCTTCATAAATGCACTTGATAGCTTATTCATGTTGTATATATTTATTTAAGTGGTTTGGCGAAAAGTATAAAATTTTGTGTATTTATTTTATACTACATAATTATGTTCATTATATTTAATAATGGCGACGCGGAGCGGGTTATTTACATAATATACACATTTATGTTATGTTTTATTTTATTAAATAGGTACAATTTTCGGGGCGAAGTAATTTAATGTATATGATGACATGACAATGAAGGACGAACGCGCCGTCAGATTTGAAGAGGAAATTTAAATATATAAGAAAAAAGTTTGACTAAGACAAAAAGAGGTTTACATGGCGGTATCATAATATGCAATATGAATAATATTTCTGATGACATAAGATGAATGATTGACGTACCTGTGCAAAGGGAAACACGCCGTCAAATTAAAGGAAAAATCTAAATTAGTAAAAGAAAAGTTTGTATGAAACGAATGAAGTTTACTTGACGACACCAAGGAGAATATAATTTTAACTGTTTTTCCTTCATTGCTATGAAGCTGTCATTGTTACCTATGAAATAGATCACATATAGCTCAGCCTATTTTACTGTTTTCTCTCCAAATTAATACTGCTTTCTAAATTGCGACTCTATGTGGGACGCAAATCCCACGCTACGTAATACAGTGTTCCTTGTAAAAGATGCCAACACACTCGAAGATTGGAAATGTTTCTTAATCTTTTGCCTATTCTGGCAAAAGGGGTTTTGTGACAAAACACAGCGCAGAGCCGCAATGCGCAATGCCGCAATCTCGATCTTCTTTATACTCCACTTTAGTGTCAATGTAAATGTATCCAACACAGCCTACGGTGTACAGCCAACGGGCGTAAGGTGAATTGTATACCACATTGTCTTGTTTTTCCTTAAATTTTCACACGCGGCTTCACTTGTCTCAAACTAGAATCTTCATTCTGGCATAAGTTTACCATTTTCGGTGATAACAAATTTCTTATATTGATCATTATCACATAAGTGTTATACTGAATCTCGTTGGAGTTTATAGTCAGATTATTATAGTCAGATTTACATCAATAATTTTTAAATTTGTCTCGAAGATTATCCTATTTTTCGCGATATATTGTATTCATCGTTGTCATAGAAAGAGCTGTCTTTAAGTACAACTTTTATATTGATATAAGGATGAAATGATAATTAAATGTAATAATATAATTTATTGCATAAAAATATGGTAGTTATACAAATAGGTGTTATTATTTTAGAATGATCACATGTTTTTTGCCGGTTTGGCGTACTATTTTTTGAAACCAATATTTTAAGGGTACATATTTATTTCAATATTTATTTGATTTTAATTATTATTACTAATGTTTCAATCTTATAATTATGTATAACTTTAAATGTAGCAAATAATAACCAATAAACAATTTAAATTTACATATGTTTCTAATGATAGTAATATGGTACAAATATAATAAACATATTTAAACACTTAACATTCTATCTTATCACCTATTTTATAGTATAATCTGTGGTGTGACAGAGGACCTACGCCAGAATAGACTTGTATGGAAGAAAATGACATAGTACCGACCTCAAATAATTAGGATAATAAAAAAAGATATTAACAATTAGCCAACAAACTATCCTCCTTTGAGTTGATTTGACTTTGCCTATAAGGTAATCGTAACTCTTGCTAAGGAAATTCTACTAAATTTCGCAATTACTGCTTGTTTTTGAAGCTATTAAAATGGGAGTAATAACATACAAAACTAACATTTTCCGATTTCTAAATGATTTTCAGCCGATAAATGATAGATTGCTGAAGAATTAACGGACCAGCAAATACACTCGTCTTCCTTTATTGTAACGTTGTAGGAATCTGTTATATTCGGAATAAATCTGATTTTCCGTATTCTCTACTCCTACACTCACCAAGCACAAATGCCCTATAATTTATTGAATAACAATCTAGCCTGTTGTCCCAAAGGCGTGGAACTTTTTATGACTTTCGCTAAAGGCGTTTAATGTTCAACGTATAGGCGATTGATATTACCGGCCGTTTGTCTCCTCTTCTTAACTTATAGCCATTATTTTTCGATAAAACGACATTATACAAACATAGATAAAGTAGGTCAGTGAATGATAAAGTGAGCGGAAATTCGTTTCAGGGAGTATCCGACACGCGGGATTACTTACTCCGTTGGCTCAGTGACCCGAAGTGGGTCTCCGAAACGAGAGCATGCCACTTTCCTCGGTCCTGTGCAGTTTCTTGCCAATTATTGGCTCCTAGCTCCGACAGGTCATCCTCCACTCTGTCCTTCCAGCGATATTTGAGACGGCCGACTGGCCGCCGACCCAAATATGCTTTCCTCACGCTGCGATCCTCTGCCAACTTTTATTTCTCCCACCATGTTAGGCTCGGCCACGAGATTCTCAATTTTGAGGTTGGTTCGGACCTTCCAGCTACCATCCTCTCCTTTTGTTGGACCTGCGGGATTAATTCTATTAAATTAAAATCAAAATTCTGTTGTTTCCCATTCTGTGAGACATAAAGCGGCAGTTCATTTATCTTCACTTGTGCAGATTTTACACCTGAATACCGTAGAGTATATATTCCATTTTTGCTGCCGACAGAACGTTTATGACCGTTTCTCAAAACTTTTTCACCAAAATAAATTTTATTTTTGGTGAATTTACGACTTATCAGATTTTATTAATAAAAAATATAGAAGAATATAATAAATACGCCAATTTTATTAAGGAACAATAAAAATAAATACTGGAAATTGAAATTATGTAAAAATACTTGTCCCAAGATATCATAGTACGTTTAACTGAAGTCTTGTAACTATTTGCAAAGAACTTATTGCGTTGACAGTTTAAAGGCATTATAGAAAAACTCTGTATTTAGAGCAATCGTTAGCTTTTTAATTTAGAAATAAATGAAAACATTATACATATATAAAAACAAACCTGATTAAGTTTTTATTTAAGCAAAATACGTATTAGGCCTTGACCCGCGGCGTAGCCGGAGCAGACTCTAATAACTATTAAATTGAAAAAAAAAATCTCAAATAAAATTGAAAAGGGTAACGAAATCGAAAAAGAATGTTAACAATGTGGAAGAGTTTTATTTATTCCCAATATCGTGGGTTTTCAATGAGAAAAACTGGCCGCCCCTGTTTATTTTTGTTCATCGTTTATATTTGTTTAGAAACCTTTTAATGATTCACTCACAGTTTCTCGTTTAATAAAATCAAAGAAGGTTTAACGCGGCGCAGCGTATTTAATACATTAATTAAAAGAAGTTGATTATAATCTTGTATTCCTTTTGTATTTTTGTTGGAATAGAAACGTTAGTGTCTAATTACAAGCCACAAAGACTTGTTTAAATTAGATCCATGCTAATGTTATAAGTCCGAAAGTAATTCTGGCTACTGTACCGATTTTATTGTTTCTTATACAAATGTAGTCTCAATACAAACAAACATAGGATACTTTTTACCCTTGGAAAATGGGATAGTTTCCTAGATAAATTCAATTAAATTTTCCTAGAGGTCCTAGAACTGAGGTGCTCTCAAAATAAACTCGAGTTTACAAGTTGTATATTTATTTTATTTTATTTGGCGGGCTAACAGCTGTAGTTTGACAAACTAAAGTTACAGAGATAACTAAATAATGGCTAGTCATAAATCTCCACACATGACAAAAGAAATAATAAAATACATTAGTTTTAGAGAAAAAGAACAATAATATAATATGAGTTTAAAAAAACTAAAAAAATACGCTTTTATTATTATTATTAGAAAATCTAACTAAAAAATAGATATTTTTTTAAATAAATTTGAATTAAAAATAGTGTAAGAAAAAATGATTTTATTGTAAAAAGCGCGGGGTGCATGGTATCAATAAAAGCAAGCTATTATTTATTTTTCATTTTTAGTAATTATTTAGTGATTTAATTCCCTTCTCCGTGGAAACTGAAAAAAGAATTAAATACACTCTTATGATAAAATGGAACGTTATGTAAAAATAAGCTTTTTAAAAAGGTTTTTAAATACAAGCTTTTGAGATCCTGCATATCATGTAGCAGCAGAGTGCTAGCCAAGTCAAGTAAAACGAGCCCAAACACGATGGGTCTATCTTGTTTAGTAAAGGAGTTCGTATAGCCACCTTCCGACTCCATCATCAGATCAGCTCCATGGTACCATATTATTGCATTGTCACGCGATATACACATACGCGCAAAATTTCAGCTCAATCGGAAACCGGGAAGTCGATCAAATTTAACTTGAAAGATTCCGTTACATACTAACATACGTATGAAGCTAATAAAAGCTTATTAAAAACCTTGTGGCCGATAAACTAATTATTATTAAAACAGATTTTGATTAAATTCGCATTTATAGATGCTGGATTGTCCACAAGCAATGATGTGTCATGTTAGAATTAAACATAATACAGATGGAATTTGATAAAGATTTGGAAAAGACATATTGTGCCGACCCCAATTAATTGGGATCTGGTGAAAGAGAGAGATGGAATTTGAAACACATTTTACAAGGTGGTATTGTTATAAACATTTCCTTAATGCCAACAATGTTATCAGGTCCAGGAAAGGAGTCCACAGAGCAACTCTGGTGCCAGCACGCCGAACTCCGAGCGAGCTGCCTCTCCGAGAGCTGAGCTGTCAAAGTGATTTAAAAATAGACCTAATTCTGCTTATATACTGTAAGTATATAGTTACACTTAGCCAATCAAGTTATAAAATGTATTAATAAACAACGCTTAATAGATCTAACATTATGAATACATTTAATGTCTATGCGTCTAGTTAGCTGTGAAGATGACGTGTCAGCGGCTACGTTTATAATAAACCGCTTAATCGTGTACTAGAAAAATATATTTTGGATAACTCTTAACAATTAACATATAATATAATATACATAGATTTTTATTATATATGAATATTAAAATGATTTTTTTTCGGTTCCCACCCGAAATTTTATTGTGTTGGAAAAAAAACCCCTTAAAGTCTTTAATATTAATGTTAAGTACTTTCCCTGAGCGTGAGATTTTCCATATTAAATACAAGTAAATCAAGACTATTTTTTGTTAAAATCATGAGTATTAATTGGTGATAGATAGTTTTCAAAAACTAGACATAAAAATAGTTTTATTTAATTTTTAAAATATTGGCTTTTCATCCGGGAATTAAAAACAAAAAATATTCATGCTTTTTGCTCCCAAGTGTTGTTGAAAATTCGTCATGAGTTAATTTAAAAATTGTCTATTAAAATAAATTAAAATGTAAAAATAGGTTTTTCAAAAAAAATATAGAAAAATACTTAAGATAAAAAGCTAAAAACTTGTGTGAATTATTTTTATTTGATAACAAAACGATCCCCATATTAAAAGTACAAAACACCGCGGGGTTAATTTTTACTTAGAAACCCTTTGACCTTCAATACCTAAGCTAAGATTTTCATTCGATTATCCTACAAATTTGAAAACACTCATAAAATGGTCAGTATTTTAAGCAATTAGGTCTATGAAACTTTGTTCTAGGCAATTAAATTTCCAACAAATTTACTATTTACATTTTTTTGTAAAGTCCCTTGCTTCGGAGATAACTAAACTACTTGTAAAAAGCCTTGCAGAGATTTGGGCAAGAAAGTACCGAATATACCTAATATTAACTATTTGGGCAGAGATTCCCCTTTTACCACTCAGTAAGCAATGAACACCGTCTACACGCCACACAGCCTTTTATACGAAAATACTACGAAAACTATCCTACATAATAATATTATTATCTATGAAGATTATCTATGTGATATTAATATAATCTATGGTTCTTATAACTGCTGTGATGGACATCGCGTAACATACTAGAATTTTTTTGCAAAAATACTAGAATTTTAGGGGAAAATCAACTTCAGTGATGTATACCAACTCACCAGTAAGAATTACACTTTCGCCACAATGGACACAATTGTAGATTGTTTAATTTTGATTAAATCGCGACCAAACCCGATGTGATAGCATAAAATTCGGCTGAGTTATAGAAAAAAATTATGTATGTGTATTTTATATGGAAAATCTTTTCAAGCTCAGGAAAATCACTTAAAATTATTTAAGGGCTGTAACTTTCAGTAATTTTTCTTCCAACAATATTTCGGAAAGACAAAAAAAAATTACGAAATAAAAATCAACCTAATGAATATACATGTAATTCCAAAAAGTGTTAAGTTTTACTGTAATTTTATCAATTTTAATGTATCCCATCCCAAAACTTGTTATAGTTTTTTCTTAAGTGTATTTATTATTTTTGATACTTGAATTTAGTGTGAAATGAGACAATTGCCGTTTGGACTTAATATGAAATTTTAAGGTTTAACCAATGTGTGTATTTAATCTTAGAAATATATATAGATGTTTTAAAATAAACATTAGCAATGATATTAATATCGTTTTATTGTGACACCTGCTTAATTAAGTATATTATATCGGTTAATTACAATTAAAAATCACATTTAAATTAAACACACAAACTAAAATTAGAATATACGAATGATACATCCCTAAATCTTATCTTAAAATAATACTTATGTATATATATATTTATATATGTCGGATTCACTCCCGCCGGGAGCGAATGACACTGAGTATAATGCACTAATAATCTGAAATGTTATAATCAAAGTTTATTTCACTAGAATTACCACAATTACAATACCAAATACAGCACAATAATACACAGAAACATTAGGACAACTCCAAGAGCTGCTTCCACGCTTGTCAGGTATCGAGCAGCAATATGCCCTCAAGAATACTGTTATTATTTATCGAACAGTATTATCGACCACAATACACTATGGGCCTGTCGTCCAACAGAGCCTCCGCTCTGCTAAACCGACGAACGTAGAATGACGGCTGTAGACCGTCGGTTATAGACTCGTGGACTGTCCGTTGTAGACTGCCCCTGCTCTGCCCGAACACCGCGTATTTAAGCGGTCCTCGTAGCGCGCCGCACTGACACCATCCGGTAATGCTTGGGCGCCACTTCAGTTTAACTTCCTCTATAACACGAACTTCCGCCATCCGTATAAATTCCAACTTCAGGTTACTTCATTTCCGATATCCGTTAGCTTGATAATAAATGCGTCGGAAGTCGTATAAACGTTGACATCCGGTTATACGACTTCCGATTACTACCGTCACATGGTAACTTTATAATAATAAATACTACTCCGACATATATATATATATATATATATATATATATATATATATATATATATATATATATATATATATATATATATATATATATATATATATTTTCTAAAAGTTTTATCTCTTGGTTCCAAATATATATATATATATATATTTGGAACCAAGAGATAAAACTTTTAGAATTAGTCTTTGTCTATCTGTTGATATGTTTTGTGGGATATGAACGCAAATAGATACTAGCAAACCTCCAAAGACATGACTCTATCTCATATATTCATGCAAAAAAATATTTTAGAAATATTAAAATTAAATGATTTTTAAATGTAACACCATCCTTTTTAATAATAATGCTGAAAACTACTGAGCCAAACTATATTACATTTTTAGGAGACCAAATGGCAACTATTCCACATCAAACTGAAGAAGAATCACGTAAATCGGATCATAAATCTCAGAGTAATCGGTATACATATAAAAAAAAAAATACCGATCAATTTGAGAACCACCTCCTATTAAGAAAGTCGGTTAACAAAAAGAGACACAGAAAGATAATTAAAAACAGTAAAAATTTGTTAGTTTAAAATACGGCTATGGAATTTAAGACAAATAGGTATATACTTTCAACTGTCAAAGTAGGAATAAGACCTGTGTTTTGAGTAAAATCGAAGGTACCCCACAGCTATATAATTAAACAACATAATTACAGCTCTTATATATGCATTTGTATATGCTTACGTGCATGTGTATTAGGGTGGTCGTTAAAAATTAAATTCTTTCAGACGCCCAAAAAAATCCTTCCTTTTGACGAAAAACTACGGGAAAAATTTTGCTTTTTGATTTTTAACAAAAATAACACGTGCCGGCGGCCAATTTAAGTTCATTTTTCGATAAAATTATAGTTTTTTGGAATATTTGTTACATTATTTAATTTGATTTTATTTGAAAATCATTCAAGTGTAGTGACAAACAATAATGAATATTAGTTTGCAAGTGCTTCAGTCGCGTCATAATCCAAGTATTTTAGCTAGTTTATGACTTTTTAAATAAATTTAATTACGATACCAGTCTCATTATAAAACATTGTAACCAATTTTAAACAGTTCAGTGAGTACGTCATAACTGAACATTTCGACATAACTAATTTAATTGTGAGCCGTAACGCCATAAACCTAGCCTATGCTATTTAAATGTAAACACTCTGAACAATCTCGAAGCAGACTGAAACATAAATCATTTGTTTAAAACTAAACACTGTTCAACTTGACATTGCAACCGTTAGACGGCAGTTCTTTACATAAAATATTAACATTTCGCACGTTGCCAAGCTTAATATTATCACAAAACATTTATAGCTGTAAAAAAAAACTAAATAAAACACGCTTTCATAAAAAATCCAACAAAAAAATAGAAAATAAAATTTAATAAATTTGGTACATTATTGTAAAAAAGCGTGGGGTGTATTCAAAGTGCTTTTTAAGATATTATATTATTAATTGAATACACCCCACGCTTTTTTACAATAATGAACCAAATTTATTAAATTTTATTTTCTGTTTTTTAGTTGGATTTTTTATGAAAGCGTGTTTTTTTTAGTTTTTTTAAAACTATTATTTGTTTTCTTTTTTTAGTTGATTTTTTTTAAGGTTTTTAAATACAAGCTTTTGAGATCCTGCATATCATGTAGCAGCAGAGTGCTAGCCAAGACAAGTAAAACGAGCCCAAACACGACAGGTCTATCTTGTTTAGTACAGGAGTTCCTATGGTCACCTACCGACTCCATCATAAGATCAGCTCCATGGTACCATATTATTGCACTGTCACGCGATATAAACATACGAGCCCAAACACAACGGGTCTATCTTGTTTAGTACAGGGGTTCCTATGGTCACCTACCGACTCCATCATCAGATCAGCTCCATGGTACCATATTATTGCATTGTCACGCGATATAAACATACGAGCCCAAACACGAAGGGTCTATCTTGTTTAGTACAGGAGTTCCTATGGCCACCTTCGCACTCCATCATCAGATCAGCTCCATGGTACTATATTATTGCATTGTCATCGACCTTTGACAGACATTAAATCTGATCGTTCAAAGTAGGACAAAATCGAGCTCAAAGAGGTCGGTTACAAACATACATACTTACAGGTGAAGCTAATAAAAGCGTGTTAAAAATAGGCTTCGGCTCTTATTGTATTTAAAGCTGTCAGACTTCTCCCTCTCTCTTTCCCGCTTACTCTAAACCACCCCCCTATTCCAATCCCACCTATCCCATTTCTTGTTTGATCACATATATCTCATACATAGTCCATTGTCATCGCTAAACCCGCCGCCGCCGCAACACCCAAAATGCTCCGTCAGCCGTTCCACATGGCGACCACCGTCATTATGGTCGTGAAGAAAACTTTACTAATGACGGCATTATTTTCGATCACACAGCACTTACAACGACTCATGTCAGGATCTAGGTCAAAGTAGGCGTTGACCACAGAGCATTAATTCTCTCTATCGATTGACATTGAGAAAGGCGCAATATTCTAACCAACCATCGACATTGTGTATTTCGTCGTTAATGACATTAACGCTCTATAAACCGTTCCACTAGGGCTACGTTCTATTAGCGACTCACAACGACCACGTTCACGATCGTTGCTCCCGTTCAACTTGCTTGCGGGCGTTACAATCGTAAACCCAAGTGGATTGGCTATTCGACACACCTATTGATATGAGTCGTTGTCAAGCCATCGCGGACGATGCGCAAACAAAGCATACTATTGCTAGCGTTATCGCCCCCGGTGGATGCGCGCCGTTTCCTAGTGACGGCCCTGAGAGTGCGTAAATCGGTTAGCATTTTCCCTAGCCTCAAAAAAAAGAAAAAAAAGCGTTGTGTGATCGAAAATGATGATGTCATTAATAAAGTTTTCGCCACGAGCACAACGACCGCGGCCGCCTTCTGGAACGACTAACGCAGCATTTTGCTCGTTGTGAGCTACTAATGGAGACCAAATTAGACCAAATTTTATTCACCCTTCTTCAAAGGTTTTCAAACAAGCTGATTATATACCTACCACCCCAATAAGTTAGACGTCTTATGTAAATTATCACTTATATTTTCTTACTGCTCTATATTAGAGGAAAGAATAACGACTCAAATCTTAGTAAACAATTATCGTTTGAAGTATTGAATTATAATAATAAGTCTACCTAATTATATTTGATATCAACACGCGCAAAGTCCATCACCAAATAGATTACCGAATGTACACAAGTCTTGCTTCGCTCGTGGTTATCACTCGACTGTCCCATCTCTCAACTGGGGCATTGCTTTATACTGCACAGATGCAATATCAGACCCGGCCGTATGTACCAAATTTTCTAGAATCAGTTTGTACTTTAAATCCGAGACACCTGGCTACTGATCACAACACAACAATAGGCCGTAAAAGAGTACAATACACAATGACCTGTTTTTTTAATTACAAATTTTCAACACAAAGTAAACAAAAGAAGTCCAAATGCCGAAAGGTAATAAAATGTGTTTCTACAGGTATGCAGGTGTGAATTTGTGGAGGTTATTAGTACGATTATGAAATGGTAGATTGTAACACGAGAAGTGAAAATGACATATTTAGGATAGTTTGGAGCACGAGCGTAGCGAGGCCTTTCACCCGAGGCTAACACTCTACTCTTCATTTCAAATATAAGGCAAGTAAATAAAAACTGATATGTAAAACAAACTATAACTTCTCTAATAAAATCAGGCGAGTCCGTGCGTCGCTCATCATGGTAGCGCACTCGCGTGCTCACCGGTGCACATCAAAGCATCTCCATCCATATCAAGGGATAAAATAAATCAAATATATAAAGTGTGTAGTTTCAATAAAGGATCCTACATACTCTCGTCAATCGACAGATAAACACACATATTGTATATCTCCAAGCTTCTGTTATAGGCAATGCTGAGAGCCGATATTAATCCTTTACAGGTGTTTTATTACCCTTTCGAATTTAAGTGATCTATTGCTCTCATTAATCCCTTTTGTGTGCCTCCCGGTAACACAACATTAATCCTTTCTTCTATTGTTTGCATTTCGTTGCACATTCTTAGAAGCCATAAAGCTTCCAACAAGCTGACCTTTAACTCGCACATACGTGCGACATGTGCTAAAGCGTTAAGATTCTACGGGCAGCTGTTGCGGGCGGCAAAAGTCACTTGGGGCTTAACCCTGAGGCCATCCGGATAATGTATACAGCGGTGCTGGAGCCAGTAGTCCTGTACGCAGCGAGCGTCTGGGCGCCGGCGGCTGCAAAGTTGGGCGCGCGTAAGCAACTCAACACGATCCAACGTGGATTCGCACAAAAAATGTGTAAGGAATATAAAACCGTCTCCCTGAACTCCGCAATAGTGTTGGCTGGCTTACTCCCACTTGACCTTCGTACAAAGGAGGTAGCTTCTTTATACGAACCCAAGAGGGGCGTATCCCAGTCGATATTTGAGGACAGGGAGATGAAAATGCGAGTTGCTTACGCAAGCACACCTCACCCGGCCTCACAGATCGAGTTACAGTTTGGTTGCCTGATAGACCAGGAGCAGGTAGATGCGCAACGCCACCAGGAGGTGCGCATTTTCACGGATGGCAGTTTCATCGAAGGCCAGGTCGGAGCGTCATTATCCTTCTGGGATAATTAGGCCGAGACAAAAAGCCGGAAGATTAAACTGGCATCCTATTGCACGGTCTACCAGGCAGAGATGCTGGCGATCCGTGAGGCTACGGTTTCTGTCCGAAAGCGCCCAGAAAGAAGCTTTGGCATATACAGTGACTCCAGATCGGCATTGCATGCGCTGTGCAACTGGAGCTCTGCCAATCCACTGGCAGCAGAATCACGAGGCAACATCATGGCAGCAAGGAATGAAAGGAAGACTATCGACCTATTCTGGGTAAAGGCCCTCGTCGACATACGAGAAAACGAGTGAGCGGACGAGTTGGCGAAAGTGGCTGCGCTTTCTTTGAAGGTGAAGCCACTTTACGACAATTATCCAGTTCCGAATGGGAACGGTTGACGAATGGAACCGGAGATACTGTCAGGAGTCAACTGCGTCGTTACGAAATTCTTTTTCCCGGATGTGACGCGGGCCCACAAGATTGTTAGGCAGGTCGGCCTCACCGGCCTGCACACCCAATTGTTTACAGGGCACAGGGGATTCTCGCAGTACCTGAACCGGTTCGGGTGCAAAGAGAGTCCCTCGTGCGTCTGCGACGACGACAAGGTTGAGGATACATATCCTGTTCTGGTGCCCTGCATATTCCCAGGAGCGGTACAATTTACAATGTAAATTGAAGGTAGAGATCACGTATAAAAACATGTCAGAGCTCATGTCAAAGGATAAAATAGACGATTTCTTAGAATATTGTTTAAATATAATTAAAAAGTAATACGTAGAAATAAGACTAGACATTATAAAATATATAGTAAAATGTATATATAAGTTAATGTATAAAACAAAAAGTTAAAAAACAAAAAAAAACAATAAAAACAAAATGTATTATTAAAATAGATAAGTAGAAAATAAGCCAACTGTAATAGCGAAAAAAAAAAATAGATTAAGGACCTTTTTGTAAAAATGCAAAAAAACAAAATAAGATAAAAAGGCCGGACAAATCATGTTCGTCTGGCGGAGGGGAATAATAAAAAAAAATTAAAAAAAATCAGGCGATAAATCTGATGAAACGTCATCACGTACGTCACATCAAGTAATTTATTTTTTCTGTGGCATTCTAGCAGCCAGTATTTTTTGTCACGGGTGATAGTAAATATTTAGCTCAAACGTATGTAAATTGAATAATATTGTTACGAACTGATAGTCGACAAAAGACAAATTCACACCTGCATACCTGTAGACATTTTATTACCTTTTCGGCATTTGGACCTCTTTTGTTTACTTTGTGTTTAAATGTTCTCATTAGAAAAACAGCCCATTGTGTATTGTAATATTTTATGGTAGTGATTAGCCAGGTATGATTCTAGGAAATTCAGTCCACGCGGCTGAGCAGACATATTGTATTTGTACAGTTTAAAGCAATGCCCAATTGAGAGATGAGGCAGTCGAAAGATAACGAGGAAAGATATGTGTATATTCGGTAATTTATTTTGTGACGGACTTGGAATTACGTTTGGACTAGTTGTGTTTAGTTATATTTGTACCTGTGCTATAAGTGTTAGTATAGTTCTAATAGACTCTAAAGTAATTTCAACGGCATTTTAATTCGAGTCCTGCAACTCGTAACAGTATAAAATGATGTTACAAAATTGTTGATATTTTGTTTACAATTTATGCCGCGATCTAACAGTGGTTGTAAAAAAAGTTGGGACATGAGTGCATTGTATGTATTATCTATGGTTCAAATAGTTTTCATCCCTTATTGGAGGTTTTGGCGGGAACTGAAAGATGTTGTGTACTGTACTGAAAAATGTGTAAAATTACTCTAAACTGAACAATAGTTGTAGGATATTTATAGTTTTTGAGTAGTAATTATGTGTTTTGTGACAAATGTGAACTGTATGGTCAAATATGGTCTTTTGAATTGTCACAAGAACTCCGTTGAATGGCTTCAGTTGTTAACCCACAGTTCAGCTGAGCTATACATAGACTTAAGAAAATAAAGAAACTATAATCTAACCTAAAATCTAGCTTAAAGGCCTAGCTGCCAAGCCATAAACCTAAATAAATAAACTAAATTTTTTGACAGCAGGAAGAATCGCTTCGAACTCCAAGCGTAGTTTGGAATATGAGAATTGAAAAACTTTTTTTTTCTTTTTATCTTCACTTCAGCGGAGTGCTTGATATTTTTTCCAGGAGTTAAGCAGATAGGCAGACGGCCCACGTGATAGAAAGCGGTTACCATCGGCTATGGACTTTTGCAACACCAAAGGTGCTACAAATGCGCTGCTGCTCTCTTAAGGGAGACTGGAACCTGGTCACTAATGCCGGAACACAACTGAAGGTTTTTACGGCGACATACTTTAGACCAGGGGTCTTACACCTGGCTGTGCGTTGTTTTGTTGGGTGTGTGATGCACATCGTATAACTATTATGAATAATGTGTATACAACAAACAGGAAAGCTGGCAGTGTCACGTATGCATATTTCATCTGTTCAAGAGGGATTTGGAACAAGTCCAAACTAAAATTGTCAAAAAAATTTAAATGTGTGGTATCGTAATCAGCCGTCCAACGATCAAGACCGTATTAATCGCGACTCGAGCAAGCCCATCGCGGAGACCGGTTTAGGCATAATGCCAGAATACAAAATCCATTAATATACTCAAAAACATGATGCAACTGAAAATAAATAGGTCGTAATAAATATAAGGAAAATTGATGATAATCCAAAAGAAAAGCAAAGAATCTTCGCGTGTGAGAAAATATTGATGGAGGATGCAATAAGTGGAGCAAATATTTGCAGAGCGTGTAAGTGCGTGAGGAATTCTGTGCCGTGTCTTTCGCCTTAGAATGGAGGTGAATCCACGGAAGATGACCTGTACAGTATATTCTCACATTGGTACAGTAAAAGCGCGTCCTTGGCAATGCTTCTTGAATTTAATTATAACTTTTGGCGTATCTGTCAAAATCGCACGAAAGTTGGCAAGTGAGCGACAAGAAATATGTTAAATTTAGCATTTAACATTGAAAGTTTGTGGCACATAGTTGGGCTTCCCGATGCCGTCTACTCGAATACCATCACGAACTGCCGCTTGCCGTTGCAGAGACGATAAATAAATAATAATTTTAGTACAAGCCACATATAGTACATTAATATTGTTTAGTTATTTAAATGTTATTACTTTTTACGATAATAATACCCTGTTGATTTTATAAAACATTTACGGCCTTACTTATAATAATCTCGTTAAGAAAGGATTAGGCATCTCTTAAGTAAGAGAATCAGAATCAGTATCTTTTTTTTCACCTGTAAACGTGTATTACCTGTTGTTTACCTAAGCATAGATAAACGAAATTTGAATGGTTAATAAGGTTGTATCCAAAATATTCGGCTAAAGAGGAGTTTGTGGGTAAGATTTTCACTAATCAGCTGCTGCGCAGTTTCCTTAAATTTAAGAAACGATTATAAGTAAATCGCTTAGCATTTCCATTAAAAATTAGCCCTATAGCTACGGTATCGCTACCAATATAATGTCTACTGATATATTTTTATACACTGATTCGATCTCCTTATTCCCGTACTCGGTGAAAATCAGCTGTTTATAATAAAAACTGCCATCTTGCCTCTTAGAAGTCACTTAAACCACCTCTCGGTGTTGGTTATTTTTGACAATTATTTATGAGTTACTTTACCACCTCTTATCCTTAAGACGACTTTATGGGTAAAAATTTCACTAATTGCTCAGTTTTTGATAAATTGAAAATTTGAGAAATGGTTATAAGTAAAGTTGTTTAATGACAAGCTATGTTAAAGTCAAAATGAGAACATTGTGCGATTGTCCGAAAACGGAATTGAAAATAGGTCAAGAAAATATTGCTCTTAACGTAATTATGAACACGGTAAACTAATCAATGCGGTTTGTTTATAAAATAATCAGTGTTGTATTTAGTTGTTAGCAGTCATTTCATTTTGAATTCTGAGAAAAAGTGAAGCTTTCCAAGATTGATATTGTAACCTAAATTGTTTAAAACTGCCCGAAAATATTTAGGTATGAGGAATATGTTTATACGAGTATCATGTGTTAGAAGTTGACTACAATTTTTGTTATATTAAATTTTTATAAATATACCTAAATAATATTATCAAGTATATGACAGCAATGTGACTGGTAGAGTCGTACTGGCAGACCGAGACGTACTCTCTGTTTTCTTTCACCATATCCCAATTATTTGGGGTCGGCACAACATCTTTGTCATCATCAACATTTTTGTCTTTTCCTTCTACACTCCTCTACTCTGACATACATCTTCTGTCCCACCACCATAACATCCTTCACACAATTCATCCATCTTTTGGTCTACCTTTACATTTGTACCCTGTAGTATAACATTCTTTTTGTGACTTTCATCCCTCCTCCTTATATGCCCATACCAACTTAATCTTGTTCCCCTCAATTTTTCAGTGACGGCTGCAACTTTCAAAGATCCCCTTATGTACTCATTTCTCATCTTATCTATTATTGTAACACCACACATGCATCTCAACATTCTCATCTCAGCTGAGTGGAGACGTATTCACCATGATCAAATTGAAGATATTTTGAAGAGAGGTCAGATGTGTTTGTCAGGATCGTAGCAGATGGAGATCCATCGTGTCCGCCTACACCAATGGGAAACAGGCGTGACAATATGTATGTATGTAAATAATATTATAAATTCCCATATATCGGGCATAAATCTCCGGATAACTACAGTATAGAAAATAACGCAAGTGGTGTATGATCCCTAAAGTCAAATTCGAATCCACTTTATTGAAATGAGGCGGTGGTGTTAACTACTCAGCTACTGTCGGACATTGGAAGTTTCAGCGAAATTGTAACATCCACGAACACTTGGAAACTTGTATTGGAACGTAGAGTGTGCTGTGTAAACACAATATTTCTTTTGTTAGTGTTAATTTGAAGTTTAGCAAACAATGTCCGAAGTGAGTGTGGCGCGGCAGCTTCGCGCGGGAAAGCCTGGTGGCGGGACGAGGCCGAGTGTGACGCCGCGCGGCGGCGGCGGCGGCGAGGGCGACTGACGGCGTGACGGCAGTCGCAGCGGGATCCCGACGCGTCGCCACGTCGCTGAGTCGCCGCTACAACTCGACTACGCAAACATAAATCGATATCGCCGTATATACCGTCCCGCCGCACATGGACTACTTTATTACAAAAACTAAATAGTTTATTACAGTTTAAAAAAAATACAGCGCCGTCCTCCCATCATCTGTTGTAACAAGTCATTACAAGCTTTCAGAGTTCTCGATGTTTTATCGTCCCGCGACTTTCCGGGCCACTAAGTAAACACAATGGGCATAAAAATAAACGCTTGTAACAGCTGTTATTTACAAACAGTATCTTAAATAATGTAAGTCCTTCAAACAATGACATGAAGTAACTAGTTTAAAGTACTTTGAAATAGTAAAGTAGTCGGGGGAAAAGTTTTAGGTTTAGTTCGGAAGTAGCGTGCGTGGTGTGGCCAGTGTAGCAGGCGTATGGTATGGGAAGATGATGAACTATATCGGGTGAGCAATGAGCATGGGCATGGTGTACGCGTCGTTAATGAATGCTTGCGCCTTGAGAGTGTGAGCCGCGCCCGCGCCAGTCGGCGGAGTGCGCGCGCGCCGAGGACATGCGCTCGCTATGGATTACCAGTGCGTCGTCGTGTACACCGTCATCAACATCGCGCCGCCGCGGCTCGCCGCCCAGCCGACGGCCGCCTCCAACGGCTGCATCAGCTGGTTCAAAAATAAAATCAAAAGGTTCGTTCATAAATTTGCCTATCTGTTATTCTGACGTGTAAGCTGTATTTTTGTAAAGTTTCATCAAAATCCATTCAGTAGCTTTTACGTGAAAGAGTAACAAACATATCCATAATACATACATTCTGACATTTATTGATATTCTTTACTTTTATTGTGTCTCTGTCTTATTGAATATGCACTGTTGGCTACAACTCCATCAATTCTTCAAAAGTCATTCTGTAACATACTTCTGTATAAAACTTTTTAAAAAAGATCTTGAAATATAAATAGAACAAAAAATATAAAGAAAAACAATTTGTAGCTAAACGTGTTGCTTGGGAGTTTCTTGCCGCTTCTTCTCCATAACAGCAATAACACGTTGCGAAGCGAACATAGACTAGGCAGTAAAATTAAATTTTAGCCTATATTTATGACCTTCAAAAAGTGTTCTCCAGTGGAACATATTTTGAATAAAAACTTTTGAATTTGACAAACTTTCGAGATTATAATATTTATTTTGATTTACTATTTCATTGTTTTGTTAAAGACTATATACATTAACAAAACAACAAAACATTACACAAGTCAACAAAATTTTAAAAAATATTGTTCCCGTAGATATGTCTTCTGCTTTTTATAATTTCCAATACACAATCTGCGAATATATTCATGGAAGTACTGAATTTGCTTTGGTTCTTTAAATTTTTAGAGTGAATATGAGCATAAAGATACAAATTCTCCACAGTCACATGGTTTACATTTCCTGATGATCTTGAGAATTTGAGTATACAACAGAGTGAGTAATTCTACAAACACCTAATAGCGATGGTGGAAAGGTATCAGGGTAGTCGGTATCGTTACATGACGGCAGATTACTGTTGGTCATAACAACGACAATTTTCCCCAAAAATAATATAGAAGAACATCTTATAGAAGGTGTCTCTCTGATGTAAAAGATAGATTTTATCAATTTTCTCTCTTTTATTTTAACTCTATATATATTAACTAAATATAAAACAAAACAATTAGTAGTATTTCTCAATAAATAGAAAATTTTATATATAAAATTCTCGTGTCAAAATGTTCGTTCCCATACTCCTCCGAAACGGCTTGACCGATTCTCATGAAATTTTGTGTGCATATTGGGTAGGTCTGAGATCGGACATCTATTTTTCATCCCCCTAAATGTTAAGGGTAGTCCACCCCTAAATCATTTATTTTTAGATAATTTTATGATTTTCTTTTTTTATGATACAGCATTAAATAAATTTTCAACCCTCTACGATCAACCCCTATTTTTTAATAGCGATATTAGTATTTTTATAATTTTCTACTGGGATGATTTAGATTTTAATTTGAACCAGGTAGATGGCGCTGCAATCGGGTACCAGAATTTAGGTGTTCTTTTTGTTGTTGTATGTGTTGAAGTTTGTCCCGGAATTGTTTAAATAAACGATTGGACCCAATAGGTGGCGCCGCAATACTCCTCCTAAACGCTGGGCCTGATTTTGATGAAATTTTTTGTTTGTTCAAATGGATTTGAAAATAGTTTACATTAATATTTGGTCCCGGTAGATGACGCTGGAATCGGATTCAAAATTTTTATTTTTTTAAAGCAAGACAACGTCTGCCGGGTACAGCTAGTAATGTATATAATTGTTATGTTTTATTTTATACTTATTTTTTTTAGTGTTGTATAAAAAAGGAAATAAAAAAAGACTACAGCCAATATTCCAAAGCAATTAACAGTTTCATTAATTATTGAGATAAAATTATTCGAAGCCATTGTAATATCCAGGGCAACGAAAACACTATTGACAAGTGTTATTGTAAATTCTTGTATGTTATATTTTACTCATGCAATAGTTTAACGTAACATATTTGGGGTCTTATGACATGAAATATGTGATTTTGGAGGTGGGCACTGATTTAAACCTTTGGACGATGTTTCAGCACCGCAAAACGCTGAGTGCCAACCTGATTTCTGAAATTGCAGCATTCCATTTTTAACCGACTTTGAAAAAAGGAGGAGGTTCTCAATTCGTCGGGATCTTTTTTTTTTGTTGCTTTTTTTATGTATGTTCGCCGATAACTCCGTGATTTATGATCCGATTTAGGTGATTCTTTTTTTGTTCGACGCGGAATAGCTGCCATGTGGTCCCCTAAAAATTTGACATAGTTTGGCCACGTAGTTTTCATTTTAGGAACATTTTTTTGTTCCCGGTTCTTGAGACCTATATTTTTTAAGAAGCGCGGCACTATTCGTAGGTCCACCCATACATAGCTAGACACTAAAAAGTAACAAATAAAATTTAAAAACTTCGTTTAAAAAAACCGACTTCAAAAACGAAAAAACTAAAATGTATAAAATAACTTATTTCTAAAGCTATTATTATTAATATATATTATCTAAAACATCAAACAACAACGAAAACTATTAATAAAAAAATGAATAATATTATTTTCAAATTTTTCCAACGGGGTTCTATTCTAAAGCCTTTTAAGAATTGCTCCAAGAAAGTAAAAATATCTTAAATTTATAGTTTAACAATTATCACACTTGCAATGTTCATGTTTAATCAAATTTTTTTATTAATTAACTATTGAATAACTAAATTAAAAATTGTTATGAAAAACTTTTCAAGCAGATTATTGTTCATTCATCTATTCAGTTAGTTCCTGAATTTTTTCAATTTTTTATGTTCATATTTAGTATGTTTAAATAATATTTATTCATTAAAGGGCCGATGTGAGTGTGGCTTGCGTAAGCCAGAGTACCCGTTTTCGGCCGTATTTTCATCCCTCTGGGAAAATTATAAATATTGATCTTACAGTTTCGAGAGTCAAGACGTTTTTAGGAAATTTCCTCCTCTTTTCGAATCCTTTTTCAAATTTTAAAAATCTTTATTACTTTTTGAGATATTTGCAAAAAACTAAACCCCCCCCCCCTTTTTTAGTTAATTGTTAATAACTTTTACAATTTTTGCAAGCGGAACTTCATTTATTTCAAAAATCATCTAGATGCCATTCCGAATCGAATGACACCTCATTTATAATTTTCGGAGACTGCTGAAAAAAGTTGGTCCGAAAGGCACTTGTTTACTAGTCTATTATTGAAGTGATTTTTAAAACACAATGACGTTTCTGCTTATTTATATACAATTTGGACCAGAAACTCTCGCGGGTGTCCTCAAACCAACGTACCAAAGTTTCATGGCGATCTTATTAATGTTTTAGGAACGCATAGAGGACACACAGACAAACATTTATTTTTAATTATATAGAAAATGTTATTCAAATCTTATACCATTATAAACGCTTTCTTCAAACTTTTTGCAATGTTTATTCAACCGATATTAGCGCGATTCTCAAACTTTTTGACCATGATTTGGAAAAAGAAATTTTGTTACGTTCCTTTCTTTTATTGCAGGAGTTTAGCAGACAGGCAGACACACACACACACACACACTGTATGGAAAGCGCTTACCTTTGCCTATATGCATTTGCAATACCAAAGGTGCGACAAATGCGCAGCTACTCTCTTAAGGGAGACTGGAACCAGGTCACTAATGTCGGAACACAACTCAAGGTTGTTAGGGCGACATGTGTTAGACCAGGGGTGGTAGCCATCTAGTCGGGCATATACCCTACCACCTGGCATTTTTTTTTCCAGATTTAACGATATACTACGCCATAGTAGGAAACAAACAGAAGTAACGAATTTATGGTGTAAACGCTTATAAATATATTGTTAAACGATGTCTCTAAACTCTAAACGTAATAACTGAACTGAACGTTTTTGAAAATAATTACGACAATCGAGTTAAGAGGACTGTGATATCTTGGGACGTGCATTTTGCATCGCACATATTTCCAGTCTATTTATTTTTATTGTTTCTTAATAAAATTAATTACTTTTTACGTCATAATATATATTGTTACGAGTCGCGAGACTCGAATTAAAATGCCGTTAGAATTACTATATAATATATACTATATATAGCTTATTAGAACTATACAAACACGTATAACACAGGTACAAATATAACCGAACACAACAAGTCCAAATGTAATGCAGAAGGTCGTAATTCAATAAAACTCGCAAAGTCCGTCACTATTAGATTCCCGATTGTAGTACACACGTCTCGCTTTGATGGTGGTTCTCGCTCGACTGCCGCCTGCCTCCTTCTGGCCATTGTTTTATACTGCACAAATGCAATATGTCCGCCCGGCAACGTGAACCGAATTTCCTATAATCAGCTTGTAATTTAAAATCCGCAGTACCTGGCTAATGACCACAGCCGCAAACGGCTGTAAACGCTTACAATAGAACAATGAACTGTTCTTTAGAATAATTAGTAAACGCATGCCAATAAATAAGTAAACAAAAGAAGACAATTATAAAAGAATTAGTTCAAACGCCGACAGGCAATAAAAGGTGTTTTTACAGATAAGCAGGTGTGAATTTGTTTTGTCGGCGCCTAGGTTGTAACAATATATACGTTAAAATGACTTCGGTCAAAAATTTTGAGAACAGCTCATTAATATTTCTAATTAATTCAATTCGTTTGGATTGTATTTGTTTTAAATCAGTGGTATTATAAAACACTTTGAGGATTGACGTTGACATAATTAAAATGTAAAGCGACGACAAGGTAATCAGAATTAAAAACACGAGGCCGCCCATTGGAAACGTGTCGGGCTCATTTCCGTTGAGAGCTTGAGCGCGCCTCTGTATGCGAGTGTTGCATGTGTATACGCGTGGAATATTTAGTAAGCCGGCCACTCTTTAATTAGTCATAAACCCTTTTAACACTGTAAAGCTGGCAGCTTGTTGGAATTTTTATCATAATACGAAATGTCGCAGCCATGGTTTTGTATGAGCATACCAATTTATCACGTTGTTTAAATTAAATTGTTTGATAGTATTTAAAAATATTTCTATGATGATATTTTTAAAGTAAGATGATAGGAGGCTATTTTGATACACGTTATTGTATTTGTGAATAACGTTAGAATTTATTGCAACATGTATCCGATTCTATATTATGATGTATGTGCCAAAAAAGTCGAATATTTTCGCACCCCAAAATATCTCAGGAAATGCCCAAACAAAATTTCTGTTAAAAGTGGAGCTCAAAATTCCAATTTTAACAGGTTCTCCATAGAATTTTAAGTTTTTCCGTCTAAATAAAATGGTTTTTTAACAATTTTTTATCCAGCAAGCCGAGACAAAATTATTTTTCAAATAATGAATGGATCTATCTTAGCATTAAATTTAGTACAGAAAGTGCCATCGAGTCAAATTTCTATCTTCAATATTTGATTTATTACAGAGTTCTGAAGTTCAAATTTTGATTTTTTTTTCTTGTTGACTTTGTCTTAACTATCAGAGTTAAGACAAAAAGTTAAATGGCAAATTTGTAGTACGTTTGACATCCCAAAAAATAGTCGTAAGACTAACAATAATACTGTTAACATATTAAGCTGCAGCTTATATAAAAATACAGCTTATAATGTCGCAAACGACACCTGTCGCCTCTAGCCACTTGGGCCAAGCTGCTGAGATATCGGTCTTAACGTTAGTGTATCAGGTAGTGTCGCCAACAGCGGTCCGACCTATGGAATCGAAATTACGGTACATATCCTAAATATTTCAATATAGGTTTCTCGCACCCCTTTGGACCTCAGTGCACACCATATCATCACCCGTGGAACAGTTTAAGGCCTTCTACAGATTCCAAACAGGAAATGCAACGGCGTATTCTTCATCCTGTATTACTCCATAACGATCCTTACGGTAAAAACAAGGTCCATAGTTTTATATCCAAGGCCAAACCCATATTGACATTCCGAGACAATGCACTTCTGCCGGTTCCGAGAGTCGACTATACACTCAAAGAGCTTCATGGTGGAGGACATTACCTTCATACCGCGGTAGTATTCGCACTCCTTCGCTGATCCCTTACCTCTGAATACTGGAGAGATAACACTAAGTCTCCGTGAGGAGCATGCGGTTGAGAAATTTGTTATAATGCCAGCCTAACGTCTTCCAGGCTTCGATGGCGACTATATCGGCTCCGACAGCTTTCCGATTCTTCATGCGGCGAAGAGCCCTATGGACTTCTTCAGGCCTTATAGCGGTAGCTATAGTCCTTGATACGTAGGGAGGTTCGGAGCCTGTACGTCTTTGTGCTGCTTGGGAAGTACGAGCGTCAGCGAACCCGGGAGCTAGTAGTGTATGTTCTTAGGACAATTTACAACAAATATTACTTAAACATGTCTCCAAATTCTCAAGGATTTTATTTTATTTTTGTATTATAATTTAACCATAATTAGACTAGTAAACCAGTGCCTTTTGGACCAGCTTTTTTCAGCAGTCTCCGAAAATTATAAATGAGGTGTCATTCGATTCGGAATGGCATCTAGATGATTTTTGAAAAAAATGAAGTTCCGCTTGCAAAAATTGTTAAAGTTATTAACAATTAACTAAAAAAAAGGGGGTTTAGTTTTTTGCAAATATCTCAAAAAGTAATAAAGATTTTTCAAATTTGAAATTTGAAAATGTTTATTATTCATTTTTTTATTAATAATTTTCGTTAAACATTTTCTAATTTTTCCAACGGGGTTCTATTCTAAAGCCTTTCAAGAATTGCTCCAAGAAAGGAAAAAAATCTTAAATTTATAGTTTAACAGTTATCACACTTGCAATGTTCATGTTTAAGCAAAAAAATATTAATTAACTATTGAATAACTAAATGAAAAATTGTTATAAAAAACTTTTCAAGCAGATTATTGTTCATTCATCTATTCAGTTAGTGCCTGAATTTTTTCAATTTTTGTTTTTCATATTTAGTATGTTTAAATAATATTTATTCATTAAAGGGCCGATGTGGGTGTGGCTTGCGTAAGCCAGAGTACCCATTTTCGGCCGTATTTTCATCCCTCTGGGAAAATTATAAATATTGATCTTACAGTTTCGGAAGTCAAGACTTTTTTTAGGAAATTTCCTCCTCTTTTCGAATCTTTTTTCAAATTTGAAAAATCTTTAATACTATTTGAGATATTTGCAAAAAAACTAAACCCCCCTTTTTTTAGTTAATTTTTAATAACTTTGACAATTTTTGTAAGCGGAACTTCATTTTTTTAAAAATCATCTAGAGGCCATTCCGAATCGAATGACACCTCATTTATAATTTTCGGAGACTGCTGAAAAAAGTTGGTCCAAAAGGCACTTGTTTACTAGTCTATAATGTATACGTAAGTAAATATGTTGTCGACTTGTCGTTGATTGATGGAGATTCTGTAAACAACATACCACAATAATCTAATAGTGATGAATGATAGTATCAAACAAATGCAAAATTTGTTTAAATTCAGAAGAAAGATGGCGTTGTTAAATATAATGAAGCAGAGTGCTAAGTTCAGTGTTCATGAAATAGGTAATCTAAAAATATTGAATACGCCGAACGGTCCTGAACTAAAAGTAGCTTTAACTAGAATGACGGATTTGAACTCCCGAGAAGGATAACATGAGTAATAATTGTTCATGTTATTCTTCTCAGGACAGACAAGACAGGAGACCATCTTCTCGAGCGTTCATATCCGTTATTATAGTTAAGGCTACTTTTAGCACTTTTTACATGCATTTTCTTTAGACATATGAATACAAAACAGATTATAATTATGATATTTAATTGTAAATATTCTTTAGGCTTCTTTAAGGTTTTTAGAGAAGCCTACAAACTTACTCTAACTCCATATGAATAAGGCCGTTATTAGTCTGGACGTTCATTTTTTTATTAGTGTACAATAAAGAGTTAAAGTGACATTATATCGACTAAGTAATAGAATTTCGGGGCAGAGACTTTTGGACTTGGAGGTCCTGAGGTACCATTAGCTTTATACAAACATAAGCAAAAGCCTGGTCTTATATTTCAGGAAATATAGTTGCGTTACCGCCTAACATGACACCCCGCCGGTCTCTTGGGAACCGAGCCTTGGCGTCCTGACAACTGTCACAGGCTGGTTTCTTGATTGAATATTTTATTTTTATTCATAACTTATTTCTAGGTTGTAGTCTATTTTTAGGATTTACTTTTAGGTTTATTTCTTGAACAATAAATATTAATGATAAAAAGTGCTTAAAGTTCTGTAGGGGTGAACACATTCTGTGTTTTCATTACTTCATCATACGCACCGTAAAGGGGTGGAACTCATTGGTGGAGTTTGTCTTTCCCGGTACTTATCACCTGGGTGTCTTCAAGTCATGTGTGAATAGGTGCCTTCTAGGTAAGCGTGCTATATCCTAGACCACATCTTTGCTTCACATAGGGCGAGAGTGTGGTCAAACGCGAAGCTATACTACAATAATAATAAAAGAAACTTGAATAAGGAACCATAAACACTTTTAATCTAAAATACCCTATATCTCAAAAACTGCTCAACGATTGTTATTTAAAATAATTTTCAAACCACCATAATAGTTTTCAGGATTTTCCACTTCACAGTTTAAAAGTTAGAGGGTAGGGGGATAATTTTCTCGATTGCTCGATGCTGAGGCTTAATTTAAAAAATCGATAAGAAACATCGTTAGGTTATTAAAAATTCGACTAACGATACTCCACACGACTATTTTACATACACAAAACAAAATAAATGTTAACCGTTAGTCATCTGAGATTATCCAAAACATAATTTCACTACATAATTTTGTAGCGCTATAGACTACATCTTCTTGTTAAATTTCATCCATTTATACGCAGTAGTAACATAAGAGAAATGACTGTGTGATACACAGACGTATAACCGGACATGACGATTACATAACAATTGCATTTTTGCCAAAACTACTAAAAATTGACATTAGGTCGAGGTAGGAGTTAACCCGCGGCGTAGCTGCGTACAATGCTCTGGTATACATTATAACTAAATTAAATTTTCTTTATTATATTAATAATGTATGTTTTTCAAGACAACGGGCAATTAAAATGGCCCGGACTTTTGGGGGACTTGCGTGGGGCCTTAAAAGGCCAACACGTAGAGGCCCCTTGACAAATTTAATCTAAATGTAGCGTGACACAGACCGGCGATTATTCCTGTCTACACCATATAGTAATGCACCCAAGGACATGCCTCGGCCAGTGTAGAACTATTGTGGGAAATGAGAATAAAAAGTGCCGGGCTATTGGAGTGAACTACTAGTGGTACTAGGGGTCTGGGAATATGGAGATATGGCATCTGCCCGTCGCAATGTGCCGGGAACATGGACAAAATGCGCTGACGATGACACGCCACTCTCTTCGTGGGCCCGAAAACGCCATAGAAGACAAGGGAAACAACAACAAAGGTGTAAGTAGTGGCTAAGGGTAGTAGAGAGGTGGGCAGCAGTTTCACCCAAGCAACTTCTGACGTTATGACATTTATCACTTCCACCCCTGGAGCTTGAGTCTTAGCTCAATAATAATAATATCAATATATTATTGAATAGTTCTAAAACTGTATCCCGTAGGACCCAAGCTTGAAATATTAATAATCAACTTTGATGTAATTAGTTTACCTTGTCACATCGCAACAATCCTCCTGGATATTTAGAATATCGACCATATTTCAATTACTTCGTCTTATTTATTTTTTGAAAAGCAGGCACAGAGCCGTTCGGCCCAGGTCAAGGAAAGCGGTTACCGTCTCCTATAGACGTGTGCAACAACAGGGCCGATGGAGAAGTCGGGATAGTGGAAAAAGAAAGAAGAATCAGACACGAGGAATGGGATAGGAAAGTACCTCTGCTATACGTAGTGGTGAAACTCTGCTACCTTGAGTCTGCACTATTCTTGCACACTAGTACGTCACGGTGCAGTAACTCGGCTATAGATACCATGTCTGTTCTTACAAAGTCTATCTTCGTCGGGACGCAGCTAAGTTTATGGGGTTGTTCGTCGTTGAGCCACCAATAGCTTACGAGAATCCCACACACACTAGTGCAGGCGGCACTAGGCGCTACAGTTGGCCTCCCTCCTTACACACAGCCCGAGTGTGTGTTGCAAGAAAGTTCAGCTTCAATTTTGCATCCAAGTTTGGCTCCAATTTGAAATGGCCGATATTGAACCAAACTACACTGGAAATTGACAAGCGCAATGGACCTGTCTCAATTACGGACGCAGAGTGAAAGACTATCGACGCTAATTTATTTGCACTAGCGGCTTACGCATCGTACAAGAAACAGCGATGTGGTGGTTGATGGAGAGCAGCCACAACTTGCGACGAATGACAGACCAATATGTGGCGTTCGCGGTGTTCTGTCTATGATCTCTTTGAACTTATTTCAAAAAACGACTCGTTGCGCGTCGGCATTGAACATTGGACGGTGATTGGTCGCAGTGTTCACATTGTGTCCAAAGACTGATGCACACATAGGTGTATTGGCCGCAATGCACTACAGTGATGCAATTTGTGAACTCTAAACTTGGGGCCGTTTGGACACAATATGAATAGATGGGTGTTTTTAAAAGTACAGACCACTTTCCTTGTTTGGTGGGCCAGTGATAATTTGTATCCGTGCAAGTACGGATATCAGCAGCCGGGCGGCTTTCCGTAACAGATGACAAAACAACCCAGATCCAACTGATATTAAGTTAGGTCGTCTGCATTGTTATGACTTAGACTCTAGAACAGAGATTCCAAAACTATTTTGGACAAGAGATATACATACATACATACATAACTTCACGCCAGGTCCCTTGCGGGGTAGGCACGAACAACAGAGAAAAAACAAAAAACAACAACAACAACAACGACAAGAGATCCCCATAGATAAATTACTTTAAAAATCCTATCTCTGTTTTTTTTCGTATTGATACAAAATACTTACCAATTTAAAAACTTTGCGGTTGGCTCAAATATTATTTAAAGTAAAATTATCCTTATATGTTTATATTTAACATTATATATGTATCTTAATTGTATCTTGTACATGATTTATTTTTGTCAATCTGTTTATAGCATATGTTACATAGTTATAATTCTACGATATAACTATGTAACATATCTTAGTTGTTGTATATTAGTGTACACAACCCTGCCATTTTCTTCTCCCATTCTCTCTAGACTCATAGGTTTGCTAGAAAAAAGCTCGCCTTTGTACATCACCACTATTCTATAATTTTCTATGAACCTTTTTGTGTACAAAAAATAATAAAGAATAGTCATTCTTATAACACAACTTATACAGTATCTTAAAAATTTCAAATAAGAACTTGTGTTAATTAATTGGGATCGATTTATAGACAATGTCGACCCCAGGGGGTTGATATCGACCACTTTGGGAATCCCTGCTCTAGAGCATGTCGTCATAACAACTATTGAATTATCTTCTGGCATTAGTGACCTGGTTACAGTTCCCCGCTCGAGGCCGGGAGCATATTGGTAGTACTTTTAGTGTTGTTAATATCCATAGACTGCAAGTGTAACGGATTTCCATTACGACGCGACTTCATCTGCGATAATGCCGAATGCGTTTTGTTTAAAGAGTTAAAAAATAATGCTGTTAACGAATAGCCACATTAGAATATAAACACACGCATCGCATCTGTAACATTATCATCCATACTAGAACGGAGAAAGAATATAATCTCCTGCGGTCGGGTGGCCTGTCGAAATAGGCGACCGTCGGGATGCCTACCACCCTTGGTCTAGAGTATGCCGCCATAACAACCTTGAGTTTTGTTCCGGCATTAGTGACCAGGTTGCAAACCCTTAAGAGAGCAGCAGCGCATTTGTAGCACCTTTGTTGTTGCAAATATCCATAGCCGATGGTAACCGCTTTCCATCAAGCGGGCCGTCTGCCTGTCTGCTGTACTACAACAATAATAAGTCCAAAATTATAACGGCTATGACGCACGTGAACAAAAACCATGACGAAGTTATTAGAAGTCCACTTTCGACATCTCAGTTCGAATCCCTTAAAATGTCTTGACATATCCGACTTAATAGGAAACTTGTGTCGCAAATGTCAACACTCGACTCTGAACGCAAACTGTTAGACATATTTACATAACCAAAGGAATATTAAATCTGTCCGTGTGGGCGCGTGTGTGCGGATTGTACCTTTATTACTTACTTTCTTTTTGTTTAATTTACTGTTTTTTCTAGAGATCCACAAGCATTTCGATGTGGTAGAGACTTGCTGAACTTGATGATTTACACTTGCAGTTGTCACTTCCTCTTAGATGGCACGTATTTGCTTCAAAAGTCATGAAAATTGTGTCCCCTTCAAGTTTTGAATTATGTTCCATCACGTACATGAAATAATTTATTTCTGCACAATTATCAAGGCCAATACTTGGATCAATCTGCCAATATAGAAAACAAACAAAATCACGTAGCAGTTAAGATTTTTGTATAAATTAAAATATTAACATTAATGTTAAATTAATTAAACAATAAAGACATCAAGAGTATACAAGTTCTCGTCTTGTTTTGTATACCCCTCTCCAGTGGTCGTCTCTCCATCCAATGGGATAACTATCTTCGACCACAAGATTTTGTTTTTGTTACCGCATGGGTAATGACTTGCGACACACAGTCGATCACGGGATGCCGCCTACACGAGTGCCTATGGGACTCTCGTACCTAACAGTCCCGGTTTTTTTTCCAATGAAGGAAAGCGACTGACTGCCCACTAAACCACCCCGCATCCCGAAGAGAGAAACGTTCTAGTGTCGCAGATCGCTACAAATCCCGAGAAAGCAGTGATGTACTAATACGTAAAGTAGAGGTGAAGGTCCTCTGTCACATAATCATGGGAGTTGGTTCAGTGCATATCGGCGTCTCCGAGCCCATGTCTGTAGACAGCGGAGCTGCTTGCACTGTTCTCTCCTTATCTCTCGGAAGCCTCCTTTTGTGTTATTACTCAACGAATCTACCCGCCCTACCTCATCCTGAAGTAAGAATCTCTGGAGTCACCATGAGGCACAGTTCACAGAAAATTAAAAAAGAAAACAGATTGTAGAGTAGAGATTTAAAACTTAATTTTATCGAAAATCGACTGGACCAATATCCGTTAAGAAGTTATAGAGACGTGGGCTATTTTACGACGAAATGTTTTATAGCTTCGTATCGAAATAACGACAACAGAAGACTGTTAGTTGTTAAAATATAACTTAGGCAATAGAAATCTATATGTTATTTCAACATTGCGTATTGAACATTGGATTCTCATAAAAATGACTTCTATAATACTGTTCTTTCAAATAAACCAATTGATTGTTGAATTGTCTTGTTTATTGTCTATGAAAGCCAGCTATCAGCTTCTAGGGATCCCTCTTTGCACGTGGACTGTCACACATGACAGGATTATTTAATTTGCACGTCTTATTATCCATTTATGCAACAATGTAGTTGCAAAATACAGAATATACAACATTGAAAGACCCTTTAAGCAATAAATGTATGCAACTCTACTACACGCCAGTTAAATTGAATTAGAACGACCTTAGAAGTAGTTAACGCGATTTTCTGTGTAGACTGCAGTAGCACGAGCTCGCTAATATTGGTGCGGTCTCACATAGCGCGTATATCGCTACTATTGGTGCGGTCTCACATAGCGCGTATATCGCTACTATTGGTGCGGTCTCACATAGCGCGTTTAACCAAACTCTTGCACGCTTGAGATGTAATTTCATTGAATGCACAGCGAACTTGTAAATTTCGGCTCGTTTGTTTTAAATTCCCATTATAGGCTCAAAAAATGATAAGATATCTATAGAATTCCTTACTTACTTAATTAAATCATCCATTCGATCACATCTTGTTACATGTTTGGAGGATTTGAATTTAAAATGCCATTAGAATCATAACAAACTGTATTATAAGTACACACACGTGATTCACAGTTCTTACAAACGCAACAAAATACAAGGCCAATCCGTAAAGCATAAAATATTTACAACATGAAACGTGCCAATGTATCCGCAATCCGTCGATGTACGATTCTCATTCCGAAACTTAACGCAGTTGAAATTTAACTAACGCTGCCTTTACGTCCCAATCTTATATATTAAAAAAATAGACCTGAAACAGCCACATCAGTCTTAAGATTTCTACGATTTGTAAGCTTAGTCGGATAGAGAAGGCTTCTGAGAACTTGCAATGGAACTTCCGTAATATAACAGTTTATAATATATTTGTCTAAACTGTCAGCCACAAAGATAAGCAGGGGATAAACAATAAATGGTTTTTAAATAATTATCGTGAACGATTAAGAGAATCATAAAAATTGATTCAGATAATTTAAATTAAAGAAAAAAGGTTATAAAACACGTGTAAAGTATTATTATCGGTTCGCAAAAACATATACTTGCTACTTTTCTACATATTAATATAATAAATCTGTAGAAGAGTCCAGTTTGTACAATAAATTTAAAAAAGAGAAAAAAATCTGGGTATTAATTTGAACCAGCAGATTCTACTTATATAATTGTTAAAAACATGAACACTCTCTCGGTCTGTTTGTTAGAGCATCACGTGAAAACTACTGAACGGATTTATATGAAACTCGCAACAGAGCAAGATTATACACCATGTCAACGCATAGAATATTTCTAGCACGATTGGTTAATGCAGTCGTTAAATAAAATTCATCATGTTTTCCATCGTTTATATGATGAGTATATTCCAGATGGTTTTTTTAATAGCTTCAATGTTTCAATCTTTAGAATTTTATAATATTATAGATTAGTATCCACGTAACAATATTATGGCAATGTAGTGAGGCCCCACCTCATAATTGGATAGGTAGATGGATGCACGTCATGCATTTAACATGCTGCTGCGAAACTTCATCTCGTTTTAATTTAATCAGTAACAGCAATTTGATTTTCAATTACCTGATAACTTTGTTATTTAGCATTTTTATTATATTAATGCAAAACTAAAACTAGAAATTCGACCATTATAAATACTTTTATAATCAAAGATTTCAACCAAGGCTACACTGTTAATTTGACTTTAACAATACATAAAAGAGTATATATACGTGTGTGTATATTTTTTTTATTGATTTAATGTATTTTATGCTTAATTTGAGAAAAATATTAGCATTCGTCGCTTCTTCTCATTCTCATCATCTCATCATTCTGAATTACACTTTGAATTACTAGCATAAAGTTCAAAATTCAATGCATGTATAAAAGAATATCTGCCTTAACTATGCCGTATATACAGATAGTACTGAAATACATAATGAAATCTTTTAAATTTTATTGAAAGTGAAAATTAATACTAACGGATAAGGGGAAATGCGTTTTACTTTGAATTAAATAAGGTTGAAATTTATGTGTTTATCTCTTTTTAGTGTCGCTTTTTTCGTTTCATCGAGTTTCAAATCACAACGATTTTAAAGAAGATTCGTTTGAGAAACTTGCTAAACATGTTGTTATAATTTTCGAATACTCTCTCATCTACCTGTATAGTAGGTTCATCTAAATCTTTTTTCATATGATACTACCACTACCTAGACACATCACATGATGACACTTATCGTATAGTAGCATAATTTATCTTCGTTCTAAATATAATTTATATTTACTTTGTAGTTTTTGGAAAAATTGCCGTGACACGAATAGGCAGACATGATGATCGTATTCTAATAATTCTAGAGAGGTTTCTTAGAAAACGTTTAAAATAACTAAATTATGCATTTTAGCCACTGTTAAAATCGTCTGCGACCTTGCGTCCCCGCTTAGGCTATATTTTAAAGCAACAGGAGCTCTCACCGCGACGTAGCGGCATTGACCTCATTGTTCCGAGACATATTTATTTAATAGAAATAAAACGGTGATAAAATCGTGGACATTTAAAAATAAATGTCGCCATCGTTCGCGGCACGCGCTCAGAGTCTCGCCACACACTTGCCCGTCAATTATGGCTACGAATGTTATGGATGAAACTTTGGATTCAGATATCGTACGAATCTATCTAAATCCGTGCAAGAACAGAAAACGGTGGCCTGTCGTAAGAGTCGATAAAGCAACCCACACCCAGGTTGTAGTGTATTTGCCCATCTGGATGGCTACCACCCCTGGTCTAGAGTACGCCGCCATAACAACCTTGAGTTGAGTTTCGACTTTAGTGCCCAGGTTCCAGTCTTCCTGAAGAGAGCATCAGCGCATTTGTAGCATTTTTGGTGTTTTTTTAATATTTGATCTCTGCGACGTTATTGATTATGGCATTCAAAAGGTAAACCCCCGATGTATATAAAAATCACTTCACTACATATCGATGCCCCCATACAATAATCCAGTATTTTTTATAAAATTTGAGTTTTTCAAATACTGGATTATACCATCGATAGTATTATTAATAGGCTCTCTGAAACTGAAGTGTAAAATATTAATATCTTTTTCAGGGCGGTAGCAGTATATCTTCAATCATTAAGGATCACGCCTAACAACGGCGTGATACACGGCAATCTAGCTTGCCTATACTATAAGCAAGGCTTCATAGACCTAGCGATAGATACGTACAGAAGAGCAATAGAACTCCATCCCAATTTCCCAGATGCCTACTGCAATCTCGCCAATGCACTCAAGGAGAAAGGTCTGGTGTCCGAAGCGGAGGAATGCTACAATAAGGCTTTGTATCTCTGTCCGTCCCACGTCGATACGCTTAACAACCTCGGCAACGTGAAGAGGGAGCAGGGCAAGATTGAAGAGGCCACCGAACTGTACATGAGGGCTTTGGAAGTATTTCCCAATTTCGCAGTCACTCACAGCAACCTGGCCTCACTCTTACAACAACAAGGTTCGTATTCATTCCTCCACAATCGTATTATTGCTTCTGAATTTCTCCTACAAGTTGTTGCCTATTATTATGCCGAGACTGGCTCCAGTTTAGGACTTATTTTGTGTTTATTGTTTTACATTATCTTTCTTTTCTTTTTCGGTCTCCAAATTATTTGGGGTTGGCACAATATATCTTTTCTTTGCATACCTTTTCGGTCGCACCATAAATCATCATATCATCCTTCGCACAATCCATCCATCTCTTTTTTGGTCTACCTTTACATTTGTATCCATCAATCTTCCAGTTTAACAAACTTTTTGGTCGCTTGCATTTCACCCCTTCTCTATCCTCATTACATGACCATGCCACCTTTATCTTTTTCCTAATGCAACTTTCAAAGGTTTTATTTATGTCATCTTTGTCCTGAATAAAATCATTTCTTTCTGTCGATATCGTCTAAGTTATAATGTTGAAATTTATGTGTTAGTCATTAATTTATATACAATATGAGAAACCGTACCAAATTTTCTTACCACTTTCAGGAAAATTACTTCATCAACCTATACCCACAAGTTTCTAATGTAGATTTATGATATGTATGTATGATGTTTTCGTCATAATTTCTAACTACGTTCCCAGTTTCAATTTGATTTGTTAACACACGAAACAACTATAAGAGCAAAGGTTTTCTATTGTAGCACCCCCTACTGGGTCTAGTTGTGAATCTAAATCATCTAGGGACCCACTTGAACACACGCAAATTTCAATTTCAATTTCATCATAATCGGTCCAACCCTTTAGTAAATTAAGGAGTTTATCCGTGCAGGAATGGAGAAAGAATACTTATTTCAGTGGCAAGGAGGCCTGTCATAAGAGGCGACAATACAACCCATAGCCAGGCGGTCCTTGCCCGGCAGACCTGGTCTTTACGCAGATTTACCCGTCTGGATGGCTACCACCCCAAGTCTAGAGCATGCCGCTATAACGACTTGAATTGTGTTCCGTTATTAGCGGCCAAGTTCCAGTCCAGTCACTCTCCATCACAGTTGGGCCTTTCTCCTTTACTCCAGCAATAAAGAGACACACACGAACTGAAGAATTTTGTAAAGATTAAAGATCACATATCTCTTGCTCAGGTAGTTTTAATAAAGTATGTCTTTTAGAAAATGATAAGTTTTCAACAAGGCCCCTGGTGTTACAAATATCCATAAGTGTCGTTAATACTTTCATTAATTTAGGCTTCTACCCTGTCGGCTATATTTCAACAATATGAATGATAATAGGTAATTTAACTCGATATTGCTCGAGTAATTCGTATGCTGCGCAAGCTCCCATATCCCAGTATAAAAATTGACAAACTTTTTTCATTCTCCTTCAGTGAAAGTGTAATACTTTTTGTATTACGCTTACCAAATTTCAGTATAAAACATATGTCGTGGAACTTATCCCATTTTAAAATAAAAAAGTATCTTTAACTATATAGTTACTTCGCGTCGTTATCGAAAGTAGTTGACCACATTTCATGGTAATCCGTCCATTCCAAAGGCCATAGAAAATGAATAAATAAAATGACGTACAATCGATACTCCTAATATAATACCTTATACCTAAAACCTTGTAGACTACAATCAATAGGGTTTATAATAATAATATGTGTATAAAGCACAACTATTGAGTGAACATATAAACATTTCGGTATATCAGTTCGGACTTTATATGCTAATTTGAATGGTATTACCATTATTATACACAATTGCAGGAAAACTCCACGAAGCATTAATGCATTACAGGCAGGCTATAAATATACATCCGAAGTTTGCTGATGCTTATAGTAATATGGGCAACACTTTGAGAGAACTGCAGGATATATCAGGAGCACTTGTCTGCTTTCAAAAGGCAATTGAGATAAGTCCATCATTTGCCGACGCGCACTGTAACTTAGCCAGCATACTCAAAGATATGGGCAATATTACCGAGGCCATTGAATATTATAAGATAGCGTTAAAATACAAAACAGATTTCGCCGATGCTTATTGTAATTTGGCTCATTGCTGGCAGATAATATGTAACTGGGATAATTATCAAGAACGAATGCAGAGCATAGTATGTATTGTAGAAGAACAGTTGAGCACTGACAAGTTGTGTTCAGTGCACCCACATCATTCCATCTTATATCCATTGTCAAATGAAGCGAGGAAAGAAATAGCTGCTCGCCACGCCAATTTGTATATCGATAAAGTAAACATGCTTGAAAAAGTAACATTTAATCATGATAAACAGTTAAATGGACGGCTGCGTGTCGGATACATGAGCAGCGATTTCGGAAACCATCCCACGGCACATCTTATGCAATCCATTCCCGGTCTGCATGATCGCACCAAAGTGGAGGTTTATTGCTACACTTTGAATCCAGACGATGGAACTACATTCCGTAGTAAAATAGTAAAAGATACAGAACATTTTGTTGATTTGTCCTCCGTTACGTGTCATACTGAAGCTGCTAGTATTATTCATAATGATGGTATACAAATATTAGTAAATATGAACGGTTATACGAAAGGTGCTAGGAATGAAATATTTGCTTTGAAACCAGCGCCTATACAAGTAATGTGGTTGGGATATCCAGGCACGAGCGGCGCGGCCTATATGGATTATCTAATAACAGATGAAATATCGTCACCCTTGTCAACGGCTTGTGACTTTAGTGAGAAATTTGCATATATGCCACACACATATTTTATAGGAGACCACAAGCAAATGTTTCCCCATTTAAAAAAACAATTTATAGGAAAAATTAAGGGTAAAGATACTTTCGATGAAAGTGTAGTGTTAATTAATTCGTCCGAAAATGTAGATATTGAACAAATATTCCAAATAAGTGAGAGTAAAGAGATCATATCTTATGAAGAAACCGAACCAATTGAAGTAATTGTAAGAGAAATAGACATTCCGAATTATATCGTTGAATCGACAATAAACCCTGAACAAGTGCAGGTAAATTATTGTTTATTATTGAAACATTCATTCAACGTTCAGCTTCAACATTTAATCCAAATATTTAACATTTTGTTCAAGGTGCATGTGAATGGCTCAAATATACACAACGGTTTATTGATAAACAGTTGTGATAAGAGAGTGGCCTCTGGTGAAAAAGTTTTCGATGGCGTCATATTTACATCGAGGAGGCAGTACGGCCTTCCCGATGACGCGACAGTGTATTGTAATTTTAACCAATTATACAAAATTGACCCAAGTGTTTTGGAGATGTGGGTGAACATACTGAAGAGAGTCCCAAATAGTGTTCTATGGCTGTTAAGTTTTCCAGCTGCTGGCGAACCGAATATTCGGAAATACTCTCAGAACCTAGGTAAACCATACATAGCACTTATTTCATGATGAAACTTCAATTAGGGAAAAATTTGTTCATGTATTTCTAGGTTTGGAGCCTGGACGTATAATTTTTTCCAAAATAGCATGTAAAGAAGAACACGTAAGACGTGGACAGTTGGCTGATATTTGCTTGGACACTCCGCTTTGCAATGGCCATACTACCGCCATGGATATTCTGTGGGCTGGAACCCCTATCATCACCTTACCGGGAGAAACTTTAGCATCCAGGTACGTACGTACATAGTTTATTAATACCTTTAAATCTCACATTATATCTGATATGAATTGTATTATAGGATACATTTTATCCAGGAAAATGGGATAGTTTGTGGGTTGAAATTAATTAAACTTACCGTTTGCAAATAGTGTAAATAATAATTGCAACCTGTGTAAATACTTGCTCTCAAAATAAACAAGGGTTAATATTAATAGCCAGTAAAATAAAATTATGGCTAGTGTCAACTAGAAAGATAGAAGTAACTTTCATGTCACAACAATTAAACAATAAATTATAACACCACAGAAAGTCACAAACACACAACTAACAACAAAACTTATACACATACTCACACCAACGCGCACTACCACCGTATTGCATTACACGCACACTTTGTGAGGTGAACAAACCAAGACACACAAAGAGCCTAAAAATGTATAACCCAGATATAGAAACGGAAAAAACAAAACACATGTAGATAACACCAGCATGTAACAGATACACTCTACATTAGTATAAGTTTAGTATTAAAATTAAAATAAATTAATATAATGTTCATAAGGTACACCACAGCACAAAACTCACTAAATTAATGTCACACACAATAACCAAAATTATCAATAGGAGTGTATAAAGTCTAAAAACTTTCTTAGAAATTAAGTTTTAAAAAGGGTACGGAACTCGAGTCCGTAGAGTTGTTAAAAAAAGATAGAAGTAAAACAACTGACCCATAATAGAGAAGATTAGAAGAGACAGAGCCGACAAGAGCTGTTCCGATTCACAGATGATGATGAGGAAACTTTAAATTGACGCAGGGCTAGAGAGCTTTATAATGTAACAAGAGCTTTCCCCGTGACTATATTGCGGGTCCAACCCTAGGCAATAACTAGATTTTACATACATAAAAAAAATAGATTTTTTATACATAAAAACCTTCAGAGAAAAATTATACATTTGATGGTGAAACCGCTTTAAAATCCGTTTCGTGGTTGAGGATGAGTTAGCGGATATACAGGCAGACGCAGAAAGCGACTTTCTTTATTCTACGTAAAGAAGACGATGTAAATAAGATATATTTTCTACAACAAACACTATCATAAAATAAAATGTACGCTACAACACAATCCGTTTGGAACTCCCGGACAATGACAGTGTTCCTACGTAGAATAGAAGCTATAGAATACTATAGAAGAAGTTTTTTGTTGTCGTTGCAGAGTGGCCGCGTCGCAGCTGCAGGCACTGAATTGTTCCGAGCTCGTGGCAAAAAGTCAACAGCAATATGAAGATATTGCCGTGAAACTGGGACTCGACAAAGAATAGTAAGATACTTTTATGCATACAGCTTTTATCGTCGTGTATTATTGTGAAATTAACTATACTTATACGTTCGCTTTTTCTTGAATGTTACGAATTATCACAAACTTTATTAGAAACACACACCCGTAAATTACAGTTTGCAGTTTTCAGACGCAATCAACACAACAAGTCCACAGCGTAAAGCATAAAATGGTAATATCATAAAACGCTCAGTCTGTCGATGAAAGATTTCCGCTCAAAGCAATTAATAAACGCGCAATAGATTTACTGACTTTGTATCAATGGGCCGACCTTATTGTATATTCACAAAATAAACCTAACCAGCCTACAGCAACACGGTTGGGGCACGTCTATTTTGCAACAATCCACACCATGTAGGCTTATTGGCTTTTAATAATCATAAAACAAGGTAGGATGGCGTCTTATTTAACGGCCGGCGACACAAAACAAAAGGGATCAACGATTAACAATAGACGGGTACTTTTCAATACTTAGTCATAACGCGAACAAATGACAGTAAATAATTAGACAACTTTACAAAATGTTACAGATAATTTAAATTTCAATGATCATGGCTACAATTTTCCAATTAGGTCAGAAAACTGCCTAAGTAATGAGTCACAATCTAAATTATCTGTCTATACGTACAAACATATGTACAAAAGCTAAACATAATTAAATGCACCTTAAAGTGTTATTACGAAAGAGTAATGTCGTATGTGGTCTAAAGCTAATGCTGCTATTTTAATTATACCATTATTGGACAAATCTGTACTAACGCAAATATCCGCAATGATATTACCCTGTACGGCGTTTTTAGGGGCTTATGCAGGGAGTGGCGAGTCACCGTCTGCCCATTGTTCCATGTTCACCGAACATTGCGACGGGCAGACGCCATAGTCGCCATATTCCCAGACCCCTAGTACCACTAGCAGTTCATCCCAATAGCCCGGTACCTTTTGTCCTCATTTCCTACAACAGTCCTACACTGACCGGGGTGTGTCCTTGGGTGCATTATTATATGGTGTAAACAGGAATAATCGCCTTTACGTGTTGGCCTTCCCATGGCCCCACGCAAACCGTCCAAAAGTCGGGGTCATTTTTATGGCTCGTGGTCTTCAAGCACATCTTACAAATATTTCACAAAAAAATAATTTTGATTGTGACAAGGTTCCATACAGTAATTTATTTTTTCACAAGAATCGATTTTCTAATATAAAAATGTATATCAAATCAAAATGAAATTTATGTAATACTGATTCGTAAAAAAATCTATAATTTTATATCTTCAGTAATCTGATCTTGAGCGAGCGAGATAGTGAATTACATTTACGGCTATGTTCCACAAGAGGCTCACAACGAACACGCTCACGATCGTGATTCGTCCCGTTCCACTTGCGGGCGTTACACCTCTTAACATGTGTCGTAGTGACCGCTGTATGATCGAAAATTATGTCAACAATAGTGACGTTTTCGCGGCCACTATAACGACCGTGGTCGCTATGTGGAATGGCTGAGGGAGCATTTTGTGTGTTGTGAGACATAAGAGGAACGTGCCTTCCAGAATATGCGACAAAAGTCTGAACGATATCGATTCCCAACTCACATAAAACTTGCAAACTTTATGAATATGTTAATATATTCAAATTGCGATGTATAGAAAGCTCTTGTAATGTTTTAATTAACTTAAAACTTTTGGTTTTCTACTAAAACTTCCAGCAGTTTGAATGTACTGAACATATAAAAGTCATTAGTAGGATAACACTTACATGAAATTGTATGGAAATGTAGTTGTTAATATTTACGATGAAATTATCGACTCGTATGTTATGGAAATGTAACATGATTAAATAAATATAACTAGAGTTTATCACGCGGCTTCGTCCGCCTGGACTTAAGTACCATGTTAAAACTTTGTTATGGGTTACATTTATACATACATATTGTTACAACTCAGGTCTCGACAAAAACAAAATTCACCTGTATATCTGAAACAAAGCACATTTATTACCTGTCGGCATTTGAACTAATAACATTTAATTTCTTTTATGGTCGTCTTCTTTTGTTTACTTATTGCTATACGGCTTATTGTTGTATTGTAATCTTTTATGGCAGTCATTAGCCAGGTGTGTCGGATTAAGACGACTTAGATACGGGGACATTGCAGTTGCGCAGTATAAAACGATGACCTGATGGAGAAGGGAGTTGCAGTCGAGCGAGAACCACGAACGAAGCGAGACGTGTGTACTACAATCGGGAAACTTTTAATGACGGACGTTGCGCGTGCTTATGGAATTACGACCTTCTGTATTACGTTTGGACTTGTTGTGTTCGGTTATGTTTGTACCTGTGTTATACGTGTTTGTATGGTTCTAATAAACTGTATAGTAATTTTTATAGTAATTTTGGGGTGAGCAGAAATTGTGGATTGCCACCTGCTACGACCCTGACAAACACTTTTAGGTACTTTCATTAATCTCTTTATACATTCACGTGTACTTATAACGCTTAATGTTGTGTTTTATCTCTGAAATATCGGTAAATTGAATTCCGGAGCAGATCCAGGCTATAAAGAAGGGACAAAACCTGTCTTTATTTTTCAGCTGTACAGTCGCGGTATGAAAAAGTTCAACAATTTTCAAATTGATTCACTTAACATTTCGCGTTACCTTTAGAAACTAAATCACAGAGCAGACACAATTATTATTTCACAAAAAATTATGTTTAACTGTTTGACAATACATTTTAAAATTAATTAGATCAAAGTTGTTTGATTTTCTATCTTATCTAAAAATATTGTTTATAATATTTATGATAAGCGTAATGATTATAGCCTCTTTGTTTCTAATGACTAAAACTATTGTTGATCTCAGTGTCTGTCATTGTCAACAGTGCGTTGCCTATATTCACGTTATTATATTTTATAAAAGTAACATTTACTAAAATATTGGCGGTACCGTTTCTTGTACTCGTGCAAGCAAAAGCCGACTTTAAGGTGACGAACCTTTTTATACCACGATTGTACATTTTAACTAGCTTTGGAGTCGGCTTTGCTTAAGCTTTAATGCTGTATTCCACATGAACACATGAATTTCTAGAAATAAAATATTTTTAAATAGAAACATGATACTTTATTGCTCACCTAGATAAACAATTACAATAATTGTAACTGACACTTTTTACTTAATAAAGAGTTTCCTATAGATGACAATCATGTAGTAGTTGGATCCTGAGATCCTGGCCCGCGCCACAGGAACGCAGGAGGCGTTCCTGTGGCGCGGGCCAACATAGGTTTAACGCACTGAATCAAAGAGGTAGTCAGAAGAGAAGATATTTGTTGACTTTTTTCTTTTTCTTTACTAAATTAAAAACACTATTGAAAAATACTTAAATGACAAAACTTCATTGACATAGCTCGCTCCAACCTCTTATTTCTCTATTTTGTAATTTTTTCTATTTTGCCAAGCTTTAAGGAATTTATGGAGATATGTTGCAACATAAAATTTTAGTACGTCATTATTATAACTATGATAATATTTTTCTTTCCATTTATTGTGTTTTTCTCTTATTGAGTATGCACTGTCTGCTAGAATTCTATTCATTATTCAAAAGTAATTCTGTAACATGATATGAATAAAACTTATTGAAAAAAAAGAACTTGAGATATAAATAGAATAAGAAATATAAAGAAAAACAATTTTAGCTAGACGTGTTTGTTACTGGGGAGTTTCTTGCCGCTTCTTCTCCTTAACACCAACAATACATTGCGCAGCGTTGTACATAGAATAGGAACTTTAATTAATTTTTAAATTATATGTATGACCATCTTAAAGTCGTGGTAGCGTAATAGCTAGCGCACGCGTCCCAGAGTCAAAGGGCGCGGGTTCGATCATGACCGGAACGCATGTACCACTTAGTCAGTTTTCTGGCCTAATGTGCATATTGTTACAATTACCACGTGCTAACAACGGTGAAGGAAAACATCGTGATGCAACCTGCACATCGAGATAACCGATGTGTCAAACCTGCCAACCCGCCTTGGGCGGTCACCCCTATAATGGGAGGCCCGAGCCCAGCAGTGGAACATTTATGGGCTGATATTATATAATACGTATGACCTTCAAAAAATGTTCTCCAGTGGAACTTATTTTGAAGCCCGTTTGCTGTACTCCAGCTATAAAAAAAAATGTTTAAATGATTTTTGTACAAATGTTTGCAGTCGCCGCTATATCCGAGCGAGGGTGGCAAAGGCCCGCCTTGACACCACTCTATTCGACTGTGAGCATTATGCGAAGAAACTGGAGTCCCTTTACGAAAAAATGTGGGCGAGGTATACGAGCGGACTGGCCCCGGACCACCTGAAGGTTGACTGATGTGAGCCGACATCTTTCGTTTCTATAATAATTTATTTATATATGATGCGTATTTGATAACTGTTCACCAGGGGTATAGCTTCCTCTGTATCAGCCATATCAATGACACAAGGGCCCTGAAAATTCCTTATCTTATAAACAAGAAAATGACTGCTCGGCCGACACGAACGGCTATCAGATTTGTCATTATTGTCTACTCTACTAGAATCTAGAAAAACTGAAATCGTCTTCCATGGTTAATTTGATAAATACATTTTCCGAAAAAAGGGCGACAAAAATATATCTTTGCTTTGAATTGTCTGTCTAACTTACCTCTTAGGAGGGTCAGGTACAAATAGTAACTTATAATCAATATTTAATTATTTTAATTGAATTTGAGTATTTTGTTTCTTTCTTTGTGGGGCCCCAAAACATTTTGATACAAGTCCCGTCTAAGGCAAGCTACGCCTCTGCTTGTCACTTATATTGACTTTTAATGTCTTGATTTTATAATTATAATAACTTGTTTTCGTATGTAGCCATCTCGAATAAAGATCTTAAGATTCTAACCGCTTTTATAATAACTATACCCTTTCCAAGAATTTATTTTACTTTTGTCAGCTCGATTACGAATCAATTAGTTATATGATATATCCTAATGCGTAATCGACTCTATTTGTTACAAAATTTGATTTCATTTATAAATAAGTTTTAATCGATTTAACTTCTGTTTATATTTTTGATACAATGAATAATACTATATATCGTGTAATAAATAAATATACCCACATTTCAATAAATATATTTTACACGTATTAAATAAGCAAAATAAAATGGCACTTCTAATATTTGCAGTACTATTTTCCTAAAAAAACATTGTTTATTTTCAAATCGATAACATTCGATTGTTTACGTATAGTGTCGATGGTTTAATTAGTCTGTGCGTTTCATGAACATCACTATTACGTCACCCACAACATTAAAGTACGACAAAATAAATTATGTAATTTTTTCATGTGGACTTTTCTATCAATAAATACGTAACTTGATAGACGTGCAAAGGTCAAAGGTAAAATAGACTCTTGGAAACAATATAACCATATACATTATACGTTGCTTTTCCTTAGAAGCTAATTTTGGTTAGTCTTCTCTTGGCAAACTTATAGTATGGTTTCATTTGCGATTATGTTAAATATTTAGACTGTGGCCGATTGCGTCTTAATTAAAGTATAAGTCATTAGCAATGTCGCATATCAACTAACGCGTTAAACCCGTCGCCATATGCGCGCGAAACGGCCTAAACCTGTAACATTATCGCAGATAAAGCCCCTCCCTAAGGAGCAGTATGACTTGGATATTAAAGTAGAAATTGTTTAAAATGAACTGTCTGTGTATCTATTGTCCACCTGTACCTGTATTGTTCCTGTACCACCTACATTAAAAAACTTCTTTTAATCTAGGGTACCTGAAAGAGATCCTTAAAGCCAGGGATCCCCAAAGTATCGATATCGACCCCCTGGGATAGAAATCAGTTTCCTAGGAGTCGACATAAACGAAAACTGATATTGGGGGTGGCTGTCTTACGTGTACCAACTTGTTAAAGAATGTCTAGTATTTTAGTAGATAACCGCAAAGTTTTTAAATTGATAAGTATTTTGTATCTATACGAAAAAAACTAGAGATAGGATTTTTAAAGTAATTTGGCTATTTGGGTCTCACATATCAGTTCATTTTAGAAAAAGGGGTCTCTTTCCCAAAATAGTTTGGAAATCCCTGCTTTCAGCGATAAAGCCGTCTACCGTATTGTCTATATAGTATAGTCTGTTTATTTTGGTATCCAATAAAGTGTTTTCTATATAAACATATAATTTAACTAAGATGTTATTAAAATCTTGATCTAATAAGGAAAACCAAGGTTTACACACGAGCGCGCTATTAATAGTATCAAACTGTTGCTTTCATTCCTAACTTTCATGTACTTGTAAATAATGTTAAATAATCTATAATATCAGCCCATAAACTTCAGCTGGACTCAGGCCTTCCCGATTTTAGTGTATTGGCGAGTTTCATACATACATGCTTCGTCTGTGCAAAAATAAACAAAGAGTGTCATGTTATTTAGATTGTATGAGGCAATGTCGATTTCCCAAAGCACCTCCGATATAACGGTACCTACTTACTTACCAAACCAACATATCAAATAAACACATTCTACTAGAAGATGTAATTACAAGTGAAATTCATTAATTAGCTAAATGCTTGCTGTACACGTTAGACCAGTGTATAGGACCAACTTGTTGGGCCAACGTAATTATACCTACTTGGCAAGCTTTAGTCGTTAGGCGCCAATATTGGCAAGACAAACGAATATTGTCGGTCTATCATCTACACATCAAAAGATTCTGGAGTACTGCGTTAACAGAAATGACAATCATCAATATATCATTTACATACATACGATCCAATTCAATTACTAATTGACTTGCTATATAAAGTTCCGCAGCTGCTAGCTGCTATGGTTTCCACATACATTAAGAATGATCAATACTTCAGCTCATATACACAACTCTTACTAACTTAATGACTGGTCCAACGTTTACAACGGGAATTAGGTTAAGTTAGGAGTTATACTTATGACAACATGCATATAACTTGATTTATGGTCTGATATTATAATTATTAAGGTATACGAGTACAACTTAGTTTCAGCCGTTTTTTTCAAAATTTCACTTGCAATTATCTTGCTAACTCCTTTTGACTTTGACACAAGTGTTCATTGACCAAATGCTCGAATTCTTCCATCTTCAAAAACTTTTGACCCGGTTTTATACTCAAAAACCACCACTCTTGAAGCGTTGAAATCGCTCACGACATGCTCTTTCTTTCATAGCATATTCACAATAAGCGTCTGAGAGCGTTCGGTGCCTCAGTCGCTTTTTTTAATGTTAAATATAAATTAGACAAGATGACAAGAGCTATGAATGTCAAAGAAGCAAGTGAGGTGTGTAAGAATAAGCCTGTATGGCGTTCTGTTGTTCGTGCCTACCCCGCAAGGGACCTGGCGTGAAGTTATGTATGTATGTAAATATAAATTAATACTACCCGCAAATGGCGAGAATTCGGCTCATAAGTTGACATCTTTAATCAAGAATAACATGACACAAATCAACTATTGGTGCTACCAGGTTATGTGGACAAGATACTAAAGAGTACTCCAAGTCTATGATGTATGTACTCGACGTCTACTTGTCACTACGCCATCCATAGAGAAACGGCGCGAGCAAAGTTGTATACCTAATACAGTGTAAACTCCATGTAACGTCACTCGATTTAACGACAAACTCCCTTAAGCGTCGAAATCACTTAGCTTTGTTTGGTTTAGCTTGTCTTCACTCTCAATAACGACAACAGATAAGTAATAAAAAGGACTTTTAAGGCCAACATAAGTATAAACTACGCAACTGTGTACATTCTTTTATCGCTTTAATATCCTAGTATTAAAACATCATCATAACAAAATTTAAAAAAAATTCTGAAATAGCATCATTTCTAAACACTTCCTGCATCACCAAGATGGCTCAATGTCGCACGATGTGAATAAAATATGTAAAAAAATGCAATAAAATTACTGGTGCCGCAAAAGACTTAAGACAAAAATAGCAGCGCCCTCTCCATGTAACGACAACTCGCTATAACGAATCTATATTTGTTTAAGCGAGTTAACTCTATAGTTTACACAGTATTTCTTAAACAACATAATAATAATAAATAAAATAGTTTCTGCATGAAATAAAAATGTAAGTAATTTTTTTTATATTCAGCTTCTTTTCTATATTAATGTAAAGGAACGTACAACATTGTTGACAGCTCAGTACTGGGTGTCAATCACTGCATAAAAAATTGAAAAAATTCAAGATATTAAGAGATCTGAATCTTTTGTATTTTGTAACCATACAATAATATAAAGTTTATTTATTGTTTTTACAAAATTATTAAATTTTACACGCTATATATACCTATTCTAAAAATATATGTACAACTTAATTTATAACTAATACTACACACACTAATACAACTCTTAACTACAAATAATAGATAGGTCCCAAATCACCGTCAGCTGGGAACGTTCCCAAAACGCTGGCCGCGTTACCACGTTGTATGGCAACGCTTATGCGTTGCCCAAAATATAGACCAGCGTTTTGGTTTCGTGAGACATCTATCAACCGTTTTGATAGGTCTCGATAAAGGCGATGGGCTTCTGGACCCCATGGCCCGAGAGTTTCGACACCAAAAGCCGCAAATATGTATCCACTACCAATGGATAATAATATTAATATTAATATCTTTGTATGGCTAGTTCTTTAATGTTTAACCGTATTTTCTATTTTTGGAATTTTTATTAGCTTTCCGTTTGTTACTTATTATACTTCATGCTTTTTTAATATGTATATTTAAGTATTCTTTTTAACAATAAAATATGTATATGTAATAATAATTGACGAATTTATTATGATAATTAATACTGGGCATGTAAAATAGATGATAAATGTAGACACAAGTTTAATTAATTAATAAACAAAATATTTTAAATATTTATGTTATGACACGGCCACATATGTCGGGCCGTATGTATGACGTCACGTCGTACGTGTGCCAAGTCGTCGCCAACATTCTGACACTTCAACAAAAGAGATGGATTGCAACGCGGAGTCTGGAAAAGATAATCGCAAAGGCAAAGTGGGGCTTTACCTTTATTAAATAGATATAGGCTAAGTGCGTATCAATCCAGACACAGTAAATTGTTACGTCGAAATGTGAATTTTACTAAATTTACATGCAATAGAGGAGCGGACATTCAAATGAATTTAGATACATTTGTCATTTAGAAAAAATATTTTTACGGTGATATTTTGAAATTATAATATATTATTTTAACACAAACATGTTCTTTGACATATAATGTTACGCGTCCGCATCCCTATTGGCCATTATTTAATTTAAATGTCTGTAGTAACAAATTGTATGTGCAAATATTTATTAATATAAGTTTATTATGCCAGAGCGATTATGCGAATTTCAATAATATCATACTCATCGAAGGTTATTTGAATCAAACATGTCATACATTACATACGTGTACATATCGGCTGTGAAAAATTAAAACCTAACAAATGATTCCCAAAAAAATTACAACTGAGTAATAAAGTAATAAATTTCTGTTTCTTAACTAATTAGATTATTGGGAGCGATAACCTCAGAAACGGTTTTAAAACTGTCTGTTGCTAGGTTTTTAAACTGCACAGCCGATATACTAACAAGTAAGAATACTGCGAATGATCATCGATAAGCAAAAATGTTATTTAAAAAGTTTCCTTTATATGTCTATAGTTCTCTAGACGACACAATATGTTCTTGTCTCGATGTTTGATATAGCAAAACAGCACCAATAGTAGGGGATCCCAAGCGGAGATTTTGGGATTTACTCCAGCGTGGCAGAATAACATAAGGGGAGAAACCTTGCACTCTATTTTGTACCCCCACCCTTCATATAGGGTTGTGCGTTTAGGGCAGGCGATCAAAATAGTAAAAAAAAACTGGAGAGGTGTCAAGGGACACTCGGATGGAACGGAGTTCCTATCGATTAATTAGTGAAGGAATTGTAATAAATTTTTATTTTTTATATATACATATGTATATATAGATATATACATATATACATATGTACATCGACCACACCGACCACACCGACCAAATGCACCAAAATGACAAAAATGGCAAATCACAAAAAAGTGTCGTTACAACTTTTTTGGTGTTAAAATGTTCCGTCTAGCCCCCTTTCGCCATTCGCACCGCGCGATAAGGAACTTCGTTCCAAAAATCTCCAGCGCATCAGATTAAGTCAAGGTGAGTTAATTACATGCAGTAAAGTCTACATTTCAATAATCTAAACAATTTGCCGTGAAACCGTTATCAGAAACATATACATTATTCATATCTGACGCGCTCAAGGATTTCTGTGTGGCATTCTTTTTACATTTTTCCCCCCACCCAGAAAAGTCAGTGAATTGGCATACATCCTATAATTTTTTTTTCTTTTTAGCATCTAATATTCACGATCCAAAAGGTTCCCACGACGCCTGAGTAACTCCGCATTTAGCATCTTGGGCTCCCCTACTATAGGGTTCATTATTAAAAAAATATTAATGCAAATAAATATTAATACATTTCTTTTAAATTTAACATAATTTTATCACTCAATTACATCAATAAAACTATGATTTAATGGTTTAAAGCGCGCAACTTTATTTACTTGATTTTTATTCCAACGTTTTGGCCACTTTTCACCAACCGTGATGTCGAAAGACAAAGATGTTTGTTATTATTTAACCTACATACGGAAGACAAGATATGTTTGTGTTTTGTGATCACGGTTACTGAAAAGTGGCCAAAACGTCGAAATAAAAAACAAATTAATAAAGTAAAAAATGTAGTTTTAATCTCAGAATACAGAAATATACTGTATTCTGAGGTTTTAATAGGGGAGCGGACAATCCAATCGACTGAGATAATTGTTGAACTTACAAAACGTAGGAGCCTCATAGATTTTGTAATTGTACCTACTTATGACATCATATTAATAGGCTATTTATAAAGAGGTAAAGTGTGTGAGTTTGGATGTTCGAGGTTATCTCCGGTACTACTGATCCGATTATGAACATTCTTTCACCAGTTGAAAGCTACATAATACTCGAGTGATATAAGCAATTTTAAAATTGTGATTAATAAATTAAAATAGTAAAAATTGTTTCACGCCCAGCAAAGTGGGCACGGGGACGCATGTTACAGCAATCATGTTCTACGTAAGGATGCGCACATCCTCGCACGAGGTACGAGTGCTTTGTATTTTTATGAATTGATTAAAGGTGACAAACCTTGATATACGTGCGTGTGTGTGTGGGCACGGGCCAGCTAGTGACGTCATAAATAGGTACACGTAAAAAGTAACATTTATTATAACATGTGTCCGTGTCCGTATTATGTGTACTAATTTCGCGAAAACTTAAGAAACTACTACAATTCACAATTAGGTTAATATTCGTAAATGTTATGTACTACGTAAAATTAAACTGAATCGAGGATAGTGCCATCTAGTGAATAGAGCCACCTTTTATTATTCCTAGTGTTCTGCTCCTAAGGTAATGTTAAGTTTCTACCAAGATATTCAGATAGATGCAGCTGCACTCCGAGTTTGAAAAATGGTTAGCATAGACAGTAATTTAAGTATATTGGTAAATTTATTGTAGAGAATCAGTTTTCAGTTTAAGAGGCGCATAAAACCCCTAGTTTGATTCTATAATAATTTCAATTCAACTGAGGACCTGAAAAGGTCGTTAATCGCAAATTCATATAATGAACATGTATATCTAGACACGTGTCAATATCACTAAGCGATTCTCCAAAGGCGACCGCTTTAGGCTCTTTGATCTTCACTTTTAACACAAATTGTACAATATTTGATACAAATAAATAAAATATATAAAGATATTAATATTTTCTTAGTATAAAATTATAAAGTCCTTAGCTTATTCAATATTTTTCTAAATGATTTTATGCAAGTTTAAATCAAACAAATTCTAGTGTTATGATTATTCTTTTAGGTGGTTCAAAGAGATCATTAGGGGTCGGACTCTGAGTGGGAAAGTGTCAAGAAAATATTATATATTCTTGTTTATAAATTTACGATGTTTGCAATGTCATATTTATATTAACGTTATAACTGAAGTAAGTGTTGTCTGCTTCTTACGCTTTCAAGGCAAATTCAATAAATGACTTGTAGGCTACTAATAAAAACTATCTACGTCCTTTTGTCACAAATCGAACCTAATTAACCTATTTTCAAATTTTTAATTTTTCGAAATCAGTACTATAATTTTTATACTTAGTGATTGGATTAGCAGAGCTATTTTGAGTCAATCATATATCACTGGTTGTAATGAGAGTCGATTTTTATGACAAATAAGACTGTTTAGTTTCAATGACGTTATAACAGATAAAACAGAATCTATGAGTAAAATAGAATTAAAGCACTTCCAGTTATAGATATTATATTAATCACGGGTAGCTAACGTTTCCAGGTACGTCCATACTATGACCACATGTTGCAAGAACCAAAAATAGCTCTTGCTACTTCCATCACTAGTTATGACAGTATAAATTATTTAATTTTAGTAATTTACTCTTGATATCTGAGTCATATGCCAAATATTGCATGTAGAGATAAACCAAATTAAAATGCATATTCAAACAAGCTTAACTAAACTTTATCAAAACAACTCTCTGGCTCTTCAGGTGATAAGAGGGCTGGTGCCTTCTTCGGACCAAGCATCAGTACGGCGATCCAGCAAGGAATCATAGCCAGCCTTCTGGGCACCGTACCCATAGAAGACGGTGACCTAGACGCAGTATTATACTTATAGTCTTAAGGGACTATGGATAGAAAACACTATCTATCTACCTTAAGATTTCTTTTATTGTATTTGTTTATAAAGTCATTGTAATAGCTAAACTTCCTAAGAGAAAGAAGATTTATCAGACCGTGCGGGCGCGAGCCGTGCCCCGTACATTCAAAACTTGGCAAACGTTTAGTAATTAATTACCGCATTGTTAATGTGAATTATTTTCCTTGTTTTAAAGCTTGCGTTCCGTCCGTCCGTCCGTCTCACCGCAACATAAGTGAGCATGTTATCGCCTGTTTCAAAATGTCATAAAAACGCTAGGGCAAAAGCCGCAAGCCCCTGTTCGTCCCAGCACGTCGTTCGCACCACGCGCTCTTGAATTTTAACGCTCTGCCGTTATCAAAACCGCCCTTGCAACCTAAACTGTGCGCACGTCTCGCGAAATAAATAAATAAATAAAAAATTAAAAACTCATCGGACCTGTTATTAGTGCCTATAGTAAATGAAGAGAACAAAGAGCAGCATACGGCAAGTTCCTTCCATTCCAGAAATTGAATCTACACCTAATCATTAAGTCCATAACAAGCCATACTTCAATGGAGAGTTTATTTTATAACCAATGTTTATAAAGCAACCATGCGACACAAACTGTTGCCAACTTAGAGCTTTAATGTAAAAAAAATATGTAGCCCTTAGCACCTAATTTAAGGCTTTTTAAAAGTCTATTGTTCTTCACAGAAATATCGATGAGTACGGGAATGTAATCATGAAAAAACCAGCACTTATATTTTTTTTTATTGCGAAGCTAACCGGCAGACAGCCTATGGACAGCTTATGGAGAGTGGTTACCGTCGCTGATAGATGATTGTAATACGAATGGAGAAGCCTACGCATTGCTAGCCTCTAGGACAGCAATGCTAGGCTAGGTAGGCTTCTCCATTATGGAAAAGTGGATCAGACGGGAGGAATGGCATACAGGGGTAGGACATGGGATTAGAATGGAGGGATGGGATAAGGAAGATTAGATACGGGGAGAGGGAGGAAGGATTAACTCACCTTTCACGCCTATATTCTGTGAAAGCCTGGTTTCACACCGATCGAGCTGGTTCTAATCTAGATAATGATACCGGTATGGCTTTACCCCCTAAAATTTTAGGTACTTTTTTACAAAAAAAAAACCAAATGTAGTGTTTTTAGGATTTATAATTGGCAGCAGTGACACAAGGGTCCCGGGCTGGACTGTTTCAGGCATCTACATAGAGTTGGTTAGCACATGATTTTAAAATGAGTTTGTAAGAGTAACATGATATTTTGTACTGAACCAGTAGAATGTACCACTTCAAATGAGGCGAGGAGATTTGTATAGTTTGTACCGGGGCACATTTGAAGCTATGAGGCCGGTGAGGCGGTGAGCGTCATTCCCTCATTTGTCCCGTACCTACAATACTTCTAGTTCTGAAATGTTCGTTAAGAATCGGATGTGATCGGCCTCGGTCACCTCATTTTACTACCAGTCGTACATGTCATGTTGTCCCTCTTTGTCATGTGAATATTCGTAGAGGTGGTATTATACTGTCGTCCTCGTTCCGTCCTTCGTGACGGACGTGACTCTATAGCGTAAGCAGTAGCGGAAAAAAGTTTTTGAACTAGTACAAATTTAAATTTTGAATCGTATCAGTACAAATCTATTTTGTGCGGGACAAATGTACTGCCTCACACGTATATTACTATTCACTACATGTACATAAAAGTATGTATCTCTGCATCCAACCGCACGGCTCGCAACCGCCACGGTTTCGCACAAATCATCAGTCTATAAATGTAGTTTTATTCACATGTAAAATCTGTATTAATTTCAGGTAATAAAACCAAAAAATATTCCGAATTGTTTGGTAATTAGTTCTCCGTCCATGTTTACGTAAATAGAGTAATGGCCATAAATAATAAGTATGTCTTGATTGTATTAAATTATGATGTTTAAATTTAAATATAGAACTTTAACTTTTGTTTGTTCAGAATTAAATGATTAAGTAAAAAGGACTCGAGTTTCATTTGTGAAGAAAACCATATTGGGGTTGCACATTGTTCAGTAGGCCGCGTCCGACATGACGCTTAACGCGACCGAGAAATGCTCATTAAGAAAATACAGTGTAAACTCTATATAACGACACTGAAGGGACTGTGTATTTTATGGCGTTATAGAAAATTGACGATAAATTGCGGAGAAATCCGTTACTTTTGTCTGACGTCTTTTGCTGCTCCAACAATTTTGTTGTAGTTTTTTACTTATTTTATTCATATCTTGCGATATTGGGCATCTTTGTGGTAAAGGAAGTACTTAGAAATTTCGGTATTACGCTTAAGAGACATTGTCGTTAAATCGAGTGACAGTACGTGGAGTTTACACTGTAAATTGCAGTGGTTTCTCTGAGACGCCTGAGGCGGTGTCCGTGCGTCGTGCGTCGTACACCGCAACCGTGATCATGCTTGAGCATTCATCAGACACCACTTTTTTGATGTTAATTTAATCTGACACAAATCTGTCAGCATACAGAGTTAATATAACGATAGTATTATGCTGGTTTCACTATATGTTGACGCAAGCACCTAGGTGTTTTCGGGACAAATGATATGATAGACATCGGACCAAGACCCTGGGTCTCCCTGGGACAATGCTCCTTATCGCAGGTTAAACTTCAGACACTCGGCGGATGGGAGCTACACGGAAAAAATGTAACCGCGACGAAACACGCTGACCGCTGTACCTCTCGGTCTCTCTCTGTCTCTCTTTTACGCCATCTGTGGATATTGCGCGATACTACTGTACTTTGATGTTGATTGTAACTAAGTATCCAAATATTAGTTCCAACAACTTTCACAGATGGCACAATTTTAATTTCGAGTTTTACTATATTTTAATACAATTTTATTTGTTTATATAGAATGACATTTTGTGTCAATAATAATAAAAGAAAAAGTGGGTGTCGTGTCGTACATAGAAGTAAAACAACTAGCCCATCATAGAGAAGATTGGAGGAGGCTCCACCGACAAGAGCATAGCTCTTTTTATGATTGACAGAATAATAAAGTGTTTTAATTTATTTATTTGTTGTTACACAATCTATTAAATATATATATATAATTGGAATAATGGAAATTTATTGCAAACAGGTGTTGGAAAGAAACCTCACACGTTTTTAAATTCAAATATTGGAACCCCACAAAACATCCCACCGTTTAATAATTAGCTTAGAAAAAAAATGTGGACGACTCCTGTATTAAGCCAGAGGCAAGATCACAGAATAGCTGTAAGTGCAGTAATAATAATAATTAGTAGAAAGAATATACCCAAGAAATAATATTCTAAATATTCTACTAGGTGTACTGTTAAGGGTAAAAAATGACTCGTTTTTATTTGAAAAATGACTTTATTTTTCCTTTTTACTTTTACATATTAATAATTCATTCATAAGTACAGAAATTCTATAATAACTAGTAGTGTGGCCAATAAAATTGTGCTTGCCGAGACATCAAAGAACACAAGTAAATATGAATATTGTAAAATATATTAAAATTTGATAATGTCGCTGTTTTACTGATTACGAAGCAATGTGTATTGGTACTATTATCAGTAAAGTGGAAGCTGGTGCCAAGAAAATCAATTGAGTTCAAATCATAATATTTAAATTCTATATAACGAAAATACATCTAGAAATCTTTTAAAACTAATGTAAAAGATTAAATGCGGTATTGAAGATCAAATTACTATTTCTTTTATAATTCATATTTAAATTATTTATGCTTTCATTCATTATTTCACAGTATTGTTATTAGTATATTCTTAACTTTCATTTACTTCTACATTACTATACGAGTACATCAAACGTACACTTAGTATGTTCCACATTCATCTATCACTCTATACTGTACTAAGTATTTACTCAATATTTTCACTGGTGGTATAAAATTACGTTATGAGGTAACAAGCCGGTTGTAAACGTTTTGATATTTTTACAATTTATTCCTATCAGTTACACATTTTTAATTTATATTTTAAGGGACTCAGTTTACAACACAAACTTATATTAATATACACTGCACAGATATCTTCGACAGTTAAAAAGAGGTTTTATGATTTTAGAGTAATTCTTAACAATTTAATGTCATCATGGTCGTCTCCTCGTCAAAGCGGTGTTTCATCTGTTATAATGTTCCAGACATAGGTCGTTTCGCGCAAATATGGCGATGGCATTAATGTTTTATTTGTAATGCAATATTGTTTTTAATTGTTAATAATGTTAAATATTGACAGATAATATATTATCTAAGGGCTATACGTCATTAGGATGCCATGGCAGCGACGCCAACAGTGCCGTCAATCAAAACATGTCAAATGTTATTATAACGTACCTAACCCAGGCAGGGTCGGCTACACTTGGCAACGGTTTGGCGTCGACGCTAGTTTGGCATCGCCAGCAGCTTGTTTTAGCGGCGACGCCACACTGACGGCGCCTCCAAGAAAATACATGCGTAGGAATCACTGCTATGTCATACTGCCGCTAGCTGCGATAACGATCGCGTGTCGTGTCTATTAAATTTTACTATAATATTTTATTAAAAATTAATATAGTATTCGATACCGAAACGTCTGGAATCCGCTTTGGCGTGTCACAGACGCCAAGAGTAACCACGGAAGCACTGCTGGCGTCGCTGCCATTCTAATGAGATATAGCCATAAGGGTCTTATCGATATTGAGCTAGAGCAAGTTTGAACGCTTCTTTAAAAACCTTAAAGAAGCGTTCGAACTTACTTTAACTCAATATGAAAAAGACCATCAATCTTTAGCACTATTGCAGATGTAGCCCACTATTAAAAGTCGGAATTGTATAGGTTTTGGTAATAATTTTTTAAGTATTACTGAAGTCAATACAATGAATACAACTAATATATAATTAGACGCAGATTTTTAACAATTATATATAGATAAGTCAAGTAAAGTAGTATCTTTAAAACCTCTTTTTAAGAAGAAGAAACAAGCAATCTTTACAGACACATAAATGTTTGAATGTTCATTAAAAATTGAATTATATCGCCAGCACATAATATCATAAACATTAATTGCAAAGAAATTATATTTAAGGATTGAATGTTTTTGTAGCCTGTTAAAGTCATACTCGTATATAAAGGCAATAAGGTTATTTTCAAATTTCTTATATACAATTAAGTGAGCAATATTAACGACAGTTTTAAGAACTACAGCGTCGTTGAAGAATTATTTTGAAATATATGTGCAACAGGGTGTATGTATAGTGTGAAGATACCCATACCTACCTTAAATACATCTTAGTGCAATATGCTAGAGTGCCTGTCAACGACTGCTTTTTATAATCCACTACGGGTAAATGTTCTCTTGATTATTTTCAATTGGCTAAAAGTAAATTTTACCCACATAGACTTCTAGTTAAGTGATGTTTATTATAAATATTAATTTGTATATTATCTATTATTATATTTATTACACTTTTTCGAATTTAAAACCTATTTCCTAATAACTTACTCTTTCACTTTAATCATCATAGACTGAACTACGTCGTCAATAGGCTTCAATGAAAATTATTATTACAAATTAATATAGAAAGCAAGGCTTGGTACCGGTTTAAAATGAATCGCTTATAACCGGTTTTAGACAACTACAATGAAAGCTCTATATACGACACTAACGGGGCTGTGCATTTTATGGCGTTATAGAGAGTAGTCGTTAAATGCAGAGAAGTCTGTTATTTTTGTGCGACGTCTTTTGCTGCACCAGTAATTTTGTTGTATTTTTTACTTTTATTAATCATATCTTGCTATATTGAGGCATCATGGTGACAAAGGGAGTACTTAGAAATTTCAGTGTGCATGTTGCCGACAGTCGAGTTTAATACGGGCCAGGATAATAAAACGATAAAAGACAGCTGCGCAGTTTTTACTAATTTTGGCATGTTAAAAGGTACTTTTTATTATTTAATTTTTGTCGTTATACAGAGTGGGTGTAACGCTATATAGGGTGTATCATAGTATGGAAGACAAGCTTTTTTTAAGGCGGGGGAAATACTGTTTACGCACAATACTGGGTCCTTTGCAAGGGATTAGACCGTTATCGTATGCAAGGGGATTACTCGATTTCTCGTCGTAATCCGCTCGCAATTGATCAGCTTGTGTGGAGACTCCGAGAAGCTGCACGGGCAGCAACCAATACCCACTAAAACCACCCTCCTCCCATGTGCCCCGCGCTTTTGTGTAGGAAAGGCTAAGACTTAGAACGTAATTACGCCCAGTCCGGTGGAAGACAAGCTAAACCAATCATAGCCAAGTGATTTCGATGCTTAAAGTAGTCTGTCGTTAAATGGAGTGTCGTTACATGGAGTTTACACTGTATATAGTTCGAAGTGTAACCCTTAAAGAGAGAAGAAGAACCTGTTGTATAATAAATAACTGTCAATATTGTAAGAAGAGAAAGTATCATTCTATATCTCTCAACATATGCATGTTTGTAAATGAAAACTTTCTCTACCACGTAGCTGTGCTTTAAAGGTGCGGCAAGAACTGTTATGTTTTTAGTTATTTTTTTTATTTTTTTGTTATATATAAATAAATGAATCATTAGTAGGCACCCTAGATTTAATTAAATTAAAATATAGTTTGAGAAACACTGCTTTCTATGTTTACACTACTAAGATGAATATTATGTCTATTGTGTGACGGTAGTCAATGGCACCAACCCGCTCAGCTATTCCCGAAGTAAGTTTTAAGCCTGATTCGAGATGTAGGACAAAGCTTAAATACCTAAGACGCTAAGCACATTTTTAATCTGTAACAAGCTTAGTGGACAAATCGTAGTCCAGGTGCTATCTAAACGCAAGGGCCTGATACGTTTGTCTACAAAGTACAATACGGCCCTTCCAAAAAATCGTTACATACGAGTATCGTAAAAAGGGTTCAAGCGTTTGAGAAATAAATCTATGTGTTTGTACTACATTATTTTTTAATACCAAACGGCACATTCTTTTAAGAAATAAGGCAATACACTTTTGTACGTGAATTTTCGTTACTGAACATTTTCATAAATAACAATGATTAAACACAAATAACCGACTCAGAAAAATGAAATGTTAGTAAATCATAAATTAATGTTTTCTTACGAATGATTCATTTAGAGTAATGGCATCCAAACTTGTGTCTCATAGAGCCCCTTACCAATTTTTACTGCATTCGTGGCATTGCTTTCTTTTATAACCGATTTAATAAAAAGAGGATTTTCTCTATTCGTTGTGTAAATATATACGTTTTTTAGATATGTTTAGCCATAAGTTCATTTCTGATTTTGACAATTCCTTTTGGGTTTCTAGTTGATCCAATATAAATTTTATATCTTGTAAGTACAAAGGCGCACTATCATATTTTTTTTATTTTTTTTATACAAAGTTATATATTTTATTACGACTTGCTTGAATGGAATTTACTATTGTGGACCTATTTGCAGCTCGCGGACCAAAAAAATTTGTTTTTGCTGATATGGACCCCCAGGGGCCCATGTGGACCACTTTGGGGACCTATGATTTAGAGTGACTTTTTTGCTTATTGATTTTTTGACAGATGCATGAGGTCTATGAACATCTCACGGTATTGTTGTTTAGTATTGTTTGACGTTTGACTATTGGTCACATTGGAAAGAGTTATAGCATCTACAAATTATTCAGCTGCTGACGGCCCGAAATTGATGGAAAGGAGTTGCCGTCGCCGGTGGACATTTGGAACACCAAAGCTGCTGCCGGACTCGAGAGTGAGACTAGAATGTGGCCGCTGATGCCGGAACACAACTCGAGGTTATTATGGCGACATGCTCTCGACCAGGGATGGTAGCCATTCCAACGGATAAATGTAAATCCAGAATGATGATCTCCGAAGACGGTTCTTACCTCACACATAGCTTTATTGTGCAAACAATTATTTGAACGCTTCGGACTGTACATGTTCCGCGTAGAGCCCTTAAGTTCAAAAACAGTTTAAACTATGGAATTCGTAATCTACGGGAAAACGTTGAATCATGGTTTAAGCTTTTACTAAGATCGAAGAAGAAGAAGATTCGAAAGTGTGAAGAGATCATCTTCGAATATTGCTTTTTACATGGTAACATTATCTACTTCAGTCATATTTCGTTCTTTCGAAATATTTTTGGTATTATGGCCACTATTGTGTGTGTAGTGTAGGTACAAGTTATTTTGTCCTACGTTGCTGCTATTCTTTGTTGGGCTATTCGAAGGAATGAAATAAATACTTTTAAATTCATTGACAACAACCAATGCTTTCAGGCCACGCAGGAAAGTTTAGGCGGCCGTCTCGACAAGTTTAAACTATTGCATGGTTCAAACTGTTTTCGATCGTCAAACTGCCATTGATTGAATAGTTTAAAGTACCTACTATTTATCTTATGGGCCTAGGTCGTGTAATAATTGAGTCTAAATGGTTAAGTCTAGTGCGATTGAGAAATTAGAAACCAACATGATTCGGAACTCCCCAGATACTACGTTAAAGAGTTCGAAAGCGTCATCGATACTTGCTTCGGAATGCATCATGTTGTCCTCAGTCACGTACCACTTTTGAAAGAAATACTCTTTAGAAAATAAATTTATACATCGGTTCTTTCCTATGATTTGAATGATGAATTTTTATTTATATTTATTTTTAGGTTTAAAAAAGTACCTCTGAAAGTGGGGCTTCATCTGCGCCAGCGTTAATGATTTAGGCAGATATGGCGATAGGTTTAATGCGTTATTTGAGATGCAAGATTGATAATGACGTTACATTTTGCGTGATATGCATAATTTTTAACGCTTTAAATAAGACGCACTTGGCCACACCCCAAATCTTGAACAATGATGCAGATGAAGCTCCATCATAACTTATGTCCTAACCTCTAAATGAATCACCTATCACTGTGACAATTTGATCGTTATTTGTCGACGTACAAATTCTCTAGTCGGTAGCAAGTAAAATATGAAAGAGTATATTTGTATTTAATCTAAAATCTATTTCTTATTTGGAAGTCAGTTATAAAGGCATGTAATGTATTTGTTTGTACGTTAATTTGTTTGTTACGCACGGCGCTAAATCTACACATACCTAAGTTTAATATTTATAACTTTGCTACGACTTAACTTACTACAAGTCAATTTTAGTGTTGGTATGCCTTATGTATATCAAGATGTCTGCTTCCTTCGTATTAGATGTACGTATCAAAAATTAAATATAACAATATATATAATCCACAAACTCTGTGCATATATTGCGTTGCTATTTATAAACTCTGTGTATAAATAGCAACGCAATAGTCTATATTACAAGTTAAAATATGTAATTTGTAGAAATTAAGTGAACAAGATTATTTCGAAATATCTGTGAAAAACATGTAAACGGTTATTTTATTACACCTATATTGTAAAATACCTACATAAAATTTCGATACTTAAAATTACAAGAATAATATGAAATACACTTAACACATAACATACGTAGAACAAATGTTACGCGAATTTAAGTAAATTATGGATTAATTAAAATACTTAAAAATAACATTGAAAGTGTCGAAAAATTCAAAATGGCATAAAAGTGTAGAAATATAAGAAGAACAAGTGCTGTCATTGCGCCGCGAAATTCTTTAACAATATAATTTTCATTTGGTAGTGAAGTAATTTTCTGGCCAATACAAGACCCCTTGTCAATACAAGGGGTCCATAATTCGTCATAAGGACTGAGGACTATTTGTTTCCAAACATAAGTTTTATAGTTGACTATTCTTTTGTAGCGTACAAGCAGCATACAAGTGACGTTGATTTGATATCGATTCATGGTGAGATACTGGTATGATTCTCGAAACAGCCTCTTTATGTTGGCCTCCCCTTATAGCCCGAGATCCGGCTGCAAGATTACTATGTTCATGTGTTATTTAATAAATAATAAAAATCTAAGTTTTACATATAATTATATATGGAAGAATACATTTTGCTAGGTTGCCTATTAAAATGCAGCCGCTAGTATTTTCGATTAAATAATGTTAGTTTGATATGGTAGGGAAAAAATCATACACTTGTTTTTAAAATAAATTAAAGCTAATTTATTGTGTATGATGGAATAAGATTGCCTGTGTAAAAGTGGCCGCAAATAGTGATCGCCTGCTGTCAAAGACAGATTAGAGTGAAGGAGTTATCTATATATTATATCTCTCAATCTTTAACAGCATTCATCATATCAAACAGCATATTTGCGGCCACTTTTACAAAAGCAGGAAACAGAAATTATAAATCTTTTATTCATAACAAAGTTACAAGTTAATATCTGCATAACTTATGGTCACAAATAATATTAAAGTTTTGTCATATTATAGGGTATAAACTCTTCTTGATTATAATAGGTGTAGTCGACTAACCATTTCCTGACCCGTGTTTTAAATGAGCCGACGGATGGTGACTACAACATACAGATTTCATCATACACAGAGGAAAATGGCTTTAACTTGATATATAATTTATTTTATAAGCATTGAATGTTTTATTTCCGAAAATACCAAAGTAATATTATTTCTAATTAAAAATACTAGCAGCCACATTTTTAAGGGAACCAAGCAAAAAAGAAATTCCTACATATATAATGATATATAAAAATAGATTTCAATTAATAACACATGAGCGTAGTAATCTTGCGGCCGGCTCTCGGACTATTAGCCTCGCAGGCCAACGTTTCAAATATCCGGAGTCGTGCGGCCGGCTCTCGGACTATTAGCCTCGCAGGCCAACGTTTCAAATGTCCGGAGTCGTGCGGCCGGCTCTCGGACTATTAGCCTCGCAGGCCAACGTTTCAAATGTCCGGAGTCGTGCGGCCGGCTCTCGGACTATTAGCCTCGCAGGCCAACGTTTCAAATGTCCGGAGTCGTTACTATGACCTGCGGCTATAAAAAATACAACTTCTTATGGAATATCCTTCTTTCTGAATGAAGAACCTACAAATATGACTGACCACTGATTTGGTCATTTATTAATTGGCCGCTCCTAGATCCTAGCAACCGTTCATTTGTCTTATTACCGCTTAAAATTTGACAACAACTCTATACAAGTAAAGTCAAAACTCAACGGATGGCAAGGCAGATGTTGGCCGGTTTCTATACCTTACTATTGATTCACTTGCACTACCATACCAGTATGGAGCTTATGTCAAATTTTAACCGATATCAAGGCAAATGAGCGGTCGTTATGTTACAGGAACCGGCTGTAAATAAATAGTAAGAGATATAGAAGCCGGCCATAAGAGGACCAAATCAGTTTTAGCCCTTAGTTACTAACGTATATAAGGTCATACATTAGGATATTTTATATTGTACATATGTGATATTGTTTCTTTATTTGTGTGTATATAATATATGAATATGTTGTATTTTAAATAAGTACATTATAAACTACACGACTACGTAAAAATCTAATTGTTTAAAAAATAAAAAAAATTACAACACAAACTTTATTCAATTTTCCGAGAAATATATCTAAATATATACCTTGTTAGTTGACCAGTGTTGGAGCTTTAAGTAGTAAAAGATATGGGAAATTTTAACAACAAAATCACTCCCTAATTATTGTTTTAAGATTTTCGTAAAAGTAAAAATTGTGAATTATTGTTTAATATAATTTTTTTAAACAGAAGTTAGGAGATGTTTAACCTCGGTTTATTATCGTGTCAACATTACATTTTCACGGGCTCTCACTAAAACCGTGGATTCGTACCAAATACAAAATGTCTGCCGCTATGGCGGGAGAAATAATAATTAGACGATAATTTATTGATAAAAAGCACATATTTTACCACTTAAGGCACTGACATAGTTGAACAAACATATTGTATATAATTAATATTATTAGTATATAATAATCAGCAGACAAACACACACATTGTATAACCCCAAATAAAGCAAGTAACGCTTGTGCAATGGGTATTATACAACGGACTACTCTAGGGCTGATCCCAGACACCCAGACCATAGTGAATAACTGTGAAAATACGTTTCCAAAATGTACGATACCAGGAATCGAACCCGGAGCCTCTGCGTTGCGTTGAAGAAGCGCGCTCAACTACAGAGGCCGTCGTATCATCGTTTATGAAATCAACTCACTCTATATAATAATTAAAACCTGAAATTAAAAATACAGTGTTTGTAAGGGAGGAGGTCACACCACGTTCGTCACTCCTGCATGGGCTTTGTATGGATGGATGGAACTTGAGGTGGCAAAGCATATTTTTACGTGTTTAAACGAATACGTTAACATATCTGAGCGTATGCTTTTCATGTAATTATTATATTTATCAACTAATTACAATACTACCATTTATCACACTACATATAATGTATAATATAATTTAGTCTGCCACATTTGTTTCTTAACTTATACAACGTATTAATCTATTTAGTATTTATTTACATGCTACTTGTTTTGACGCCATATTGTGCATGGATCTTATATATGAGTATGCTAAATAATATATCTACCAGATAACAGTTTTAGAATTTCGTTTCGGATAGCCGTCTGGACGTCTAACCACCTACATTAAACATTTACTTGGTATCCTAATCTTAGATCTAGCTGTCAACACAAGCCCGGAGCCTGCCAGCAAACAATAGAGGATCTCCTAAGTATCCGCAGTGCATAGATAATTTTAAGTGCGTACGACATATAGATACCATATTTATATATTACTATAATTCTATACTATACTCTTCATATGTATTATAATTTATTTGTTTAAAAACATCTAAAATAATGACTACTTTAAAATTAATTCACCTATCTCAGTATTGTTTCTTTCCAATTCTTGAGCACAAATAGAAAATGGATCTGCTAATTTTCTTTATCAAATTACAAAAAAATAATTGATGATGTGAATATTTTTGGGTTTCGTTGAATGTGTGGACTTCATGGTTAAACATTTTAAGATAATGCGAGAAAAATATGAAATGTTCGTAGCTGAAGACGAGGAGTCCTGCGTGTCAGATAACTGAGGGTCAGTTTAGAAGTTGTTAAGTGGGAAGACGGGATCATCGTCAGATCATATTCATTGAATAATCACTGAATTGCAAATGGCAACCGTTTCCCAAATAAACAACTTTTGTCTAATGCTCAACACTTCTCTTCTACGGGAGCATTTCAAGATAGTACTAGCGGGCTAAAAGCTAATATATCTAGAATTAACTAAGTTAGATAAGCGTTGAACGGACTACTGTGCAGCTATTAAAGAAACGGTTCAACTCATGAAAGACTAGGTTGCAATCAAACATCGCATTCACCTAACTGTAATCCAGCAGCTAATAATAAGTATGGAAATGGAGTTAATTGTATTGATAGAATGATGATGAATTTTAACGTCTTTACAATATTATTTTAGAAAAAAAAACTAAGCAAAATCTGATTGACTCAACTCAGGCCGTGCTTATAATGAATGATACGTTCACATTACTTTCAAGGGGAGGGTTTTGGACATATGATAAGATACAAGTTTTTGGCCAAATGCCAAAAAGCGCGTGACACAGCCCTGGAAACGGGGAATCCGATCACATAATTGGCTGCGCCAAAATAACTACTTTAATAATTTCACGCCAAGATGACATAAGCTACCGTGGTGCTGGGAACGACTATTCTGCAATGTAATTTAATCGAATTGCCTTACATTAGGTACGATTAAAATAATATTAAAGCTACTGTTTTTATATCCAATATTAATTATTTCGATAGAAATACAACTATGTTAAGACAACGGTGATATCATTCAGACAATGTACAATTAATGTTAACGGTGTTCAGCCCCTCTACAGTGTGTTTAATTGAATATATGTACAGTTCACTTGACTATTATATATGAATTACATATGTATGCATACGAGTACGTAAGTCCTAATGTTATGGAAATCATTACCCACATTATACACAGCATTCACGGTGCAAGTCAAACCACCTCCGAGGTCTTTTATGCAAGCATTATCTTCCTAATGTCTTCTTACTAACTTTTTCGTACTATACGTGCATTTATCAATATCAATCAATATACATCCCTAAATATATTATTCAAAAGTTACATCTAATCAAAATCAATGAAGTCTCAAAATGTTAAATTAAATTACTTGCCAAAAAAGTATTCACATAAAATATTGAATTTAAGAATGAAAACAAAAAATATTTTGCCGATGTATATGAACCTTATTAAGATGTTGATAAAAATACAATTATATTTAAAAAGAAACAGTACATGCATGCTGAAGGTTTAAAAATATTTCACGACAAAGTTCCGCACATGCATGGCGGTGTACTAATTAGTAGGTACTATTAAGCCAGAAAATTTTCCGTTGACCATCCCTCCCAGTTTCGACTACCGCCACCCGCGCTCCTACAAATAGCAACCACAACTAAACCTCGTCCAGTGCTTTTTACATGGCAACATTATATACTTCATTCACATTTCTTACGACCCATTTTTTAGTATTATGGCAACTATAATATTGTAGCACTATAGAAAAAAAAGAGTCGGTGGTATGGTTTATTGTTATCCAATGGGTAGGTACCAGTTGTGCAGCGTTGCTGCTGTGCTTTGTTTGGTCATTTGAAGGAATGAAACAAATAATTTTAAATTCATTGACAACGACCAATGCGTGGGTTAGGCAACGCAGGAGAGTTTAGACATCCCTCTCGGCAAGTTTAAACTGTTGCATGTTGCAACTGCGAGTGATATTACAAAATAATTGGAAATGAAGTATTAAATTTGGTTGCATGGTTTATGCACTACTTAGTAGTAGACTGATTTTATGGGCCTTGGTCTTGGCGCTGCACGAATCCGTATCAACTTATGTTTATGTATTGAAAATAACTTTAGTTGCCTGCTCGGTACGTGTTAAAATAAAAACTGCAATAATCCATCCGCAAGCACAATTATTAACTAAAATAGTATTAGGAAATTGCGACATTGAAAGGAAAAAGTGGTAAGGATTTTGCTCTCATTTTGTTTCGTACGAAAATTTATCGATCACGTCACAACACTAATAAATTGCCATGTCAACCTGTCCCAAACTATACAAGTACGGGTAGTACGGGTCGCGAAAATTGAAGTGGGAGTAATATTCATGAGTAAACCTTCTCGCGGCTTATATAGCTATACAAAACTGTGTCAGTCACAAATCAATGCATTAGGGGTAGAAGGTTCCGATTAGCTAGTCGAATATTTAACTGATCCACTAAGTGATAAAAAGAATATTACTCAACTAACACTTTCTGGCAGAAGGATGTGCCTTTACGCCGGTTTGAAATGCAATCCTAATTGCTGCAGGCGTCATATTTAAGAAGGTAGACAAGTTTAAAGATTTAATATATTATAAAAAAAAATCAGCATGCAGTCTTCGATGAAAAGCAAATTTGTTTTAGAACTTTTTTTCATAATTTACAAAAATACAACACAAAGCTTTAAGAAATATGAACACACGAAATATTCTGCGACTACAATTGAAAATAAAGTAACATCTAGTGATGTTCTCATAATACTAGCAAAGAATAAACAAATCACTAATTTTACATAGTAATTATTTTAAAACTACTAAAACTAGTTTTTGAGTCAAGCAGAAAAAATTGAGCATCAGATTAATTTATCTAGTAAGTTTTTATGCCACCTATTTCACCTCGTTTTAAATAATAATTCGAAACATTTTATTTTTAATCGGCCAAGTGTGTACTGGTCCGCTCACAGTCAAATTCACTGAATTTATTTCTATACTTGTACTATGAAACTAATAAGTGTAATCGAAAATTGCAAAAACAATCCAACAGATCTGCTTAAAAAAATATATTATGAGCTTCTCAACCCTGTTTTTTTAGCATTGTTTGTCTTATTATTCGATAATAATTATTTACCTTGCTTTAATTTAAATGTATGATTTTTCAGTCCAAGTAATGCCTTACATGATTATCATAATCTTAAAAAAACCCTCAGTCATCTCCTTAAAGACCAGCCCTAAATATTGTGACAATTGACTATCTGAATCGTCCTAAATCACTACGAACGGCATAGATAGTACTCACGTTCTGACCACACTTTACCCACATGGACCCAGTAGTTTTTGAGAAATATTTTTTTAAGAATGTATATTTTCTTCACGCTTTCACATAATATCGGCATGGAGCGGCTAACATGGAGCTAAGCGCGTTTCGTATGCTGAGAAATGTGCTGATGGCGCACGTCCCCTTCCACCTATCCGTCCACATCCTCATTCTCATATACCATCCCCTCCATCCCATGCCGTATTAGGAAGAGCGTCTAGCTGTTTTCAGAGAAGTTCTCTGATTTAGAGTATTTTTAGTTAAATGAGTTTTAAGATTCCTTAGCCAAGTGAACCAGTGGACGCTGTTCAGCTGTACGGACCCTCTTACCATATGTTTAGACAATTTTAATGTTTGTAAATAGTATGTAAATTCGTAGCTCATATTCAAAACGTTATATTGATCAAAATAATTGCAAGATATCAGAGCGACATCAGCAGTTGAATGTTTCGAATTACTATTAAATAATAATGGAGCGGTGGCAAAATAAGTGGTTCGTGTAGATATCCCCTCTATTTATCCTCTTCCAGGAGGACCAGATCATCAGCCACGACGTCGGACACGTGGAGATAAATGATCCAGTACATGAGGTTAAAGCACACGAAGCAGACGGGGAACACGATGCGGGAGTACTTGTCAATGTCCGAAGGAGTCATACCCAGCAGTTTGCTTATGTCCTGAAAACAGAAGATTGCCTTTCTTTTATCCGAATGAAATCGATATCCAAAGTCATTCGAGATCAATGTCCGTGTCACAGGAATCGCCAGCAAAAATTCACTCACTGAAGATAATGCACAGCAGTATAACGCAAGCAAAACTAATTCAGTCATGAACATGTCGACATTTACCTTTCCAGGATGCAGGATATGCGGGGGTGGTCCAGGATTTTCTTCTTCCGCACCACTTCTTCCCCCATTTATCGTGTTCTCAAGCGTCCCGCCTTTAGAATGTGCTTTAGGGTCGTGAACTTTGAATCGGACCTCCTGGAAACATGTTTTCCATAAAGGAAGACAGACATAATGGATTGCTACTATCCTCAAAAACACCCTTCGTTCATCTACTTTCATTAACCTCTTGATACATATACGTATATTTAACTTATCCTTCTTCAAAATGTAATTTAATTATTGTCGTACCTCTCTCTTTTCTTTCACCATAGCCCAATGTATATATGTCTTTTCCCTCCACACTCCTCTATTCTGACATACATCTTCTGTCACACCACATATCATCATATCATCCTTCACACAATCCATCCATCCTTTTTTTGGTCTACCTTTATATTTGATGTACCCATCCATCTTGTAGTTAAACATTCTTTTTGTCACGTGACTTTCTTCCCTCATCATTATATGCTCATACCGTTTTAATCTTCTTTCTCTAAATTTTTCAGGTTGTTGTCCCTGATCACTCAATAAAAGAAAATGGTGTTAGAAATCTTACCGATGGTCTCCCTGGGGGGCATCGGCCTAGGGTTCCCATTTTGGACAACGTATGCGGATCACCTACAGGCGGACAATCGACGGGTAGTTTCTTTTCGGACGCTATCTTCTGTATCGCCACGAACCTTTGCTTCCTCATCTGAATCCTTTTAGCCATGTACCCTACTGTGGCGTATTCTGTAAAGACAGGAGAATACTTTTCACATAAACTTAGCCTATTTGACTTATCGGAAACATCCATTTAGATAACTAATATTCGCTTAGAGCAATATAACAGAAGAATTCGCATCAGACACAAAAATATCGCACAATCGCAATGCAGTTGTAAGTGTGTAAGTGTCAAATTACCTAGTAGACTGGCGAAAACCATCACGAAACAGGTTCCCAGATATACGTCAATCGATTTGACGTACGAGATCTTTGGCAGAGCAGCGTTGGTTGAGGACATGAGCGTGGTCATGGTCAGCACTGTGGTAACTCCGAGTGCAACGCGAGCCGGGGTGGCGTTGCGGTTCAGCCAAAACGACACCCAAGATATGATCACAATCAAACCAGAGGGAATGTAAATCTGAATTAGGTAATAACCCATGGAACGCACAAACTGAATTTCACAAGCCAATCTTGAATAGTTTCCTGTAAAAATTTGAATAAGAGATTAATAAATGAGTGGAAGAATTAATAAAACAATTTTAATTGTTCATAAAATAGAATTAGCTTCTCAAACAGGTTACATCAACATCGACTGGGCAAAATCAACGAGTACTGTGAATCTACTGTCCAAATAAATCTATATCAAACAACGATTACTGGTTAATTATTAAACCAATTTGCTTTGAATAACAAGAGATCACAAATTAAGATTAGAACGTACCACACCACTTATTGTGTTTTAGTGCAATTATACAAAAGCAGGATGTGAGAAGATTCGTGGCTGTTTCTGTCCAGTGTTCCACGTAGTGGTGTTTCTTTTTAACAATCGATAGCAACCGAGTGTTGCCCCTGCAAAGATACCCCCACGAGCCCAAGTACCTGTGGTCAGGGAGATCTCCATAGCGCGCTGACGATGGCCCAGCACCTTGAACTGCGGCAGCGACACCTCGCTGGAAACACCCACAGAGTTGGGCCCCTCGTTCCATTTGTATCGGATGTCTCGCATCGTGTAGCCGACTGTGCGCAGCGGACATTATAAATGAAACAACCCCGAGCCCATCGCAATGGGTTTTGCAACACGAGTCGTCATTCGGTCGGGGCGAGAGCGGGGGGGTCGTCTTGTCGTGTTAGCGTGTCGCGTGTGCGAGTGTCTGTTTGCGCTGTCGTCCGTCTGCACACGGCACGGGCTGAGGGAGACGGGGCAGTGGCGGAAGGTGCTAGGGACAGCGGGCGATGCGGGCGGTTACCTGTGGTCAGCGTAACGACAGTGGCGCGCTGCCGGTGGCCGAGCACCCGAAACTGCGGCAGTTGCACCTCATTGCTCATGCCGACGCTCGAGAGGCCGTCTTTCCAATGGTACCGAATGTCTCTCATTGTGTACCCGACTCCAGAGACATGCCAAACACACAAAACGCTATCACTTACGCTGCGACCGCGGCGGCGCCGGGGTGGGGGCGCGCCCCGCCCCGCGGGCCGGCCCGAGTGCTGGCCCCAGCGCAGGCGAGCCCACTCGGCCCGGCTCGCCGTGGATGATAGAAAAATATAAATCAACTACATCTACTCGCTAACCAAATGACAAAAGCTATCAACTCATTCTTTCTCCTACGATACTACAATATTGTAGGTATGACAATATCTACGGCTAGAAGTACTCCAGACATTCACCACGCGATTTTTGTATGCGAACAATGCAAGTTTCTGAAAGGCTGCTTTAGAGAGTGAAACAAAATGGCGTGATGAATTCTTCGGTGAGAAATAGAAATGTTGAAAATAATTAAAAATCTTAAATTGGAAGAGTAAAGAAGAGATGTGGTGCAAGTGCTGTGGCGCGTTGGCATGTGTGTGAGGAGCGGAAGCGGGGTTGGTGCTCTGGTGGTGTGGTGTGGGTGTCTCCCGGGGCCGCCTGGGCGCCACCGTCCCCGCCTCCTGTAGCCCGCGCGGTCCGTCGCCTCGGCGTCAGTTCTTTCGCTTTATGCTCGTGAGTACAAAGGCTTACTATCAACGAGTCTGCCTTCTGCGGGTGCTGTATGCGAGAAGGAGACGTTCCAACTTATGAAAACACGAAGAGAATCACGTGTCGACGGTCAAGTATTACGTTCGTGCTCACAGGGTATCCCTGAGTAGCATCTGTGATACAAGGAAGTGGTCACAACACAATATTAGTAAAGCCTAGTGATCAATTTGCATCGTGGTTAAGAATCAAAATATCAATGATCGCTTTGGGTGAGCACATACACGTTTATTGTTTCTTTGATTATTTTTCTATCATCTTAAAAGTAGTCTCGCACGATTCAATGTCAGCCAATTATTTTCATAATTTAACATATTTCATATAATATTACATCGAATATAAATTTTTTTTTAATATTACACAATATACAGAAGCGTGCCAAATATACTCTCATTGTAAATAATTATATTAATCTGTAATCCAAAATATTACACAGTGAGTTCTAGTAAAATACTTACAACTCTCGATTTCTATGTGACACAGTTGTCGGTCCATTGGGAAATACTGCAGGTTCATGGGACATGATGCTGTAATTGTCAACCTGTAATAAAACCTCTGATTAACGTCGTTCAGGTATAACTTGACAATAACCTCTACAACGAGATTTTTTTTGCCTACTGGTCTGATATGAAAAATTCTTTCAGTGTTAAATAGACCTTAAGCACGTTTAGATCAAAACTCGCCGTTTCACGCCATATATTCTTTGAAAGTGTGTTATCACGTCGATCGCGCCTCCCCTAAGAGCTAGAATTAAAACTAGTGGTCGCCCAGTGGTCAAAATTCAACCATAATTCATTTAAATTATAAGTTTGAACATTATTAAGGCTCTGTTGTCAAAGATTGTACTTCTGTAATCACAGATTTCGCCAAGGCTACACTGTTAATTTGACATTAACAATAAAAAAAGAGTACAGTCAGCGTCGGAAAGAAGGTAGCAGTTAAGATGGTCAAATAGATAAGAACATCGAAAGTGATCATTACTATCGATACAACCAAGGTAGTCTAATAGTTCGCATCAGCCTTCTTATCCAAAAACATCGACACGCCAAGAACGCCATATGTATCTAAGCAGCCAAGGTGGCCATATGTATCTAAGCAGCCAAGGTGGCCAAAACATAGTAACAGTCTAGAAAAATTAACTCTATTCTAAATGTGATTAGAGTTAAATCGAGTTGATTACATACTAAATCAAAATTAATTGTATTTCGAATTATGAATTTCAATTTGATTTACTTATTCTTAAATTGGCATTAAATGTAAAGCATCTTACTTTTCCAATCTGAAATTAACGAAATGAACGAAAGCATTTGAATCAAAAAACTGATCACAGCAGTGTGATATGAGCATAATAATATTTATTACGTTTGATCGAGGGTAAGCACTGGGATTGGAAAGAAACGCCAGTTTTTTCCAATTAAGCATCATTTATTGACTAGAAGGGCAATGATTTTCCCTTTATCAGATATTTGAGTCCTCTTAATTTATTCAGATTTTTTGTACTTTTCTTTATATTATTTAATACGTGATTACACTGTTTGCATCTTAAAGTTTCCGTTTTTACAGAATGCTAAGTCTTATTCATAAAGTTAGAGTAAGCTTGAAGTTTTCTCTCTATGAATAAGACCGTCAGTTAATTCTTCATCTATGCAATTCATTCATTATTAATTGAATCATCATCATGGAAACGTGAACGAAGTTTCGCGGACTGATGATAGTCTGTCTAATATATAAAATTCTGCTGTCACAGTGTTTGTAACATAATCCTCTGAAACAGCTTGAACGAATCTTATGAAGTTTTGTAGGTCTGAGAATAGGACGTAAACTATTTTTCCATAAAGTGAAAAGGGCGGTCCACCCCAATTTTTTAATTTATTGTCAAAAAACATTTTTTTTTTATGATTTGGGATTAAAAAATACAAACAACCCTAAATTTTCATTCTTCTACCAACCCCTATTTTTGAATAGCGATACTAGTAGTACTTTAATATTTTTTTACTCTTGGCGGTTCGATAATGGAGCTGTTACCACTCGATGAGTTATTCCTGCCAGGAATCTACCGGTGATACTTCTCACCCCGTAAACAACACGGAGTAGGGATGACAACCAAGCCTGTCTCTTGTCTTTCTCAAACAATAAGCTTTCTCTCACTTAATAAAGTTCAGAGCCTAAACCCTTTTCGGCTATTTTTATTGATTGTGCGTCAATTGCAGCAGTGACGCTTATACCATTTTACCTCCCCAGTGCAACTCTCATATATGCTCATAGGAAATGTATAATCACTTTGCAGTTTCCTATTTTATTTTCCATACATTTCGAAGATTAGACACAAAATTATTTTCTGAAAGCACTATAAATATTTATCCACATTAAATGTGACTATTATTATTAATTACTAATATATGTTTGCTGTCAAATATTGGTAAATCCGTAGTTACCTTCTTTATCATATAAACAAAAATCAATGTTTTGTATATAAGTTCTCAATGCGTTCCTAAACCATTGATCAGATGTGATAAAACTTTGGTAGTGTTCTGAGGACGCCCGAAAAGGTTTCTGGCTCAAAAAATCTATTTATCTATGAAAATAAATATCTATGTTTGTCCTCAATGTGCTCCAAAAGCATTGATCAGATTCTGATAAACTTTAAATTTAACTGGGTGTTCCGGGGACGCCCGCGAGGTTTTCTGGCCCAAAAATGTGTATATATATAAAATTATTCTGTTTGTGTGAATATCACTGAAATCTTCCTAAATGATTGAAGCTATTTTGATGTTTTTTTTTTGTGTGTGTTCAACCCACTGTAACCCCTCTAAACCATCCCGTGACCCATCCCAGGACCTATCCCGGCATGATTTAGATTAACAATGGTCCCGGTAGGTGAGGCTGCAAACAGGTTCCAGGATTTAAACGTAATTTTTTGTGTATATATTTGGGTCTCTGGATTGTTTAGATTCAAATTTAAAGCAGGTAGGTGGCGCTGCAATCGCTTTCCAGGATTTAGGTGAAGTTATTTTTGTGTATGTTCAAATCTTAGACCATTATGGTCTAAGGTTCAAGTGGGTCCTGGAATAGTTTAGATTCACGATTAGATCCAGTAGATGACGCCGCTAAACTTCTAAGCGGTGAGACCAATTTTGATGAAATTATTTGTGTTCTTTTAAGTGGTTTTGAGAATGATATAAATTTATACTTGGTCCCGGTCGATGACGCTGCAATCGGCTTCTAAATTTATATTTTTTAAGGGCAGAACAATATCTGCCGGGTACAGCTAGTAATATCACAACATTGTAAATATGCCATATCTCTACATTGAAGTTATTAAAAAACAATTGGAATAGAATAGACTACATAAACAATGGATAACATGATACTATTTTTATATTTCTTGTATGTTAGTCGTTTTGTCTGTTTGTTCCACATTTACGTAAATACTTCTAGGCCGATTTTAATGCGATTTTCGCTGATCGAGAGCAAAGTCTTCTTTTGTTTACTGTGTTTAGAAAAATAGCCCACACATATGCCTAATTCATTTGACACATCCGTTACAGAAACTCCTTCTTGTCTCAAATGAACAATTTTATATTTCATTTCATCAGTAAGATGATATTTATCCATGGTGGTATTTCAAGATGATGATTTATATATATTTCTAATCTTTTATTATATTAATATAATCTGTGATTTCTAAATCTGAGACAAATGAATTCATATACGTAAAACAAAAAACATCAATAATTCATTGCTGATAAAAAAAGTATGATCTCGAATTGTAAATTTCTTGTATATTGAAACTCTTTAGTCTTTAGATACTTCAACAAACTCACATTAACATAGTGGTTTACGTCAAATTAAATGTAAGGAAAACGGAAACAATTTCTTTTCATAAATATATGTTAACTTTTATAAGGTTTTCATTATTCTACAGACATTTTTGACTTAAATGCTGAAAAAGCTTATATCATGGGCATTCTAGTGTAATTTTTTAGGAAAACGGATTCACTTTTTAGTGTTTTTACTCCTATACTTCAGTACCGGAAAGTTATAAAATTTTATTGGGAATTATACGCCTAGAAATAGCATGAAAACTGGCCGTGTTATTCTTATTACAACACAGTTTGATACTTTATGTCATTTTTATACGTTACTATATTTGGACTCTAGATATTTCCCGGGATTTTGTGCCACTTCAAAACCACTAGATTAACTTTGATTCAATGTTCGCAAATCACAAAACAGTGATTTGCGAACATTGCATCTGTATTTATTAGAAATCCTTAGTGAGACATCGTAGTTGAAAACATCTTTAGTAACATTACTAATATCAGGGTTTTATGGATAAATCTAAGTTTCATGCATTGTCATAATAAAAATCCATACAATTTTAAAGGTTGGTAAAAAAATATTAATCTTTACTATTTAACTACTGTGAGTGAAGTCGAGGGCAAATACTAGTTATGTTATGAAAATTAAAAAGATTATTTGAGCTTTCATTTAGTATGCAATCAACTCGATTTGACTCTAATCTCATTTATAATAGAGTTCATTTTGCTAGACTGTTACTATGTTTTGGCCACCTTGGCTGCTTAGATACATATGGCGTTCTTGGTGTGCCGATGTTTTTGGATAAGATGGCTGATGCGAAGTATTAGACTACCTTGGTTGTATCGATAGTAATGATCACTTTCGATGTTCTTATCTATTTGACTATCTTAACTGCTACCTTCTTTCCGACGTACATATGCGTTTGTGTGTCAAATACATGGTAGTGCGTAATGTTTTTTTATTGATTTAATGTATTTTTATGCATAATAAAAAAAAATGCATTCTGAACTCCTCTATATAAGCTATAAGTGTGCGAAATTTTACACTCCCCAGTCCGCGCAATATTCGTAAGAAGGGGTACAAAGCTTTTTCTTCACGTATTAATATAATGATGTATCGCCGGAAATTTGTTTAGTTGCGAGAAAAATGAGATGCGAGATGTTATCAATTTATTGCCATGTTCTAGATTCAGTGTTCTTACCTGATACTTCTCGTGATAGAGCCGGAGTAGTGGATCCGTATAAATTCATTGCTGGTTGTCGCTATATGGAAATAGGATTGTTTCTCATTGACAAAGAACGTATCAGGCACCCATATATTCTTTATGAATTCTGAGCCAACTGATAAAGTTTCCACTCCCGTCCTCTTTTTGTACGCTAGACGTGGATCTGTCCAAAATTGTCTAAAGTAAAAATCCAACGTGAAGTCCTGAAAAAATTACATTTGGATTAATGTCTAATTTTAGAAAACCCGACAACATAAAGGGAATACAAGAATGTCTTGTTATTTTGAAGAACATAGGTCCTTCATTCCGCTCCGATGTACGTGAAGGTTTAGATATCATGAAGGACCTATATTATCAGAACAGTATAAATGTCTTACAGTTGTTTTTATTGCATTATAGAGACAACACAAAAGTAATTCTATTCGATAACACAAAACATCTACACTGCATGCTAGACTCCATCGTACGCCAGGTGATAGTAGGTACTGCGACAGACGTGTTATAGAAAGTTAGAGGGTAATTTCCAGTTAGGTACACTTAGGTCCGAAGCTTGGTTCTCGTAGCATCGGATAACAGGGCATTATAGAATAAATAAACACTACACTACATCGAAGACAAATTGAGCGCTAAGCTTGAACAGTGAAAGTGAACAAAATGTGCGCAGAGTGTCAGGGTGAAATGAAGCGTACAAGACGTGGGTGAAGATAGGTGTATGAACGGGTGGTGGGAGATGTGGTGCTCTAGTGCGGGGAGGGGGGCGTAGGCGGAGATGGACATCCACGGCTCGACGGAGGCAGTCCGCTTCGGAGCGACGCTAAGCCACCAACCAACAAACACCGGTCTAGCCTCGTGGGACAACTGGACCGCGATGAGCCCGATCGGGGAGTTCGCCGCCGTCCCACCGGCCGCAGGCCGAGGGTCACGTCACACTGTGACCTTCACAACCTCGATTCGGTTTCCATTTCGGGGCCCATCGTCCAAACATACGCCTAGCAAGCTCACTCAGACACATTGGAAAACCGAATGTTCCGCTCGCAATCTGACAGTCGCGTGAGGATTTCAGGGTCCACCTCGATATGTATCAACTAAATAGGTGTACAATCAGGAAGCATGAAAAAAGAGTTCGGTTTAGGCCAAAACGTATCGATGTTCCATGTCACTGGAGAGTTCAAAGATATACAATTACGTTGGCAATATTTTAGTAAATACACATAATACGTACATACACAACAAACTACAGAATGAGTCACGATAAGAGATTCAGTCGTCGCAATTCCATAGAGCCTCGTACGCGTCGCTAAAGTATGACAATTACACGCTGTTGTTCAATGTATTTATTACTGTGTTTTTACTTTACAACATTATTTTTATAAGATGTGATCAGAGTATTCGAGCAGCTACTTTGGAGTTACGAATACTGCAGGACACACAATTGGAGAAGTTCAACGTTCATGTGTTCGTTCGTCCTTTCTTATTATGACGTCCAACTGTTGTCCTAGTAATGTTAAACGTGATAAAAGGACACATAATAAGAATGCAAGTGGGCGGACAAAGGGCGATCTGCTCCACCATAACGCCGGCATGCTCGCAGCCTCGTGTCTGGGGCTGCTCGGTCGCCGGGGCGGGGGCCGAGGCGCGGGGCGCCGGGGCGACCGAGACAAGCGCGACAGCTGGCAGGCAGGGCAGGGGCGAGTACCATGAGCACTTCCGAGACGGAGCTGATAGAGAGCACATACATGGTGACGCCCACCTCCACCGGGGGACCTGCAATCAAGCCCAATTGTGAGTGACCCCCGCGGCGAGCGCCCGGCCGGAACCGAACCGGGGGGACCGAGACGTGACCCATCGCCGAGCGAAAACCACTGCGGGCCGGGGGGCGCGGGCGGAGTGCGTGCGAGGGGTTGGTGCGTCCAGTCGTCACGGGGGCTGCCGACGGCACCGTGCCCGGGGCACGGGGCGCGCTCTCTCGCTATGGCAAAACGTGCTCGCTACTATCCTTCTATGCACATCGAGCACCAATTTTAAACATTGAATATTTCAATGACGTGGGCCTTCAGGGCCAAATCCTAAACTATACTAAATATAAATAGTGAAAACCGCTCAAAGAAGCTCGAGGCCGATTTTGACGAAACTAAATTGGTAACATTTGTTCTTTTGAAAAATCAATCACCTTGTCAGTGACCCAATTGACTGATTTAAAAAAAATTAACACATGCTCTATTATTACACCAAATCATAGCCTAGCCTGTAAGGATCAATTCCCGTGAAGGAATGTCAAACCGCAAACTATGGGAAATGGTTGTTTTTCTACAAAATATTCTATATTTCATACAATAATTATACCACAAATTACGCCAGTCATTTGAACGCACCTCATTTAAATGCTATCAATGTTTACCCATTGACTAACTGGATTGATTGAGGTAAATAATATAACGTGCGTTCCGAACATTAATTTATACACGCCTATTGAAAATAGAGTAATTTACGTCGTTGAATAAAATGACTTGAGGTTTAATTAATGTAGAAAAGAATATTTTTTTCAAAAGCATTCCTTTCACTTTCACTTTCGTTTGCCGTTTGACATTCCTTCACAGAAATAGATCCTTACAAGCTATACTATGATTTGGAATAATTGTATTATTATGTATGAATGTATTTTTTTTAAATCAGCCGATTAGATTCCTGAGAAGGGTAATCGATTTTCCAAAAATCTAAAGGCACCACTTTAGTTTTCGTCAAAATCGGCCTGGAGACTCCTCTAACTGTTTTTCGTTGACTAGCATAGTTTAGGATTTGGCCCACTTGAAAATTCACCCTCATATGTATGTCACAGTGAGATGACGAAAACCGGGATTTGATCAAATCCCTAAGAAAGATTTCTGATCAATGTACGCGAAATGTTACAATCACAATTCTGCGGGTGATCAAATTCCTCAAGTGTTTTAGTGAAATGATGAAATGAACAAGTTAGGACTCGCACAGCTCTATGTTTTGCTGTTTCCACTTTCCTTCACCTAAACATCCCGTGCCGACCGTGCCGCTGCGTTGCGCTTCTGACGTGACAACAAAGTAGTGCAGAAGTCGTGACGGGTGGTGAAAGGCTTACGACCAAAGCACACGAGCCGAGCTATTGATCACCTTTCATTGATAACTATTTAAACGATGGTTAAAAGTCGATTGTGACCCTCGCCGGCCGTTCCGTTCAGCAATATCACTGTGAACTAACCCATTCTGCGCTTCCTAATCTAAATTGGATAATGCGTGGTTAACTAAATAAAGGAATTTGACCAAATCACTTGCTTTGTTTAAAGAAATCGCCCGACAGTGCTATAATATAATATTATGTTATCATTTCACTAAAATAATTCAAGTGTTTGATTAAATCACGCACTTGCTTGAGAGAAATCACCCACAGAATTCGGTAGTTGATAATTTTTGAGAAACAGGTTTATTTTGAGCCTTATGGTCTATTTTAGCCAAAATATTAATTTTTCAGCAAAAAAACAACAATAATATATTTAATTTAGCAATTTTATAAATATTTTGACATTTCGTGACAAAAACGTGTCAAGCTGTCATGACGACTCGCATGATGTCACTCACAGTGTGCAAAACATACATCTGTTTCATTGAAGTATTATCTGAGAAGTCATTGATAACTTCTTGTGTTTTGCACACTATGACGTCACGCGCTCTGCTCGGCGTTCATTGTCACGTGGCTAATGGCTGCAATATAACAATTTTATTTCTCAAAACTATCAATTAATATTTAATATTTTAGTTAAAACAATTTATTTTTGTCATATTTAGATCGTAATCTACGATATATATTAAAATCAGCCAATATTTTTCATACTGTCAACTATCGAATTGTTATTGTAACATATCCCGTGAATCTATCGTCTCCCTTAGGGTTTTTATAAAATACCGGTTTTTCGTCCTTTCGCTGCGACATACACAAATCTTGTTCATAATTTTTCTAATGTTAATGTGAAATGTAGGTGTGTTTGTTTTTCATAAATTAGAAAGAAATCGAGCATTTTGCCATGATGGGGGAGCGCGTGCTAAGTTTTGCTGCGGCGGCAGGCGCGGCACCCCGACCGCGACCGCGGCCCCCGCGGGCAGTCGAACCGTGGACACGGGTGCTACAATGAACGGTACGATGCTGGTGATATACTAAAGGACAAAATCTTGCTATGTATGCGCAGTGTCTTTAATATTGCTATGAGAAAAAAATACCATCTTCACTTCAGAGAGGGAGCTGATGGAGAGCACGTACATGGTAACCCCCACTTCCACGGGTGGTCCTGAAAACGACATAACACAGAGCACATGACAAGTGGTAGTTTCTAGGTGTGCGCCTGTCCTCGGGCAGCTTAAGTTTTCCTTGGTTTTTTTAAGTGCAATTACAGACTCTTGAATCCTGCTCCGCACCTTTTTAAGTTCTTATTTAATTTTATATAAAATTGATTATACACGCTTAATGATTTTTCTTTTGTTTTTATGTGACATTTGTTATAGTTAAAAAAAAAAGCGTTGTGACACCTGGTTGGAACGAAGCTCCTTTCGCCACATGTAAATATATTTAATGGATTAAATAACAACAATTAAATTAATTAAAACGTTAGAAATTAGTTAAATAAATACATGTAATTTTTATATGTATCACAAAATGTCATTCTACATAAACTAATTGTATCAAAATATTGTAAAATTTCGAAATTAAACCCATTCGAACGTATATATGGATAATTAGTATACAATGATAGAACCCACAAATGGCCTAAAAGAGATTCAGAGAGATTGAGATGCATACACTAGACAGCGGTCAGCATTTTACGTTGCAGTTGCCCTTTTTTCGTCTACCGAAGTGTAACGTGCGATAAGGCATTTCGTTCCAATATGTCGAGGTGTACATAAGACAAACCATCTTAGTATTAACTTATTATTTATAAATACTTATTCTACGTTGTGAAGGGTTCCAGTTACTTTTCATGAGCTAAGCAGTCGGCGACGCCCGGCCCAGGGACCCACTGCGAAGTTTGCCTAACAAGGTTGTTATTAAATCAGGCGCCAGGCATTATGAATCTTCTAGTTTGAACAGCTGATCGACGCCTCGCTACACATACATTATTGAACTTTATTCAGCGTGCTGCCACCGTGGCTTATGAACACATTAATTTGATTTTATATTTAATTTTATTATATTCTAACTTATTTACGCGCTGATATAAAGCAGCCTCACGTTGGGCGTCATTATACTAGCTTAAATATTCTAAGCTACCACAAGTAACTTTGAATCGTATTCTATTATCGCAGACATAAGCGAAGTCTAAGTAGAGTTTGGAGCTGAACAATGAAACCTCCGTGTTACATTTTTAACAATAACACATTATGCAGCCATTTTAAAAATCCCGTATTGTAGCGCTGTGGGAAAGCCACTAGAAAACCGTTGCGTTCAAAAGCGAAGCGATTCAAGGAAGTAGGGATAAACACCCAGCCGATGGCGTGCGGTGTGGTGGCAATTAATTGACAATTCGTTCTATTATTTGAATATAGGTAACAATGTGAATCAGTGTTAGAATTTGCATTAACCCTAGGTATCATAAATTTAAAATTCAGTTAAAAAATGGCTCTTAAATATAATATTTTACTCGGTGGACAAATTCCTCAATTGTAAATAAATAGCCTCCCTGGACTTATAAATGTTATTATTATTAATACTATTACTTTTTGACATTTATCAGCAATATCTTTCATTTAACATTATATAATTTAATAAAAAAATTATGCTGCATTTGTATGCTCCTATGTGAAGCAAAACATTACACTGTAACATATATGCCAATTGTTTAACCATGTTTTGGACAAATAAATTTGATTTGATTTTATTTGATATAGCAATAGGTATTACGCGGAGTTAATCGATCTATTTCACGTGCTATTTTAAGTTATCTGTAAAAAATCGTCCAAAAGTGGAATCTCCGAGCGCATTATAATTCGCAACAACGTTTTCAAAAACTCAATCTGAATCGTTCTTCTCGCTGAAGATAGAAGTTCATTATCTTCAAATGATGATCATGATGATGAATGATGACCTCTGGCTACATCATCATCTGATTAAGTACAACATGACTCAGTTTGAAATAATAATTCCTAAGCAAAATGCAATTGCTGATATTAATTTTTAGCTATAATGTCACTGATTAAAGGCCATTATTGTTATCAACAAGGTTTTCGAATGGAAGAAATTTTTAAGAATACAAATTCATAGTCAAAATTATTTTTTTGTTCTTTTAAAAATCGAGTTTGTAGTATTTTGTATTTTGGCCACAGCTATGCGTGCTGAATTTAGAGCTTGCTATATTTAAATTATTTTGATAGGTCTAATACCATTTAATTTGATTGCTGAACAATAAAGCAAACGTGGTAAAATTTAGTTTATCTTTGGCATACCTCCATAATTCGGTCTTACTCTCTTGTCGTAACTTATACTAAAAGAATCCAAAATGGCTGATATATTGACGTCCCCAAACATGCCGCCTCCGCCGACACCCCTGTAACAAACGAAATTAACATTTCACTGACGTCACAAAGTCATTTGAAAGTTCTCTCCTGTTTTCAGCAGATTTCTATGAATAATGTAAACTAACGCTTAAACTCTGATACCTCCTAAAGAGCAGGACATGCTAGCTAATTGTTTTTAGCTGGTCTTTTGGTGTCATATTACCATTGTATGAGTCTAAAGATTTCTATCGGTAGACGTGAAACTCACAGATGCTTGTTCTTTAACTTATATCGATATGGTTACGAGTTGCGAGACTCGAATTAAAATGCCGTTGGAATTACTATAGAGTTTATTAGAACTGTACAAACACGTATAAAATAGGTACAAATATAACTGGATACAACCAGTTCACACTGCACGATTCAATAACACGCGCAAGGTCCTTCACTATATCGCTCATCGAATGTACGTCTTGCTCGTCTCGTAATCTTCGCTTGACTGCCCCTCTCCACCTTGGGCCATTGCTTTATAATGCATCGATCCATACCTGGCAAGCTTCGACGCAATACAATAACAACAAGGATTAGTTCGACACTAATGACGCCCATAAAACAAGTACAAAAAATTCGACGGCGTGCACTGGGGTTTCCGAGAAACAGTAATTGCACACCTGGCTAATTATTTCTGCGAACGGCCAACAAGTCGAAAACAATAACAATAGGCTATTGTCTATATCCAAATTTTAAATATGAAATAAACAAAAGAATTCCGAATGCGGGCAGGGTAAGAAACCAGGTGCGCGTTTCTTTGTCGGTATGTTGAACAGTACATTCATCCAAATTGAAGGACAAATGAACCGTATAATATCGGCATAATAGGCTGTCATATATTGAAACGTGAATAATAGCAGCGAACGAATGTTACAGTTTATTTTGTTCATTACTAAAACAAACACAATGTTACCATGTTCGAATAACATTTAAGAACATGGTCAGAAAATATTATCTGCAATATATGTAATTTTATATAATTATTATTATATTGAATATAACTACATGTTTATAATGTTTAAACAGTTGCATTTTATCACTATATTTTGTGTGTATATTTGTATATATAATATAGTTATATATTTATTATTAATATTTAAGTAACCTTACAATAATGATGTATGCCACCATCGCCACGGGTCAGATCACGTCAAGTGGACCCCCCCCCCCCCTTTACCACTTGATGATAGAAAACTGATTAAAATATAATAATCGAAAGTAGTCATGCCTAAAAATCATCTCTCAAAACAGTTTTTGAAAATTTTGAATTTAACAACTATTTTAATAACAATAAAAAATTTCGGTACTTTAAATTAAAAAATTAATTCTAAAAAAGTTATTGAAGATAACTTAACGAAATTTTCAGCGATTATAGTAAAATATCTATAATTTCACATGAAATTCTTTAGCAAATATAATTTGTTAATTATCATATTTTCTATTAACTTTTAAATAAACAAATTTAAATTTTAATGACTATTGGCCATGTTAAAGAATGGATCGCGTAATGATATTAGTGCCTTCTATGTGCCTTTCCTTCACACCTTTACAGCGCCTAATAACCCTTCCTTATCCCATAATTCGCCGATTAGATGCCGCGCCACCTAGCGGACGGCCAAGTCGTCATCGATCTGTTACGGCGGAACTATATCGTGCGCGTGCGCCACCCTATTGCTACCCTTACAAATAAGTGCGGTGCAAATAATTAATAAACGATAAAATCGAAAAGTGCTGTGTCTTCTGGCTTCCGGCATCGTCATCAAGTTCAATAATCGGCGAGTCTTCTCTGGTATCCTGTCCTCTGTCAATAGGACAAGTCAACTTATATTTATTGCGTGACCCATTCTGCCATTTTTGCCAACGCGACGAGACCATCAAAAAACCAGCGCGTAACTAACTTCTCAGTACGATAATCGAATTATTATTTTTTAGTAATACGCGTTCATTTAAGTTCTTTATTTTAAAAGAAAATTTCATTGCCCGGTATTAGTTTAAATAATGTGAATTTTTATATGATGCAGCGGCGAGCGGTACAAGTGCTGCGCGCTACTAAGCTTAGCTGTTAAGGCTATAGATCGCTACAGATTACACAATTATTTACTAAATAATCTTTATAGTTCAATTTTTTCATATTAATAAGAAGCATTTGGCCATAGTCAATAACTTTGACATTGTAGCAGGTGCGGCCCTAGCATAATACAAAGGTTACTTCGCATCTTTTATAATGAATATATAAGTCCAATAGCGAATGCCATTCGTGGCGTGTAAATCTTCAGGGGAGCTTTACGTTGGGTGAAATGGCTTCGCAGCTACTTGCAGGTCGATGGAGCCATAAACCAGCCGCCGCGGTCGCAGGTGTCTGTCGAAGCCAATTCGCCCTTCACAAATTGCAACGGAGCGGATACATAACGATTTATGATCGCGTTACCAAGGAGACAGTTTAACTTTTCCCGTTGAACATTATCAATATTGGTTCAGGGCATAAAATATGTTAATATAAACTAATTAGCCTGCCAACATTAATATGCAAATTTTATGTACGACATCATTGGTTGAATTATAGTCTCTTCCTAATAGGGCTTCTTTCGATGAAATTTCGCCTCTGGTAACATTTATTATTTTTACATTTTTTATTGCCCGATTTCAAAAAGGAGTTTCTTAATTCGGATATATATTGGCTTTTTTGTATAGTTGTTACACGATTTCTACGTCAATTGTAGATCGATTTCCAACTTTATTTATACGAAAGTATACTCATGAGATGGCTAAATTATCACCAAATCAGGATTTGATTGGATCCTAGGGAAACCAAGAGTAACTTTTCAATATTATACACACGGACAAAGTGTTTTTCATATTAATTTTTTCTAGAACTATTCAAGTATGTGCGTAATTAAAATTCATAAAAATATTTATTTATATATAAGCGTAAATGACTTGTGTGAGTCATAGATTTAACTCCACAACTCACTTATTAATGAGTTTATAATACAACACTATGCTTCAAGCTTGCAACATAAATTAAAAGGTCGATTGCAGCTGTCATTTTAGTCCAGGTAATTAAAAACCAGAGTATAGGACATTTCGATAGGCAATATAGGGTATACAAAATATTTCTGTTATACGGGTCTGAATGTTTGAATGCCACTGAAGTACTAGACCAGAATCCTCTCCACTTAGCTGAGATAAGGATGTTGAGATGGATTGTGGTGTTCAAGAACGGATAAAGTGAGAAATGAGTACATAAAGAGATCTTTGAAACTTGCAGTGACTGAAAAATTGGGAGGAAGAAGTCTGTGGTGGTATGGGCATTTAACGAGGAGGCCCGAAAGTAACGTGACAAAAATAATGTAAAACTAGAAGATTAATGGGTAAAAGTAGAGCAAGAAGATAATGGATGGATTGTGTGAAGAGTGACATGATGATTGGTGGTGTAACAGAGGACGTATGCCAGAATAGAGGAATATGGAAGAAAAACACCGGCCGGCCCCAAATAATTGGTAGAAGGCAAAAGAAGAGAGTAATTAAAATTTCTGGGAATTGGGAAGTCTACATCGTTTAATGGAAATAATCCGAACAAATAAGATAACTGTCACTTTCATTTATCAACTGTTGGGCTTAAAGCCCTTAAGCCTTCGTAAAAAATAAACAGTATTTTAATACTGTTGGTGTTTTTTTATGTTGTATTTGGGATGCGTATCTGTGGTTTATGGCCTGCTTTGCTTACACTTGAGTCATCATTTTCTTTTTATAACAAGTTAGTTGGCAGCAATGCTACTATGTATAAAGAATTTTAGATCGACTTCTTTACTTTGAGAGTTCGACATTTCGTCTTTCTGTTAATAGTCTAACGAGCCATTGTTCATTAATTACGGACGTTGCAAGAAATTTCTTTACATAGCCGCCACGCGATTCAAAAACCTAGTGACAGTGGTCTGATGGGGCTGGACGGGATTTAATACAGGTTTTTATCTTTATTTTCGTTTTTTACTATTGTAAAAGTGTGTGTATACACACACATATATACACACACACATATATATATATATATATATATATATATATATAATCACTCATTTTCTTCAAAAAATTAACCAAAGATGTGACAGTAATATCTCGGGTGAATTGGTCATCTCTCTTAGGGATTTGATCAAATCGTGGTTTTCGTCATTTTGCTCTGTCATATATGAATACTAGCAGTCTCGGTAGACGTTGTCCTGCCCTAGAAAATTAAAAATCTAGAACCTGATTCGAAGGTGGCGTTGGCGGGTCTGCCTGTAAATCTAACCCGCCCCGTGACCCACTCAAATACACATAAAATTTCATCAAAATCCCGATTAGGTCCCGATTCCAGCTCCAAGCGTTTTGTTTAGATTGATGGGTTACATTATTGAAGTTTTAGTAGGGATCCCTAATTTTTATGTACAGGGTGGCGCAATAGAACGTGCATATTGCATCATCTTTTTTCGCGGGGTAGAAAGTGCGCGGGCGGGGGGAGCCTGCATCGTTGGTAGGCGGGCTCATGGAGTTTTAGTCACTATGAGTCACTTCGACGGGAAGCGTCGCGCATTTTACGAGAACTCTCGTTCATACATCGTTACTAGGCGTTTATATTGTTCTGAATATGGACTACGGCAAATTAGTGAAGCTCCGAGTGCTAATTTAATTAAAATATGGGTACAGCGTTTTGAAGAGACTGATTCAACGTTTAAACCACAAGCAAAAGGTCGTCCAAGAACATCTAGGACCGACGACAATATTGAGAGAGTTATGCAGTCTGTACGAGGAGATCCACAAATGTCTACTCGCAAGAGATCGTCTGTCTTACACTTATCGCGACGAAGTTTGCAACGAATTTTAAACTTGGATCTTAAACTGCATCCTTACAAGCTACAGTTAACACAAGAATTGAAAGAGTCTGACTTCGGAGCAAGGCTCGCATTTTCTAATGAAATGCTTAATCGATTTTCCAATTTTGACAATATCCTTTTCTCAGATGAGGCCCACTTTCTTCACTTCTATCGTAAACCGTCAAAATTGTCGTTACTGGAACAGGGAGAATCCCAAACTCAAGCACCAGAAGCCACTGCATAGTCCTAAAGTGACAGTATGGGCAGCAATCTCTGGTAGAGGAATAATTGGACCGTTTTTATTTGAAAATGCGCGGGGGCAAAACGTCACTGTTAATACCGAACGCTATGTTGCGATGTTGGAAGGTTTTTTGGCTCCAGAGCTTGAAAATTCAAGAATAGTAAATTCTAGGACTTGGTTTCAACAAGACGGAGCTACCTGTCACACATCAAATGACTCCATGGCGGTTGTGAAACAGATGTTCCCTGGCAGACTGATTTCGAAAAGAGGTGATATCCCATGGCCCCCACGTAGTCCAGACGTGACGCCTCCTGATTCTTTTTGTGGGGATACCTCAAGAACAAAGTCTACAGCAATAATCCGAAAAACATCGATCAGCTCAAGGAGAATATCCGTGGTGAAATGGCAGCAATTACACCAGCATTACTGAAGAAAGTTTTCAATAACTTCCGTTTGCGATTAGAGGAGTGTCATCGTAGAGAGGGTCAACATTTAGACGATGTTATTTAAAAAAAATAAACTTCAGTTATTTCTTAATAATACCTCAGTTTTATTTTAACTATACCTTTTGTATTTATTTTTTAATCAATATTTTAAATATGCACGTTCTATTGCGCCACCCTGTAGCTTATATAAATCAAAGAGGATTTAGAATCCGAGCGGTGAAAGAATTTTTATAATCGATCCCGTGGTTTTTTAGAGTTTATTAGTTCAAACATACACAAATACAAATCTTTTAACTTTAAATTTTAGTATAGATTAATGTTTTGGCTTTTGTTATCATACCGTGTCAGTTGTCGTAACTGGTTAATATATTTGTTACGACATTGTATTTCTCGTTCTCTCTCTCTCTCTTTCACTCACTGTACAATAGATGTCCGTGCACATTATAGCCACTGGTAAAAGTTTCCAAATTAGCTGTAAAACGTTTGTCTAAAATATACCACTGCGCATTAAAAACTGCTTTCCACTCTACAGGCCCACAACCCAAAAGTTATAATAATACGAGCGTAATCTGTGATCTGTTAATCACAGATTACAGAATACTTGTAATCCAAAAATGAAATAATATTATATTACACAATATCCCTGTTAATTAAAGCAATGAAAGCGTTGAATAGTGACAATAATATCGAGGAGGCTTGCGTCGAGTGTTTAATCGAACCCGGACGAAGCACCATCGAAACTTATTAACCCACCCCTCGATATTGAGATGAGCCTATCTTTTAATATAGCAGTTTTATTCTCTCAAAGCTAGGGCTGTCTCAGTGACGTCATTGACGTAAATTAGGCCCTAGAAAAAATAGAGTCGTGTTGGGTTCTATAGAATATGACTATACCAGCAAACTCTGTTACTCTCTCTACATCACTAGCTACTGCTGGCGACTTGATCCGCGTAGAATAGTAAAAAAAGTTCCGATTTTGAAGCATTCTTCATTGGTGCAGCCTTCCTCGATAAATGGGCTATCTGAGACTAAAAGAATTTTTCAAATCAGACCAGTAGTCCTTGAGATTAGTGCGTTCAAGCAAACAAACAAACTATTCGGCTTTATATATTAGTAAAAGATATATGTAAATACAGGTTATGTTACATATTGAATAAATAAATAAATACGATGATTTTTTAACAAGGTGAGAGAGTTGAGATCGGTTTTTATGGCCGCCACAGCTATCACTAACATTTATATGTCGTCATGGTAAACAAAGTTCGTTGGCATTGCTAGTATGAAAATAATTTTATAATTTATCGTAACGCCTCACTTTTCCCTGGGGACACGCCGCGGGTCAAACCCTGCAAAAAGTAGGTTTGTTTAAAAACATAACAACTTAACTAGGTTTTATATATCACAAGCGAATCGTGAGCTAAAACTGCTACACATACACACACACACACACACACGCACATTTATGTAAATATATAAATTTCTTTATTTATTTATGGAAAACCTACAGTTAAATACATTTCAATAGATAACTATAATTTACAAAAGAAAGCCAATGACAGGTTTTCACGATTAAACTATTGATTAAAGTTAACATGCAGACGTAGAAAAGGCACAGAGATGCTTATTCACTGTTGAAAAATTTAAGGCTTAGACAAAGATAAATGATGTGTGTGTGTAATATAAAACATTTTGCTCAAAAACAACCAGTTGAAATAATACAAGTTTGTTTATTTTTACAAAATCAGCCGATTCGTATGCTGATTAGGGTAACTAATTTTTAAAAAAATTTATGAAACTATTTTAGTTTTCGTCAAAATTGGTCTCTAGACTCCTTTGAGTGTTTTTCGCTATCTAGCATAGTTTAGTTAGGGTCTGGACCTAAAAGGACCACTTGAAAAAATCACCTTGTTTAGCAAGTATATAGATGAGAGACGTGGAAAGAGATTACGTAAATAAGGTGTGTCGACCTCGTAGTTGTTCCTTCATCCCTGCTATTAACGAATATTACTGTATGCAAATGTAGCTGCGCAACCAATTTGGCAAAAGGAATCCGTTTTTCGCAGTATCATTCAATATGCATGAAGCGAAATCCTAAAACCGTCCGTGAATAGTGTATTTACATCTGCACTGCGGTAAACGGTGGCCTCTGCTACCCATAAATGATTGATAGTGGGTGATACATTGATAAAATAACTTAAATTATTCGATAAAGCCAGAATACTTATAATTTTTATCAATGCAGGAACGGAGAAAGAATGCAATTTCCTGTGGCCGGGCGGCCTGTTGTAAGAGACGACAAAACAATCCACAGCCAGGTGGTAGGGTATTTGCTCGAATGGATGGCGACCACCCTTCGTCTAGAGTATTAGTGACCAGGTTCCAGTCTCCCTTAAGAGAGCAACAGCGCATCTGTAGCACCTTTGGTGTTGCAAATGTCCATAGGCGATGGTAACCGTTTTCCATCAAGTGGACCGTCTGCTTGTCTGCTGTGTTCATGATACCAGTGCTTTATAATGGCGCCCACTTGGTGGATGTGCCTGACCTATCCTGTCTGTGTTGTGTCGTGCGTTTCTTTATATTGTTCTCTTTAAAGTCGTATTGTTATAACTATATAAATAATATGTATTTAATATTTTTACAATTGTTTTGGTATGCATTTTTGTCTTTTTTAATCCTTTCTTCTCACTTTATACTTTATATGCTTCTATGTCTGTGGTTAACCCAACTAGTAACAGCTGATCTAGGACCAATTTTGAGCTACACTTGTTTAGTTTTTTTATGTATTGCATTTTATTTTGTACATTTATTTATTTATGCCAGTGTAATGTAATGTCATTTGTGTTGTAGTTCTAAATATATCCTTTTTTTTTCTTTCTTTCTTCTTTCTAAAATCTCTTTTTACACAAGTGAGGTAAAGACTGCTTAGTTATAATTACATTAGACCTAAAATAACACAAAGATCTGCGTTGATAGCTTGGTCCTCTATACGACAGTGTGATAAGAACGTCAGCTGGTCACTGGATCAACTTCAACTACTGGGTGGCTTCATTTTTTTTTATTGCAGGAGGTCAGCAGACAGCCAGACGGCCAACTTGATGGAAAGCGGTTACCATCGCCTATGGTCATTTGCAACACCAAAGGTGCTACAAATGCGCTGCTGCTCTCTTAAGGAAGACTGAAACCTGGTCACTAATGCCGGAACATAAATCAAGGTTGTTATGGCGAAATACTTTAGACCAGGGGTGGTAGCCATCCAGTCGGGCAAATGCCCTACCACCTGGCTGTGGGTTGTTTTGTCGCCTCTTACGACAGGCCTCCCCAACGCAGGAATTTGTATTCTTTCTCCGTTCCTGCACGGATAAATTACATAATATGGCTAGGGCTAGTAAATAGCAAATGTTTTAGAAAACATTTACGAATGCCGTATTTTTTAAACGAGTAATCTCGTCGCTTTTACTCAATCGCAGTTTACTACTAGAATTAGATTAGATGAGACCTAGGATATCCCAAATATGCTCTCCTTGTTCTGCTCCTTTGTCGTTCTACATGTCTACATTCGTACATAAAAAAAATAGAAAACCCTCTGGCATGTCACAAGACGGAGGATGAAGGCGATAAACAAAAAATAAATATCACTATTGTTTTCATAAAAAGCTTTTTACATCAATGTTTTTATATGTGATTACAATTACGATAGTATGCGCTTAATTCCGCTCACAAGCCGATGCGTTCACGCAGTGATAGCAACAGGCGAGTATAAGAACCGACTCATAGTATTAATATTAAAAATAAAATCTAAAATCCTCCATGAGCACGACCATCTCGCATTAAACCTCCCCTTAAGTCCTATTTCCCTCTATAAAACATTCACCCGCTACTACGAGACTGTGATTAACAACATACACGCACTCAACTTGCCCACAAGAACGATCTGTTTTTAATACATTGTAATAAAATCTTTCCCTTGCTGCAGAGACGGAAAGCCAAGCGAGCATTGTGAAAACGCCCCCGGGCCAGTCGACGTGATCGCCAACTTTTGCGTTGAATGAACATCGGTCCTTTTATTTGCTGAGACGTGTTCAAAGCACCTGATGATAAATATTCCAACACCAACAATAAAAACGTGACACATTCTTATTCTTGCAAGATAATTTTTTGGATAAAATTTTAGTTAAATTGTATCTTTAGATGATTAATATTGTTACATACCAACAAGGAAATGCGCTCCCGGTTTATTACCCTTTCCGCATTCGGAGTTATTTTGTTTACTTCGTGTTTAAAATTTAGAATTAGACAATAGCCTATTGTTATTGTTTTCGACTTTGTGAGCCGTTCTCATGAATAATTAACCAGGTGTGCAGATTACGGTTTCTCGGAAACCCCAGTTCACGCGTTCGATTTTTGTATTCTATAGTTAGTATAAAACAATGCCCGAAAGGAGGTGTGGGGCAGTCAAGCGAGGATTACGATACGAGCAAGAAGTAGATTCGATGAGCGATATAGTGACGGACTTTGCGCGTGTTATTGAATCGTGCCGTTTGTACTAGCAGTGTCTAGTTATATTTGTACCCGTTTTATACGTATTTGTGTAGTTCTAATAAATTCTATAGTAATTCCAACGGCATTTTAATTCGAGTTCTATGTAGCTCGTAACAATATAAAATGCTCTACTGTAATATCTAACTTTAGATGTGGTTGAAGTTGTCTATGATCTACATATTATCATTGAATAGTGTATAAATCGTTGCACAAATCCTGTTTGTAATGTAATAGATCTATTAAAGACAAATAATGTAATAAGTAATAACAGCACATAAATTTCCCAGTGCTGGGCTTGGGCCTGCCGTTCTTGGGGAACGGACAGTATACCCCCGCCACGCTTGTCCAAAGCGGCTTAGCAGGTTTGACACATCGGTTGTCCTTCACCGGTGTTAGCACGTGGTAATTGTAACAATATGCACACATTAGGTCAGAAAACGCCTAAGTGGTGCGTGCGTTCCAGCAGGGATCGAACCCGGGAACTTTGAGATTCGAACGCGTGCGCTACCCATTACGCTACCACCGACTTATTGTGTTCATGTAATAAGTAAAAGACGGTATATTATTACAAGCTTCTACCAAATATAGAGGACGGAACTACGCCATTTTGCTTTTTTTTTATTCTATGAGTTCAGCAGACAGGTAGACGGCTAATCTGATGGAAAGCGGTTACCATCGCCTATGGGTATTTGCAACATCAAAAGTGCTGCTGCTCTTTTAAGGGAAACTGGAACCTGACTACTAATGCCGGAACACAACTCAAGGTTGTTATGTCAGCTTACTCTAGACCAGGGGTGGTAGACATCCATTCGGGTAAATACCCTACCACCCGGCTGTGGGTTATTTTGTCGCCTCTTACGACAGGCCGCCAAGTCGCAGGAAATTGTATTCTTTCTCCGTTCCTGCACGGATAGGTTGCTTGTTTCAACACCGTTCCTACAAAAGCGTAACGCTACGCTGCTATGCTACGCTGCTACGCGACTGTAGCTGTCGATTCGTTCCAATCGTTACACAAGTTTTCAATGTAGTTTCATTCCCGTAAACTTCCGAAACATATCCCATAACGTAAGGCATAGGGTTTAAATATTTGAATAATGTTCAATTCCTTTAAATACATTTCATATGTACTATATAGACAAATATTGTGCACAATCAGATGTAGTTTTACGGTCTTATTCATATTGAGTAGATAAGTGATAAGAAATTTGTAGGCTTCTCTAAGAACCTTAGACAGGAACTCGGCAATCAATATTTTGCTATCTTGAAGTAACTCGTCGAACATAGCACTGATTGTATATTCATTTCACATGTTTCACACATTTACTTGGTAGAGTCATGCTGGAATTGTTACCTTGATTACAGCTCTTAGGGCCGGCTTGATCGGATATCACGCTCTGTCAGAATATTGGCGTGAAATGGTTATTACGCTTGGGCTAATCGTGTTTCATATGATAAGTCCATACCGAATAAGACCATTAACATGTGTATTTAATTTAAGCATTTCAATGTATCAGGTGTTGCATCTTCCATTATTCATCGTATCTATCTATCCCATTGTTCCTGTCTGAGCCCCTCTAATCCCACCCTTTTTTTTTGGCAACACTGGGGGAATGCGTTTGTACATATCCTTAGGCCCCGGGGGATGTCACTAAGGGGTATGTGGGACTCCCGGCTGTTGGTGCATGCATCGACTGCCAGACTACCCACTAAACCTTCCAGCGTCCCTTCGCATCATAATGAGGTGCCACGGGACCGGCACCGAACTTGGCACCTGGCATGGAACTTGCGCGATTCCACCCGAACTTACATAGGTACATCCAATGCAAGTGAAATAAAAGCTTGTAAAAAATATATAGTCGACAGCAAGCTTTCATATAGCAGTTATTGAATTCAAGGACACTAGTCCAATATAGAGCGCTGTCAGCACGAATTTGGCGTCATTCGCACAAAGTGAATTGAGTCCCGCGCCGCGTGCGGGCCAATTAGCGTCACACGTGCAGGCGCGGCGCGGGCCAATCGATCAACGCTCGCTCTCCACGTCACAACAACGCCAAACGAAATATTGAAAAATATCAGCCAAGCCCATATCAATCCAATCACAGCGACCGCACTAATTATTTTTGAAAACGAAACCTTATAAGGTTTATAGAACATAAGTCCAAACATTACCAGTGTTGCAGAAATAAACCACAATCTGTAGCTGAAACTTTGAAAAGACCAAAGAACATAATGATCGAGGGGATGAGAAATAATATTACAGGCCCCTTTCTAAAATTCAAAATATAAAAAAATATACAAATCATTCTAATAATGTACAAATTAAACCTTTTTTATTGCTGGAGTACAACAAATAGCTTGACGGCCCAACTGTGATGGTAAGTGGATACCGTCGCCTATGAACATTTGCAACACTAAAGGTGCTACCGATGTGCTGCTGGACTCGCAGATTGGACTGAAATTGAATACAACTGAAGGTTGCTATGGCAACATACTCTAGACCAGGGGTGGTAGCTATTCAGACGGGCAAATACCCTACCTGGCTGTGGGTTGTTTTGCGCCTCTTACGAAAGGTTACCTGGCCGCAGGAATTTGTATTTTTTCTCTATTTCTGTACGGATAAAACCTTAAAAATAAACGACATATTTGCTGCTATACATTTTTTCTATGACAATAGGTATTTAAAGACACACGAAACTTATATAAGTGCTGCAAATTTGGTATATATATCTACGATAGTTACTAATACAGTCATAGAAACTTTAATTAAAATGAAACCAACTGCCATCGTTCTTAAAACATGTAAACCCCGTTCAATTCCGGTAAATGTAGACAATTATTAGATTATTTAAATTATTTCTTTATAGGTTTGAATGTAGATAGTGCCTGAAAAACAGTTCTACATATAAATGTATTACTATAGTAACTACGAGCTTTGTGGAACACCAAAGCCGAATTTTAACCTCGTCTAGGTACATGGAATATTCAAATTTGTGTTTCGGTTTTCGTTTATTCGCCTGAATGTTACATTTTTAAGGGACTTTGTGCCCTTTATAGCTATCTAAAAATAGAAGCGAGCTTCACGCGTACGTGCCCTTCGTTCGTGCGACGTAATGCTAACCAACCTCTTATGCGCAAGGCACTAAGGTTGAATTTCGCGTAAATAGCACCCGTGTCTCTGTTCTCCCGAAATTGCCTACAGGCCTTAAGGCGGCAAAGGTACGTTTAAGTTTTTTTAATCTAAGCGCTGAATAAGGCTTCTGGTGTCAGGTTTATCTCGCTGGGAATGTGTTCGTGCATTTATATAAGGAAGGAGTTTAATGAATTTTCAGATGGGGTGATCAATCAATGGCAGTTAACAGAGAGCACACCAGCTGTTTAATTTAGTTATTCTCTTCTTTTATTATATATATGTATATGTTCTTACTAAATTTACATACTTACTCTTACTTGTTGCATCTACTATGGTGAGGAGTCAAATATGAATCAATGGGGCGGGGTCGGCACTGACAATCAGCTGTGCTGGACGAAACTCCAACAGAGCTTTATGCTGAGGTGCCGATTTCGTTTGCAAGAAATGCGTTGTACGACATACCGAATTTAACCATAGTATGTATAAATTATTTTTACATCAATGTAATGTCGCTTTCCTAGCAAATAAATTCTTTCTTTCTTTCTAAAAAAAGGCTAAAAGATTTCATATTGTTACGAGCTACAGGACTCGAATTAAAATACCGTTGGAATTAATATAGAATTTATTAAAACTGTACCAACACGTATAAAACAGGTACAAATATAACTGGATACAACCAGTACAAACTGCACGATTCAATAACACGTGCAAAGTCCGTCACTATATCGCTTATCGAATGTATACGTCTTGCTTTGATTGTGGTTCTCGCTAGCCTGCTCACCCCTCCCTTCGGGCATTCCTTTTATTTTGTACAAACACAATATGCCTCGACGCAAAATAATAACAACAAGAATTAGTTCGACACATCTGCCTAATGACCGTCATAAAACAAGTACTATAATAATAGAATGTGTTTCTTAATTACAAATTTTAAAGACAAAGTAAACAAAAGAAGTCCAAATGCGGGAAAGGTAATAAACCAGGTTTATGGCAGGCAGGTGTGCATTCACTTTGTCGGCATGTAACAATATTATATCAGTTGCACAGAAAACGCTTAATGGACGCGAACCCAGGCTTCGCACCTCAGCACCAGCCAAAAAGGAATCTTTTGAAACGTTCCTTAAATAAGATTACGTAATTTATAATAGCGAAAAAAATATTAATGTAAGAAAAGAAAGAACAGAAAAAGCATTTGACATGAACAAAATCTGAGGCACATTAGGAAAAAATAACAAATTAAATACGTAACAACAATACGTTCGCGTTGGTACCAAATGTATGCATGTCGTACACCTACGGTACAAAATGACTGTCAGTCTTAATCATATTTCCGAGCGACGCGACGTCCCTTAGTTAAGAGACAGTTTCTGTAAATATGCTTTATGCTTTTGCCGGATGGTAGGGTGTTTACCCGTCTGGATGGCAACCACCCCTGGTGTAGAGTATGCCGCCATAACAACCTTGAGTTATGTTTCGGCATTAGTGGCCAGGTTCCAGTCTCCTTTAAGAGAACAGCAACTCATTTGTTAGCACTTTTGGTGTTACAAATGTCCATAGACAATGTTAACCGCTTTCCATCAGATGGTCCGTCTCCCTGTGTGTTGAACTCGTACATAAATAAAACTATGAACAGTAACTTATAAAGTTCTTTCAACTATCATTTTTGCTGTTTCATTTTACAATTATTAGCGAACTTTTTAAATCTTTTCTTATGCACGAGTAATTAATTTAATTAGATTAGAGTTTTCCAAACGGTTAGGCCGTACAAAATATCTGTATTTTGCTTACTTAAAAAGTTGTATTTTTCCTATATAAACCTTCAGTAAAAACTATGTGACCGATTAGGGAGAGTTAGAGGATATGCAGACAGACAAACGCAGAAAACAATTTTGTTTGATTCTTTTTTTTTGTTGGAGTACAGCAGACAAGCAGACGGCCCGTGGACGTAGACGTGTGCAACACCAGAGATGTTACCAACGCGCTGCCAGCCTCGAATAAATTTTATGACACCCTTTATAAAAAAATCCATATTGTAGCGCTGTGGGAAAACCACGACTGGGAGCTCATTACAAATCTCCACGGTGTGCAAGAGAAACGTTCTAGAGAATCGTTGCGTACAAGAGCGAAGACTCTACGTGAGCGGTGCGATGTTAGAAAGAGGACGAAGGTTCTAAACAGTTTCTCGTAACACTCCCCATTATGCAGTCGGTAGAGACGCGAAATGCCAAGCGTATTTAAACCGTCTGTGAGTATGGGATCGTCGACAATGCGAACGGTTCGTCGTTGAATACTGTCCAGGGGATTCCGGTGGTAGGCGGGTGCAACAGCCCGGTGGGAGCGCTATTCCATATGCGGCCTCACCTGGGCTTTATAAAGCACAAGGCTTTGCTGCGGAGTGAAATATTGCTTGTACCAGTTCCTATTGTATTCTATGGAAAGAAGATGAATTTTGAAAAATAAGTCAGAAAGAAAGAAAAAAAATCTTTGAAGAAATAGCAACGTACCTACTTGTATTGCTTACATGAGTCATAAAAATAAAAACATCTGTTGAGCAATCGTACGCCGCATTTTCAGTACACAAGGTTTACACGCAGCTTATTGCTTATCATTATTTCTAAGTTTATCCATAACTAGTTTCAGTTATAAGCTGCTAGGTCGAATATGGTGCCACTTTCCAAGTCTAGCTAGGTCACTTCCGTGACTCGTTTTCTCCGGCCCATCCCTAATACATCCCTCAGTTTTATTTTGAGACAGATTTATTGAAGTTACGAGGCTAACACGAAGTGATTACGCAATATTTACCTGAACTAGAAATAGCTGTTGAAATACGAGAACCAATATTAATTACCGACTAATTTGTCGTTTTCTCAGAAACCCAGCATTACGATGTTTTTCAGACCAGTTAATGAGATATGTTGTGCTAATATATACCAATAACCGTGATATTAATGTTTAGAGCAATATGAACCAATTAACCGATAATAATAATTATACATTTAAGAAGAAGACTCTGATACCATCTATATATTAATACGTGAAGCAAAAACTTTGAACCCCGTTTTATGAAAATTGCGTAGACGGGGGAGTATGAAATTTCGCACACTTATAGTTTATATAGAGAAGAAGCGACTAGTGCCCAATATTTTTGTTAATTATGAATAAAACAAATGAATTAAATCGATAAAAAAAACATTACACACACTACCCTGTATTTGACACACACACACACACATATATACTCTTCTGTTTATTGTTCAAGTCGAATTAACATATGTAAGTAGTCTAGTCATTATAATATAACTAGAATTTACCCGGCGGCTCTGCCGCGGTCAAACTCTAGTGTGTACCTCTTGTTTAAACAGCCGGCGTTAAAACAGGTTAAATTGTTTTATATTTTTATATGGTGCTAATTGCCCTCATAAGATTTACTTTTGTTTTATTTATTTATATCGCAAACTATCGCAGGTCCCGGATGAAAAGTATCGATGTCCATTTTCGGTATTCAGACAGACGATCGAGTTACTATCGCACTTTTTTCTATAGATTATGAATTTTTTATATCTATAAACTTGAGAAACGATTAGTCTCGCACTCAAACTTTCATGTATTTTAGTTTTATTTTTGCGATAAAAAGTATGACCAAAATGGTCAAAATAGCCGAATTGGCCAAAATAACCGACATGGCCAAAATGACCAAAAAGGCTAAAATGGCCAAAATGACCAAATAGGCCAAAATTTCTGAAATAGCAAAAATGACCAAAAAGGCCGGAATGACCGACATGGCCAAAATGATCAAAAAGACTACAGTGACCGACATGGTCAAAATGACGGAATAGACAAAAACGACCAAAAAGGCTAAAAGGCCAAAATGATCAAAATGGTCAAAATGACCAAAAAGGCCGGAATGACCGACATGGCCAAAATGACCAAAAAATACTACAGTGACCGACATGGCCAAAATGACGGAATAGACAAAAACTACCAAAAAGGCCAAAATAATCAAAATAACCAAAAAGGCAAAAATGACCAAAAAGGCCAAAAAGACCATAAAGGCCAAATTGACCAAAAAGGCCAAAATGATCAAAATGGTCAAAATGACCAAAAAGGCCAAAAATACCGGAAAGGCCAAAATGAAAAGTATCCCTTGTCCACCCTCGGTATTTAATTTACATACGTACCGAATTTCAGCCAAATCGGCCCATTCGTTCTTCCGTAAAAGCATAACAAACAGAAAGACAAATATATTTTTATCCCGGAAACTATCCCATTTTTCGGTATAAAAAGTATCCTATGTTCATTCTCGGCATCGAAAACATATATATACTGAGTTTCAGCCAAATCGGTCCAGTAGTTTTACGTGAAAACGGAACAGACAGACAGACAGAGTTACTTTCGCATTTATAATATTAATAGGGATACATTCCTAGAGGGCTTGAGTTTGTACAACGAATTTAGAAAAAATCATAGAGTCTTATTTGGACCAGGAGGAGAATATCTAAAGAGTTTTGGTCTGTCTGTCTGTTAAGTCGCGTACTCACTTAGGAGCCCTAATTGTAGCCACATACGCACTAGTAGCTAGTTACCTTATCCGTTCGGTTAGTTAGAGTTACAGATCGCAGATGAGCCTTTTTGTTATGCAGGGGAAATCTGATTGAGGACCATAAGCCGCACCAGGTCGCCGTGTAACTAGCACCTCATGTACGAATACCCACTAAAACCCCTGTTTTGGGAGCGGTTGGCAGTTGGCCGTTCGGGTGCATACAAGTCTGCTTATTCCGACACAGGTTTCACTAAAACGATAGCTTACATCCTTCTTAAATGCTAATGTAATGTACTTTGTGCCCCGGGAATACCGCGGAAATTGCAATTCAAGCGTGAACGAAGTCGCGGGCATATCCTAGTATAAAATGAAAAAAGTCCAACAGTACAATAGTCGGAGAGTGTAAAGTAAAGCGACTGAAGCTCCTAAAAGAATTTCGTTGCAAATTCGTTGCAAGTATTTTACTATTGTATTTAATTTTTTGCAATTAAGACAAAAGTCACGAAAGGATAGGGCGGGTCAAGTAAGAGCGGGTGTCAACTTCAGAATAATGACCCCGGTGGCACAGAAACCGAGGTTAATATATACATAGTGCACGTAGTTAAAAAAATACGTGTTATGTAGTTACAGTTTATGTATTAAGTAATTCAAATTCAAAATAAGTTCCACTGGAGAACACTTTTTGAAGGTCATACATGTAGGTTAAAATTTTAATTTTACTTCCTAGTCTATGTACACCGCTTCGCAACGTGTTATTGCTGTTAGGGAGAAGAAGCGGCAAGAAAATCCCCAGCAACACGTCTAGCTAAAAATTGTTTTTCTTTATATTTGTTGTTCTTTTATATTTAAGTTCTTTTTTTAAAGTTTTATACAGAATCATGTTACAGAATGACTTTTGAAGAATTCATGGAGTTGTAGCAAACAGTGCATATTCAATAAGACAGAGCGCAATAAAAGGATAGAAAATATTATTATAGTTATAATAAAGATTAGGATGGTTAATGGGCTAAGGATTAAAAAAAATAAGTCTCACTCCAGTGAGTCTAAAATTGAAAATACTATAAAATTTAGCATTTATCTGAAATCTTGTCTATTTAAAAATTTTAAATTCGTAATGGATTCATGTTCCAAATTACCTAATCTAGCTATCTATATAAAAAATAGAATTCTAATATTGTATAATTGTGAATTTATTAATATTCAATTAATTCAGAGAGTTTGGTACAACGTTAATAAGACAGTAAGTAAATAGGACAATTTCGTATAAACTCAATTTGCATTCCTAATCATTATTAGGAACATTGTAATAAATTAAAGCATTTGGCAACGAAAACTACGTTTATTTATTGTGTTTTTAATACTTCAAAATGAGACAAAGTCTTCGTCCAGTGCCTAATAAAGTGATAATAGTTCCCCAAAACATCTGCTATGCTATGATGTGGGAATAGAGAAATGGCTTCAGCTGCTGTACAGTGGGTACTGAGTACACATTTGGCTCGCTCTCCTCCCCCTACCCCCTCCGCCTTCCCGCTCGCATGCTGAGCGCAATGTCCTCGAGTCCACAATTAACAAACTTCAATTAGTTTCGCGGTGAAAGCCTGCTTCGCTAATGGGGCACACGCGCGATTTAATTATGAGAGCTTTCCACGGCACTGCGCTCGTGTGTATCTTGTTTGCGGACCCCATGAGAATAATTCCATTATATAACATGTGGCCGCGCGGAAATCGGACTCTCTCGCTTGTAAAAAGACGTGAACAGTCATTATATAAAATAGGATAAAACTGCAATATTAAAATGATTATAAGTCTACTGTGGTACTCGCCAATCGTGTTACCATTACTCTTAGCCCTCTAAGAATGTGTTTTAATGAAATTTCTGAAATGACGATATCTTCAATATTCACATCAATTATCATTATGAAATAATGTTACAGTGGGACAAGTTCATAAATAATAACTCTAATAGTGTATAGCGATGGTATTGTAAGGAGTAGATATAATAAGCGCATTCACGCAGCCACACGGATCAAATGCAAGGAACTAAATTATAAATTTGTTTGGGTGCGTAATGGTAGAATTTATGCCAGAAAAGACGAAACCCACCAAGCAATCTTCGTACGAAACATAGATAGCTTAAACCTGGTTAATTAATACCAGTTCTTAACTTATTTTGCTGTAATTCATAAGCGATTTGGTTGTTATATTTAAAATTCAATCATTTAAATATTTATTATCAGAATGTACGCGGAATTAGAACTAAAACAAATGAAATTTATAAACATTAATTGCTATCCAATTATCATATTATAGTATTTACAGAGACATGGCTAAACTCAAATATTAATAGTAATGAATTTATTGATTCTAGATATAATGTTTATAGACGAGATCGTGACTGTAAACGTGGACCCAAAAAAGATGGTGGTGGGGTGATGGTAGCTGTTTCTCGCGACCTACCACCTTCTTATAGATTTGAATTTTGGGAAACTAGCTGCGAAGATCTATGGGTCTATGGGTATACCTACCGCCGCCTCTTAAGTTGGATCGCCTAAATGAATATTTAGATAGCGTTAATCAGGTAACATGTGAAGTAGATGATGTGGTTTTGTTAGGTGACTTTAACATAAATTTTATCAAATGGTCAAAAAGTGATAATAATACTTATACGTTGCCTTCTAATTATAGTAACGCACTTGGTCATTCAATTGTTGATTTCATGTCGATTAATGATTTATTTCAGTTTAACTGTGTATTAAACAGTGATGAGAGGACGCTGGATCTTATTTTTAGTAATGTAACGAGCTTAACTTATCAGTTGTTAGCCCTCCGGACCCAATAAGTAAATTGGATACTAAACATCCTAACTTATTAATTACTTTATCATTTACCGAGCCTTACAAGTTCATGAAATCAAAGAATAGTAATGTCTATAACTACTTTAAAGCTAATTATAATGATATCAACTCTCAACTTAAATCAATCAATTGGAATGAAATTTTTTCAACCTCAAATGATGTCAATTAGATGGTCTCAACACTTTACACTACAATTAACAGATTAATAGCTGATTATGTTCCCAAGCGCAAAATTAATAAATCTAAATTTCCACACTGGTTTAGTCATTCACTCATAAAGCGTCTTCAAGAAAAAGATAAGCTGAGGTTCAAATATCAAAAGTATAAAAATCCTAGGGACTTACTTTCATTTAATGCTGTGCGCAGTCACTGTCACAAGTTATACCAGACTTGTCTATTGCAATACAAACAGAGCATAGAGATTGGTATTAGAAAAAATCCTAAAGCATTTTGGAGATACATAAAAGAAAAAAAGAACAATAATTCTAATATTCCCACTGAAATGCATGATGATACTAAAACTGCAAACACCAGTCCCGCAATAGCTAATCTCTTCGCAAATCAGTTCCCTTCGACATATAGCAATTCCGAGAATACGTTTAATTCGTTCTACCCCAACTCAATGCCAAGCAGCAAATTCATATCTACGCTACATTTTACTGAATCTGAAGTTTTCAAGAAGATCAAACGTTTAGACATTTTCAAAGGCTCCGGTCCCGATTGTATTCCTGCTATTTTTGTGAAACGATGTGGTCATTACCTAGCTTTACCATTGTGTGTGATCTTTAATCGCTCATTGCGCGACGGGTGCTTCCCGGAGGAGTGGAAAAGAACCCGCAACATTCCGCTTCACAAAAAAAATGACTTGAAAAATGTGAAAAATTATCGCCCCATTGCAATATTGTCCTGCTTTTCTAAATTATTTGAGTCTCTTGTCTGTCCTATTTTAACTAGACATGTTGAACCCATGCTGTCACCACATCAACATGGTTTCCGTTCCGGATGTTCAACACAAACCAATTTGATTGACTATGCGTCCTATCTTACTAGAGAGCTATCTTACGAGGTCGATGCTATTTATACTGATTTTTCCAGCGCCTTTGACAAAGTAAGTCACAATATCTTACTACAGAAATTAGGACATTTCGGTGTACATGGGTCACTACTGCACTGGTTCCGATCATACTTAGCTAAAAGACTACAAATTGTGGTTGTTAATGGTAGCGAATCGCAGTCATACATTGCTTCATCAGGTGTACCGCAGGGTTCTCACCTTGGTCCTGTGCTATTTTCAATTTTTATAAATGATATCGTTACTAATATCATTCACTCTAAGGTACTACTGTTTGCTGACGATATGAAGATATTTAAAACTATACATTGTGCTGTAGATTCTTTACAAATGCAAGAAGATTTAGGAAGAGTCGAGAAGTGGTGTATAGATAATGACATGAAACTTAACCTTTCTAAATGCTACCACATCAAATTTACCAGAAAAAAAGTATCGGCAAATTTTGTTTATATGCTCAACAACTCTAACGTACAAACAACTGACTCGATAAAGGATTTAGGTATTTTGTTTGATAGCTCTCTTAAATTTAATCTTCATGTTGACTCTATTGTGCAGCGAGCAGCAAGGATGTTGGGTTTTTTATTGAGAAATACAAAAGACTTCAAACAACCACTTAATAAAATTATATTATACAACACTTTAGTTCGTTGCCATTTAGAATACTGCTCATGTATATGGAATCCATTCTATGGTGTTCATTCTCAAAGGGTGGAAAAAATACAAAGATCCTTTACCAAACACTTGGCGTACATCTCTTCTGGAATCTCACACCGTTGCCCCTACTTTATGCGGTTGTCACATTTTAGAATGCAGACGCTCAGCAATCGCCGAATGATGTTCGATAAACTCGTCAACAATAGCATAATGTGTATAAATCTTATCGAAGATGTAAAAATAAGTGTGCCTCGTCTGATTCCTCGACATGTTATTACGAAAGTCTTCTACATTCCTCCGGTTAAAACCAACCTGGGCCTCAGCAGCCCTATCACAAGAATGTGCAATACTTACAACCGTCTAAACTCAAAATTAGATGATCTTGATATTTTTCACAAATCATATAATTGGTTTAAAAATAAAGTGTTGACATCAGCTGTGACTTTAAAATAATTGACAGGCCGTTCATGTTTACGCTTGTACATAGTTATATAATTATTTTTAATTTAATTCTTGCATATATTTTTTTTCTTTCCTTATATTCTTTTGACAAACTTTTGAAGTCCTTTAGAATTTAGATATCTACAGTATATTTAATTTGGCAAGCAATTCGTTAAATATTATAATTGTTTTGTTAATAAATACACTAATTTAATAAGTTTAGTTTTATTCTTAATAATGACAGAAGAACGTAATACTATAAAAAGTAACATAAGCAAATATAGTAAAGTATCATAGTATTACAGTTATTTAGTAGCATAGTTGTTCATGTCATGTTTCTTTTTAAGGTTAATAATTAATCTTGTTATGTACCCTTCTTATTTCTAAACGATACAATCGTCATTTCCGTAATTGAACAGTAATGTTATATTTTTATTTATTCGGTGATTAGCGCTTGTTTTGTATAGAGTAAGTCGATGTTCTATAATTTAACATAATTTGATGTAATAATACTGTTGTGGTCGTTGAGCGAGAGATATAATTATTTTAACGAAAATATCCTGTTTTTTGTATTATTTCAATGATATTAACTTAATAAATACAACAATAGATATTCATACGTATGTATCTCTCAATAATTTTCACTCGACATAAAAATTTGACATATAAAAATAAAAATCACATTCAAAATTCTATTCTATGGGAAAAATAGGTTTAACACCAATGAGACTGCAACATCCTCCACACGGCAAATGGCAAAAGTTATTACTCACATCAAAATACTTGTTGGCAAAATACGAGCAGTTTCGATTGCGAATATAAAAAATAAAAGTAGGAACCAAATCAAAGATAAATAATAATCAAATCAACTAAATAACTTCTAAAGTATGAAAAAAATTAACTAAATATTTGTACTCTTCGTCTTATGTCTTCAACAATCCTATATGCATACACCGTCTTTGCCTCTGAGTTCCCTACTACTCCTAGTGGCCAAAGTGAACGCTTCTCAGGTGTCATCATTAATACAACTCCAAGACCACTTCCAAGTTTTTCAAGCAATCGTCGCAAAATTTCCTTTAGCATGCGAAACAACCGTTTGCACCACCCACCCCACCACGGTAAGCCAGGGGCAGCAATCATCTCACGTGGATCTTTATTCGCCCTCCATAAAATTTTTAGATATTTCATCTGCGAAAATCTTCCTTTAAGGTCGGCTGTAACACCATATTCGCGCATACGACAGTCATGTAAAAGTTTGGGTAGTATTTCCAATGAATTGACAATAGGTTCCAAACTAGTATAAAGATATCTGCGCTCGTCATCTTTTGCCGAAGCATCAAAAACTGGCCTCATTCTTGTCGTTAGGCTTGCTACTTCAATAACGGGATGTTGAGATAAGAAATAACCATTATCATCGCCTACCTGTTCAATAATATCATCATGCAAACCTTCCGTTAAGAAACTGTCATATTCCTTGTTATTCCCGGTAATCTGAGTTTCATCGAAACTTTTGTTATTTGATGTAGATCTAGCGATCCCAAATTCAAGAATCTCATCTGACTCTGTACCTAAGAGATTTTCACAACGCGCCTTCAACAAAATATATTCGGTTTCTCTTTGAATGAAGCTTTCTAAATCTAACTCTTTCAATGTTTCTTCCTCCGAGAGGTCTAAACTAAAAATTGCATTTTTAAACTTTTCCTCAATATCAATCATTTGCTTAGCTTTTTCATCTAAAATAGTGAGAATTACACGAATCTCATGTATTTCTCCCTTGCTAAGCTTTTCTATACAACTATTGTAACTCAAAGAAAATAGCCTGCGACTTATGGTTCTTTCTTTCTTTAAAATACTCACGGTCGCCATTCTGTTGTGGTCGTTGAGCGAGAGATATAATTATTTTAACGAAAATATCCTGTTTTTTGTATTATTTCAATGATATTAACTTAATAAATACAACAATGGATATTCATACGTATGTATCTCTCAATAATTTTCACTCGACAGTATAAACAAAAAATTTGACATATAAAAATAAAAATCATATTCAAAATTCTATTCTATGGGAAAAATAGGTTTAACACCAATGAGACTGCAACAAATACTGAGTTGTTGCAAGTATTACAATAGATAAACTTTATCACCATTTCAAAGCAAATGACGTACACAATGCTATAATTAAAATTAATAAAGATCTGGACAATATCAGTATATGGGCAAACAATTTTGGTCTTCTAGTAAATCCATCTAAATCTCAGGCTTTGATTATTGGTAGTCACTACATGTTAAATATTGTGCATCAGTCGGTAATACTCTGTATTATTTTAAATGGCGAGTTGATACCTTGTTCCAGTATTGCGAAAAACCTTGGTGTCATTTTTGATTGTAAGTTGCGTGGGCCAATCATGTAAATGAAATTAGCAAAAGAATTCACCTTTCTTTCCAATCTCTAAAAAGCCTGCAAAAATTTCTTCCCTTTGTCACCAAAATTATTCTTGCTCAGTCCTTAATGCTACCTCTTTTAGATTACGCCGATGTGTGTTTTCTGGACGCTTCTGAATAAACTCGAACGTCTTCGAAATTTGTGTATTCGCTTCATTTTTGGTCTGCGAAAATTCGATCATGTTTCTGCATTTTGATCGCAACTTAAGTGGCTGCCAATTCGTTGTCGTCGCAACCTTCACGTAGTTACATTTTTGTATAAAATCTTACATAACGCCTTTTCTCCTTCCTATCTTCGTCAACGTTTTGAATTTCTTGTTCCTTCTGACAAGCATTGTAGAACTTCTAAATCCCTTCTTCTCAAAGCTCCCACACACTGTTCGGCATGTTATAGTGGTTCTTTCTCCGTCCAAACAGTTAGATTATAGAACGCCCTGCCACATACGATCCGAGTAAGTTCATCGGAGAGCAGTTTAAAAAAAAGTCAAAGAACACTATCTATGTTAAATTATCCTTTTATGTCTATATTTTACATTATATATGTATGTATGTATGTGTATATATCTCATGAGTATCTTGTATATAATTTATATATAACGTAAAATATCTTTCGCGTACACAACGCTGCCTTTTGCTTCTCCCCTTCTCGCTAGACTCATAGGTTTGCTGGAAGAAAACTCTTTTAGAGTTAAGCTCGCCTTTTTTATAATTGTGTATGTAACTTTTTGTGTACAATAAAGAATAAAGATAACAACTCTTGCTGTTGAAACAATTATTTCTTTTATTGCCTTCTATTCTTCATGTAATAATATTCAGAAACAATAATGGATATTGAATTTGGGTCAGAACTATGCGGGTTAAGTTTAGAACTTGGTAGCATTGGTTCATTTTGATGGTTAGGTAATTGCGTAGTCTCGCATTTCATTTATTTTTTTATTCTAATATTGAAGAGGTTTTCATATAATTTTAAGTGAAATTAGACTTTTAAATCCATATTTATTTTACATTACTTTACTGGGTAACTTTTAAGTAAATCCTCATCAACATTTGGAGAAACATTTACTTTATCAACTTGGAAAACGCTTGTCCAAACGATTACATATTCGGAAGATCAATAAGTACTTAACAAACGCAAATGCAAATCAGGGTTTGGATGGGATGTAGATTTCAAACATATCTATTATATATGTCATTAGTATAGTATTAGTTTTATGTCACCATATCTCAATTAATTGGGGTCGGCAGAATATGTTATGTTATGTTTTCCTTCCAAACTCCTCTATTCTGACATACATCTTCTGTCACACCACAAATCATCATATCAATTCATATCATCCTTCACAAAATCCATCCATCTCTTTTTTGATCTAATTTTACATTTGAATCCATCCATCTTATATTTTAACATTCTTTTCGTGATGTGACACTTCTTATTATATGCCCAAACCACCTCAAATTTTCAGTAATGGGTGCAACTTTCAAAGATCCCCTTATGTACTAATTTCTCACCTTATCCATTCTTGTAACACCACACATCCATCTCAACATTCTCATCTCAGCTGAGTGGAGACGTTTGTGGTTTATCTCTTTAGTGGCCCAACATTCCGACCCATAGCATGACTGGTCGTATGACAGATTTATAAATTTGACCTTTTCATTTCAGTGGCATTAGTTAGTCGTACGTCAGTCCGGTTACCTCTCTCCACTTTAGCCATGCTATATTTATTCTCCTTTAAAATATTAAAAACAATATAGATAAATATTTTTTTAAAGCAAAATATATTATCAACCTTCTAGAAAATAAAACTATTTACAATCTGTGCTTCCGAAATAGTCTTAGTTTGACGTACGTTCTACACTGAGTGTCTTTATCCGACTGCTTTAGAATATTGTATACCGTTAGTGCGGGTTTTATACAACAAAACACGTAGAACTTTGAGACCCTTTTATTTCATTTTTGAACAAAGAATGCCGATGTAAAGTACGATTAATTATAAGTTGAGATTCTCGCACAATAAATAGCCACCGTGGAGCTACTATGACATAAGCGCTCAACCAAAGTCGAAGTGAGATCGATGTATCGTCACTACACAACGCCCGTTCGCTTTTATATCCCATTAATAAACACAGCCCGCAAATATTACAATAGTAAAGTAATAGGTGGCACTACTTGGAACAAATGTTATACAGACATAAGCTTTCCATACGGTCATGTGAATACTAAAGAAACTGTGTTGCCCTGCCTTACGTAAATTTAATAAGCTGAATATAAGAGGCACGACGAGTGTACGATAGAAAACAGGCGGCATGTCGGCTATATTACCGCAGGCAGTTGCCGCCAGATGAGCAAATCTCGCCGCTTACATAACGGGCGAGCGGCGATAGGGCTGAAGCCCGAATGGCGCGAGGATCAAGCAGGACGATAGCGAATCGATGGCACTTTGAAGCCCGCGAGTGGCGCAGCTTGCCGCATCATGGCACCGGGCCATTTGCTTTAGGCCCCGTACACACTGACTCCACAACCGTAAACCTTTTCCCACACTTCTTTGTTTATTTTCCCATCCTCTTTTTGCACGATATAACAAGTTTCATTGTATTTTTTTTAATGACAGATGTAAGATATTATATTTTTGCCAAAATGCCTTCGGAGTCATAAAGAGTGCTGGCTGCTAACAAAGTTTTCAGTTCTCTTTTACAACAAGAATTTGCTGTACTTTGTTGGTTTCTTCTAGGTGCAAACTCATCAAGATGAAACTAGTTCGACATTAAATAGATTTTACAAAAACCAAGGGTTTACTAGTTTTAAATTCCTCTACTACTGAAGTATGTCCTATACATTTTATGCCGTTGATTTTCTGTTGACGATTTACTGTTAACCAGTCGCGTGCTTCGATCTGGTCGCGTGCGGCCATTGCCGAGATCGTATGCCAATCCAAGACTGATATAGTGATCGGATAAAAATATCACAAAGGGCTATTAATCATAACTTTGACATTTATTTGTAACTAGTTTATTTATGTCAGGAGCCTTAAGAACAGACGAGCGTGCATGACAAGAGTTATGAATGTCAAAGAAGCAAGTGAGGTGTGCAAGAATAAGCCTGAATGGCGCTCTGTTGTTCGTGCCTACCCCGCAAGGGACCTGGCGTGAAGTTATGTATGTACGTATGTAGTTTATTTTGAGAGCAAATATTCACACAGGTTACATTGCATTCAATTTTCCTCTAGGCGCCAATTGCCGCAGGGAAATTATTTAATATTATCCCGGAAACTATTCCATTTTCTGGCATTATAAGTGTCCTATATCTATTCTCGATGTTAAAAGTACCTGCATATATACCATATTTAAGTAATAGCGGTATTGTAGTCCAGAGACTTCCAGAGTCATTTTCTTATTTATGGATTTAATAAATCTATACAGATAAATAAAATTGAATTGTCTGTTTATAATGTTGAAAGAACAGCTTTTGACTACATACATACGAAAATATATACAATACATATATCGCAAAATCAATTTTGTAATTTTTGTCTGTCTATCTGTCTGGATATTCCAGCTAATCTCTGAAGCGGCTGGACCGATTTTGACGGTCCTTGCACTGGCATATAGCTTATGTTTTAGGTTTTAGGGTTCCGTGAAAAAAAATTGAGGCAGCCAAAGTTGCGGGCATATAGTGATAGATAAAAGTTTTGAAATGTAGTTATATGTCGCCCAGCCTAGCCATAAAATTCCAAATTTGCTAACATATATCCGCCTATAAGACCACTCGCTCCTACCTGTAGACAGTATGAAACGTGTGTAAGTATCCCATACACTTTCTTTATGCCTTGAAATTCCCTCGGGATTTTCGAGAAACAAAGTACCGCAGCTATGGTTTTAGTGAAAACTATTTCGTAATAAGCTAATTTGCACCCAGACAATTACAAACCGCTTCTAGGAAAATTCCCGGGATCAAAATATCATATATTTCATTACAAAAAATTTGCCATCGATCATTAAAAAATCACATTGTAATCCGTTTTGTTTAATATGGCCATTTTAAATCATTCCCAGAAAAATTCCCGCGGGATTCCCAGATTAAAAAATAGCACAGATTTGGAAGTCGAAGAATTGGCTATCAATCAGCGAAAAGCGCAAAGAAATCGGCCTAGTAGTTTTTACGTGAATCCCGCATAAACACATAGACAGGCAAGAAATCTTAAAAAAAATGCATTGTGTTTTCCTTTGTTTATACTCGTATAAGGTATTCCAGGTGTATTCTTCCAAATAGCTTCAATATACAGACACCGCATGTTTAGAATATTATAATATTAGAACATTCAATGATGGCTATTTGATATAATGAATGTTACACAATTATATATTATACATCCTATGATAACTAGGACAGTCTTTTGTTTTTAGTTGTTTTTGCTACTACTGAGATCGACTATTGATACCACACGCCCTTGGCCGGTTCGTAATTATATACTATGCACGCTAATGATGTCCGATGACTGAGGTTCATCCAGTGGGACACCGTTCTAGTCTACGATCCTATACTAACAGGCGGTTTTAAATTGCTTAGCCTTTGAAGTCTTCCCAGGAACTGTGTGATCTGGTGTCAACGCCGCATTTTCACCGCCATTTCCTTGAGCTTCCAAGCTCAACTACTCAACGGTCCTGTAGAATGTTTGTTCCGCGTACGACAAGTACTCTTGTATTACAACACTGTATAAATACTGCAATCCCACTATGAATCGGCCATTCATTGTTTGGAAGTTAAAACAGTTTTCAAAGTTCTTCGTGTTTTGTTGTATAATTCTCTCTCGCACAAACAACAGACAACTCTATTGTACACAAAGCGTAGACAAAGATAAAAGAAGGTACAACGGGCGGCCTTATCGCTGAAAAGCGACCTCTTCCAGCCAACCATTGGCGGGATTCTAACAATGAACAATTAAATTAATACACACGGTACATATAAGGACATAAAAAACTATACTAATATTATAAAGAGGGAAGATTTGTATTTTTGTAACGAATAAACTCAAAAACTACTGGATCGATTTCAAAAATTCTTTCACCATTAGAACGCTACACTATCCCAGATTAATGTAGGCTATATTTATTACTGGAAAAAATTAGGGATCCCTACTAAAACTTCAATAATGCAACCTAAGGTATAAAAAAATTGTGTTTGAGTGGGTCCGGGGATGGTTTAGATTTACAATTAGACCCGGTAGGTGGCGCTGGAATCAGGTTCTAGATTTTTATATTTTCAGGGCAGGGCAACGTCTACCAAGAACGCTAGTGTAGAGCAAATATGTAAAATTTTCAAGTTTTTATATGGCGATGAGTTTCATTTTTGCGATTCACTCGATAGTATAGCCTGGTGGTAGGGTATTCGTCCGTCTGGATACCTATCACCCCTGGTCCAAAGTATGCTACCATAACAACCTTGAGATGTATTTCGGCATTAGTAGCGAATTCCAGTTTCCCTTTGGAGACGGGTGTCACAAATATCCATAGGCGATGGTAACTGCATTCCATCAGGCCATCCGCTTGTCTACTACACGTGAAATTAAAACTAATGAAGTCACAGAAAGGAATAGAACACAAAGCAATAAACATTAAAATGTAAATAATAACAGTTCCTGTCAGACATTTCGTGTTGATTGACGCCATCCAACTTTCCAAGTGTTTCATGTTCACACCATTTCATATTTATGAAGTTTTAAAAACACGAACTTTACCCTCGTCATGCACTTCAACCTTCGACGCTCGCATCGAGTACCATTTTATTCGCCTGTAACGAATAAAAGTTGCTCGAAAAGTTGGAGCCATGTTCTTAAGGGGCCATATTTAAGGAGTTACATTAAGACTTTTAGGATTGTTTATAAAATCACCATATTTGATTCATCTGCCTTTTTATGTAATTAATTACTCTTAACCTGTTGGATATAGGGATACATCAAGGCAAAAAACCAACACTTTCGAATTCAGTGATTCACGTAAGGAATACAACTATTCTATAAGTCGTTTCTTCTCTTCTTTCATACGTCATCTCTATTACTCTATAGGTACGTTCTCAAAAACATTGTCTACTTTTAACCTCATGTGTTTATTGATAATATTAGATAGAAAAATTATATTTGTAAATTATTATATCTATAATTATTATGGTGGAATGAGTATCGTTCATGGACCTATCATTAGAATTTTTATTAACACAGTGCGGTGGCTGTAACCGAAACCGGTTTACACGATATTATTATTTACCAAGACTAGAATTTATTATCATGTATCATCAGAAAATTCTTCAAAAGTTATAATATTTTTAATAACTTTTAAACTTGAGCCAATAGGTAGGGAAATTTGTATCAATTTCTTTAACAGTAAAATGCAAAAAGATAGATACAAAACTCTTTGTTTCATCAAATACACAAAAAATAAGCCATTTACAAGCGGATTTGTCGCTTTATGGCGATTTTGTAGACACAAATACGCTATAGTAGGTATAACATATAACTTCAAAATTATATAAAATAGTGGTCGCCCGTGGTCGAAATTCGACCATAATGATTAATGTCAAAGACTGCTGTTCATTTGACTTGAACAATAAACAAAATAGTGGTGTGAGTGCGTATGTATTGTTTTTTTTTATTGATTTAATGTATTTCTTTTACATAATTTTAAAATATATTGGTATTCGTCGCTTCTTCTCTACGTAGACTATAAGTGTGCGAAATTTCATACTCCTGCGCAATTTTCGTAAAAAGGGGTTCAAAGTTTTTGCTTCACGTGTTAATATATAGTTGAAAACTTCGAAAAAAATAAAGTCGGTAGTTTGAGTTAAGGACTACAAAAAGATTCGATGAATAATTGGTAAAATTTGAAATATTTTATTGTTATATATTTATTCCTAGTTTCTTGGGCAACAAACAAATGTTTGTTAAGTCCACGACTGAACCCTTTTATGGTCATACACGCTATTATTGCTCGTTCTTTTATTTTTACAAAATGATTATATTACAAAAATAATTTATACAAAGGTTCATGTAGATCGCGATAAGTAAAGTAAATTATGAGTGCCCCGTCAACTTGTGCGAATTATATGAGTCTTTTGGAAAATTGTTACTACAGTACTAAAAATACTACTTAATGAAATAATAATTCATTATTCCACTAACGTAGGTTCTTGTTTCATACGTTTTCTTCAGTACGACTGATTAAAAAAGTTAGGTTTTTGTTGGACGCCGTAGTGACTTATTGTATTGTGTAGTATACATATTATGCCGTAGTCAGGGAACGGTGAGAGTTCAAGTTCTAAACAAACCAAAAAAAAAAAATTTCATACGCCAATTTTAATGTTTTAAAAATATTAATTTGTAAAATTAAGAAAGCAATACACTGGTTAAACATTACATACCAGTTTAGTATAGACACGCCGTACTTTTTAAAAAATTTATTGCGCGGTTACCATCGCCTATGGACATTTGCAACACCAAAGGTGCCACAAATGCGCTGCTGCTCTCTTAAGGGAGACTGGAACCTGGTCTCTAACGCCGGAACACAACACAAGGTTGTTATGGCGGCTTACTCCAGACCAGCGGTAGTCATCTAGTCGAGGAAAATACCCTACCACCTGTCAAGATGTAAAAATAATAATTTGAAAAATTAAGTAAGGAATACACTGGTATAACATTAAATAACAATTGAGTATAGATACGCAGTACTTAATATATCTGAATTTGAACCACAACTAAATCTAAAATTAGAAAGTTTACATACTAAAAAACCTAAAAAAGATGTGGTTCTCAAAGCACGTTCTGACTATGATCGTGAACTCTATAGTACATGTCCAGTGCAGCACAGTGCGAACGTGTCCTTTTGTCATCGGTCGGGCAATGTCCGGCATCTTTACTCTTACTCTACTTTGTTGTCTCTCCTTCTTTTACGTTTTTAGTTATTTGTTTATATTTCTTTTGTTATATCACACACAAATGAGATATTAGTAAGCACCTTTTGAAAAAACACGGTTTTTGGAACGTAGTTCCTTATCGCGCGGTACGAATGGGGGCTAGACGGAAAAAATTCTTACGAAAAAGTTGTCACCGACACTTTTTGAACTTGCCAAGATAAAATGCAGCTTTATGCCCACGCAGTTAGAGTTTAATTTGGAGTACATTATTTTTAAATGTCATGGGTTGCTGACGTACAGATAGAATTTGCGGACATATAGAGTCTTAATGTCATTAAAATAAGGAGCAATATCGCGAATCTGGTTTAAAGTTAAATTTGTTTCAAGAGTCGAATTGCAGGATGTGATTCGATTTTTAAATTGTTTCTTATATTGGAGTAAATAGGATTCAAACTTACTCATTTACTATTACACTTCGCATTGAACAGTGTGGTGTCGCGACGATTATTTTTGTTGAGTGTATACAGGTTTTTTGTAAATAATCGAAAGGAACTTCGTTCCATCCGGGTGTCCCTTGAAACCTCTCAAGTTTTATTATTTACAGTTTGTCTTGTGCTAAGATGAATATGGTATAGTGTTGTCAGTGGAACTTCGTTCGCGTTGCCATGTCAACGTTTGTTAGTGAATTGCAACGGCGGCAACATGAATGCCCTGTCGCAACGACATCTTTTTGAGCTATTTTCGTCTACCCCATGGAAACGAAATCATTTGGGACGCCATTGGCTATTTTGAATACGTATTAAAAAGAGGAGATTATTTATTTATTTAAGCAAAAAATAATAACAATGCAATATATAGGGCCAGATTATAATCAAAATTATGTACTAATTAGAAGAATTTGATTTGGAATTTGAACTCTTAAAACGAGTTGCAGAATCCGCCACGGCGAACGGGATTCGATTTCCTACCGTCAATGTTACACTATTACCATAATTTCAATGAAAACCCACTGTGATACTCTGTATCTTTAATGATGATAAACCAGCATTTTGGACCTATATCCTTTTACCGCAGGTCCTACTCATGTGTATCGCCCTCTTAGAAGTAGAGACCTAATTATATTTTTTCTATTACATATTTAACTCCTCTTATTCAAAATGTTGGTTTAGGTCTCTATAATTTTGAGCATGCGGTATGCGAAAGCACTTATTTTGTTTTTGGGAACGTTTAAACGGAATATTGATGAAATAAGTTAAAACACTTATGTAGATACTAGAGTTTACCCCGCGGCTGCGCCGCGGGTTTACCTCTAGTGCGTGTCTCTTGTTTATAGAGCAAGTGCTACAGGTTATATTATATTACACTTTCATGTATTTGCCCACGGAAGATTCACTTCATTTTATATCGCTAATTATATATATACCATCCCCCGTCTATCTGTCAACAAAATAAATTACAAAACTTGACCAAAAAGGCCAAAATGGTCTAAATGACCAAAAGACCACAGTGACCGACATGGTTAAAATGACGGAATAGGCAAAAACGACCAAAAAGGCCAAAATGACCAAAAAGGCCAAAATGACCAAATAGGCCAAAATGACCAAAAAGGTCAAAATGATCAAAAAGACCAAAATGACCAAATAGGCCAAAATGACCTAATAGGCCAAGATGACCAAATAGGCCAAAATTATCAAATAGGCCAAAATTACCAAATAGGCCAAAATGACCAAAAAGGCCAAAATTACCTAATAGGCCAAAATTACCAAATAGGCCAAAATTACCAAATAGGCCAAAATGACCAAAAAGGCCAAAATGACCAAAAAGGCCAAAATGACCAAATAGACCAAAATTACCAAAAAGGCCAAAATGAAAATTATCCCTTGTCCGTCCTCAGTATTTAATTTACATACGTACCGAATTTCATCCAAATCGGTCCCGTACTTTTTCCGTAAAAGCATAACAAACAAACAGACAAATATCATTTTATCCCGGAAACTATCCCATTTTTCGGGATAAAAAGTATCCTATGTTCATTATTGGTATCGAAAACATATATATACTGAGTTTCAGCCAAATCGGTCCAGTAGTTTTTACGTGAAAACGGAACAGACAGACAGACAGAGTTACTTTCGCATTTATAATATTAATAGGGATACTTAATAATAGTATTGTGGATGGATCGTCAGTTAGCGTTCGGGGTCTCTAGCAACAATTCCCCTACTTCTAGGTTACTTATAGACTTAAGTAAAGACATTTAAGGCATATTAACACGTCTAGAGAAAATCCAATCTTAAGTTGATATTACACAATTCAAACAGATCGTTAAATTTTAGTTGAATCATTCAAAGTATTTGAATATCGTCGTGACTTTTCAATTGCATGACTGAACCAAATTGATTCAATTTGAATGATCTGTCGAATGCAAGGATTAGTATTGAAAGCAGCCAAAGCTGTTCAATTTATCTGACGGAAAACACTGAAAATTCCAATTAAAAAAGTTTTGCACTAAAAGCGCTTATCGAGGTCGACTGCCGCCAAGCTTATCGATGTGAGCTTTATAGGTCGTATTATATTTTATTAGTTTATTAAAAGCACTTGTGAAGTTCTGTCCTCTTTTAATATACAAAATAAAGATAATATATTATACTAGCTGTACCGGCAGACGTCGTCCTGTCCGAAAAAATAGGGGTTGAAAATGTAGGGTTGTGTGTATTTTTTTATGCTGAATCATAAAAAGTTAAAAAAAAAATAGGGGTGGACTACCCTTAACATTTAGGCGAATGAAAAATAGATGTTATCCGATTCTCAGACCTACCCAATATGCACACAAATGACAATCGGTCAAGCCGTTTCGGAGGAGTTTAACTACAAACACTGCGACACGAGAATTTTATATATTAGATATATAAGTAGATAAGATTATCAAAGCAAAGCAAGCAAAAATCATTAACAAGAATTGCAATTAAATAATTAAGTGAACCAGTTGGGGGCAGGCTTGTGACGTAGAAAATTGCTGCTCACTCGATTTACTTTTGGCCAAACGTCGACAAAAATCAAGTAAAATGCCGCGCTTAAAACCGTTAAAACAGTTTTATTATGTGCACTAGTCCCGAAAACTTAACAAAATACTACATTGTCTGTTATTTCATAATGTAGCTATTAAGTATGATTAGAGTGTATTGTAGCAAAGTCGACGTTTTTGTGAATCGTATGTAGGAACTTGGTATTATCTGGCAGTTCTTCTAAGATGTCTGCCAAGAGAGCTTTGTTGATGTTTCGTGTCGGGATATCAGCCAAGAGACGAACAAAGGAAGGGAATAACCGCCAGAAGCAAAGGCAACAACAGACAAAGAAGTTTCTTTGTTAAACTTTTTTAGAAATAAGAGAGGTCGCCAAAGAAATTTCAACTTTAAGAGCGAAACTTTGAGTACTAATCATCATCAGTACATCAGTACTTTTTAAATTGACATTTTTCTGGATTAAATGTAATATTATATGCCTGAGCTCTTTGTAATACTTTTTCCAATATGTTATCATGAATTTCTGGTGATGGTGCATAAATTAATAAATCATCACAATAAGTGACTACCCCTTGTATATCTTTATATATATTTGCATATACTTTGTGAAAAATTTCAGGACTAGAGTTTAAGCTGAAGGGTAAACGGTTAAAAGCATACCTACCATAGGGTGTATTGAAAGTTGTGAGCTCTTTACTGTTTTCCGATAAAGAAATTTGCCAAATCCTCTCTGCGCATCAAGTACACTATATACCTTAGAGCCTGATAATTTAGCCATGATTTCATCTACCGTAGGCATCGGCATCGCCTATTTGACAATTTACACATACTTTTCCTACTGTATCTATGTTCTTCCCATCATAATTTGATAACTTAACACTTGTATCGCTCCACATAAGACCCATTTTTTTACATAATTGTTTTGAAATAACATTACATTCCGCTCCTGTATCTAACTTAAACTCTATTGTCAGTCCCTGTTCTAAAAATTCACTTTTTCAGTCCACTTACAGTTTTTTCCTAGTGTAATATTTCCTATAAACACAGAGTCATTATTGTTAACTATTTTATACTATAGCAACACTGGTGCGATGCAACAGCAGCGCCACCTCTTTGTCCTCTCTTCGCATTTAACTACATGTACAACATAAACTGCTCTCACGCAATAAAATATATATATTATCAAAAAGCTAGTGTGTGTAATTGGGAATCCCTCGGAACAATCCCCTACATAATTCTGGTCCTTCGAGAGAAAAAAGAACTACGACTTCACATCGCATCACGCAAGATAAAGGTAAAGAAAAAAGTCCATCTCGTCGCGAGAGGAAAGGGCACGCCGCCATTAGCGCGTGATTTTGCTGACAGCCAATAGGCACAAAAAGGACGCGCTCGATACGCGAATCAGAGAAGACGACGCTCTCAACGGCCAATCAAAAACGCACACGCATAACGTGCTGCATAGCGCCACCGCAAGAAAGATTTTACTACAAAGACGGTGTTTTACAACCACGCTTACACAAAATTGAAAAATTACTACAAAAAGTGCAAATATACAATATAAACTACAGTAAATCCACAATACAAACTACAAATAATATAAAAGTGCAACGAAGTCGAACAATAATTCATCTATTAAACAAAAAAGATGACGCAATCACAATACGACGTGGAAACTTTACAACGTACAAGAAGCATACAAAAAGGGAAAATTACAAGGATCGCTCATTTTGTACAATCATATGATCCTGAAAATAATACGATAAAGGAGCTAAAAGTGAGATCACAGGAATTAACGTCAATATTCGAAAAATATGATGAAATACAGACACAATGGGAACTAATCGAACAATCGAGCGACACGCTCTCTGCTCACGAAAAAGACAGAAAAAATACAGAAAGCCTGTACTATACAGCGAAGGCACAAATTGAGTCTTTCCTTTCAGGTACAAATCAGCCCGACTTAAACTCCACTTCATTTAAACATTGTAACGAACCCCCCTTTTTGGGTCTAAAGACTATGGGATGACATACTCAAGCCGAAGCATAGAGTGAGAAATAAAATATTTATAAAGTAGAAATTAATAAAATTTATTCATAGAATAAATCTTGTAATATTGGCCATAAATCGTAATCATCTAGTAGCAGGAACCCTCGTCGTAATACCGTTAACCCTATGTTCACAAGGTAGGTTATATAAGAGTGTTGAACAGATGACAGGAAGACTCTCAGAGGTTGATGTAAAATATATATATATAATATTGTAGTAATATGTTGTAAGTGTAAAATGCTATGCATTTTATGAATTATGATAAATGTATTACTCATGACATAAGCTCATCGCCTGAGTACGCCCGTGCCTTTATTTTGCCAAAAGATATTTTAATGTAGATTCATAATAAATTATATAATTTTGTGTAGGCACCCCACCTAACCACCTCTCTTATTATTATTATGCCACCGCGTTAGCTGTCAGTAAAAGAGCTCATATCGAGATAAACGAAGAACCTCCAATTTTTTAATTAATACTTATTGAATCAATTATAAACATTATCTAAAACTAGCGTCGGTTCACAACGTACTATTGCTGGTGAGAAGAGCCGACAAGAAACTCACAGCAGTACGATCTATCCATTTAAAAGAAACTCATTTGGAGTGCCTTGTGTGTAAAATGAGTTGGAAAAGCCAAAAGACTTAAGTGAACATTTCATCTTAAAGTCACCTTTCCAAAATATCATATAAAATTGTCATTATGAGGAACGTCACCTCAAAGACCTCCCCTGATGCAGTAATAAGAGTTAATTGAAGTTTAAATAGTGATACTCTCTACATCTCATAAAATTCCCATCCCTAAATTGTCAGAGTAAGAGTTTCAGAATGTCTCTCTATGAATTATAAGTAAATTTTAAATTAAAGTTTGGCGAGAGACAACTTCACTCATATAATAGATTCCCTTGTCGAAGACAGGTTTCAGGTTCGCCGTGAAGGTTAAAATGAAGTTTAAATTAAAGTAAATTAGCGAAACCTTACATCTGTCTAACGACCCTAGCGCCCAAGAGATGAGAGTATAGCCCCGTAAAAGTAAGTTTTTTATTGAGATTCCCTTGTCAAAGACAGGTTTCAGGTTCGCCGTGAAGGTTAAAATGAAATTGAAAGTTAAAGTGAATTTGGCAAATCCTTACATCCGTCTAATGACCCTAGCACCCAGAAGATGAGAGCATAGCACCGTAAAAGTAAAGTTTAGAGTTATATTTAACATAAAATGGTGATACTCTGCATCAAAGATGTCTTCATTGGTAACAATTCTCAAATGTAGATATCTTTAATCATCCTTTCTAATTCAGTCAAGTCCACTTGGCCTAACTACATCTAAGACTCTCATGAAGTCACATATCGTAAAAGAAAACAAATTTTGATACGATTGATCCTCCTACAACACGGTAGCTTATCCCTAAAAGCAAGTGCCCACGCGCCTCTAGGCTGATCCGCGGCTTAACTGGCTCCAGACCTTCAGTTACCAATTCAGTTAATCTTAATATGTGAAACCATTTTTAGTCTCGTGAATACACATATTATAAAAACAAACTAAATTTGCTTAAAAGCTGTACGCGCGATAATCCTTGATAATTGACGAAATTATCCAAGGGAACGTTGCCACAATAAACGAATGGGTCGTGAATCCATTAGTCCAAGGTTGCAGAGCTCATAAAACCCGGTCCTAATCTGAATCTTCATAGAAACCTTCAATATGTGCTTTCACCCTCATCACTTCATTTTGTAATAATATTTAAATGCCTATTTTATACACATTTGGTAACAGTAGAGCTGTTTGTTTAAGAAAGTGTAATTAATCAACAGAAACCTTTAATAAAATTTAAATTGTAATCAACAACATCTCGTCACTTCATTTTGTAATCATATTTAAACGTCTATTTTATACACACTTGATAACAGTAGAACTGCTAGTTTAAGAAAATATAACTAATCAAAAGAAACCTCTAATAAAAAATTAAATTGTAATCAACAACTCTTTTGCACCAAACAAAGCCAAGTGCCAAAGTAGACTCTCTCAACAAGAAAGTATTTAAAATATTAAAAACCTATAAAATTAAATAAACTTTAATTTTTCTAAAGTCAATTAGCCCTCCCATATAGAGTGCATGATTGTTGTATAGTGTAATGTTATCATGTAATTCCATAGGATAAATACATAAATACTTAAATAAAAGATATAGTAAAACCCCAAAAGCAAACTTCAAATATGAACTAATATACTCCAGACTCCAGCTGAAACTCAAATAATTATCAATCTAGTTAGATATCGAACAAACTTAAACAAACACACCCCCTTTCTACCCATAAAATCACTAAAGTATTGCAGCAAACCACCCTAGAATTCAATTATTCAGCTTACAGTTCCCTTAAGTCTCCATTTATAAGATTTGACAAAAGAATCCATAATTCACCCTAAAAGAAATAAAGTTTATTGTTCCAGCTCCTGAAATACAACTGCTCCTTAAGGTCCCACAAGCTTCTACACTAAACCTACAAATAATGGCTTTAATAGAAAATTATAATGAAATCATAATCCACTTCCGCTACAAATAAACTTGTATTAATAAATTTAATATATAATATTTAAACGATCATAAACAAATTGAAACCCCAATGAATAGACCCTATAAGTTGCATTGGTAAAATAATAACTCCAGTTAAACTGACATGTTATCCACAAAAAATTAGAAATTCAATTTTTTTAAAATATAGCGCGTCAGTCACAGTTGAAATTCAGAAATTTTATTAAGTGAATATTATTTAATCAGTCCTTTAAACCACATCTTAGTTAAAAGAATGTCTGATGAAATCCTTAATTGTTCAAAACTCACTAAAAACCTTTATATACATTCAAGATATAACATGAAGATCTGTTATGAATATCAATGAAGAAGGTATAATAAAATAATCAAAAATAGAAAACAAGTTGCATTAAATCAACTCAGCAAAGTCCATTGGACTATTAAAAGTTCAAAATAAATTATGAAATTCAGTTAATTAAATTAAATGTTTATAAGTTTAAAATCTTTAATAAAAGGTAACAACCACCTAACAAGTCTAATACCTTTTATGTAATTAGACAACGTTGAAATACATTAATAAGAAAACAATAATTATCAAATACATACATAAATATATGTAAATACTTAAACAGTTGTTCTAAAATTCATTGATTGAAATTGGAATTCTTACACCTCTGTCACCTCACATTTGATTAGAAGTGTGTGTATATAAGTTATTTCTTACTATGTGTAAAATTTATATGAATACATAAGACAAATAATTGAATAGAATTCTTATAAAGCTCATCCTATGTAAACAGTCTAATCTCAAACTATTTACCTTTCAAACAAACAGACATGTTAACATATAAATATCCAGATAAATATATATATATATACATACACATAAATATTGAACATTTAATACTATTTTTACAATCCTAGAAGGATTGATTCGTGTAAAAGAAAACTATTTTTTTATCTCCGCTAAGGTTATAATTCTTCATGTATTTCACTATCAAGTTCTAGTAGTTAATTTATAATGATATAATGTCTATATTCATAGATTTATGTATAGGTTTAGATTAGTTTAAATGGTTTTAGAACTCTCAGCTCTGAGGTATAAGTACTTATTCGAAAATAAAGATTTTGGTTAAATATTAATAAGTTATTAGTTCACACTAGAAAACGGCTGTATCAATTATTATAAGAACAACACAAAATTTATACAGATAGAAAATAAATTAACCTATGGATGGTTTTCAAGTTAATATTTGCAAGCAAAAATTAAATAAGAATATTAAAGAACAGACACACAAAGACAAAATCCAACTAACCATCTGAAAGAAAGAGATTTATTAGCTGAAATAAAAGTATTAAAATACACATTCGCATAGCAAAGATCTAATCATATTCAAGGCCATATTATAGCATCAATCCAACAGGTAAAGTAACCTACCAAGATCTGGGAACCTTGTGATTATAAGTCTCAACATTTCACATACTTATGTTAAATGTTTAATATCCTAAACATTGAAAGCCATATTGTAGTATCAATCCAACGAGCAAAGTAACCTACCAAGGTCTGGGAACCTTGTGATTATAAGTTTCAATATTTCACATACCTGTGTTAAATGTTTATTATCATAAAAATAGAAAGCCATCCATATATTAATAGTATTAACTTGCAATATAATACATCAAAACATCTTTAACAATTTTTAAATATAACCACACTTCAGACTGACAATTAAGAATCAACCAACATGGCGGCTTCCACAGAATTGAAATATTTGCCTTAGAGAAAAAGTTTATGAATTGTTTTAAAATTTCGTAAATAATTTCTTAGTAATTTTTATAAATTACTAAAATGTACATTGCAAGTTAATTAAAGTAAATTCCACTTAGCTTTCGAAGACAACAGGAACAAACAGGACTGCCGACGAAACACGCCGCCTCAAGCGCGGGAATTCAAATTTCAGCTCCCAGCACCATCTTCAATAATTTCACACTACACTCACATTTATCACTTCACGACACTGCACACGCGAGGTTTCAAACTCTGAAGGCTAGCACTCTTTAGAGGAAACCTTTAGACCTTTAAATCATTATTTTCGGTTTAATATATTTTTACGCGAGCGGGCAATAAATCATTTTAAATCACTGCATCCAAGCTTCTCATCTCCAACTCTTCTATCTTAACACACTAGAATTTATTAAAATTCTTTTATTTTCACGGACTTCCGCTGACCAAAGCGGACACGTTAACGACGTCGACCCGACTCTCTCGCTTCCTCAGCAGCCCTTTCCAACAAGCCTCGGATTGTTCTCAATTCAAAAATATCCAAATTCTACGCACAAAAATCTAACAGAATTTACTTTTAATATTCAACCAGTGTTTCAAAAAAAGGACTGGCTATAGACAGACATACAAAAATATTATTCCAAAGCGAACCAACGCCATCTATCCAAACACGTCTAAACCAAACTATATTCTTATTGTCAAGATACCAATATACTGGTTCAACCAAATTAATGACGATTGCACTATTACTAAAAACATTATCGCCAAATAACAGATGTCGCTATAAGGCTCGAAATAACGATAAAATTACTAGTTTCAAGCAAAAAATTTAACATGAATAATTGATCAAACGGGACCGTTACACCACCCCGAAATTTATTTGGAGTTTACGGATAAATAAAATTCTAACTCACGGTCTGATCAATTAACCATTCTTTATTCACAATTCAAAATTATAATTATACACATACATGTATTTTTTTTTTTTTTTTTTTTTAAAAGCGGCCTCCCTTCACCCCACCAACCATATATATGTATTCAAACTCGTGTAAATAAAATAACAAAAGATAGAGTCTAAACGCGCAACGGTCCTCCTCGCCAACTAAATATCGAACCTCATTAAAATAACAAATCATAGAAGTTTAAACACACAATGATTCACCCCGCTGGAGAACAAAACAAAATTTAATTCAATTAAATTTCATTGTAAGGTCAATGAACTTTAAACTTGAACTCTGAACTCACAGTTCATCTATATATATGGTTGAGCCACTTCCCTAGCCCATAAACAACATTTTGTCATTTATTTTTATTAAACACACAATCAACAACTTAATGAACAAAACCAAGGAAATGTCTTATCTTAAACATTGTGTTTTCTTTTAAACACTTAAATATTCAACTAACTAAACAATAAAAGTAACGATCTTTAAAATTTTTTTTTTTTTTTTTTTTTTTTTTTTTTTTTTTTTTTTTTTTTTTTTTAAACTGTAAATAACATTTAAAATATGTCACATACAGACAACATATTTACCATTAATAAATCATGAAAAGAATCATATGGCAAGTACAACACAATGTTCATTATAAAAGCTACCTAAATATAGCTATTTAACCAAGTCATAGCATACATAATATTATCTATAATATTTACTTAAATGAATAGTATTGTAATTTCCTTTAATTATACCCTTGCCCTCATCATACAAAGTATAGACATTTGGAAACGGAACAGCCGCCACTATATACGGCCCTTCATATAGCAATTCAAACTTCTTTGTTATTTTCTTTAAAGCAATAGATTTATTACACTTCCTAACTTTAACAAGGTCACCAATCTGATAAGTAATTAACTTATGGGTCTTGTCAAATTTAACCTGACGTTTCAAACTATTTTTCTTTAAATTTTCCCGAGCTAACTCCCTTACTTTAACCACATCCAACGTTACGGTCTGATTAGATAAACAAGTATCAAACGACAGTGAAGTCTTGATACCATATAAAATTTCATTGGGAGCAAAACCAGTACTTTCATGAAAAGTATTATTGTAAAGTGTTTCAAGCTTTCCCACTAGCATTGACCATCTTTTATGATCTGAATTACAATAAGTTCTAAATAACCTACCCAACTCTTTATTCACCCTTTCTGTAGTATTTGGACGTGGGTTTCTAACCGTGGTATATAATGGCCTAATACCCATGTCTTGTAAAGTCTTCCTCCAACCATTACAAGCAAATTGACTTCCATTATCAGTCATAATAATTTTCGGTTTAATAATTTTAACGAAATGCTTTAACTTTGCAACCACAGCACGAGAAGATGCCCTGACCAGACTATATAATTGTATGAATTTACTAAACGAATCTTGAAACACTAAAATAAATGTCACCCCCAACTGCCCTCTAGGTAATGGTCCAAAAAGATCACACATAACAAGATCCCCAATTTGATTAGTAACAATAGACTGACACCTTCCCACATATTTAAAATTATTACTTTTCGAAACTTGGCAAATGTGACACCGCCTCAAAACTAATTTAACATTCCTATTCATTTTTAACCAATAAAATCTGTCTTTTAAATATTTCAACGTCTTAAACACCCCCTGGTGTCCCATTTCCTCATGTACTTGTAAAATTATTTCTTCCCTCAAAGCAAGTGGTGCATAAATTACATAAATACCAGGCCTAGATTCAAAATACAATATACTATCTTTCACAATACAACGTTTTGCAATTCCATTTAGTCTACTCTGAATATTATTACCCTTAACTGGATCCAATAATGATAAAATCTCCTGGATTTCACCATCATTCGACTGCCAGTGAACAATATTTGATAATTTCTGCATTAAAATCTTATTTTTAGATGTTTCCATATAATGAATTTCAGGGCAATAAATTTTATTTTCCTGGACAACAGTCGTATTGGGTGGAAATCTAGACAATACATCCACAGCTACATTGTCTCTGCCATAAACATGTTCAACTTGGTAATTAAACTGTTCTAAATATAAAATCCAACGAGTTAAACGATTATTATATAACTTCCAAGTTTTTACAAACATCAGGGCCTTATGATCAGTCCTAATTATTACTCTAGCTCCCCTCAAATATGTCTCAAATTTCCGTAAACAACAAATCACGGCCCAGAATTCAGTTTCAGTAGTAGTCCAACGTAATTCTGCTCCCCTAAGAGGCCTACTATAAAATCCCAAAATTAACATTTCCCCTTCATCATCTAATTGAAATAAAACTCCAGCGACACCAATCCCTGAACTATCTGTTTGTAAATAAAATGGTTTCGACATATCAGGGTGATGAAGCATAATTGTATTAATAAATCTCTGCTTCAACTCCTCAAACGCTTTCTGTGCCCCTGATTCCCATGACCATCTACGACTCTTACTTAACAACTTACATAAGGGCTCAATCACGTCAGCGTATCCTGGTATAAACCGACGATAATAATTACATAAACCAAGAAAAGCTCTCAAATGCTTTATCTTCTTAGGTACAGGGAATTTCTGTATAGACTCTATTTTCTCCGGATCAGTCCTAATACCAGAAGTGGAAATAATATGACCTAACATTTTAACTTCTTTACATATGAATTTACATTTCTTAATGTTACAAGTAAGACCAGCATCTTGCAATTTCTTTAATATTATACTCAAATGTTCTAAATGATTAGTCAAGGTACCACAAGTTAAAATTGCTAAATCGTCTAAATAATTTACACAAAACTGTCTAACCTCTGAGCCCAATAGAATATCCATAGCCCGACTGAAACTGCCCACTGAAGTCTTTAAACCTTGTGGAAGTACATTATACATGTATGACTTTCCATTAAAGGTAAACCCAGTATATTTCCTACTTTCTTTAGAAATAGGTATTTGAAAATAGGCATTATTCAAATCAACCACACTAATATATGACACCCCATGAAAGGCATTTAGTACATCTATTTGCATAGGTGGTGCTTCAGACTCCGCTACCATGAACTTATTTATCTCCCGCGCATCTAACAATACACGTAAAGACCCGTCGGGTTTAATTGCAAACGTTAATGGACTACTATATGGAGTGGAACCCCGTGAAATAATGCCCATTTCAACCATCTCTGCTAATTTCTCCTCCATCTTTTGACGGTAAGCATAAGGTACAGGATATGACCTTCTTATAAATGGTGTACTATCTGGCATCTTAATCTCATGTTCATAACAATTTGCACGACCCAAAACATTAGAAAATATACTTCGAAACCTTCCCAAAACTTGTTTTAATTGACCTAAGTGTACGTCCGATAGCTCTATCCCCGTTTTAATTTCCTTTAGCTTTTCTTGGAAGTCTGAATCATCAACATCTCGAGTAGATATCTCTGATATTCCACTCTCAAGGATTATCTTCCTAAAAGGCAAAACTACATCATGTTCATTAATCTTTAAACATAACCCCATTTCAGAACCTTGTAATTTAATTGTGGCTTGAACCAATGATAACCAATCAAAGCCTAGAATCACAGATTGCAATAAATTTGGTACAATTAAAAAGCTAATATCAATAATACTATCTCCCAAGTGAACTGGTAACAATACCATTTGTTGAATCTTAGTACTTTTCTGACCTACTGGACCCCTAATTTGGATTGGCCTGATGGGCAATAAATCAATTTTACTACATTCTTTCGATATTAACTCCCAAAAGGTGCTGGAAATACATGTAATGTCACTTCCCGTGTCTACCAAACAATTCACTTCCTTCCCAAAGATTTTAACAGTAATTATAGATTTCACTAGCTCAAATTTATCTGGTAAATAAGCATCTTCTTCCTCAAACAAGGAAGATACACACCCGCTTGTTATAACTGAATTAGAATTTACATCCTGCAAATGTAATTTTAAAATATTAGTAAATGTTCCCCCCAAAGCTTCATTAATATAACCTAGCCCTGACTTATCTAATGAGGACTGACCTTTGGCTATAATAGGTGTAAGTATACCAGCATTACAATTGCCTAAAGACTGACCAGGTTTCCACCCATTCGACATCATAATTCTTAACCCTATTAACAACTTATCAGTCCCTCCTATAGTTGATGGGTCGGGCACACTCCCACCAACATCACTTAGTTTAAATTATAGTCATAATCTTCATGAGGTATAGTTAAGTCTTCTATGATATTAACATTAGCACTGTCCACTGGAGGTACTTGAACTGGCTTCAAAGCTTGTTTCTTGAATTGCCAACTGGTCTTCGCCTTGTTATTACTGTTATTATTTTGTTCATGTGATGATGAAGGTATCCGCAGTGTAGTATTCAGCACTTCACCCCTGTTAACATTATCTAGCTTCCTTAGGAATTCCGACGCTTCAATAATAGTTTTGTTCTGACTCGTGGTCCATGCATATTGTACATCTTTAGGGAAATGATGTATGATATCATTTATGAGTTGTGTCTCTTGGATCGGGTAAGTGAGCATCTTCGCTTGTCCACATAAAGTAATAAAATAATTCAGCATACTAGTTCCAGATCGATTCCATGTGCCATGCACTATTTTCTTACGAAGCTCTCCTTGCTCAGCTTCACCCCAGTATGTTTCTAGGAAATCTCGTTTAAAATCCTCAAAATTGGTCCAGCGTTCTCGGTATACACGAGCCCAACTCCTGGAACCACCATCCAAACATTCTATAATGAGATCAATCTCATTGTTAAATCCCGCTGGCATTCTCTTCAAATAGGCACATAAATCTTCTATGAAGGTAACTGGATGTTGTTTTTGTGATGGAAATTTCGGCTTCTCCAAATTATTAATTGGCATAGTAGGATAATACGCCATTGGCATATGTCTTTCAACAGTATCTGTTTGTGAACAGCATGTCTTCATAGTATTTGATTGTGTAATGTTGGTCTCAACTGATGTAAACCCCGTTGATCCGCCAGCCACAGGCTCAAAATTCTCCACAACTCCCCGAGAGTTGACTCTCCCAGAAGCCAATGTCATATCACTATCCATTTGATCTAATCTCAAGGCCACAGGCCTCTGCGAACCGGCCTCCCCATTATTTGATGTCAAACTGTTTTCTAATTGATTAATCCTTGTAAGCAAAGGGTTCAATGTCTGATCCAACATCCTCTTCATAATCCTTAAAAATCTCGGGTTTTCTCCTTGAGTAGTAGTCATAGGCCTGGTACTCTCCGCACCCCTCGCAGCACTCCTCTTTTCTCTTCTTGTAGTCATTCCAGGTTTCTGAACTTCCTTTGGCATTTTTTCTTTACTTAATAAACTTCTGCAAATTATTCAATATTTATTCTCCAAATATAATGGCAGCAAGATATTAATAACTCTTCAGCATCAAATGATATGCACTAATCTTCAATTAATATTAATAGAATAGCTCCTTTGCTTATATGAGAGCGCTTCTGCTCTTTTGCTTTTGTAGCAATTATATAATATGTCTTGATTTATTATAATTAGCAGTGAACTAGCACTGTTACATCTCTTGGTTCATCCTGAAATATTAGAATTCCATTTTTCAATTATTTCATTCAAATAATTACACAGCGCTAGCAAGCTATAAGTAATCATAAACTATATAAATTATGTATATAATATAATTTAAATAATTAAAATATTAAATTTTATTCCTAAGTTCGTGCCTCATAACAACATCTGACTTCACCATAGTGAATAATTATTAACCTAACTCCCATCTATGATAGAAGGCTGACTAACAATCAATTAACTTCCTCAACTCTATTATGAAAATAAAATTTAATAAAGTCCTCAATAAAGTTTCAAAAAAAAAAAATATTAATGATTAACATTTCATTTAATTGAAAATATGCACCCCATAAAATTAAATATGTCTCGCTATATAAATAATCAACAAGACCAAGAATATCAACAAAGTCATTGTGGCGCCCCCAATGGTAAAGTGTTGAACTAATTCGAATGTGAAAAATAAAATTTTCAAAGTCACTTGCAACACCCGTAGTGACAAAAGGATAAACTAATTGCAACGCTAGAGTTGAAATTCAAAGTCACTGCAGCGCCCATAGTGACAAGGTGACAAACTAATTTGAACGCAAGTACAAAAAAAATACCAACATCACCATGGCGCCCTCCAACGGCAAGATGACGTATTAATACGAAATTTAAATTTCCAAAACCACCGCAGCGCTCCCTAACGGCAAGATGACGAACTAATTCGGAATTCACTGCAGCGCTCCCTGACGGCAAGAAATTGAACTAATTTAAGTTAAATATTTTAAACTGAATCGTCCCTGTGGCGCCCCGTAACGGAAAACTGACAAACTAAATTAGACACATAATTGAAATTCGCAACACCACAGTGGCGCCCCCCAACGGTAAACCTGTGGACTAATCTGAACATGAAAGTTAAAATTTTCTTTCACAATCTCAAAATCATTTACCTATAAAATCAGACTGTTAATTATTACACCAACCACCGATCACCCCCTGTCATCCCCGAAATAAACTACAGCCCCTCTATAACCCTTGAAACCTTGCTCCGCCTCACAAGCAACAAATTGTGTATCTTTCAGATACACAAGAATAAGATAACTCAGCCCAAAACAGCAGGACTTGTTCACCATCATCAAACCAGACACCTTGGATGCAAACCCCAATTGCTCCCTTCGAACCTGAACGAAATGTACTAAATAAGACACATCATGCTGGAATCTTGGGAACACGCAGCGAATCGTAACGTTCCAGGATTCGATTCTACTGTCCTAGAATCACTCTACATCACGCCCAGAAGACCAGGTCCTGAAATCCTGGGATCGCGACACCAAATTGTAACGAACCCCCCTTTTTGGGTCTAAAGACTATGGGATGACATACTCAAGCCGAAGCATAGAGTGAGAAATAAAATATTTATAAAGTAGAAATTAATAAAATTTATTCATAGAATAAATCTTGTAATATTGGCCATAAATCGTAATCATCTAGTAGCAGGAACCCTCGTCGTAATACCGTTAACCCTATGTTCACAAGGTAGGTTATATAAGAGTGTTGAACAGATGACAGGAAGACTCTCAGAGGTTGATGTAAAATATATATATATAATATTGTAGTAATATGTTGTAAGTGTAAAATGCTATGCATTTTATGAATTATGATAAATGTATTACTCATGACATAAGCTCATCGCCTGAGTACGCCCGTGCCTTTATTTTGCCAAAAGATATTTTAATGTAGATTCATAATAAATTATATAATTTTGTGTAGGCACCCCACCTAACCACCTCTCTTATTATTATTATGCCACCGCGTTAGCTGTCAGTAAAAGAGCTCATATCGAGATAAACGAAGAACCTCCAATTTTTTAATTAATACTTATTGAATCAATTATAAACATTATCTAAAACTAGCGTCGGTTCACAACGTACTATTGCTGGTGAGAAGAGCCGACAAGAAACTCACAGCAGTACGATCTATCCATTTAAAAGAAACTCATTTGGAGTGCCTTGTGTGTAAAATGAGTTGGAAAAGCCAAAAGACTTAAGTGAACATTTCATCTTAAAGTCACCTTTCCAAAATATCATATAAAATTGTCATTATGAGGAACGTCACCTCAAAGACCTCCCCTGATGCAGTAATAAGAGTTAATTGAAGTTTAAATAGTGATACTCTCTACATCTCATAAAATTCCCATCCCTAAATTGTCAGAGTAAGAGTTTCAGAATGTCTCTCTATGAATTATAAGTAAATTTTAAATTAAAGTTTGGCGAGAGACAACTTCACTCATATAATAGATTCCCTTGTCGAAGACAGGTTTCAGGTTCGCCGTGAAGGTTAAAATGAAGTTTAAATTAAAGTAAATTAGCGAAACCTTACATCTGTCTAACGACCCTAGCGCCCAAGAGATGAGAGTATAGCCCCGTAAAAGTAAGTTTTTTATTGAGATTCCCTTGTCAAAGACAGGTTTCAGGTTCGCCGTGAAGGTTAAAATGAAATTGAAAGTTAAAGTGAATTTGGCAAATCCTTACATCCGTCTAATGACCCTAGCACCCAGAAGATGAGAGCATAGCACCGTAAAAGTAAAGTTTAGAGTTATATTTAACATAAAATGGTGATACTCTGCATCAAAGATGTCTTCATTGGTAACAATTCTCAAATGTAGATATCTTTAATCATCCTTTCTAATTCAGTCAAGTCCACTTGGCCTAACTACATCTAAGACTCTCATGAAGTCACATATCGTAAAAGAAAACAAATTTTGATACGATTGATCCTCCTACAACACGGTAGCTTATCCCTAAAAGCAAGTGCCCACGCGCCTCTAGGCTGATCCGCGGCTTAACTGGCTCCAGACCTTCAGTTACCAATTCAGTTAATCTTAATATGTGAAACCATTTTTAGTCTCGTGAATACACATATTATAAAAACAAACTAAATTTGCTTAAAAGCTGTACGCGCGATAATCCTTGATAATTGACGAAATTATCCAAGGGAACGTTGCCACAATAAACGAATGGGTCGTGAATCCATTAGTCCAAGGTTGCAGAGCTCATAAAACCCGGTCCTAATCTGAATCTTCATAGAAACCTTCAATATGTGCTTTCACCCTCATCACTTCATTTTGTAATAATATTTAAATGCCTATTTTATACACATTTGGTAACAGTAGAGCTGTTTGTTTAAGAAAGTGTAATTAATCAACAGAAACCTTTAATAAAATTTAAATTGTAATCAACAACATCTCGTCACTTCATTTTGTAATCATATTTAAACGTCTATTTTATACACACTTGATAACAGTAGAACTGCTAGTTTAAGAAAATATAACTAATCAAAAGAAACCTCTAATAAAAAATTAAATTGTAATCAACAACTCTTTTGCACCAAACAAAGCCAAGTGCCAAAGTAGACTCTCTCAACAAGAAAGTATTTAAAATATTAAAAACCTATAAAATTAAATAAACTTTAATTTTTCTAAAGTCAATTAGCCCTCCCATATAGAGTGCATGATTGTTGTATAGTGTAATGTTATCATGTAATTCCATAGGATAAATACATAAATACTTAAATAAAAGATATAGTAAAACCCCAAAAGCAAACTTCAAATATGAACTAATATACTCCAGACTCCAGCTGAAACTCAAATAATTATCAATCTAGTTAGATATCGAACAAACTTAAACAAACACACCCCCTTTCTACCCATAAAATCACTAAAGTATTGCAGCAAACCACCCTAGAATTCAATTATTCAGCTTACAGTTCCCTTAAGTCTCCATTTATAAGATTTGACAAAAGAATCCATAATTCACCCTAAAAGAAATAAAGTTTATTGTTCCAGCTCCTGAAATACAACTGCTCCTTAAGGTCCCACAAGCTTCTACACTAAACCTACAAATAATGGCTTTAATAGAAAATTATAATGAAATCATAATCCACTTCCGCTACAAATAAACTTGTATTAATAAATTTAATATATAATATTTAAACGATCATAAACAAATTGAAACCCCAATGAATAGACCCTATAAGTTGCATTGGTAAAATAATAACTCCAGTTAAACTGACATGTTATCCACAAAAAATTAGAAATTCAATTTTTTTAAAATATAGCGCGTCAGTCACAGTTGAAATTCAGAAATTTTATTAAGTGAATATTATTTAATCAGTCCTTTAAACCACATCTTAGTTAAAAGAATGTCTGATGAAATCCTTAATTGTTCAAAACTCACTAAAAACCTTTATATACATTCAAGATATAACATGAAGATCTGTTATGAATATCAATGAAGAAGGTATAATAAAATAATCAAAAATAGAAAACAAGTTGCATTAAATCAACTCAGCAAAGTCCATTGGACTATTAAAAGTTCAAAATAAATTATGAAATTCAGTTAATTAAATTAAATGTTTATAAGTTTAAAATCTTTAATAAAAGGTAACAACCACCTAACAAGTCTAATACCTTTTATGTAATTAGACAACGTTGAAATACATTAATAAGAAAACAATAATTATCAAATACATACATAAATATATGTAAATACTTAAACAGTTGTTCTAAAATTCATTGATTGAAATTGGAATTCTTACACCTCTGTCACCTCACATTTGATTAGAAGTGTGTGTATATAAGTTATTTCTTACTATGTGTAAAATTTATATGAATACATAAGACAAATAATTGAATAGAATTCTTATAAAGCTCATCCTATGTAAACAGTCTAATCTCAAACTATTTACCTTTCAAACAAACAGACATGTTAACATATAAATATCCAGATAAATATATATATATATACATACACATAAATATTGAACATTTAATACTATTTTTACAATCCTAGAAGGATTGATTCGTGTAAAAGAAAACTATTTTTTTATCTCCGCTAAGGTTATAATTCTTCATGTATTTCACTATCAAGTTCTAGTAGTTAATTTATAATGATATAATGTCTATATTCATAGATTTATGTATAGGTTTAGATTAGTTTAAATGGTTTTAGAACTCTCAGCTCTGAGGTATAAGTACTTATTCGAAAATAAAGATTTTGGTTAAATATTAATAAGTTATTAGTTCACACTAGAAAACGGCTGTATCAATTATTATAAGAACAACACAAAATTTATACAGATAGAAAATAAATTAACCTATGGATGGTTTTCAAGTTAATATTTGCAAGCAAAAATTAAATAAGAATATTAAAGAACAGACACACAAAGACAAAATCCAACTAACCATCTGAAAGAAAGAGATTTATTAGCTGAAATAAAAGTATTAAAATACACATTCGCATAGCAAAGATCTAATCATATTCAAGGCCATATTATAGCATCAATCCAACAGGTAAAGTAACCTACCAAGATCTGGGAACCTTGTGATTATAAGTCTCAACATTTCACATACTTATGTTAAATGTTTAATATCCTAAACATTGAAAGCCATATTGTAGTATCAATCCAACGAGCAAAGTAACCTACCAAGGTCTGGGAACCTTGTGATTATAAGTTTCAATATTTCACATACCTGTGTTAAATGTTTATTATCATAAAAATAGAAAGCCATCCATATATTAATAGTATTAACTTGCAATATAATACATCAAAACATCTTTAACAATTTTTAAATATAACCACACTTCAGACTGACAATTAAGAATCAACCAACATGGCGGCTTCCACAGAATTGAAATATTTGCCTTAGAGAAAAAGTTTATGAATTGTTTTAAAATTTCGTAAATAATTTCTTAGTAATTTTTATAAATTACTAAAATGTACATTGCAAGTTAATTAAAGTAAATTCCACTTAGCTTTCGAAGACAACAGGAACAAACAGGACTGCCGACGAAACACGCCGCCTCAAGCGCGGGAATTCAAATTTCAGCTCCCAGCACCATCTTCAATAATTTCACACTACACTCACATTTATCACTTCACGACACTGCACACGCGAGGTTTCAAACTCTGAAGGCTAGCACTCTTTAGAGGAAACCTTTAGACCTTTAAATCATTATTTTCGGTTTAATATATTTTTACGCGAGCGGGCAATAAATCATTTTAAATCACTGCATCCAAGCTTCTCATCTCCAACTCTTCTATCTTAACACACTAGAATTTATTAAAATTCTTTTATTTTCACGGACTTCCGCTGACCAAAGCGGACACGTTAACGACGTCGACCCGACTCTCTCGCTTCCTCAGCAGCCCTTTCCAACAAGCCTCGGATTGTTCTCAATTCAAAAATATCCAAATTCTACGCACAAAAATCTAACAGAATTTACTTTTAATATTCAACCAGTGTTTCAAAAAAAGGACTGGCTATAGACAGACATACAAAAATATTATTCCAAAGCGAACCAACGCCATCTATCCAAACACGTCTAAACCAAACTATATTCTTATTGTCAAGATACCAATATACTGGTTCAACCAAATTAATGACGATTGCACTATTACTAAAAACATTATCGCCAAATAACAGATGTCGCTATAAGGCTCGAAATAACGATAAAATTACTAGTTTCAAGCAAAAAATTTAACATGAATAATTGATCAAACGGGACCGTTACAACATGAATGTACTATTCGAAAGCCCCGAGTTAAACTGCCCTTATTGGAACTACCAAAGTATGATGGTGACATTCGACAATGGCCAGCATTCAAAAATATATTCTATGCATCGGTGGACAGCTCAGACATACCAACGGTCAATAAATTACAGTATTTAAAGTCTGCCCTCTCAGGAGAAGCTGCTGGTTTGATATCATCTCTACTCATAACCGAGGAAAATTACAGTAAGGCATTAGATATACTATCAAAAAGGTATGAGAATAAAAACATCATTGTAAACTTTCATTTAAAATCAATTATGAACTTCAATACCATAACAAAACATAACTTAAAAGATTTTTTAGTAATTTTGCAACAAAGCTTAGATTCATTAAAAGCAATTAAACTCCCTGTTGATAGTTGGGATGTACTATTAGTATTTCTAATTTCTCAAAAACTAGATAATTCATTACGTGCCGCATGGGAAATAAATAGAAAAGATAACTCATTACCCAGCTTATCCGACTTAATCGAGTTCTTAAACCTACGTAGAACTGCATTTGAATTATTAAATGACAAAAATACTGATTGTAACTATAAACAAAATATAAAAAGTGTTCATTTGAATTCTATTCAACATTCTAGAACTTGTATATTATGTCAACAAAATCATGAGTTATATAAATGCCCAGTCTTCCTAGAAATGACTGTACCTAATCGTATCAACTTTATAAAATCCAAATTATTGTGTTTTAACTGTTTACAGCCTTACAAAAACAATCATAAATGTTCCAAGCTATCATGCTTATCTTGTCATCGCAAGCATCATACAACAATACATATGGACAGCTCTCAGAGTAAAGTGAAGTCCACCACAGATGGATATTCACGCAGCCCTGCAGCTATTGCATCTCTAACTACAAGTCAACAACAAACAAGTGCTCTTTCAAATCAAAATAACAATGCTACTTCAACGCTTAATACTTCCCCTAATATCCAACAGGAACTTGTTCAACATGTCACGCCTTCCACTGTTCTTATGGCTAAGACAAACAACTCTATTTTACTTTCTACAGCTGTGATTAAAATACAAGATATTAATGGCAAATGGAGAAACGCTCGAGCTCTGCTCGACTCGGGTAGTGAAGTCCACATTGCAACACATAAGCTTGCCACCACTTTAAAACTTCCTTTTCAATATAACGCCTGTACAATACAAGGAGTAGGCAACAAGAACAACATATCTCAAGTCAGTATCAACACTAATATTTCATCTCACCACAGCAACTTTGCTTCTAACATAACACTCTTAGTGATGGACAACATCACGGTTCCCCTACCTCACCAATACATAGATACACAAAGCTGGAATATACCCTACACACTTAAAAATAAACTAGCAGATCCTACTTTCTTCATACCTGGCAATATAGACCTTCTTATAGGTGCTGACCTTTTCTATACGCTCTTACTAAGAGGTTCAATTAAAATTGGCCCAAGCTTACCAAACATGATAGAAACTGTGTTTGGGTGGATAATTTCAGGCTCCTTCATATCTAACATACATACCAATATACATTCTAACACACACGTTAGCTTGCACATTTCACAATCCACAGATCAATTATTACAAAGATTCTGGGAACAGGAGGAAACTGCACCTTGCAAAGTACAGTCTCCAGATGACAAAAATTGTGAAGAATTATATCAATCTACAACTACACAAGTATGTATTTTCTTGTGATATTATAAAAATGTTTAGAGGTATTTTTATAGTCCCTGAACAAAGATCATTACTAAGAATTTTATGGAGAGAATCTAAGTTACAGCCATTAAAATGCATTGAACTAAGCACAGTAACCTATGGTACCAAGTGTGCTCCATACTTAGCATGTCGCACAATGCTAGATCTAGCACAAAAATACAAACAAACTCACAGCTTAGCATATGAATGCATTACCAATTGCAGTTATATGGACGATTACTTAAGCGGAGACAATTCTTTAGAGAAGTGTACTCAATTATGCTTACAACTAATTGATTTGCTTAAAAAAGCTTCTTTTAAATTACATAAATGGACAGCTAATAATACTCAAATATTAAAACACATTTCACTTTCAGATTCTAATACTGAAAAAGATACACAGCATAAACAACTCACATACAATAAAAACAATTCATACAGTTTTAATTATCCAGACTCAGTCAAAACACTAGGCCTACAGTGGCAACCTACACAAGACACATTATACATACAAATTCCTAATTTGACTATTATTACACCTACTAAAAGAAATATATTGTCACAAATTTCTCAAATATTTGATCCAATTGGAATACTAGCACCTTCTACTATTTTAGCCAAAATTCTTATGCAAGACATTTGGAAAGAAAATGTACATTGGGATTCATATATATCACACAAATTACAACATATTTGGCAACAGTTTTTTGATCAATTACATTATTTAAAAACTATTAATATTCCCAGATGGTATTTCACAGATATTCCTACACAAATTTATTTAATTGGATTTTGTGATGCCTCAAATAAAGCTTATGGCGCTTGCGTATACTTAAGAGCGACATACCCAAACACAAATGACACTTGTAATCTTGTTATGGCAAAATCAAGAGTAGCACCAATCAAAAAACAACAAAGTATACCTCGACTAGAGCTGTGTGGAGCTTTATTGTTATCTAAATTATATGAAAAATTTACCACTTCAATAAGAAATAAAACAAAAATTGATAAAGTGTACTTATTTACAGACTCTGTCATTGTTTTAAGCTGGATAAAGTCACCTTACAAACATAAACATGATTCCTACATTTCTCACCGTTTAATGCAAATTGTAGAAGCTACACCAAACACTTATTGGTATTATATCAATACCAAACAAAACCCTGCAGATTTAATAACTAGAGGTGTGATGCCTAAAGATCTCCCATCTTGTCAATTATGGTGGAATAGTCCAATTTGGTTAATACAAGATATTAATTCTTGGCCTTTATCAGAACCTACTCTGACAGAACAAAATTCATACAATCAAGATACTCTTCATTCTACAAACACAGTCACACAACCCATCCATACAGATATCAGCATAAACTATACCTTCTTCCATGACATATTCTGTCGATACTCAAATTTTACTAAAGTAGTAAGAATAACAGCATACATTTTTAGATTTTTGAATAATATAAGAAAACAAAAACATATTACTTCTTATCTTACAGTCTCAGAACATAGTATAGCTACAAACTTCATACTACTCATAATTCAACTTAAATATTTTCCTAAAGAAAGATCAGAACTACATTCACTAAATAGCCCAAGCACATTACATTCAATAAAAAATACTATCTCATGCTTAACCTCATCGTTATATACATTTAAATCAAGTCCACTAAGGAAACTTAACCCTTTTATGGATGAGAACAAACTCATAAGAGTTGGAGGTCGAATCCAACATTCAGACATTCCATACACACAAGCACATCCAATAATTCTACCATCAAAAGATCACTTAACCTCATTAATTGCTAAACATTATCATGAAAAATTGCTACATTCTGGAATTCAAACTACCTTATATAACATTAGACTAAAATACTGGATACTAAACGGCAGGAATGAAGTCAAGAAAGTTATTCATTCTTGTGTCAGATGTACTAGATTTAGAGCTCAGACATGCAGTCAACAAATGGCAATTCTCCCCAGTCCTAGAGTAACCCTAAAGAGAGCATTCCTTCACACTGGAGTTGATTTTAGTGGTGCTATAGCTGTCAGGAGCGCTATGTCTCGTAATTGTAAATATTCAAAGGGCTACATATGTCTATTTGTATGTCTAGCTTCTAGAGCAATACACTTGGAATTGGTAACAGATCTTAGCTCACAAGCGTTTATATGTGCATTAAAGAGATTCATATCGCGTAGAGGTATACCAATCTGTTTATATACTGATAATGCTACCAATTTCAAAGGCTCTAAAACAGAGTTACATGATTTATATAAAATGTTTAAATGTGATAAGTCATATAGTCAAATAATTGACTATTGTACATCAAATTCTATAGAATATAAATTTACTATACCCCTAGCAAGTCACATGGGTGGTATTTATGAAGCAGGAATAAAATCAGTCAAATCATTACTAAAAAGACACTTGTGTTCCACAAAGTTAACTTATGAATTATTATATACAGTGTTAGTACAAATTGAAGGCATTGTAAACTCAAGACCATTGTGTAAAATCACAGATCTTCCAGATGATATCAACTGTCTAACACCTGCTCATTTCATTATAGGTACATCAATTAGTGATATACCAGAACCTAATATTCTAGACCACAGTGAATCTAGATTAAATATATATCAAAGGTTATTGTCAATAAAACAAAGATTTTGGAAACAATTTTATTTTAGCTACTTGTCTGAATTACAAAACAGAAACAAATGGTTAGAAATAAAGAAAAATCTGAATATAGGAGATATAGTCATAATCAAAGATGAATGTACACCTCCAACCTGTTGGCCCCTGGGCAAGGTTATTTCTACAAATATTAATAAAACTGATAAACTAATTAGGTCTGTAGTAATTAGAACTTCTAAAGGTGATTTTACAAGACCCATACATAAGTTGATTTTATTATATAATAATCAAAAATTATAATAGAATTTATTTGTCAAATTATAACTAATTATATTACTTACCTGTCTAACTTAAGAATACTTATGTTTAACTTAAAAATACTTATGCTTAATTTTAAAATACCTAGTTATAAGAACTTACATATCTACATACTACTACTTATTATTATATAGAATCACTACATACTACTACAAAATATTGTACTACATTTTCTTACTACTAAAATTCGAATTCATTATATTGTAACATCTCTGTTTTATAACTTAAACTATTTTTTCATAAATATAGTCCTTATAAAAGGGCGGGAGTATGTTAACTATTTTATACTATAGCAACACTGGTGCGATGCAACAGCAGCGCCACCTCTTTGTCCTCTCTTCGCATTTAACTACATGTACAACATAAACTGCTCTCACGCAATAAAATATATATATTATCAAAAAGCTAGTGTGTGTAATTGGGAATCCCTCGGAACAATCCCCTACAATTATTATCTTTATTATTTTAGTACAATTTTACATGCCGCACTGTTTTATCTATAAGTTTAATTTTTTTACTAAAATGTCCCAATTTTTTCCATTTCAAACACTTTTTCCCATATGCTGGACACTTTTTATATGTATGATGATATCCACATCGTTGACACTCCCTTCCATGGTTCCATGAAGTAGATGGCCCACCAGAACCCATTTTTGTTGCTGCCTGGCTCTCCGCTTGGGTTTTCCGTTCATTCTTTTTATGTATCATATCCATAGTATGTTTAGTTTCCAAGTATTTTAACTGCTCCGTTACTAATTCAGAAGCTTTACATATTTTTATTGTTTTTTCAAGATTTAGATCTACCTCCCTTAAGAGACTGTCTTTTAATCTACTTTCTCTAATACCAGCTACTATTCTATCCCTTATCAATCTGTCCTTATCTCCCCAAAGTTACAATCTATACTTAACTTCTTTAATTCTGTTAAATAATTATCAAATGTTTCACCCTCAAGTTGGTTTCTTGTGAAAAAAATATGGGAGTTTAAACTTTCATTTTGAGTGGGTATAAAATAGAGCTCAAATTGTTTTATTACAGAGTGATAGTCTTCTTCTTCTTCTGATAAATTGAACATTTGATATAATTCAATGGATTCCTCGCCCATACAATGTAATAATAATGCCACCTGTACCTTATCTGATTTCCGTTCATGTTGCGCCGCTACTCTGTATATTTCGTATCTTCTTTTCCACCTTTTGAAGCCTTTCGCAGTCATGTCTTTTAAGAAATCTGGAGGTTTTATGCCCATGATCCCATCTTGTGACGCATGTTGCCGCGTGGTTACATGTTTGACGCTTGTTTCTTCGCGAGGTTTTGTGCCATCTCTTGCCCTGTCTGTCCTCAGCGCCATGTTTGTGTTTCATATATTTATATTTAATGATAACACTTTAACTTTAATAATTGTGTTTTATTTTAAACTCCAGATTTACAATACAATTTACAATACATTTAGGAAGAGCCATTTTAACCAAGGGACGCCGCAGAATGACAAGCAGTGTTGCCCACTATCTTTTTCTATTATTACATATATGCATGCAATAAATTGCAATATAATATAATATAAGATGCAATAAATTGGCATTAGCAGCTCGAAGTCTCTGTGATGAACTATTCTATAAAAGCAATATATCTAGTTTGGATTCCTGCTTGGAATTTAAGTGCTTTCAGAGACTGAGAAAATTAAAATGTCTAAAAATGTTACAATAAAAAATAATTTTGACTAAATCCTATATTACCTTCGCATTAGTTAAGTAGTTACTTAAGTTATGAAACGGTAAATTCAAATCATTGTTTGGACAAGCCTTTTTGTATTTCAGTAATACGTGGTCAAGTTAGTATGTCTTATCTAAATGGTATTCAAGTTTATTTATTTATTACATATCCAACAGCTTACAATATTTATAGTTATAACTAAGAAAATAAACTCTGTTTAAAATGATTTTTGCCAATTACTGGAGTCTTTACGCTTTTGTACAAAACCAAGACCGCTATAAAGAGTTTGTTTACGTTAAGCTCTGATATAAATGTAATGTATTTATTAAAATAATGCCTGCTGAAGTGTCCCCTAAATAGTATATATATAATTTATAAGTATCTAAAAAGTTAACTAGAGTTACCGTTAACAAGTTTATAAGAAGCATCACATAGGCTTCTTTCGGGTTCTTAAGGAAGCCTACAAAGTGTCTCTAACTCAATATGAATAGACAGTAAATCTACTTCTTATTCTATGTAAACCACTCCGCGGTGTCAGGGCTTAAAGAGGAGAAGCGTATAGGAACTAATTCCCCAGTTTAGTCCGTCTCTTTTTTAAAGTACATAAAGATGTTACATAACTACTTTGCGAAGAATTAATGGAGATGTAGCACCGAAAAGTAAACCAACATTGCTAGTCCTAAAGCAATAATTAGATAATTCTAATGTCAAGTAAGTCCCGTCCCCCTCAGCTACAACGAAACTACGCAACGGCTCCTTAAGGCATTTACTCCGCGTTTAATAACAAACTTTGCGCCGAGGTGTACCCTCCACGCTACGACATGGGGTTACTTTGCCTAAAGAATTAGAGTCCGCAAACTTGGCGGGTAGCAACGTGTTAGTGAGGCACCCGGTATGCAAACATCTGTATGCGACGGTGACAGGGTCTCAGGACTCAGTTGCATGATATATAGACCGATGTAATTATTAAATACATTACAGTGCTTAACTCAATTGTTTACATCCCAGCGACAACATTTTATGACTACCCTAAAGATTTTGATCTCGAATTATAATTTTTGGGGAAAAAGTCTGTCTGTTAAATCTGTGTTTTTAATTCGGGAAATAACAAACATAAAAAGATATTTAGGAGATATTAATTAAGTTAAATTGATGTCGAAAGCGTGAGCGACCAATGAGCTCAAGATGATTAACAGACGCATTAATATAGCACAGGTATAGCACAGCGCTAAGGACTTGGATCGTAAGGTGCTTACCGGAAATGGAAACTCACTCTCTATTTCCACCTCCATTTCCTAGTGCATTCCCATTAGAAAGACTCAATTTATTCTCATATGAAACTTGAACAAAGTAATTAAAATCTTATTTATTATATTATCTTTTTACCACGTTCGATTGCCTCATGGAAGAGTCGTCATTTATTTGGTAGAATTCTAGATATAGCTCTGTATCGACTTTCACTTCTTACAAACAAATAAAAGACAACTATAAATACATTTTCGAAGTATATCGATCAGAGTTACCCTCTAGCTTTTTTTTATTTGTAACTAGAGTTTACCCTGCGGCTGCGCCGCGGGTTAACCTCTAGTGCGTGTCTCAATTTCACTTCATTTTATATCGCTAATTATACCCTCTCCCGTCTATCTGTCAACAAAATAAACTACAAAACTTCACCAAATAGGCCAAAATTACCAAAAAGGCCAAAATGGAAATTATCCCTTGTCCATCCTCAGTATTTAATTTACATACATACCGATTTTCAGCCAAATCGGCCCATTAGTTCTTCCGTAAAAGCATAAACAGAAAGACAAATATATTTTTATCCCGGAAACTATCCCACTTTTCGGGATAAAAAGTATCCTATGTTCATTATTGGTATCGAAAACATATATATACTGAGTTTCAGCCAAATCGGTCCAGTAGTTTTTACGTGAAAACGGAACAGACAGACAGACAGAGTTACTTTCGCATTTATAATATTAATAGCGATTCATAGTACAAACTCAAGACCTCCAACAGAATTAATTATTCTATTATAAACTAGGATATGGCAGCCCGAGATTCACTTCAAAATTCAATTTCTTTTCATTCTGGCTGTTTTAAATGATTCTCAGGAAAATTTCCGAAGTTTATATTATATAGGATAGGATACTAAGTAGCGCAGATTTTAAGTCTTCTACAAAATGTTCTGTCGATGAGCGAAAACCGCATTGAAATCGGTCCAGTAGTTTTCACCTGAATTCCGAAAAAACCGACAAACTGGCAAGAAATCTAGAAAAAGGGAACGTGTTTTTATCGTTTATATAGAGTAGTGCAGGTGGTTTTTTTTTTTAAGTAGCTCTAACGTAATGCCACAGCATGTAATATTATACATTAGACAAGACATTACATTAATTAAAGTATTTTGAAATAATTCGATAAACAATAAAATATTTTTTATTAGGGTTAAAAATATAACAAACTGCAGTTAAGGGTAAGGTTACGAACGCTCTGTTCACACCGTTGCGAACGAAAAACGTCGACGCGCGGGAACCGGGAAGCGCGCGCCCCCTACCGCCACTCTCCCGTCTTGGCTACAGATAAGCATATAAGACGCTTTTGCGAACATTTCTGAACGCTGGGATGAATAAAGACCCGCTTCTCAGTACAATATCGCAGCGTTCAACAGGGATGCGGACACGTATTAGAACAAGTCCAAATATTATTACATATATAAAATAACAGGCTGAAAATTGGTAACAGTATCGTTTTCATTTCTCATATTCTGAGAGTGCGCTCGGAGTTGCATGATCACAAGGAAGAAAAACAGTACTTTTCGTCCCTGGGAAACGATTTTCCCTGCAGCCAAAAAATTTCAAAACTATGCAAACCATAATATAGTACATGCGCCTCATGTCCCAACTTTTTTACAAACCCTATTAAATCGCGGCATGAATTGTAATAAAACAAACATACAAAAAAAAAACAATTTTGTAACAACATTTTATACTTATAAATTAATTCACATTAAATTATTATTTTATTTTATATAAAGAGCTAAATATTTACTAAGATCGGTGATTATGGCTAGTAGAATGCCACAGAAAAAGAAATTTACTTGATGTTTCATATGTGATGTATTAAATGAGTTCACCAGAATTAGGTAGATATATGTATTTAACGCCTGATTTCATTAGAGAAGCAGTTATTTGTTTAACTAATCAGTTATTATTTACTTTTCTCATATTCGAAATGAAAAGCAGAGTGTTAACCTCAAATGAAAGGCCTATTTAGGCTCTGGAACTATTTGCGCCCTCTCCAAACCATCTCATGCCTAAAAAGGTCACTTTGACCTCTCGCTGTTATTGCGGGATTTATGAAGGCACAGAACTTGGAGTATTGTTTAATAATTTTTAAATTTACTGTGTTTATAAAATTTAAATTCGAAAGTGGGTATAATAACTAGCAAATGGTACAGTAAAATTGCAAAAAAACGAAAAACTAGGGATGTCCTTCATGTAACTGAGAAATAAATATTTTGTCAACGTATACAGACGTCTGGTATATTAAATTTTTATTCAGTTTTATAAACAAATTATAATGAAGTTCTTGCGACATAAAGGAGGCCGATTTGTCATACTCGTACAGTCTCGGGCGCAGACTTTGAAGAGATGAGAGTGGTTTTAAGATTGCTTCTTATTATATTGTTCTTTTTCATTATTGTATTGTGTGGTAAATTGTTTTCATATTATTAATTGTTGCAATCTATAATATTATAACATTCTATACATGCAGTGTCTGTACATTGAAGTTATTAAAAAAACAACTGGAATAGACTATATATAACGATGGAGAATATAATGCAATTTTTTAGATCTTCTCTGTTAGTTTCATTCAATTCACGTAAAAATTACTGAGCCGATTTATGTAATAAATTTATTTATCCCAGAAATCCCGCGGGAATTTTCCCGGGGGCGGTTTGTATAGTTGTTCGGCTGCATAAAAATGAGCTCATTCCGACACAGTTTCTACTAAAACGGTAGCTTACATTATTTTTTAATCGCGGTGGTATTGTGTGCCAAGAATGCCGCAGGAATTTTACGACGAAATCTCAGGCATATCCTTGTAATATTATATAATTAATTATAAAATTACATCGTTTATATAGTCAATTCTAGTTGTGTTTTTTAATAGCTTTAATGGAGAGATACGGCACGCTTAGAATTTTCATTTTATTATACTCGTATACTTAGAATCGCGATGTTTAATTCTTTATTTACATAATGTACCAGTTGGTTACCAGATATATGATACCTTCATTTGTATACTTATTTAAGGATGTGACGTAGTGGTTTACGACCCTACTCACTTATAATTCTCATCCAAATTCCCGCTATTCCCATATTTTGTCCGAACGTACACAACGTCCTACCGTTAAGTTAATTATTTTTCCAAACCACCTCGTTTCCTTTAGAAATAAAACATTTCTCACACTCTAAACATATTAATTTATTTCATTTAAATTATAGTTATCCACTACTGAATATCATCCATTCGATCGCATACAACCTTAACAAGGCGGTATGAATCGGTTCCCTCGCCTGCCTACTTGAGATATTAGTTCTGTCAATGTCGTGACATGGCGATATTATTACGCCCCGCGATTGGGCCAACGAATACGATGAAGTGCTTCTCTTAATGCAACAGCAGCCATTTTGATAGCCTTCTTTTGCTGCCCGCCGTCCGCCGAGACACACGTTCACGACTCCAACACCTTTTCTGGAAACGACGCCCGTCACCTTTTCTTTTCGGCCATCGTCACTTTCAGAACCATGATCAGGACGGTGTTAGCCGGTTTTTGCCACGCGGCTCGACCGCCCGAGAACTTCAATCATTAGCCTCGCCAGCCTTTTAGCTGCCTTGCCTTCAGCATCGTAACTGCTAAGCCAGTCAGAAGTTCACCCTCGCAGTGAGCTGCTTATCTGCGGCCCGCCGTTTAGGCCGCTCGACACAACATAGTTGGCTTGGGGCGCATCGCGCCCAGCCACCCCGTAATTCCCGCCTGCTGCGCTCGGAATTCAGCTAAGCCCGTTTATTTTCTCCTCGACTTATAAAACCCTAAATGAACTTTCTTTGAAACACCTAGATTTCCACACCACCAGAAGTACATTGACTTGAAACTACTCGATTGTCTCCCGTAGGAATCTATCTCTTAAAAAAAGTATACTAGCCTTGCTCTGCTTGACATCCCACATATCATCCCCCACTCGTCAATCTCTGCACTGCCCTCTGGCAGCCTTATAGGAGCCTGTAATCTTCGTATCTTACAAAATTTGAATGTAAATTAGATGTTAAGTTTTTCTCATATACCTTTGTTCATCGTTATTGTTTTTTGTTAATTGAAATAAATATTTGTTACTTATACCTCCCGAATTAAAAAAGTAACAAGGATAAAACTTGTTTTAAGCACGCCTAACGTACTAACAGCAACGTGCGAAAAGCGAAGCGATAGTAGTGAGCGCGTTAAAGGGCAGCTAAAGGGCGGCGCTCGACGCTCCCTTGTTTATGAAAACATTCAAGTATTCAAAGGCCTCGAGTTGTAAAAGAGACGGGGACTTTTGGCTCAAAGAAATGTATCGAGTTGAGATATAGCTTCGTACAGTTTGTACATTTGCTCTTGCTTGTAGTTGTGCACCTTGCATATTTATCTATTACAAATTCGATAACATCAGTCCTAAATTATATCTGGAAGACGACAAATATTAAAAATAAGGTCACACGATTAATTCATTCAAAATAACTAAACCTACTACAATTATAAAAAAGAAATCTTAAAATCATTATCATCTTTGTACAATCTGGGGCTAAGAATGTATAAAATTGTATCCGTCTCCTTTGTGAAGCGGGCAACCGCTATCGAATTTTACCCGCGACTTATTTAGCTATCGGAAAAGAAATATACATAATAAAAGAAGTAAGTATATTATTATCATGGAATAAATAAACAATAATCCTTGGACACATTTGTAAAGCAGTGCAAGGACCTGTCAAGAATTTTCGATGTGCTTTGTGTGAAAATAGTAATAGTTTGGCTTAGTCCCCGCTCAAACACGGAAGTGCGCGAGTGCGATGTTATCACTCAAAAAGCAAACTAATGCTAATTTTATACGTTTTCAAAGATTTATTTATATAATTATAATTTTTAAATAAATTATTTGGCATGTTATTAATTATCTTTTATATATTTAAATAGTTTTCTTTCCGTTTTGGTTAGTGACTACTATATTGATTTATTTAAAAAATTATTTAATTATAAAAGATAAACTCTTTTCTAATCATTATTTATTATTATTAATATTTTATAAGACGGGTTTAAATTCTAAGAACAGGTAATGAGGATTAACGACTTTTTAAAATTGGCAAAAACCATAAACATCCAGTTTTCTTTTTACATTTGAATAATCTGTAGACTGTAAAATGAATATTTTTATTTTAGCGGAATAGTTTAAGCTAACTGGAAACCAGCGCCGCGTTGGACTGCGTTTCGGCACAGCGAAGTGCCGGGTGCCAACCTCATTTCCAAGTTGCGGCGGATTTTATCTATACTTTGTTATGTTACTACTACTTTGTGTTGTGTCGCTATTACAGATAAATAATTGTCTTTCTTCTTTAAGAAGAAAAATCGAGTAAATAAATTTTATTGTTATGTAAATACACTATTAAATGGTTTTGGAAAATAGTCCTACTAAATAATAATAAACAAGGGTTGGAAGGCGCTACTGGACATTAATTCTTCAATATTTACGTTTCTAAACGTCAGATGATGGTACAAAATGTAAACGACCCGGTGGTCGCATAAGAAACACGCGCCTGCAGACATAAATAAATAGTAATTTATTGTAATTTGGGGGGTATTGCCAGCCCTGCGCTTAGTTGTCATCTGGTAGTGCAGTAGCGGCGGTACGCGTATCACGTGAAAGAACTAGAGTGTCGTTGCATTCCGGCGGCCAGTGCGGGAACTTGTAACATTAACAGGTCTGTAAATATGTAAGAGATCTGCTAGAAGTTCGGACGCTGTGTACTCACGCGACATGGCCGAGCTGCGGGAGGAGCGCGGCGGCTAGCGCCAGCAGCAGCGGCGCGCTGCGGGGCCGGGCGCCGCTCATGTCGCGGCCGGGAGTCGCATGGGCGCCGGGCGCTGGGCTCGCCGTTCGCCGCCGGTGTCGCGCGGCGGACTGGCCTGCCGCCTGCCGCCTGCCGCCGCCCGCCTGCAGCCTGCCGCCGCCGCCGCCGCCGCCGGCTATCGATCGCGGCGCGGCGGGCGGGCCCCGGCCCGGCGCCGCCCGCCGCGCCTCGCTATCGACCACGCTCGCCTTCGCTCACTGCTCGCTGACTCGGCCGCATTAAAACTTCAAACGTGCGCGCGACACGCCGAAAAATAAATCACGCATGCTTCTCGCCTCACTCGTAAATTTGCAACATTCATTGTTTTATGTTTTACTTGACACCGACTTCGAGGTGTTGTAAAAAATCTTTAGTTATTTATTTTTGTTTAATAAGACATTTTTCTTTTTCGTTGCTTGAACAGCTTTAGAAATAATAATATATTAATCTCCTGGTAGAAATTATTGTGCTCCTCTGGTAAGCGTATACAGCTTTGCCTTTCGAAGAGTAGGCGCTCGGTGCTCCTCCACAAGAGTTGATCTCTATTTCATTGGGGTCCACTCATCCTGACTGATCCTGACTTGGTGTTACTTCAGAAGTATACTCTTTCGAATAAAGAAAAAAAATTGATAACTGGTCCAGATTTGACGGGGAAATCGCGTAACAACTAAAAGACAGTCTTTAATTTTCTGAATTTGTACGCCGCATTTTCAAGATACAAGGTTTACACCGTTTGTTGTCGTGACTCTTTATTATACAATGTAGTCTTCGGTCGTGTCAACTTTAGTCAATCTCTAAACGATATTTTTTTTAAGGTAGGCGTAGGTAAGGCGAAAATTTCCTTAGATGTTTCTATTGTCCATTTATGGAATGGTATATGGTATTTGGTTATGGAACCATGAAACATTGGACCGAAGATGATTCAAAACAATTTTTTTTATTAAAAATCCTTTTCGATATTGGCTTTTTTCAGAAGTTCCGCCCCTTAGTAAGAAATATGTTAAATTTGTACCACATTGGGAGGTAATATGACATTGCTATTTGCAAGCTACCCATTGGCTATATTAAAAAAAAAACATTAAAAGAAATTGTTATTCTTTCTAATACATAAAAATCTCGTATCACTGTGTTTGTGGTCGAACCCCTCCGCATCAGCTTAGCCGATTTTAATGTTTTTTTTTTTGTATATTTGATAGGTATGATAGCATAGGTCGTAAAGAATTTTCCGCCTATGGTGTTTTTTTTAAGTTTTATAGCAGAACAACATTTGCCGAGCCAGCCCAGAATTGTATATGTTTCACTTGATCATATATAATAGGACTTTACATAGTAAACCATCTTAACCTATCTTTAGTTCTTTTTTATGATTCCATTAGATAACTTTGTGACGCCATACTACACATTCCTGTTAAAGGAGATGAGGACTTTTTGGGCCAAAGAAACGTAACTATTTGGATCACTGCTAATCACGCTAGTAATTACAAATATGTAAAGTCATAAAACCAAATTAATGTGACAGTGAATGCCTCAGGGGCATGCTTCCCTCTCTCGCCTCCACCCCCTGGAGGCCAGTCATCTCATACACATTTCACTATAGCAATTTTACAGTTCAATCTTAGGGTTCGCTTGGAATTAAAGCAAAATCTGAAATCATGAATATGAAAATGTTTTTATGTTACAGTCATTTTTATCGGCAACTACTGGGTCTACACGGATGAAAGGAGATGGGCGTGTTTTCTAAATTTTTGGGCCCAGATTGTAAAAACAAGAAAAAGACTTTAGGATTTTTTATTTTTTCCAGGTGCTAGGGCATTTACCCGACTGGATGGCTACCAACCCTGGTCTAAAGTATGCCGCCATAACAACCTTGAGTGGTGTTCCGGCGTCAGTGGCCAGGTTCCAGTCTCCCTTAAGAGAGCAGCAGCGCATTTGTAGCACCTTTGGTGTTGCAAATGTCCATAGGCGATGGTAACCGCTTTCCATCCAGTGGGCTGTCTGCCTGTCTGATGAACTCTAAAATAAATAAATAAAACAAAGGAGTAATGAAGAAAAAGAATGAAGAAAATAAAAGTAAAAAATGATGTGCTCAACGGTTGGAGGTACCAACAGGACACATATGGAGCTATCGCGAATTGTGAGTTTAGTCAGGAGAACAGGAGAGCAGAGATGACCTAATCCGTCCCGGATTATAATCGAAGTAACCTTTTTTGGGAAGTTGCGGTATCGGAAAACTAAGGGGAAGATGGGATAAGAGCTTGAAGCTTTTTTTGTCAGCCATTCGCAGTCCACTGCTGGACGAAGGCTTCCCCAAGACGGCGCCCTGTCCTCCGACTTCCTCATCCAGCGTCGTGCACTGGTCGTCGGTCCATCGGGCTGGAGGTCCGACACTACGTTTACCGGTTGAAGCTTACCGAAATGTTTTTCAAACGTCTAGCTTGAGCGTTTATAACTCATTCTAGGCTTTCAGCATTTCAGGTTTAGCAAGAGATTTAAGATCTCAACAGAAACATTTTTTATATTTACACCCAGTAAAAACAGCTTGCTTCGCACAGTTGTCAGCAGTTTCATTGCTATCAATTTAAATTTCACACAAGCTCCAAAATTCCACCGATATTATGGCAAGTGAATGAATATTATTATTTCACTTAAGCAGCCTTGCTTGGGCGAGCTAAGCCTTTGCCGGCAAAGCTCACTGGAACCCAGAGGCCCCGGTTCGATTCCTGAAATGGGAAATTTCGTAAATCAGCTTTCCTAGGTATTAAAATACCTATATGGTCGGGGTGTCTGACATCAGTCCCACGGAGGGCTGCACACAAATAATGAAGGGAAAACTTGTAATTAGCAAAATAGTGGAAATGTATTGTGGACACGTACGTCCTGTAATGTTAACAAATGTAAGGACAATAAACTAATCAATATATATAGACAAGAGCGGCTTTTATGTCTTGGACAGAGTGGTCCGTTGTTTATTACCCACAACACAAGCGTAACTTGTTTAGCTTACACAACGTATACGCGGTATAGTGGGTTTGTCTGCCGATTTATTTATTTAATATATTTTCAAGGCTTTGGGGCGTTGCCAGCTATTTTTCTGGGTGTTTATGGTAGGTAATATTCCAATTACTTGCGATTTACTATCCAAATCGTTTATGAATAATTCAATTTCTCTTTTACGTTTGTAGGTAAAACTTAAGTTCTCTGAACATTGTACTTCGGTTATGGGAGCTGTCGGAGCACGCACGGGTCGAGAGGCTGCCCTACGACCACCGAACCGTGGAGTCGCCGAACACTCGGCCGCGCGACGGCTAGTGCGACGGACCATACTAAATTGTATCTAAAGGGCATCACACACGGCGAAGATGCTATAATATTTCATGTTAAGATGCCTGGATATAAAATATTATAGCATCTTAAGGTATCACACACGGTTAAGATGCTATAATATATCCGTTCGAGTCATTCCATCAAAGGTTTATTTACAGGATGATATAATATGAATAACACAGCCTTATTATTAGATTTATTAGATAGCTCATCAGATGATAATTCTGACTTCGAATACAACTTAGAAATTTCTGCCGCACATTCTAGTTGTCGAAAAATCTGGGTAGAAAATCATATTAAATTTAGGAAAAACCGCGGTGAATTTAATCTTTACGAAGACCTTTCACCATAAAATTTTCAAATATATTTTAAAAAGTCATTATATCAACATAATATTAACAAAAATCGAAATGTGTGCTGGAACACATATAAGAAGTGAAACTTCAACGGACAAGTGGAAAAACGAATCGCAACGGACAAGTGGAAAAACGAATCGCAAGGGACAAGTGGAAAAACGAATGGCAACGGATAAGTGGGAAAACGAATCGCAACGGACAAGTGGAAAAATGAATCGCAACAGACAAGTGGAAAATCTTCAACTGATAAGTGACAAAATGAATCGCAACAACATTTCAACTTAGTGTTACGAGCAGATTGTTAATGTACTTATCCAATTTGAAAACCTATACGTAGTTCGATGCAAACTTAAGTTTGCCTCCATTAATGTCGGCTCGGAACATCGCACATTCCGATGCGCTAAACGCGATTTTAGGTATTATAGGGACGAGGTATATCCTCGTTCGCTCTCTGGCTCGCTTTCTCGCGGGATTTCCCCGGCGCTCGGCTCACTGGGGCTTCAATAGCGCTTTCGGAGATAGATAAAGCGCTTTTTAGGGCAACCCAGCTCCCAATTCTATTAAACAACTTCTAGCGCAAATTCTTACGCTTTTTGTAATATGCACATATCGAATTAATTTTAAAGTAAATATATGAATATCTGGACTAATATTATTAAGAGGAAAGATTAGATTGTTTGTTTGCATTGACGAAGCTCTGAAACTACTGATCCGATTTGAAAAATTCTTTCCTTTTGGCAAGCTACACTATCCCCGGGTGACAAAGGCTATATTAACTTTACAAAAAAATTAGGGATCCTTATTAAAACTCCAATAATGTAACGCAAGGTGAAAAAATACCTATAATCGCGTGCACTGCGAAAACTATTGATGATAAAATAAAATAATGTACTACGACTTTGTAGAACACATCATTATCTACAAAAAGTGTCGCGACAGTATATGTCTAACTATTACAGTTATGTCACAATAAGAGTTCCTTTATTTTAAAAATTTAATTAAAATGCCGCCGCTAGAAGAGGCTCTTTATTTGTATCTTGGTATTAATCCTTATCAAAATAAATTACTTCGTATTCAAGAATGCTTCAATACCTTTATATAACTTTTTGAATTATTCAATTCGGACATTCCATTCGAAAGATATCACGAGTTTAAAAATGTAAGAATTAGTGACGGTGACCACGTGACTGTGACACTTTTTCGTGAGCGAAAATTCGTACGACCCCCCGTCTATATAGAAGTTTCACTTCAAAAGTACATCGAGTAATAACAAAAACTCGAGAGAAAAGGTAGTTGAATAAATAAAATATATTTCATTCCACTTAAGTGCACACTCTGTATAAAGGAGCTTGCTATATATTTTGTATCTTAAGATACTTGCTATATAGCAAGCTATACTTGCTATATAGCAAGCTCATATCTCGGCATCTTAAGATACTTAATATGAAAATATATATCATCTTAACCGTGTGTGATAGTTCATACAAATTGTATAGTGAGCGATATTCTATCTTAAGTTGAAATATGATAGCATCTTCGCCGTGTGTGATGCCCTTAAATACATAACTTCAAATAATGCTGGTTCATTATCGTTTATATACAATCCACAATTAATAAGGTGGTTAATTGTTTTATTCTAGAAACACATAACTCTTCTTCAGGAACACACCTCTGAACTTTCTAATTAATTTTCACTTAATGTTTCCTTAATTGATTACTTTATTTTGATGACAATTCGAATTTTATATTAATGTAATTACCTGAAATCGTCTGTCAATATGTGTAATTTATTCGTTATTTTCTTTTTAAATATGAATTTGTAGGCCGCATAATATTTTCTTTGACGGGTCGTTGCAGAAATAAATAACCCGTTCATGTATAAAATATGTAAGCTAGTATATAATATTTACATAGTCCAAAGAAATTTATGTCTAATATGTAATTGGATTTAAATGGGTTAAAATATATACATTTTAGTGACTCTCGCAAAATCTATATCTTAACAGATGTCTATTACTACATACATTAAATGGCCAGCAGGCAGAAAGTTTTATTTCGCCACATCTTAAATATTCTCAGGATGCGATCCTGTATTTTAAAATTTCTATAAATAGATAGATAGAGAAAATAGAACCTGCTTTTAAAGAGCGACGGGATATTGCAAATTTTCTACTTCTTATAAAAATTATAGATTCCTATATTGATTGTTCAGATCTTCTAAGCAAGGTCCACTATAATACATCAGCGAATTATATACAATTTATGCAATTTTATCTACTACGGACAAAAAACATTTCTATTGCGAACAAGGAATTATTTAAACAATATACACATAATACCAATACGATGATATCGACCCGTTTGTAATCACTATTTCGAAAACCAAGCCTTAAGTTTGTGCTGTCTGTGAATTTGTTACGTTTGCATGTTACTTGAAATTAACAACTTATTCGTAAAAACCTGTCATTGGCTATAATTATCTATTTAAATGTATTTAGCTGTAATTTTTCCGTAAATAAAAAATATCATACAGCACTTCTTCTCAGCGCACGCAATACGTTTGACAACAAAGCACAAGGCTTTCCTTTTACGTCTTAAAAATTATATAAGTGAAGTTTGTAAGAACTTTCTAACAAAGCCCTTATTGAGTGTCATGGCTTCGGAATTGGTGAAACCATGCCATTCCTGAGGCGGTGGGGTTGTTCTCTTTATAGAAGATAAACTCTGTGCAAAGTTTAGGTATTGCCCAATGTCAATTTCCGCGAAAACAATGGCGCGGTTTCAATTTTATTTCGCAGTTATTATTCATTAGTCTTGACATAGCCATCCCATCGTCCACACCCCTGGTGCCGCCATTCATAATGTATTGCGGCTCCAGCACTTCCACTAATAACGTTGCATAATTATACCGTTGAAAAATAAAAATTAATTACAATGTCGATATTTCATAGCAATTATGCACTTATGATTGCCTGTACTGCAGACTGGCAATCTGCAGCTAACTCTTGCTCGCAGCTTTGCAAATTTTATCTATCCACTCAACTCCAAAAATTATTTTTATATCCCCCATCCCTTTTATATAATTTTATATATATATAGATATACATGCTAATACATTTATTATAATAACTTATGTATTTTGAAATATATTATTGTATAGGTGTATATATGACTATGTACATATATGTATATTTATTTCTTAAATAAGTTTGAGTATTTATGTATTTATTGCCTTTTTCCTGCACCACCTACATCGCCTGATTAAATTTTTTATTTATTTAGGCTGCTTGGAACGGCTACCTTTAAGCAATATGGCTATATTATTGCCTAAAGAATATTGTAAATATGTTTTTTTTTGTAATCGTATATTCTGGTGTGCAAAAATGAGATATTTCTCACTCTCTCTCTTTCCCTCGGGAACAGTTTCTTTTCTGGATGAAAAATCTCTCGAAAAAGACGATGACGACGCTCACCCTGAAGCGACTACTTTGTACTTGCTCCAGCTTAGACAAAGGCGTCCCCAAAAAAGAGTAAATACACTCATTCCAGGCCAAAAATAATATCTTTTGATATTACTAAACATCCTATTTACACCTGCGTGTCTGCTAATAGGTTTTAATTGAAATTCATTTAATATAACTTTTCTCTCTCTCGAATCAATGTTGCCTTTGTTATCAGCTTCTGTGTTTGTTGTATCAAATTGTTCACGTGTCGTGTGGTGGACAGTTGCGAAACGTCCACCTCTATTGTGTGCGCGAATTGCGAGAACACGATCTCGATGCGCGAGAATGTGCCGTCCACGCAATTTTACAATTCGGATCCATTGTACGAAAATCTAATAACGCTTAATCAAAATTCCTTAAAACACATATAAGCTGAAAAATGCATCGACCGGTATGAAGACGTGCCCCTAGAGGTACGATCCCCGTCTCCAGGCCTGCTCCACAACGTCCTCTTAGTATTTATTTATTTATTTTTTAAGTTTAGTGTTATATAACATCACTGTTATTGAGTTTAGGTCACCAAATCTCCCGGTTTATTTTTTATTAGGAATATATTTAGACGGTGCACATACCACGTGAAACCTATGCCGCAAACATGCTTCAGTGCCCATAATACTTCTACCTCACTTTCTCAATGCCCTCATTGCCCTACCCCGCGTTTCTTTAAGGGGAGCAGGGGTCTAAATATCCATATTTCAAAAATTCACCACCAAAATACCCAAACAAATTGTTCTGCGTGCCCCAGCACATTAACAGATTCGGCCTCCAATCCTCAGACTAGTTTTACCGCCTTTTGGGAACGTTTGGCCTGCTTAAAAAATAATACTCCATTAATTCGGCGTATCCCCCGGGGGGCACGCATCACGGTGGCAGAAAATCTCACAAAAATATTGGCAAAAATTTTAGCTGAAAATTCTCCCACAAATTGGGAAAGCTACCTATTTTTCTCGTTCCGAGTTTTCCATTCGACCGGCCTTGATAAAAATAATTCTTTAACTAAAACTATCAAACAGAACTGCTGCCGTCCAACAATTGAAAATTTAGATACGTCCCATATCTTAGGCAATAAATTCTCAGTAAATCTATCAAAAAAGATTGAAAATAAAGTAAGCGAGGGAGACCTGAAAGGGGCAGCCTGCTTACTTTTTTCTAACGATAGCCTAGCACCAGACTCAGCAGACACACTCTCGGCACTAAAAGACAAGCATCCTATTCCAACTACTTCACCGACTTCTCCGCCAGATCCTCCCTCTTCACAAACAGAGTTCCTACAAGCATCAACTAAAGACGTCTATTCAGCAATAATGTCATTTAAAACTGGCTCTGCTGCTGGAATAGACGGCCTTTCTCCACAACATTTGAAAGACCTTATTAGCGGTTGTACAGGCAACATTGGCCAAACTCTTCTAAAACACATTACCCAAATTATAAACCTGATGCTTGCAGGAAAGGTTCCCGACGGAATCAGGGAAGTTCTATACGGCGCAAATTTAATAGCTCTAAAAAAGAAAGATGGCGGTATTAGACCGATCGCCGTAGGCAACTCGTTACGACGAATCGCCTCGAAGGTCTGTTGCCGCCATATATCCACAAAATTAAAAAACAAATTCCAACCCTTACAATTAGGTTTCGGCTCTAAAGGAGGCTGTGAAGCAGCCGTGCATTCTTTGCGGTCAATCATAAATAATAAATGCGGAGAAGTTATTTTAAAAGTAGATGTAAAGAATGCCTTTAACTCTGTCGACAGGTCCGTCATGTTACACGAAGTAACATCTAATATTCCAGAAATATCAAATTACCTTCATGAAAGCTATTCAAAACCCACAAATCTTATGTATAAAAACAACATTATTCTATCATCTGTGGGCTGTCAACAGGGCGACCCGCTAGGTCCGGCCATCTTCAGCTTGGCGATCCATCCGGTCATCGAATCCCTCAAATCTAAATTCAATGTGTGGTATCTAGACGATGGGACTCTAGGCGGCGACGCAGAAACTGTACTCCAAGACCTACTTATCCTGATATCAAAATTTAATTCAATAGGATTAGAGTTAAATTTCTCAAAATGCGAAATTTTCTTGTCCGATAGCCTGTCTAAAAACGAAAGCGACAATATTAGCAATATGTTCAATGTCGTCGCACCCGGTATTAAGGTCCTGGAGAAGGATTCTCTTCGCTTGCTTGGAGCCCCTATTCTAGATGAGGCCATTCCAAATTATCTGTCTGAGCAATCAGCCGCGTTTGATCTATCATACTCTAAACTTTTCGATATTCACTCTCAAATTGCATATCACATTATACGACATTGTCTGTTTGTACCAAAATTAACATATGTTTTACGATGCGCCCCGCTTTGGAAATTTTCTAATCTTATAAAACCACTAGATAATCGCATTAAAGATGTGCTTAGTAAAATTTTAAATTCAGAACTCTCAGACAACAACTGGATCCAAGCTTCCCTACCCATTAGGTTTGGAGGTTTAGGCATCCGCAAAATCTCTAGCGTTGCTCTACCGGCTTTTCTTTCATCCGCCTACAGCACTGGCTCATTATTTAAAAAAATTATGCAACACTGGGATAATGTCAATACATCCTTTTTAAATGAAGCACTAAACGCCTGGAAAATGGTCTGCCCTAGTGAAGACATTCCCACGATCATGAATTCGCAACGATGCTGGGATGAACCTATATGTAGAGGATTAAACACAGAACTTCTAAATTCAACTAACTCTACAGGACGTGCCCGCATCCTTGCCGTTTCTCGCAAAGAGTCTGGTTTTTGGCTCCAAGCTATCCCCTCCCCAAACATAGGTACATTATTGGATAATACTTCCTTTTCTTTGGCTATAAACCTGCGCTTAGGTTCTCGCATATGTGCACCACACACATGTGTCTGTGGTATAGAGGTAATCGACCCGGGATACCACGGTCTTTCTTGCCGCCGCAGTGCCGGCAGATGGTCACGCCACGCCGCCCTGAATGATGTCTTACGGAGGGCGCTTGCCACCGCTAACGTGCCGGCTCTATTGGAGCCGAACGGTATTGCACGTGATGATGGCAGGCGCCCTGACGGAATGACTCTAATTCCCTGGCAGCGTGGCAAGCCTTTGGTGTGGGATGCGACTTGCGTAGACACGTTGGCCGCATCCCATTTACCAAACACTTCTAGATCGGCCGGTTCGGCGGCGGAAACAGCGGAATCGCTCAAGCGGCGGAAATATGCAACCCTCAGTGAGAGTTATATGTTTGTGCCGTTTGCTGTCGAGACGCTTGGACCGTGGGGTCCTGAGGCCATGAGCCTCTACCAAAATTTATCAAAACGACTCATCGACTCTTCAGGTGATCAGAGGGCTGGTGCCTACCTCGGCCAACGGATCAGTATGGCGATCCAGCGAGGAAACGTAGCCAGCCTTCTGGGCACCTTACCCATAGAAGACGGTGATCTGGGCTCAGTATTCTACTTATAGTCTTGAGGGACTATGGGTAGAATACAATACAAATAAGTTAAGTTTTCTTACATTGTATTCAATAGTATGTAATTTATAACATATATTAATAATAATAGCTGAAAAATTCAATATTAATATTATTTGAGATATGGTAAGTAACTTTTCACGGACGAAACGAAGGAAAAAACCGAACTTAAATATAATGAAAAGTGGTGCATTTCCACGATCGATTTCTAAATGAGTAGGTTAACTGCGGCACGAACATTGTAATGTTATTCTACCCTAGAACCAGCGTGCACCTGACGCTGCACATGGCGGGCTCGACTGGATTGCACTAGCAACCTGATATTATGTACCTTGCATAATATACCTTTTTTAGAAAGAAAGAAAGAATTATTTTATTTAAGACAAATAAACATTTTAACAACACTGAGTAAAATAGAAGACAACAGTATCAATATAAGTCCTAAAATTGGACCCAGACTCAGCGTAATGCTAGCTGCTAAGGCCAGCGCTGTTCTTCCGCCTGGGACCAGCAGGTGCAGTCACGGAGGACGATACAACACAAATATAATATAATACAGTTTAATATTTATAAAAATGAAACAGATAATTAGAAATATTTACATCATACATAGATAAATAAACAGTGAGTTTTTAATTGAAGTCTTTATAACTAAACCTACGCTTCTTGCTCAACTTTTTAGGTTCTTTAGCCAGTTTAGCAAAAACGTTTTTCGTTTTATCATTCGGTGTCTATTCTTACAAAATAATCAAGCGTATAAGTAAACAAGTGTCTCCAAATCGCTGTCGCCGGACAGCGTGGCCAAAATGGTGGCTGGCCATCCAATATCCGCGTTGGATGGCAATGCTGATTCGTTGCTCCAGGTGCCACGCGACACTTCAATTAGACGCGTTGAGAGACCCCACGATCTCGACCCCGAAAGCCACAAATACGTACCCACTCCCAATGGACACATATTAGGGCCATTTCAGGGCCTCCTGTTGGGCGGCGGCAGTCCCGACTGTCACGGTTGTGTCTAGTTATTATTAATAAAACTACGTTTTAACGGTTTTAAGCGCGGTAATTTATTTGATTTTGGTTTATCCGACGTTTCGGCCGCTTTTCAGTGGCCGTGGTCACGGACGACAAAGTTGACATTTGTCTAACGTGTATTGTTGCAGCGGCGGCGCTGGATTTTGCGATAAGCGAACCGTGTCAAATTTGCGGGATAAGAAGTGTGGGACAATTTTGATGGGAATTCGAGAACGAGCACGCACTTACCTGATTAATGAGAATGAAATGGAGCTGCTCCTCTGTTCCTGACTCTGTTCCACTTCACTTCACTTTATTGTACTTTTATATATATGTTTATATTATTTATTTTATGTGCGTATATTTAGTTTATTTTAATTTATTTTACATTTACGGTGCAGAGCGATTATTTATATTTATGTAGAGCGGGCGCGGTATATTTAAAGTATTTTGTGATATTTTATTTTATTTATTTATAAAGCGTAACGATTTATTTAATTTTAATGATATGACATGAGTGACGTGACGTGCGAAAAGGGAACGCGCCGTCATATTTAAAGGAAAATTTTAAATTAATAGAAGAAAAGTTTATATATGCCGAAAGAAGATTACTTGGCGATACCATGTATTGTCATAGTTTTATTTAGCCTACCGCCAACTTGTTCATTTTAAATTACCGCGCTTAAAACCGTTAAAACGTAGTTTTATTATGTATACAAGTCGCGAAAACTTAAGAAAATGTTATTTATTATTATTTCAGTGATTTTTCTTAGAAATTACTGGGTCTATATGAATGAAACCTCCATCAGGAGTAGTGTGCACAATGGTTTAGTAAAATGGTAAAATGTCTAAAGTTCAGACATGACCAGCACACATGTAACTGTTACTGTTATCAGATTTTAAAACATAAGCCGACATTAGATGTTTGATTCCTGCCTTTCAATTAGATTGAATCGACCGAAGTGAGCGATGTAACCATAAACATGAATCATTCAATGTATTGAATAGCGCCGTCTCCTTTCACTTCGGTGTCTTTAAAGCAAACTGATTCAACTTGCTGGATCTGTATAATATCATCATTATGACGTCATTATTTACTTTAATAACTTGAGTTGTCGATAAGCGGGATTTCTACGTCGTAAGTTCGTTTGAAGTTCAGTGCTCCAAAACCAGTTTCGCCGAAAATTAATTTAAACAATACCCGTCAAATAGTTTTGAATATATGGTCTTATTATTGCTCCAAATTCGTAACCAAACTGCGAAAACAATGGGTACCTTTGATCTCTAAGGTCCCCTTATCCACCTGCCCGAAGTAACAAATATCTACTTTGATTATATCCTTGAAATTGCTTTCCAGAACCAATTGTAGAGCATTCACCTGCAGAGGTTTTTAATGGTGTATTATTGGAAATTGTTGATAATATGTAATGATTGCTAAGTAAGTTATGGAAGGAGCGCTATTTTTGGAGTCTCTCTTATGGATAAAATCCGTAATGAGGATATTCGTAAGACATGGACCGACATGGCTCGTTTTCGTAAACTGAAATGGCATTGGGCCGGTCATGTCTGTCGCAAGACATGTGACCGATGGACTAGACACGTCCTGGAGTGGCGACCGCGTCTCGGTAAGAGTAGTGTAAGCAACCCCCAGCCTGATGTTGACAGAGGACCATAATGTTTGCAAATGCACTTTTCAGACAATGAAGAAAGAAAAAAACGTTTATTTGGTCTTCACATAACGAGACATGGCGATGAATTAAACAATGTAGGTTTATACCAAAAAAAGACTTGCGATGGTCCAAATAGATGCAGTTCAGCATGTGCCAGGCAACAGGTGCTGACGCTGGTTTTCACCTGCACCCTAGTCCAGACGGATATAACACTTCTATTTATATATAAAAGTATAAATAATAATATAATAAATTACATTAATATACACATACTACATATAATTACTTTAAACATAATAATAATGAGCACTAAGCAAATTACAAACAGCCAGGAGGCTGATAGACAGATTGAATGAAATTCGGACAGGCGTGTTAACAACTTTTTCATTCAGCATGTGTCCTGGCAAGCGGTTTTGTATTATTTTAATTGTATTTATCAAAACAATTGATCAATTTATAGACAGTATTGGAAACCTCTAAGGTTTATATTAATGCTATAGTTAACAGAGTGTTACATTTAACAATTTGAAATTACGATGATAAAAAGTACAGCATGTATTGAATATATTGTTACGTGCGAGCTGAGTTACGCACAGGATTAAAAGGAAACACCAGGTTTTAAGTAAACGCTTTTATTGATTGCACAGCCGTGCGTGATTCCTGTCTGCAGGGTTGCCCCTAGCCGCACAACTAACGACGCACTGACCCGACGATAAAATGACTATCTCACAATACCGTCACCGATATTGCGTTGACCACTTTCTGTAACCGCAGTTCTCACCTTCGAATTTATCGCGTGTAGCTCGCTTCTGGATCTTCCCTCAAACTACGCTACGTTGTTCTTCTTTTATTTACTTCCTGTCCCTTTCTAAAATGTATCCGTCCCTGTCTTTTCCATCCAGAATCTTCGACCTTTTTCTAAAAGTCTTAAGGCCGGCTTACACAGACAGCAAGTACAACCCTCAATCGCCACAATATATACATATAATTATCTATTTATGTCTAAAAAAAATATACAATATATCATTCTGATGCCGATACGAGGCACCTAGACCCTATTAAATAACAGAGAGTTCAAAATTTGGCACGAACTTCATGCTAGAAGGTGATGCCAGTTTTCTACCAAAGGTAAAGTCAAAGAATGCTTAGTAAGGTTTTAAAACTCAGGTTTGAAGTAGACAGTATTGTGCCAGGTCGTCGCCCTCTCGCCAATTAGGTGGGTTCAATGTCCAGAATAAACTGTAAACTCGTGGTAGTTGAGACTTAACTGTCATTTAAAATAACAAGTTACGAATTGATACCTTAAAACCTAATAACCTGTAAATATATATTTTTTTGCATGATTATAGCCCCGGCCTGAGGCCTATGAACATTAGCAACACATAGGGTGCCAATATGCTGTCAATCTCGATGGAAAGATTGGAACTTTCTCACTGATGCTGGAATATAACACAACGTTGTTATGGCAGCATGTTCTGAATCAAATGTGCCGGCCATCCAGACGTACAAATGCCTTACCACAAGGTTTTGGAGAATTTGTGTCCTTTCTCTGTTTCTTCATGGGTAAGGAAACAATATATGTGTAAGAAGGCAATTATTTCTGGCTAGTTCGCTTCTTAAGGGTACCAAAGTATGTAATATTTATGAGAGTAAAAAAAAAATTATTACTAAAAATGACTTTTTATTTAGTCATGGAGTTCACATCTGTGAAGGTGACACCTCTAATTGATATATTTTTTAAACAATATATAGTTTGTTTGTTCATGGTCAGTCCATGTTTGTCCAAGAAAAAGTTTTATTTAGCCAAAAGTCAAAAGATATTTATAAAAAAAATGTATGTGCAGTCAAACATCCAAATACGAATGTTTGCAATAGCAATATGCCATTCGTCAATTTATCACTTGCCCACGTTTGTACAGGAAAAGTTTTGTTCCCCAACTTAAAAGCTTTTTTGTAATAAATATTTTTATTGTACGTATATTTTCGTGACGAGTGATGATTATTAAATCTTGATAAGCTTGGTCGTTTACTTATGAAACGAACTCGAACGTCCAGGCAAAAGTTTCGTTTGTTCACCCATAGTTCAAAAATTATTAAAACCAATATTTTTAACCGACTTCAAAAAAAGGAGAAGGTTCTCAATTCGTCGGAAACGTTGTTTTTATGCATGTTCACCGATTACTCCGAGATTTATGATCCGATTTACGTGATTCTTTTTTGTTCGACGCGACACAGCTTCCATTTGGTCCCCTAAAAATTTAACATACTTTGGCCCAGTAGTTTTCATTTTACGAACATATTTTTTGTTCCCGTTTATAGGGACCTATATTTTTTAAGAAGCGCGGCACCTTTCGTAGGTCTACCTATACATAGCTAGACACTAAAAAGTAACAAATAAAATAAATAAACTTCATTTAAAAAAACCGACTTCAAAAACTAAAAAGTATAAAATAACTTATTTCTAAAGCTATTATTATTAATATTATAATTATCTAAAACATCTTGAAGTCGGTGCAAAGTAAAACATTTATTTAGCACCGACTTTAAGATGTTTAAGATAACATATATTAAAAATTAGATATCATAATTAAAAATAGCTTTATAAATATGTTATTTTATACTTTTTAGTTTTTGAAGTCGGTTTTTTTAAACGATTTTTCTTTTAAGTCATAAATAGTATACTTGCTTAATAAAAGCGATGGATTGTGTGCAAGAAGACATGATTGTTTGGGTGTGACAGAGGACGTAGGCCAAAATTAAGAGAACGGTAAAGACGAATTGTGCCGACCCCAAATCGTTGAGACAAGGTGAAAGAAACAAAGAAAGACAAATATTTTACTTCCTGAATTGGTGTAAACAAAATATCTTGAGTAGTTTTTGAGATGTTTTCGATTATAATCTTTAGGGTTCCGTGGCCAAATGACAAAAGGTATACACTCATGGTCCGACCGGTTTTCATCAAGATCAACGGTTGAAACTGAACGACAAGGAAATATGAGGATCTGTATATGTGATCATAATTTGCGAAGGTCTACCGACCAGCAATATCAGGCTTCAATCACTGGAAAAGTGTATTACTTAGCTAATGAAGTTTTATAATTAATAAAACGTGGTTGTTTGTACACCGGCCCATTTTGACGTTATTTTAACTTAATTAATTACTTTTTATACAGCAATAATAAGTTTTGTTTAATCCTTCTAATGTTAGATTATATATTAGGCAAAATGGCACGCAGCATTTTCGCGGTATTTAATTACGGACACGACGTCGTGCTGTGGCAAAATGTTTATTAACGGACGATTTATGGTGGCCCGTGACGGGGGCGAGCCCACTCCAGGGTTTGCCCATCTTTCCCCGATAACCTAGTGGGTCTGGGGGGTTCGGATACCCTCCCAGCGTATCACCACACTCAGTAGAGGTTTAGTTCCGGATCGTAATAGTTCCAGGAACTATGTTACACAACCGAGCAAATACATATGAGTATAGTTGGGAACTATAACGTAGTGTTAAATTCTCTTTGATGGGAACGTTCCGTCTTCTGTTATGCAATTATGATGCAAAACCGACTATTAATTCTAATATATATATATATATATATATATATATATATATATATATATATATATATATGTCGGAGGGAAGCTATAATTATTGGATGTATTCTTAATTTAATTAATTTGATTTGTTAAATGTTTCTATAACTTAAAGATCGTTCTAACCTAATAAAAGTTATGAATATTGTAATTTAATAAACGACCAATCAGAGCAGAGCATATGGCAGAGCGGGGTCAGCGCCCTCTATACTTTGAGTAATATCTACTTGGGTAGACTGAGGAGTTTTTGTGGCGCATTTGGTCGGTGGCAACAGGTTGAGTTGGACCATGGAGTATTTTAAAGAAAGTATTGAAGTTGAAAGTATGAGCGGGTGCCCTGAACTCGCTGCTCGGTCTAAACTATGTCATAATGTTGATCAAATCTAAATTAAAAGTGTATAAACCGTGGCTATTGTGTTTTATGCTCGCATTTTATCCTGATGACGCCCACTAAACCTGCAATAACTAAAGATGATGTCGTGAGAACGAGGCCGTTCTGCGACATCAGAAGTGGGATCTCAGCCTGTGCCCACAATGAAAGCAATGACTGCGAAGCCTTGCCAGTATAAGAAGGCGTGCTGATGGATTGAAGGATGCCCACAGTGGAAGCAAAAGCATTTGAGGACGATTGACATGTCGGGGCTATCGGCGGCAATAGCGGCGACGTAGTGGTGATGTCCTGAATGTGCCTGTGGAGCGGCGGTGTGTCGGCCTATGCATGGTTTGGTCACCGTTGGGCCTACTGTGTGCCAGCAATGGTTCAAATTCACGTTAGTACATCGAGTAGAAAAGCAATTTTATGGATCGTGAAGTCTAATCTAAGGTAAAAATTACGTGCCTATTCTACTTGGCACAGGAGGTATGGTAATTTTTAATTATTATTTTAGTGCGAATTCTGAAAATGAAGAAAGCGAGATTTAAAAAAATTATAGTTCATCGTTTGTGGTAGACAATTTTACTACCCTCATATTTAAGTGATATTTTTCGTGTACGAAAAATTACGACATGGTTGCCAAAAAATGGAAAACAAACAAATTACGTAAGTAGTTTACTTTTTCATCATTATTTTTGGGAGTTGGTTACTTGCAAGAAAATTTGTGTTTGTTGTAAACGATATGCGTGTATTCATTGTCTTTTCAAGTCTACCTTCCAAGAGTTTTTATAATGTGAAAATCGGGTCTAGTTTTTTAAATTATTTTACTTGGATTATGTATGGTAGACAGTTGCCTTTGACATATTATTCCTATGCGACGTTTTCCTTGGTTTTCTGATTAAGGTAAGAAAACTTGTGTTCGTTATAAACGATGTGCGTGTATTCATTGTCTTTTCAAGTCTACCTTCCAAGAGTTTTTATAATGTGAAAATCGGGTCTAGTTTTTTAAATTATTTTACTTGGATTATGTATGGTAGACAGTTGCCTTTGACATATTATTCCTATGCGACGTTTTCCTTGGTTTTCTGATTAAGGTTAGAAAACTTGTGTTCGTTATAAACGATGTGCGTGTATTCATTGTCTTTTCAAGTCTACCTTCCAAGAGTTTTTATAATGTGAAAATCGGGTCTAGTTTTTTAAATTATTTTACTTGGATTATGTACGGTAGACAGTTGCCTTTGACATATTATTCCTATGCGACGTTTTCCTTGGTTTTCTGATTAAGGTAAGAAAACTTGTGTTCGTTATAAACGATGTGCGTGTATTCATTGTCTTTTCAAGTCTACCTTCCAAGAGTTTTTATAATGTGAAAATCGGGTCTAGTTTTTTAAATTATTTTACTTGGATTATGTATGGTAGACAGTTGCCTTTGACATATTATTCCTATGCGACGTTTTCCTTGGTTTTCTGATTAAGATAAGAAAACTACTGTATGTTATAAACGATGTGCATGAAATTCATTGTCTTTTCAAGTTTACCTTCCAATAATTTTTATGTGAAAATCGGATCTAGTTTTTGAGTTATTCTAGATTATGTATGGTGGACAGTTTGTTTTGACACATTATTCCTATGCAATGTATTCCGCTGGTTTTATGATTAAGATTTTCTTTTCTGTAAAAGTAAGTTTGCTGGCGTTATATGAAAGACATTTTAGATTCAGATGATAATAATTTTACCGTGAAGAAAGTGTGGCTATGAAGAAGTTTGAAAGCCACTATAAGGTACTCAGGGGGTATTTACGTTAGTAGACACTTTGGTAAGTTGATTTTTTATTTAAGATTATTTTTGTGATAGTTTCAAATTCGAATTAGGGTGAATACCCTAGTTATTGAACGCATTGTAAATTGGAAAATTATTTTGAGTTTGTTTGTTCCTCTATTATTATGAGTTTTCATAAGTGGTCGACCCTGGAGCCCGTGATAACCTTGGTTACTCTGATTGTATATTCTGGTCAAAAAGTGTCATCTGAGCCACGCTCAGCGGGGGTTGGTTGAGAGTACATCACTCATTTAGATGTATTGGTTTGATTGACTGATTGAGAAGTGTTGTTAGCGGATTGGATGACTGATGCGTTCACACGGTTTTTGTTTGAGGTTAAAATAATGGAATTTCAATAATTATTAAACGTGGTAAATGCAGTTGACTACTATAATGGTTAGTTTTTAAATTTAGAGGTACATATAGAGTGAAAGATTTTAGTCTGATAGTCAAAGATTATGAATTTGTGATATTATTCGTGAAATAAGTCGTTGAAAATTTTGAAAGTTTATTGTGAGTTTGATGTTAAAATAATCATTAGTGGCCAGTAAATAAAGGCGAGGTGCCCAGTGAAATAGAGGCGAGGTGGCCAGTGAAATAGAGGCGAGGTGGCCAGTGAAATAGAGGCGAGGTGTCCAGTGAAATAGAGGCGAGGTGGCCAGTGAAATAGGTGCGAGGTGGCCATTACAAAGTGAAGGAGAGGCGAGGTAGCGATTGAAAAGTGGTATCGATAGTATGAGAAGCTGGGTATTATTTGGAGATATTTTTGTTTGATGTTTTGATTTGTGTTTTGACCCAAAATACGTAGCTCGATGGCGACGAGGTGGCAGTTTCGATACTGCTGACTTGATTTGGTGTGTAGTCTGGAGTCTGTTAGGACTCGGATCTCAGAAAAAAAATCCAGAATGAAGTTGTTGCGCAGAAGATAAAATGTACACGATGTCCTTGGTCAGGAGTGGCCGAACTATAATATCTCTTTCTTTTTGCAGATAATCCATAATGGGCGGCCTATTACAGGGCGTGTAATACGTCAGGAAGGCCGTGTCGGAGGGAAGTTATAATTATTGGACGTATTGTTGGCTGAATGTATAACGCACAATATCATTTGTTTACATTTTAATTACTTCTAAAATTCTTAATTTAATTAATTTGATTTGTTAAATGTTTCTATAACTTAAAGATCGTTCTAACCTAATAAAAGTTATGAATATTGTAATTTAATAAACAACCAATCAGAGCAGAGCATATGGTAGAGCGGGGTCAGCGCCCTCTATACTTTGAGTAATATCTACTTGGGTAGACTGAGGAGTTTTTGTGGCGCATTTGGTCGGTGGCAACAGGTCGAGTTGGACCATGGAGTATTTTAAAGAAAGTATTGAAGTTGAAAGTATGACCGGGTGCCCTGAACCCGCTGCTCGGTCTAAACTATGTCATAATGTTGATCAAATCTAAATTAAAAGTGTATAAACCGTGGCTATTGTGTTTTATGCTCGCATTTTATCCTGATGACGCCCACTAAACCTGCAATAACTAAAGATGATGTCGTGAGAACGAGGCCGTTCTGGGACATATATATATATATATATATATATATATATATATATTTAAAATACCATTAGCTCGATTCTATGAGATCGAGAGCTGAGAGCTCTACCAAGAGCTATCAGCTCTCTAAAATACACAAAGTATTGGAGTAAACCGCGTAAACAGTTGTGTTCATTTGTTGGATGAAAAACTACTTTGAATGTCGACCTCGGAATATAAGCTAGCTCTATGTAGAGTTTCACTTTAATCCATTCTGTAGTTTTTACGTGATTCGGAATCAAACTCCCTAATTCTTTTCTTACTTTTATATTCGGTGTATCAACTCGACACCCCCAATATTTTTATTATAGTACGTACATTACTAAAGTCAAAGGACGTTACTATTCAAACTACAGAGTCTCCAAATGTTCGGGAATTTTAGGATCCTTATCTCGTCCGGGCGTCGCGCGTCGGACGCCGCACCATAAATTGTTCTTATGATATGCGGTCCAAAAGTGAGTTTGTCGCACTTCTGTCCTCTCTTTCCTTACCTCGACCACGATGTGTCTTCCTTGCCATGTGTTTTTTTTATTGCACGAGTTCAACAGACAGGCAGACGGCTCAACCGATGACAAGCGGTAACCATCGCCTATAGAAATTCGCAACACCAAAGGGTGACTGGAGCCTGGCCAATAATACCGGAACATACCTCAAGGCTGATATAGTCACATACCCTAGACCAGTGGTTCCCAAGGTGGGCGATAACGCCCCCTTGTGGACGCTGCAGACCTAAAAGGGGGCGGTAAGAGTCCCAGAAGAAAAATGGGGGCGTTGTGTAGAGGCTTGGGGGGCGATTTGTAATTTCATCTAAGTAGGAGGACTCTTAGACACGGACTGAACTCTCGACTCTCGACTACAACTTGTGAACATCAACTAATATTAATTAAGAGATTGCTCAAACCTGGTTCGATATTTCTCTCCGCGTAGTTCATACATCTGTCCGGTTTTATTGAATAAATGAAATAAAAATGATGTCAATCGCTCCGTTTCGAAATGAAAGAAGACACAAACAAACAAATAAACAAGTAACAAACACTATCGCATTTTAATAGTTATTAGTATTCCCAGATAGGTAATTTTCGTAAATAATAGACCGCGGGCAATCGTGTTTTAACAAGTTTTTGTTAAAACATGATAAAATGACCCGATTTGTGCATTACTGTATCAATCGGTTGGTTGGTTCATACAATACATGTTCTTACTTGTTGAGCACGATTGAGCGTCGAATGAGATAAATGAGTTTATGCATTGATGTACTTCTATTATTGCTACATCAATGAGTTTATGCATGTTTGTCTTATTCCTGTCGGTGCGTGCTGCTTATGCTATCCTATATAAACAACGTAAAATTTATTTTATTTTCATTTGCTGTTTCGCGCGTAATAGATAAGCAGTACTTAAGTTCAACACTTACTTACGTATTTCTCAAAACAAAACAATGTCGGAAGTAAAAAATAAAACTTCGTTTAAAAAAACCGACTTCAACATCTAATCTATCTAAAACATCTTAAAGTCGGTGCTTAGTAACTTTCAAAATATAGTAATTTTTATGTTTTATTTTGCACCGACTTCAAGATGTTTTAGATAATATATATTAATAATAATAGCTTTAGAAATAAGTTATTTTATACATTTTAGTTTTTGAAGTCGGTTTTTTTAAACGAAGTTTTATTTTTTATTTGTTACTTTTTAGTGTCTAGCTATGTATGGGCATACGAATGGTACCGCGCTTCTTAAAAAATATAGGTTCCAAGAACTGGGAACAAATAAATGTTCATAAAATGAAAACTACTGGGCCAAACTATATAAAATTTTTAGGGAACCAATTAGAAGCTATTCCGCGTCGAACAAAAAAAGAATCACGTAAATCGGATCATGTATCACGGAGTAATCGGTGTACATATGAAACGAAGTGAAAATTATTTCCATGAAAAATGTTCATAAAATGAAAACTACTGGACCAAAGTATGTAAAATTTTTAGGGGACCAATTGGAAGCTATTCCGCGTCGAACAAAAAAGAATCACGTAAATCGGATCATAAATCACGGAGTAATCGGCGAACATACATAAAAAAAAAGATCCCGACGAATTGAGAACCTCCTCCTTTTTTCGAAGTCGGTTAAAAAGAAGAGACGGCAATACTGTGCGGAATATATTAAATTCGGATTCATTGAAAATCCCACAAACCCATCATCGCCGTTGTGCCTTCTATGTCTACAATCACTTCCGAATGAAGCAATTAAGCCTTTAAGACTGCAAGATCATTTCAATAAAATGCATCCAGATAAGAAAGACAAGAATGTAGCATATTTTCAAGACCTAGAGAAGAAGCATAATACTCAGCCAAGTCTAGCAAAACTATTTTCGGCGGCTGCTAAGCAAGATGACGACGAACTTGGAGCTTCGTATAATATCTCTTTGTTAATTGCTCAAAAAGGCAAAGCATACAACATCGGAGAAGAGTTAATTTTGCCAGCAATAAAGGAAGTAATAACTACTGTGCTTCATAAACCGGCCGCAGATATTATCCGAAAAATTCCGTTGAGTAATAATTCTGTGCAAAGACGAATTGATGAAATGGCTGAAAATATTGAAGGATCATTGTGCAATAATCTGAGAACTAGTCAATTTTCAATTCAGCTCGATGAGTCCTCTATACCAACTAATGAAGCATTGTTGCGGTCTTGCGTGAGGTTTATTAAAGATGAGAAAATAGGTGAAGAAATAGTTATTTTTGCTAGAAATTTAGAGACCGATACAAAAGGTGAAACCATATTCAATACATTGGAAAAGTTTTGTGATGAGAAAGAGATTCCCTTGAAAAATATTGTGGCGACCGAGGGTGGAACTCCCCAGCGTAAATCAGTTTTAGAACTTTTAGTAAGAACTAGAAATTTCTGGAAGAAAAAGACAAGGACGGATATATTTAGAAAGAGATAGACGATAAACGAAAGAAAGAGATAGATAGATGTTAGAAAGGGATAGACGATAACCGAAAGAAAGAGATAGATAGATGTTAGAAAGGGATAGATGTATAAACGAAAGTTTACGAACAGAAGGTTCGGGAAGGAAGAGACAGAGATAGATAGAGGGGTTCTAGAAAATTCTGCCGGGTATATAAACAGCGTATGGCGCGCCTACCGGGCAGTTTAGAGTTGAGTTTAAAAGTTGAGTTCAGTCCAAGACGGTGAAACGACAAGTGCGATACTAAAGGGTTATCAGAGAAGGTTAAAAGAGTACAGAGACGGATTAAGTGGTGAATTTAGTGAGAAGTTTGGTGGACAGATACGCGAAGGAGGTGTTTAGCGTAGTTCGAAGGAGGAACCAGAAGCGAGCTACCCGCGATAATATTGGAGGTGGTCCGCGCAATATCGGCAACGGTATTGAGGGTGTGACAACTTATCGTCGGGACTGTGCATCGTTGGTCGTGCGTATAGGGGCAACCCTACAGTGAGGTACTACGTGCGGCTGTGTAAGTCAATAAAAGCTTTTAAATTAAAAACTGGTGTTTTCTTCCAATCCATAAGTGCGTACCCACGCTCGCATGTAACAATATTATATCAGTTGCTACGGATGGCACTGCGGCTATAACAGGGTGCCATAAAGGCTTCATAGCGTACTTACAAAATAATAAAATTCCAGATTTCCTTGCTGTACATTGCGTTATTCATAGACAACATTTGGTTGCTAGAAACTTAAGTGAACGACTATTTCAATCACTGCAATCTGTCATCAAAGCAGTTAGTCAATAAAATCCGTAGCAGCTCTTTGAATGATAGATTATGTCATCAGCTTTGTGTTACTAAGTACGAAGATTTCAACCGTTTTTTGTTTCATACTAAAGTTCGTTAGTTATTAAGAGGCAATTGTCTGACTCGATTTTACAACCTGTTTGACTCTGTGATAGACTTCTTGGAAACTAAAGGTACAGAATTGCGCAACAAGCTCATTACATCAAAGAATGATATAGCTTACATGACAGACCTGTATAAATTGTTCAACGACATGAATCTCCAACTGCAAGGCGAAGAACTAAATTAAAACAAAAAATGTTGTTGCTGCTTTCGCAGCCAAATTGCTTCTACACAAAAAGAATATGGGCAGACCTGAGTTTCACAGTTTTCCGAATTTATCAGTATCGTGCAGTAACGATGACTTTCTTGCCTACTGCCAACATTTTGAAACCTCCACATTGAATTCACAAACCAAAACCAGGACATTTTGAAATTGGAAATACCAGACTGGGTGTTGGATCCGTTTTCAAATGTCAACACAGCAATGTCACCTCAGCTGGAAGAAGAACTTATAGAATTGACAACAAACGAGGAAATAAAAATCAAGTACAAAAATGGCTACCAAGAATTTTGGCTACAAAAACCTATCCCGCAAGTTTACCCAGGATTGTAGTCAATCGTTCAGCGATTCTTGATAACATTCCCATCGTCAATTTGTGTGAGCGTGGATTTAGTGCTGTGGCAACGCTGCTTACTAAAAAGAGACATCGTTTGCATGTTACTAAACGTGGCGGCTTGCGGCTGTTCTTGAGTAAATTGGAACTTGATATCAACAAACTTATTAAACAGCATCAGATTCATCCTTGACATTAGTTTTTATATAAGAATCCATTACCTATGTTTGTTTTATTTTGAATAAAAGATATTCTGTCTGAATACTATAAAATTGCGTTTCAATAATCATTCTCAATGGCAGGTGTAGCCCATACGAGTTCAGCGCCGTTGTATACTATCTACTGCGCTTAGGTCTTAAGTTAACTCTTGCGGGCTATAGTAAAAGTCTCGTTTAGAATGAATGTTTAATCTCTGCTAATGTAGCTCTCAATAATCAATTAATTTAATTTGACGTTATAGTGGTTTTTAAGTAGGCGAAAAAATGGGGCGCTAAAAAATATCTTATTCTCAAAGTGGGCGGTATATAAATAAGTTTGTGAACCACTGCCCTAGACGAATAAATACCCTACAATCAGGCTGTGGGTTGTAATGTCGCCTCTTCCCATAGGCCGCCCCAACGCAGGAAAGTGTATTCTTTCCCCGTCACTGCACGGATGAATCTAGGCACTCTTGCCCTTATTTTTTATTCCGTATATGGAACCAACATCTAAAGTATTTTTTATTTAGCCTGTAGAAAATCGAAAACATCCCTTATTTTAAAAACTACTTTACAAATCTTGTTTCAAGTCATATTTGTTAACATTATTTTGTCAGTTGTATCATCTTGATTTTTTTTAGAATTTTCTGCCTCCTAGTTTCAAAGTTAAGGAGAGGGAAAGAAATTTTTTATACCTTTACAAGTAATTATTGTCAACATTTATAGCACTAAATCGACTACACCTTCTGTAAAATTCGATCGATATAGACTAGGCAGTTTCCTAGAAAAATGACTGCGACATAGGTATGTACATAGATGGACAGACAGACGGGCGGCCATGAGTTTTTGCCCAAACTGTAACCCTAAAAAACATATATATTACAGTCCGAGTAAAGGTCCGAGGAAAGGCGCTCAGTTTTCAAAGACAATCTTGTCTCGTCCATTAATAACGATCCCTGCTACTTCCTTGAAAAGTTAGATTATCCACGAGACGGTACACTTTTCCACGAGAAGGCGCCTCCTTTACAAAGGAATTCAAGGTGGTTTCTAATGAAAAGTGATTAAGTACTAATGAACTGGCTTTAATAAGCCAGTTCATTAGTAACATAATTATAGTATTAGTACGTAACTTAATTATTGCTTATTATGTTAAAAAAACAACCCAACTGTGAGAATAATAGTTTGGTTGTCTTCCTGGAGATTAGTGGACTGTCAGTGGTTATCTTGTTGATATGTAGGTTTTAAATAATAAAAATATTGAGAGAAAGTAATGGCGACCATTTATTAAGTAACACGAAAAACATAAAATATACACAATTTAAATGTCGGTGTTGCCAACAGCAATAATTGGTAAAAATTACATTTAAGCCTTCATATAACAAAAGCGGTTTGGAATGACACTAAGAATATTATAACAAATTAGCGCCTTATATTAGCAAGATAATAATTGTAATTAATTTAAAAAACGAATAGTTGGTCCAAAATTCTTATTATAGTATCCAATAATTTAGTGCTTCCTCCAAACATGGCAGTTTTAACAGACATCTGTTGAATATAGGTGTCAGCCACCCCCCGTGCAGATGCAAAAGAAACAGTCGCCCATGTGCTGTTTGAATGAATGCGCAGAGGTGGCCCAATACAGGGCGAAGTATCTGGATCCCCAGGTAGCCTCCGAGATGTCTTCAACGGCGTCAAGAAACTGGTGGACTTCCTAGAGCAGCTGGGCTGGATGGAGTGACCCCTTATCTACCCTCGCACGCAAAATATGCGCTCTGTTGTCGAGTTGCGGAAACAGCCCGCTCGCACAAGAAAGAAAGAAGAAATATGTTTGTACATATGTATATCTAAAGCAGTGTTATAGAAAAATGCAAGAAATTCTATGAACATTCCAACAAGAATAAATATCGAAGCTTAGAGACCTCTTGCTCTACTACACAATGGCGTCAGATAATGAGGTTTGCTATTTAAAGGAGTAGGTATATCTATCGTATGAAAGAGAACCAGAAACAAATTTACTAAATTGTTGGTGAGAATCATGCATGACCAAGACTGATTTACACCAAAGCGTTCATGGAAGCTCTGCAAGCCAACTCTGACTGCGCACCTGCTATTGCGTTTTTGGTTCTTTTCTACGGACAATGCTTAGATCAAGAGCCTAACAACTTTCTGCCATATTTAGATAGACATATAGAAATTATAAGGGTTAGTATTAGTATTCGTCATTCGACGACGCAACCATAAAAGGAAATAAGGTCGGCGACGATATTGTACGTGTACCGAGTTAAAAATACATCAGAGGCAATATGGAAATAGACTAAAAAATTAAATTTAAATATATAATGTATTACCTTTGACATCACACCGTTGTGTTGCGAAGTTCGCGTGCCTGGACGCAATTGGACGGAGTAATAAGCAAGCTCCAGCAAACGGCCCACAAACGCACAAGCAATCAACTGTTTTAATACGAAAGAAGCCTTCGGAGCAAATTGTTAAGACGCTATAATTCTTGCGGCCTCATTTGTGTACATTCCTAACCAATACCAAAACGGGTTTAATCTTAATAAACATTGAAAATCGGTCTACTGGCATGCGTATACAAGTTTGCCTCTCGTAGAGTATAGACACTCTTCACAAGGATTGCCCTGATTTTTCTGAAATGTATTCATCATATCCTGACTTGGTGACAATGGGACCACGTCAAGAGTGTAAAGAAAGAAACTTCTTTTTTGAATAAAAAAACGTGAAAATCGGTCTACTGGCTTGCGTATACAAGTTTGCCTCTCATAGAGTATAGACACTCTTCACAAGGATTGCCCTGATTTTTCTGAAATGTATTCATCATATCCTGACTTGGTGACAATGGGACCACGTCAAGAGTGTAAAGAAAGAAACTTCTTTTTTGAATAAAAAAACGTGAAAATCGGTCTACTGGCATGCGTATACAAGTTTGCCTCTCATAGAGTATAGACACTCTTCACAAGGATTGCCCTGATTTTTCTGAAATGTATTCATCATATTTTGACTTGGTGACAATGGGACCACGTCAAGAGTGTAAAGAAAGAAACTTCTTTTTTGAATAAAAAAACGTGAAAATCGGTCTACTGGCTTGCGTATACAAGTTTGCCTCTCATAGAGTATAGACACTCTTCACAAGGATTGCCCTGATTTTTCTGAAATGTATTCATCATATCCTGACTTGGTGACAATGGGACCACGTCAAGAGTGTAAAGAAAGAAACTTCTTTTTTGAATAAAAAAACGTGAAAATCGGTCTACTGGCTTGCGTATACAAGTTTGCCTCTCATAGAGAATAGACACTCTTCACAAGGATTGCCCTGATTTTTCTGAAATGTATTCATCATATCCTGACTTGGTGACAATGGGACCACGTTAAGAGTGTAAGGAAAGAAACTTCTTTTTTGAATAAAAAAACGTGAAAATCGGTCCATAATTGACGGAGAAATCGCGTAATAAACATACGATAGACAAAAACTTAAATCGTATTGAGAACCTCTTCCTTTAAGTAGGAGGTTAAAGAATTCCAGAAAGGCAATGGTTTTTGTTAGAGTAAATTATAAAGTGCCAGTAGTATTCCGCGTCATGCAACACTTAATGACATAATCCGTCGGGCTCTTGTCACCGCGGGGTACCTGCCGTTCTAGTATCGAACGGCTTGTGCTGCGACGATGGCAAGAGACCCGATGGAATGTCTCTGGTGCCCTGGAGAATGAGCCGCCCTTTATAGTATAGTATTCTGACGGCGTCTCATCTTTCAGCCATCATGTCTGCCGCTACAGCTGTCGGATAATAGGAGGCCCTAAACAAATATTCCATAATCGGAAATGGTTACATATTTGCGACTTCTGGGCTTGAGACCTTGGGACCATAGGGGCCTGAGGCGCACAAACTTTATTGAGACATAGCGAAACGCCTGGTAGACGTGTCACATGAGCAAAAAGTCTTTTGGTCACGTGAGGCCAGTCGGTCGAAGGTATAGACAAGGCATTAGCGCTGCCATACAGCGAGGTAATGTAGCCAGTCTTTTGGACACGTCTTCAACTGACAGTGGTCTGCCACTAGATTTTGAAGTTTAATTTTAATTTGTACATATGGTTTTATTTAGTTTAATTATAGTAGGTAGGATAAATTTTATTAAGTAAAATTATTGCTGAAATAGTTTTCGGGTTCCGATATCAAAGATAAAAACATACCCACACACCGATCTCAGATCGGTGTCTGTTTTGCTCAAGCTAATGTCTCAGGAACTAACAAACGTAGAGCTATGTCATAGCATATATATATTTACGTACGTGCATACAAGCTTCGTGTGTCAAAACTTACACTTTTAATAATGAAAAAGGGGCTAGAAAAAAATATTTTTAGCATTTGATAGTTAAGAAACATCATAGAGTCAACATAAAATGAATAAATTTTATTGAAAAAAAACATCTTACTTTATTTTTATGAATGAATGAATGAAAACTCTTTATTGTTCACCATAATTTAAACCTAGATATTAAATATAAATACATTTCCATTAGAATAATGGGCGGCCTTATCGCTCATAGCGATCTCTTCCAGGCAATCCGGTGTCCAAGGGAACATTACAAGTTGTGTTCAGATTATTATGAATAAAATAAATAATTCAAGTCGTCGGCGTCAACGCAGGGCCTTGTAGTTACAAGGTCCTCCAATGACGCCAACGATATGTTCAAATTTTTTAAGGTTTCAAAAGTGTAGGCCGTTTCACGTAGATATGGCGATGGGTGTGCATTATTTGTGATGTCATATTGCTTTTAGTTATGAATAAGGTTACCTATTGACAAATAACGTATGTTGAAGTCCCAGCAAAATGGAAAATATGGCAAGCGTTGTTGTGCAACTTGAGCAAGTGCCGCGTAAATACTTGCCAGCAGCGGACCAAGCTCTTCAAAGGGTAACCATACAAAGACTTGATTTAGTTTCAACACCTTGAACAACATTAGGTTGAGGTGTTTTCATTGTTATTACAGAAACACCCTCTATGTATCACGGTACTTGTTCTTTTGACAAACTCAATTTCCTGTTTTTGCTAATTACACTTTAAGCGTAAAAAGCGAAAAACGGAATTAAGAAACTTCTCAAGTAACGATCAACAGACGATTGCGAAACAAATAACACACACCACCTCGTGAAGCAGGATTACGAAAATTAAAAACAAATGTTTTGTGTTTACAAATAGGCCCAGTTGCGTAAAAGTTCGTCACTTTTATTACACTAGCCCGTAAATGTCGCACTTGTAGGCTCTCTTATTTCAACACTCTCGCCACTTACGTCTTGGGTACTCGGCGGTTCCCGGGTATTATAACGTTGTGCAGTCATTCTCGAAAGGTTATTAAACTTTTCATTTCTCACATTCTGAAAGTACGCTTGGAGTTGCCTGAACAGAAACAGGATGAAAACAGTACTTTTCGTCACTGGGAAAAGATTTTCCTGCAGCCAAAAAGTTTAAAAACTGAACGGTAGATAGCCACAGACAAAAAATTACTTGACGTTTCATATAATAATATGACGTATGGAACATTTACTAGGTAAATTTATAGCAATCCGGTCCATGGAATTTTAAGTAGCGGGGTGGTGAAGTGGGGGGGGAGGCATTAGGACTTACCTTTACTATAACCCCTGAAGTCCGGAGATCTTGAAATGTTTTTTTAAATAAACACAGCCTCATTTATTTTCACTAATTTTTTTTTGGCAAATATCAAAAATATTAAAAGTGACAGTAAAAATTTTCACTTTTTAATCAATCGATTATTATGTCTAGCATGAATTTTGTAGTTATGCCTCAATTAAATTTAAAACTTTATTTCTACATTAAAAAAACAGTTTTAGTGTTACAAAAAGTTCTGGCAGCTATAATAGGTACATGTGGGGGTTGTAATTCGTGTGTAGGTACATTCATAAGCAATTCGTGAGAAGCATTCATAAACTCAATTACACCGTGTTATTATAAAAAGTGACTCAATTTTACAACAAAAATAAGTGATGTTATATTTATCAAAAAAAAATCCGGACCTAAGGGGTTGTAGTAGGGGTAAGTATACCTGAGCAGGGCCAGTTCCCGCAACGGTGGAAGACCGGAAAGCTGGTCCTGCTGCGTAAGGAGGGGCGCCCCGCGGACTCACCGTCCGCCTACCGGCCCATTGTGTTGCTGGAGGAGGTCGGTAACCTCTTTGAGCGCATCATCGTCGACCGCCTCGTCCAGCACTTATCGACGACGGGGCCGGACTTGGCGGACAACCAGTTCGGTTTCCGCACGGGGCGCTCTACAATCGACGCAGTCATGCGCTTGAGAAGCCTGGCGGAGGAAGCAGTTTCCCGGGGCGAGGTATTACTGGCGGTGTCTTTTGACATCGCCAACGCTTTTAATTCCTTGCCCTGGCCATGCATCATGGAGGCACTCCGGTATTTTGGGGTGCCTCTCTACCTCCGCCGAATAGTCGGGGACTATTTAAATGAAAGAGCCGTCATTTACCCGGTCCACGAGGGATGGAATCGGCGAGCCATGGTGTGCGGTGTTCCACAGGGGTCGGTTCTCGGTCCCCTCCTGTGGAACATCGCATACGACTGGACGTTACGCAGTAGGGTCCTCCCCGGCGTCAGCATCATATGCTACGCAGATGACACATTGATCGCAGCACGAGGGAGGACCCACAGGCAGGCGTGTCTTCTAGGCACGGCTGGGGTGTCTTTAGTTGTAGGCAGGATCCGGCGTCTTGGACTTGGTGGCGCTTCAAAAGACCGAGGCCGTGTTCTTTCACGGTCCTCGAAATCGTCCACCTCCAGACACCGCTATAATAGTAGGAGGCATCCGCATCGGCATCGGGGGGACCATGAAATACCTAGGATTGGTCCTCGACAGCCGGTGGGATTTTTCGGCACATTTTCGGCAGCTGCTCCCCAGACTCAAGGGGGCAGCTGGTGCGCTGTCACGCTTGCTCCCCAACGTCGGGGGGCCGAACGCCACGTGCCGAAAACTCTTCGAAGGCATCATACGGTCGATGGCCCTGTATGGGGCCCCAGTGTGGGCAGACCGCCTGACGGCCCGCAACGCTCCGCTGTTGCGTCAGGCTCAGCGTATAATGGCCGTCAGGGCGATAAGAGGATACCGTACGGTGTCCTTCGAAGCGGCCTCTCTACTCGCCGGATCCCTCCCATGGGACCTGGAGGCCAGGGCACTGGCGTCATTGTATGTATGGCGCAAAGAAGCCCTGGCCAGGGGCACCAGACTCGCGCCTCGCGAAATCGAGGCGTGCAGGTCGGAGCTCCGCCAGGTCGCCGTGGGAGTTTGGGAAGATCGCCTCAGACGCCCCAGCGCGGGCCCCGCCACCATCGAGGCGGTGAGGCCCGTCCTGCAAGAATGGATAGGACGAGACTACGGCACCCTGACGTTCAGGCTGACGCAGGTCCTCTCGGGGCACGGCTGCTTTGGGAGGTACCTGTATCGCCTCGGCCGCGAGGCAACGTCAGGGTGCCATCATTGCGACACAGGCGACGAGGATACAGCGTTGCATACCCTGCAGGAATGTCCGGCATGGACGGAGCAGCGCCGAGAGCTCGTCGCCTTCACCGGACTGGACCTTTCGCTCCCGGCCGTGGTTCGCACCATGGTCGGGAGCCACACCAGATGGGACGCCGTCTCCTCCTTCTGCGAGCACGTCATGTTTGCGAAGGAGGAGGCGGAACGGGAGCGTGAGCGCACTTCTCTGCTCCGCTCCCGACAAAGGAGGACGCGCCGACGCCGGAGGTCAGACCTAGACCTTCGGCCACCGTAAGCGGGCGGCGCCTCTAGGAGTATAGAGGTTCTCACTCACCCGCACATGCCGTCGAGATGAGAGCGCGAGTGTTCCGCGCGCGCTTATCTCTCTTCCCGTGGGGCGCGTTACAAACCGCCCCACGCCCGGAAAAGACCGAGAAGTCGCCGGGGGAGTAGCCCCCGGCATTTGAAGAGGCCCAGTGAGCGGGGCCCACGCCTGCCAGGGAATGCGGAGCCGGGTAGCCTATTCCCGTAGCCCTGGCATAAGGCGCAGGACGGATCACCCAGGGGTTTTAGTGGGTATCCCTAACTGGGGAGTGGCAATAGCGTGGCACCGGTTCTGACCGGGCACGCTAGTGCCACCCCCGATCTTGCGAATCCCACACTGTCGCGAGCATCCCCCAGGCTTCTGTGCCTGTCGCGGCTTAGTCCTCAAGCGGATTTCACCTGGCCAAAAAAAAAAAAAAAGGGGGTAAGTATACCTCCCCCTACCCTCTACGCCCACCCACTACTTAAAACTCCTGGACCGGATTATTATGTCGCGGCCATTTAATATATTAAATTTTAATTTTTATTAAAGTGATATAATCTTATAAACTAATCTAAGTAGTAATAATCTAATTTTCGTTTCCTCGCTGGATCGCCATACTGATCCGTTGCCCGAGGTAGGCACCAGCCGTATTAAAGTAGTTCATCAGGCTTAGATATGAATTTAACGCCTGATGTAGTTAGAGAAGTAGTTGTTTGTTTAGTTAATCAGTTTTTATTTATTTCCCTGATATTCGAAACGAAAAACGGAGTGTTAAACTTGGTTGAAAGGCCTATTTAGGCACTCGAACTCACGCCTAAATAAGTCACCTTCACCTCTCGTGTCGACACTCGCCAATTCGCTTCCTGTAGCACGTCATTGTTAAAGACGTTCGTCGTAGTCTGCACATTACGGAAACAGTACCTACAATACAAAAAAAACACCAACCGAGGGGCCATTATTCCATTCGAGTAATGATAATTCCCCCATTAGCCATACAAAATAAACAGTGGCACTAGCAAATATGACTCAACTCGTAATAGTAATTTATGAAAGGTTTTGAAAACGCCCGGGAAATGGTGACGAGGGATATCCCGCTATTTCCCCCTTTTGTACTACCCTTGCTGATGACTAGACGCGTCTGCTAATGTTTTTCTCATTATATGTTTTTAATTAACTTGGTAACGTTTCGAGTTTGTTTGTAGGAAGTATTCTCTTGAACTAATCAATCGATTTTGGAAATTTTTCTTCAATAGACAGTGACATACGGTGTATTTTACTGTGTTTAATAATACACTGACGGACTCATAAACTGCATCAAAGTAATAGACGACTTTGAAATAAATATTTTAACCAAGTATGCAAACTTTCTATACAGATTTAAATTGAAACCTCTAGATTGGTTCGTGAACTTTAAAACAGCGTAGGGTCATATCCTTAAGTTTAAGTTTGTGTACTGGAAAGGACCTTAAGACTTTTTTTGAAGAAAAAACAGAAATTTAAGGAAAATTGGTTTAATTATAAAATTGGTTTTAACAATAGACACAAACTTTATGCAAGGGTTTATTTATGTTTTAATAAGGTGTATTACCTCCACGTGCCCTTATTACGGATTCTAATCGGTTCCGCATAGATTTTATTAGGGTTATTAAAAGATCTTGCGGAATATTGTCCCATTCGTCTGAAAGTGCTGTTCTTAGTGCTGCCACTGTCGTGGGCAAAGGGTTTCTCGCATATACAGCTCTTTTAAATTGTCCCAAACATGCTCAACGGGATTAAGATCCGGGCTGTGTGCTGGCCAATTCATTGTACGTATCCCAACCTCTTCGCAATATTGTCGAACTTGTGCAGCAGCGTGCGGCCGGGCATTATCCTGCATTAAAGTAAAATTTTCGCCTATGAGTCCCATGTAAGGCACCACGTGATCTTCTAAGATCTCTGTTATGTAGCGATGTGCAGTCAAACCCCCTCTATTACCGTTTTGACGGACCATGTCTATGAACACAAGTTCTGTTCGCCCGTTCATCGATATGCCACCCCAGACCATACACGAACCGCCTCCAAAAGGAACACGCTCCTCAATGCAACTTTGAGAATATCGCTCCCCACGTCGACGATAGACTCTTCTGCGACCATCTGCACCATATAAACATGTCCTACACTCGTCCGTGAACAATACGGAGGTCCATTGCTCTTCTGTCCAATTCAGGTGATCACGCGCAAATCTTAAGCGAGCTTGTCTGTGAGCTACAGACAACTTTGGACCATTTGCTGGTCTAAAAGGGGTGATATCCGCTTCCTTTAACCTTCTTCTTATTGTTCGTGCAATCACGTTTACTCCACGCACTTCATTAAGCTCTGTTTTGATGTTAAGAGACGTGAGGAAACGATTTCGCAGAGAAGTTGTAACAATAAATCGGACATCACGACCGGTGGTTGCTCGAGTCATGCCTGTACCACGTCTCCTTCTGTAAGAACCTGTCTCCACAAACCTTCTGTATATTCTAGAAACCGTAGACTAGTTTAAATTTAAATTTCTACCAATCGTTCGTTGATCCAAGCCCTCCCGCACCAATGCTACAATTTGAGCCGCTTGTTCGGACGAAGTATCCATATTATGGTTCAAAAACTCTCGATGAGTTAAAAAACTAACCCAACAATTCTGCTGGTAATAATAATTCAATTGACAAAAGAATAAAAAATCAATGAGAATCAATTTAAAACTTTGCTATAAATAACACGCAAATCTGATACTACGAGTAAATTTTCTTTTCTCTGTTGTATTCATTTGTTTTACTGCAGTTCTATTTTTAAATTTTCCTTTTTTTGAGATTAAGAGGCAGTTTATCCATATTTATATAATTTAATTTAAAAAGTTTGCATACTTATTTAAAAAATCATTTCAAAGTAATCCTGATGATCCTGAACTTTGATGCAGTTTATGAGTCCGTCAGTTTATTTTTTTATGACAGCTAGCGAAGTGGGCACGGGTCGGCCAGTTTATGTATAAACTTCTTGTGTATGTCACTGAACTCACAAACGGTTGTACGAATTTTGATGATCTTTTTGTTTGTTTAGTTTAGTCTAGATTTGACTTAGGTGACGCTGGAGTCTAATTCCAGGATGTCGATGAAATGTTTTATGTGTATTTGAGTGGGTCACAATTGGCCCCGGTAGGTAGCGCTGTAACCGGGTTCTAATTCTTTTTTCAAAACAAAATGGCTGCTGGGCCAGTTGAAACAATATTTTTTGGTATAAGAGTTATACATTATATTCGTCTCCGGTCTCCTTTAATTAGGGTTGCCATCCGTCCAGTTTTCCCCGGATTGTCCTAATTTCGAGGGCGTCCAGGCGGGGTTCCTTTTAAAAATTTCAAGTCGATTGGTCAACCGACGAGCCGAGACGCTAGATTTACCGTAATCCGCAGCTACCGCGGTGCGCACTTCCACTTTGCCACAGTAACACTGGCAGTGAGTCGCATAATAAAAAGTTAATATACGACATTACAAAAAACCTGTTGACATGTCTAGTTCTGGCCTCCAAAATCTGGGGTTCTCACGCGTAGTGTTCTGGTGTTTTGTTTATTTCTAAGTCGTGGTAGCGTAATGGCTACCGTACGCGTCCCAAACTAAAGGGGCGTCGATTCGAATCCTAACCGGAAAGCATGCACCTTTTAGGTAGTTTCTCGACCCAATGTGCATATTGTTACAATTACCACATGCTAGCAACGGTCTAGGAAAACATCGTAATGAAATCTGCGTATCGAGATAATCGATGTGAGAGACTAGCCAAGCTGCCTTGGACAAGCGTGACGGGTATACCATCCGTTCCCTTATTGCGGGAGGCCCGAGCCTAGCAGTGGAACGTTTATGGACTGTTATGGTTATGTTTGCTATTTACTCTATGGGAGCCTGATCCTAACCTAAGAAAAACAGAAGCGGCGGCAGAAAGTGTTCAGCAACGTGCCTAGCTCGCATAAAAGATAACAAAAGCACGCCTACAAATATCCTCTTACTTTTCGTTTCTTAATCTTATTGAAATGAAACAAACCTGACGCCTGTTCGCCTGACGTTACCCACCAGCGGCATTGTGATGAAGACCAAGTCCAAATTAGTTCAGCCTTTTCAACATAAACAGAGGTATGCAATGCACTGGCAAAATGTTGCATGTCACCGCTCTGCATCTTTCATATGTATCGTGGACGGTTTGTTTATGTATGCACTGATAGATAGGTATGCTATCAGCGTCAGTACACAATGAAATGCCACTGTATTGCAATTGCTCTTCAGCGACATGCTTAAACCTGGAATGTCGGCGACAGAACCGCTTTTGTCCGGAAGTTTTTAGCCACCCTCATGTTGTGTGCCCATTCTTTTGCAACTGGTTACATTTCCTGCGGAACATACCTAATGAAGAATTCAACTAAAAAGTGATATCTTATTTTATTTTTTATTGTTATCCTCATTGTAAGAAAAAATGTCCGGTATTTCCGGAATTTTAATAAGCATGTTTCCCAGCACCCTTGGCGCGCTTGTACACGACACCGCCAAACTTAGGATTAGGCAGATTAGGCAAGTGCCCACCGCCACCTCAAAGCTGCCGCGATTCCATTCTCAAGCCGGCGCCTTCCATCGGAAGAGCGGGTCGCTTACGTTTCCCTCACCTTAAGCCAACCGTTCAAGGTCGGTTGGGTTTTCATTTTCTTACTGGAAAACGCTCGCCTTTTTGTATTGAAGGGGCGATGTCTCCCGGCGGCCCTCGCAGGGACGTGGAGAGATCGTCATTGGCAGCGTCTGTGTCTGCCTGTCGGCGGCCTGATCCGGGCCAATCTGGTGTACGAAGAACACGTAAGCGCTCTTCTAGACGGCACCGCCGACACCTCGCCGTTGCCGTGTTTCTGTGAATTACTGTATATTTGTTTATGGAAAATCTACAGTCGTTTCAATAAATAGTTACAATTATCACCAAAAAGTCAAAATGAAAGACCTTTTTATTTCATGTGAAATGATAAGCGCCTTGAGCTCACCATCTATCTTTAAATACTAGCAACGAATTGGATTCGCCCCTGATGTTGTAATCGTCTATATGGGACGGTAACCACGTTCCTTCAGACGGGCCTTCTGCCAGTTTGCCCGCTTCGCAATGAAAGCAACTGCTGGCAATCCGGCTCGCGTCGGCTCGAAAGGAACTCAATACCCAATCCGGGCACAATGGAAGTGCAATCGTGTTCGAATTGCATTCAGTCGTCGCTACATTCCCACGTCGCCGTTAAAGGAGCTTATTCCCTGGATTTTTGTCGGGATTCCTTGCAATTTCGCAGTGGAGAGCTTGAACGAGATCGTTTGTGATTCGCTTTATTAGTTGCCTCTACATTTTACATCTTTTATTGTACATTAATAAACATTATAAAGAAAATTTTTGACCATATATTGTCATTTCTATTTTATTTTATCGTAGCAGTCCCAGCGACCACAGAGTTTTTGCCTGTATTCCCTTAACCCACACTTATGAGGAAGTAGTAAGAATCGTTCAGTAGTTTTCAAACAGGGTCAATGATTCTAAAAGTTGCATTTTAAGAATCTGCTGGTGCTGTAATCTCCAACGAAGAATTTTTAATATGGTAGATGATATGATATACTAATAGTTGAAATCAGAACATAGATCTTCTTTTGTTTTTGTTATCTTAATTTTTTCCCTCCAACAAATCGTCAATGTCATCCGCAAGTGCACTTTTTTATAACTAGCAAAAAGCGGTCCGTAAAGTTTTCTTTTCTACCTTGTAATAAATAATCATAGCTATTTTTACATAATTATCTTTTAGTGTAAGGATTATTCATATGGGCTGCTGTAAATAGCTCATACGACAAATTATTTTTATTTATTTTTTATTAATTAGAATTATTATATAATCTACTTTTTTAAGGTGTATAAAATGCATAGATTACGGGATAGTGTTAAGGCTCGCTTCGTTCGCCCTGATCTTATTGTCTCACGGTCCACTATAATATTAACATTTAAAGAAGTGTTTTACAGCTGGTAGCTGTAATATTTGTTTTACGTCAGTTTGAATTGTTTTACAATTTTCCTGCAGATTCATGTTGCGGTATACATCACATTAAATATTCCCAATAAATTCTATTTATTCAGACTTCATGAGTGCGACATACAGAGACGTATGGCGTATACATAATGCATCCGCTTTTCTAAAAATACCACCGCACTCCACTCCGATTAAAATTCTGCGCATTGCATATTAGGAGCAAAGCCTACACGTGCAAGTCCGACGTGTGCACAGCCAATCGCTGTCCACTGCATATCTTTACGTATTCAAAGAGATGCAAAGGTCAGCTGGAAGTGGCCTTGGTGCACGCAGCGGACTGTTATACAGGGTCTTTAAAACAGTTTTTTTTTAAGATTTTTATTTACACGAAGAAAATACAAAATGAAATTAATTAGAACTTAGAACTAAAAAAGAGAAACAGCGATCCGGCAATAATGCGCGGCGGAGGAATGGAGACTAGAGACTGACTGGGCGAAGGAACGGGAGGTGTATTAATAAACTATTGGATGCTGATACAGCAGAGCGGAAGGCAAAGGTAAGCAGGTCTGGAGGGAAGGGGCCTAGGTATAACCGGACGAAGCGGCTCCCTGAGCCACGCCGCGCGTCGTGAGGCTGCTTTCATGAATACACCCACTTTCGCTGCACCTCGTTGGCCCTTTTTGTGTGGGAGCGTATTAAATATTGCACAACCTTAGGCAGGTAAACATTTTATTATGTCCACGTTTGATTGGAAATTTTCGCGAGATTCCCGGGACAGAAAGTACTGCAGCAGTTAAAAACCGACTTCAAAAACTAAAAAGTTTAAAATAACTTCTTTTTAAAGCTATTTTTGATTATAATATCTTATTTTTAATATATATTATTTTAAACATCTTAAAGTCGGTGCTTAGTAATTTTCAGTATGTAGTAATTTTTATGTTTTACTTTGCACTGACTTCAAGATGTTTTACATAATATATATTAAAATAAGCTGTAAAAATAAGTTATTTTAAACTTTTTAGTTTTTGAAGTCGATTTTTTTAAACGATTTTTTTTTATTTGTTAATTTTTAGTGTCTAGCTATGGGTAGGCCTACGAAAGGTGCCGCGCGCCTTAAAAAATATAGGTCCCAAGAAACAGGAACGGATAAAAATTTCATAAAGTGAAAACTACTAGGCCAAACTATGTTAAATTTTTGGGGGACTAAATGGGAACTATTCCGCATCAAACTAAAGAAGAATCACGTAAATTGGATCATAAATCTCAGCGTAATCGATGTACATACATTTAAAAAAAACTCACTCACACAGAAAAACAAAATCATCAAAATCGCTTATCGTTAGGAGGATTCTAGAACCCGATCTCAGCGCCACCTACCGGTTCCAACGGTATAAAAACTATCCTATCTTTCAAGTAGGATCAAACTGCACACGGTGTGCAAATATGATTAAAATCGGTTAAGTAGTTTAGGAGTCCATCGCGGACAAACAACGTGACACGTAATTTATATATTATATTAAGATAAGATAGAAGATGGATAGAATAGAAGATTACCTATTAAGCAATGAATATCGTACCACAGAATATAGCTGTTACACACATGGAATAGAAAAGAAATGCTATCACAAGGTGTGAATTGAACGCGGTCGGACGCTCATTGTTGACTAATGAAGCAATCTTTCGGCAAATGCAGTGTCCACGATCCGATAATTGCATTCCCTGCCGCAGGCGCGTACGCGTCCATTATCTCGGAGGCAATACTCGCAAATTGAATCGCATACCTCCCTTCCCTTGCAAATTGCAGTCTATGCGTTTGATATCGACTTCGGCAACTGTAAATGTAATTTTCTAAATGCGAATTACAAGGGCTTTCCGAGTGGTTTCACGTGTGGAAACTTCTGAAGGCTGTCATACTTTATTGGGAATATTAACTACAAATATCTATACTTTATTTATTACCCATACTAATATTATAAAGAGGTAAAGTTTGTGAGTTTGTTTGTGGTAAGTTGTCTCTTGAAGTACTGAACCGATTTCAGAAATTCTTTCACCAGTAGAAAGCTATATTATTCATTAGTGACATAGGCTACATTCGATTGTGATGACGACGCCCCGTGAAGGGGGCCACGGATCAGCTAGTTGAATATAAAGTTATGCCCAACAAATTGCGGCATTGCCATACAACGTGGCAATGCATCCAGCCTTCTGGACACGCCCCCTGCCGGCAATAATCTGCTACATAATCTACTTTAAATTTAATTATTTAATTTATATTTAGGTAGTTTATATGTGTTATGTAGTTTTAATCAAAATTATTTATATTTTAGGCATTATTAATTTAATTTGTGCAAAAACATTATTTTAACATTACTTTCCTATGCAAAATGTCAGAAACTGACTGAAACTTCTAAATTTTTAAAAGCAAAATATGATATAGAATTCACTTAAGTCATCAAATACTTATAGCAAATGTCATTATAATCGATTGGAATAAGTAATAAGAAAAGAATAAGGTGGTAGGGCATTTGCTCGACCTGATTGGCTACCACCCCAGGTCTAGAATATGCCGTATTTATTACGCATCTTCAGCAAACAAGGCTTACACTCGGTTTGTCCCTGTGTCGGAATTATATCCAACACGACGCTGATTTTCACACTTTATTGTACACCATTACAAACATGAACTTATGTACCCGTTTGTGTAGTAAATAACTTGAAATATTTCTTCGTAATACGGGATGAGTAGCTTTCATCAGAGTATCATAAAACAACGCGTCGCGGCGTGGACGTCTGTTTGTTCAGAATATATTTCGGCTATCGTGTGGTTAATGAGAACATCGGCTCCATCCGCCCTTCATTTCGGGTGGCCAGGTGCATGCTTTTTGCACAACTGCTCGGCTTCTCATTTACTTATTAGCTGTTCTATTTATTTAAAATACTGAAACATAAGAGGTTAAATATTTATAGTCCCATATACATACATACAAACATTAATAATTTACTTTAAACACTAGTCTTAATTTTGTTTGTTACTTGATATAAAGCCTGATTCACTGATTAATTAATTTGGATTAATTAACTGGCTTTATAAATCATTGCCATCGTTTGGCCATATCTTTTCAAAATAAGTAACAAGTTCTCGATTAAGTCGATTTCTCTCCAAACGTTGATAATACGCATTTAAGTAACTTCATTTCCTATATGAAATTGTATTTTTTTTTAATGTGTTTTCTTGCTATTAAAAACGAATTTGTTTTCTATATGACTACAATTGCTTAATTGCCTTAGTTTTGATGAGATAATTTCAATATAAATAAAATTTTATTCTTTCAGTCTTTTTGTATAAGTTTGGCCTACGAAGTAAAATCCATTATGGGCTCATGTGTTGTTTTTAATTTATATATATGTAGGAATCGTATTTGTTATTAAGAAATAACCATGTGACGGAAGTAGTCAATAGCCTGATAGAGTATTCTTTCATGTAGTAATCGGAAGTTTTTTTACCGGATGTCAACGTAGAAGCATTTATTATTAAGCTAACGGATATCGGAAATGGAGTAACCGGATGTTAGAAGTTAATACGGATGGCGGAAATTGGTTTAATGAAGGAAGTGTAACTGAAGTGGCGCCACAGCACTACCGGATATTGTCACTGCAGCGCGCTACGAGGACCTTAAATACGCGGTGTTCGGGCAGAAGAGGGGCAGTCTTAAACCGAGAGTCTACGAGTCTAGAACCAGCAGTCTAGAACCAACAGTCTACAACCGATCTACCTACGACCGTCATTCTACGTTCATCGATTGAACAGAGCGCAAGCTCTGTTGGACAAGAGGCGCATAGTATATTGTGGCCGATAATTACTGTTCGATAATCGCAGTATTCTTTGAGGGCAGGTTGCTGCAAGACACCTGACAAGCGTGGAGACAACTCTTGGAGTTGTCCTAATCTCTCTGTGTATTATTGTGCTGTATTTAATATTTAAAAATCTATACCATCCCAACCGAAAGAACAACCAGTTACCTACAGTCCATTCCGTTTTTCATACCGTTTTGAATAATTAAAGTTGGCATATTTATTATAATACCAATAAGACATGTGTAATATAAACTGGACTGTTACTACTAACGTCATTTGTTCGAAACTAAATAACTAATGTCGATGCAAACATGTAAACAGAATTATGTTTAGTTAAAAATAGGCCGAATTTATTTAGAACTACATACAATACAAGAATACTAAATAAAAAACCATGAAGATGAAATTCTTCATAGGCTCTAGCTCAGCAAATTACTAGTGGTCAACCAGCGCTGATCAGCCGCTAGGGCCATTTTAGTGGTATAAGGAGGCAGAGTTGAATACTTAATGACAAAAGAGTACGCAAAGAAGAAAATACTTACAGAGGAAAAACATTCAGCAACATATTAAAATGCAGTATGTGTTTGGTATTGTATTAAAAAAAAGGATCTATTGATTTGATTTCGCAGATTCTGCTTTGATAATTACGGATTTAAAAAAAAACTTCTCGGTGCCCAGTTAACCATTTATTTTTTTGAGAATAAAAATGACACTTACAAACATTGACATATAAATCAATTTGAAGTGACAGTTGTAATGTCACCAAAAACCTTTTATCTTTATTTTAATAAGTTTATGGCCTTGACATACCGCCGGCCAAGAACTTTATTCAAAGTTCTTATCTCTGAGTTATAACTATGAACACAAACAATATAAATGAGAAAACAAAACCCTATGATTAACAAAACATTATGACTAAAGAACAAGAGCAATACATGATTTATACATACATAATTGTAACCAAAAACTATGAAAGTAAAATAATATGAATATCTTAACTCTAAAAACAAGATCAGTATCTTGGTCAAACTAACAGCTTGTTATTGAGTTATTGGTAAACAACACAATTTTGATACAGGTCTCTTAATGATTGAGCCCTTACATTTTATAGAAACTACTCTTGTGATTTTGTCCAAACCTGGATGCTTTGTTATGATTCTACCTAATAGCCACCTAGCAGGAGGAAGATTGTCTTCTTTTATCAGAACAATATCACCCACACTCGGTTCAGGTATTATCTTGGACCATTTATATCGTTGCAGACAATGTACAAGATATTCATTAGACCATCGTCTCCAAAATTCTTGTACCATTTTTTGAGTCAGCTGCCAGCGCCTCAGGCCTTGAACCTTGCTTTGTTCATAGTTACATTCTGGTATAGTTACTAGAGGTTCACCAACCAAAAAATGTCCCGGAGTTAGAGCTGCAGGCTCACTGTGGTCTCCAGGTAATGCAGTTAACGGTCTGGAGTTTAAGCATGCCTCCACTTGTGTTAAGACAGTGGCCAGCTCCTCGTAAGTAAGGGTGGACTCTCCTATTACACGTTTTAGATGGTATTTAGTTGATTTTACCCCAGCTTCCCATAGGCCCCCAAAATTAGGGGAGTGGGGGGGGATGAAGTGCCAAGTAACTCCTTGATTGCTTAAACTATCTCGAATTTCAGCTGCAATGGTAGAATTTTCAGCGGCAACCAGTTTGATTAATTCCTTGGATGCCCCTACAAAATTTGTGCCATTATCACTCCATATATCACTAACATGGCCTCTCCGTGCTACGAATCTTTTGAACCCAGAAAGGAAACTTTCAGTGGAAAGGTCACTTATAACTTCAATATGTATGGCCTTTGTGACCATACATACAAACAGACTGATATAACCTTTGTAAGATGCGTTTCCTCGTCCTTTACTCATTCGTATGTTGATTGGCCCCGAAAAATCCAATCCGCTGTGAAGAAATGGTCTGGCTGGTGTGACCCTGCTGGATGGCAGCTGCCCCATTAATTGGGTTTTGGTTACTGCAGCATACCGAGCACAAGTGACACATTTGTGTACAAAGGTTTTAACAGCACCTTTCACTGATATAATCCAGTATCTTGTACGCAAGTGGCTCATCATCAAGGCCGGACCGCCATGCATTGTCTTCTTATGAGCTTCTGCGATGACTAAATTGGTAAAGTGACTCTTATGTGGAAGGATGATTGGATGTTTCATGCTTTCTGATATATTTGCATTTTGTAATCGACCACCAACTCTAAGAATGCCCTTATCATCTGTGAAAGGACATAATGGTTTTAAATTCTTTTCATTGAGAAAAGTTTTCTGGCAATTCCTTATGCAAACATTTAAAGCTTCATTAAGTTCAACACTAGTGATATAAGGTTCACATCTTGGGTTTCTTTTATAATTAATAAATCTTCTACAGTACGCAACAACCCTGATCAGTTTTTGTAAGGATGAAAATTGTGTCCAAAGAGGAAAATTATTACTAGGTTTTTCAATGCTTAAATGCACTTTAATTTTTCTTTCTTCTAAACTGGTTGTTAGTGATTTAGACTGAGGATAGTCAATGTGAGAAGCACTCAACCAATATGGACCCTGCAGCCATGACTTGTTATCTGCCAGCTCTGATGGTGTACAGCCTCTCGATGCTACATCTGCAGGATTGTTAGACGAGTCCACATGGCACCATTGATGGTTGTCTAATGTTGACAAGATGTGTGAAGTCCTATTAGCCACAAATGTTGACCATCTGCTTGGATGACTGCTAAGCCACGCTAACACGATCGTGGAGTCTGTCCAGCAGTGCAGGTCAGCACTGTTTATGTTTAATATTTCAGCAACTTCTGTTATCAAATTGGATAGTAAAACTGCTCCCAACAACTCCAGCCGCGGAATGGAAACTTGCAGGACTGGAGCCACCTTAGTTTTTGCTGTAATTAGCTTCACATGAACTATTCCATCTTCACTGATAACTCTAAGATAAATTACGGCAGCATATGCTGTTCTGGAAGCATCACTAAACCCATGCAATTCTTTTATCTTATTTGATGATTTAGTGTTAACCCACCGTGGTATGCTACATTTGTAGACTTCGTTTAGTTCTGATTTGTACCACATCCATTCCTTCAGCAATTCTTCAGGTAACTCTTGATCCCAGTCTATCCCAGCTAGCCATATCTTCTGGATCATGACCTTGGCTATGATGATGCATGGTGCTAGCCATCCTAATGGATCAAACAAACGTGAGATTTCTGAAATCACCTTTCTTTTAGTGTTAGGAAAGTTCAACATACTATGTTGCATAGAATAGCAGAAAGAATCAGTTTCTTTATTCCAGTGAAGCCCAAGAACCTTCACTGGTTCATCCACATTATTATTAAAAACAATACTTTGTTTTACTTGCCCATCAACTATTTTTTCTGCTAACTGTGTGTTGTTTGTTATCCACTTTTGTAATTCAAAACCTCCCTTGATTAATATTTCTTTCATGAATTTATATATGTGGATTCCTTCTTCTACCGTCTCACAGCCCGTCATCATGTCGTCAACATAAAAGTCTGATATGATGCGTGTGGCTATTTCCGGGTGATCCTTCCCTTCATCTATAGCAGTTTGCTGTAGTGTTTTGATTGCTAAGTATGGAGCTGATGCTGTGCCAAATGTAACCCTTAACAATCTGTATTCTTCCAATTCAGACTGTGGGTTGTGTCTCCATACTAAGCGTTGATAATCTGCATCTTGATTTGTTACCAGAACTTGTCTGTACATTTTTACTATATCTGCACTGATACAGATAGGATGCAGACGCCACCTTATGATAATATGACGTAAGTCTTTTTGAAGCCTTGGGCCCACTAATAACGAATCATTAAGTGATGCCCCATTGTCCCCTTTGCAGGAAGCATCAAACACAACTCGAACCTTTGTGGTGCTACTATCCTCTCGGGTGACTGCATGGTGTGATAAGTATACTGATTCAGATTGATGATTGGTGTTACAGCCCGTTGAACTTACACGCTCCATATGCCCAAGATCCAGGTATTCTTGAATTACTTTAGAATATTTTGCCCTGAACTCTGGGTTGATCTTGAATCGATTCTCCAGTTTCTCAAATCGTTTGATAGCAATTGCTCTTGAATTGCCATACTTGCATGGTGGATCCTCCTCGCGAAAAGGCAGCCTTACAATATACCGACCCGATGTGTCTCTCCGAGTGGTCTGTTGATAAATCTCTTCGCAACGCTTCTCTTCATCAGTTTGTATCTTGGTAGCAACAACATCAGACTCAAGCTGCCAGAAGCGCTTGAGTTGTTCATTGTCATCTACTTGACAATGCATGCTGGTGATGATGTTATGTTGACACTGTGATGAGGGAAGTTGATTGGTATCCGGAATTTGTACCGGACCTGATATGATCCATCCCAATGAAGTACACTGGGCCATTGGTGTTCCATTAGGGCCCTTGATAATTCCTTCTTTGATAACCTGACCATAAATGTCTGCTCCCAACAAGATGTCTATTTGGTTGGGGATATGATAATCAGGATCTGCTAAATTAATATCCCTTAACCCTGGCCAGCTGGTAGGTGTAACATTTCTTGCTGGCAGAAGGCTTGTGATGGTACCTAAAACATGAGCACGTGCTTGAACTTCAAAGTCCTTCTCATGTCTTGATTGAATGGTTAACATGACCACATACCTGGAGGCCACAGAACCCCCGGTGTCCCCTACACCAGATATAATACTCTTAGTTGGTAATTTATTAAGTCTAAGCAACTGCACAGCTGACTCAGTAATGAATGACGCTTGAGAGCCTTGGTCTAACAGGGCTCTGAATAAATAAATCATTCCATTTTTTGCTGCAACCTTGATAATAGCAGTTGCTAACAGGACCTGACTAGGAACTGTTTGTTTTGAGAAATGAGTTTGAATATTTGCATTAAATTCTTGATTATTTAATGTGTGTATATCTGATGTAACTGCTTTAACTTTACTTGGTCCACTAGGTTGATATGACCCTACCGACTGTGGGTCAATTGATCTGGGGTGAAGTAAAGAGTGATGCTTGTGTTGGCAGATGCGGCATTTAGTTGAAGACAAACAAGTATTAGAAGAGTGATTTTTACCTAAACAATTGAAACAGAGACCATTCTTTTGAACAAAATCACGTCGAGTGTCAATGCTTATTCTAGAAAATTCTTTACAATTAAATATTTTGTGATTATGTTTTTTACAAAATTGGCAACCCTGGTTATTCAAATTGTTTACATTATTTGAAACTGCATGTAGAACCTTTGGTTTTTGGTTTAAAAAATGAGGTTTATTTTTTAATTTGTTATTATCTAAAAATTCTAATGAACGGAAACGAGATTCAAGAAATTCTAAGAATTGTTGCAATGAAGGCAACTCATCCCCAATGCTAATCTTGGCTTCCCAGCCCTTACGGGATTCTGGATCTAATTTTGAACAAATTATGTAAATGACAATAGTGTCCCACTCATCGGTTCTTATACTTAAATTTTTTAAACCATTTAATGTTTCATTTGTTATATCTAACATGTCTCTTATAGCTACACAAGATTCAGTTCCTATATTGGGTTGACCCATAAAACGCTTTAGTAAACCATTTGCTAAGTATTTTTTGTTGTTATATCTATTGTTTAAAGTTGCCCAAGCTTCAGCATAGTTTGATTTAGTGATTGGTACATGCCTAAGCAGTTGTTCTGCTTCTCCAGATAGATACCCCTTTAAATAATGCATTTTTTGTACTGCATCCAAGGAAGCGTTGTTATGAATGAGTGACATGTATAAATCTCTAAATGTTGACCATTCTTTGTATGAACCTGAAAAGATTGGTATTGAAATTTTAGGCAATTTAACGTTAACACTATCTTTTGGTGAAACATATTTGACATTTGGGCTTGACCCTACTTGTAATTTTGTTAAATGTTCTTTTATTTCTGATTTATAACTTATAACCAATTCACAGATGTCATCATAAACACCATCCTTAAAATATTTATGTTCCGCCAACGCTTCTGAAGCATCGGCCGTTACACGTCGGTGAGTCTCTGTTACCAACTTCCACTGGTCTTCCAGTGCTTCTAATCTTGTTACTAAATATGATTCCTTTGCTAAACGCTCCTTAGGAGATTTTTTGAAGTTTTCAAAGGATTTTGAGATCGTAGCCCATGATCCTAATTGATTTTTTATCAATGCAGACATTTTTAATATATATAAGCAGTAAATCTATAATCTTAGTTCGTAAACAATATGTGATACTTATTTTAAAGTGTCTATTCAAATTATTTATTTTACAACGAACACACACTTTGATACACCTTTGAATACCTTTTATTTTACTTGTAATTAATTACGAACTGAAGCCGGGCGCGACACGTGGCGATGCCGCCGTGGTCTCGGCAGTCTCGGGCCTTGGCTGTCTCGTACCGCTACAGCTGATGGCGGCCGATGACCTCGACGATGCCTCGTTGCCGGTCGCTCGTCGTACCTCGCAGCGCTAGGCAAGGATGTTCCTTACCGCGGAAAATGTCTCGATGTGCGTCGATTTTGTGTTCAAAACGCAGAAGTTATGCGTAGAATTTGATTTCTCTTAGTAATTTGTATAGAATTCGCAGTCAAACTCGTGGTGATAATGTCCGCCGTTCCGTGGTGTATGTGACGTCCGAACTTTTTCGTTTCTTCGATATTCTTGCAAATATCCGGCTCGAAGGACCATTAATGTTTGGTATTGTATTAAAAAAAAGGATCTATTGATTTGATTTCGCAGATTCTGCTTTGATAATTGCGGATTTAAAAAAAAACTTCTCGGTGCCCAGTTAACCATTTATTTTTTTGAGAATAAAAATGACACTTACAAACATTGACATATAAATCAATTTGAAGTGACAGTTGTAATGTCACCAAAAACCTTTTATCTTTATTTTAATAAGTTTATGGCCTTGACAGTATGACTAATTCGACTACACAAAAATCTACATAATATAATACTAGAAAAAAGAAAATAAAAAAAGGATAATACAGTAAAAAACATAAATACAGAGATACATACCAAGGACTAGATATTCATAGGCATTCATAGGCAGAGGTCAAATTTAGCAGGCAGAACTTGTATTAGACAACAACACCATCATATAGCGTTGGTATCATGTACAAGATACGCATGGTTCACTTGACGTACGAACAAAAACTTTTTATTTTATCCTAAGCCCGTGAACGCTTTTTATATATTTTTTGGGGGTGGAATGTTGTTCCACTATTTGGACGCAGAGTATCGGAAACTACCCCTAAACGCAATTGTCTTACGTTGTAGCGTCGTAAGCTGCATAGCACATTGTCGCCGTTCAGTTGTTGTGCTTTGAGATGAAAATCATGAACTTTTTTATTATTATGGTTCATTAACATCATATACACCCATCTGAAATGTAAACAAAGCTCAAGGTAAATATGCCCTGTTACAGGTGGTCACATCGTGTATCCCTGCATACAAATGTCCCTCATTCCTAGATTTGTATTTTATTCATCAGCTCATTGTTTTAAAAATATATCACTGAATATAAACACCTACATTATAAAGCTGTAATAAATATTAACGAGAATTCGTTGATTGCCATCTGCACGCGAACAATACAGTTAATTAAAGTTGTTTAATTCATATGGGTGTTTATATGTATAGTAAGTTAATTTTTTAGGAACCTTATAATTAATGATAATAACCCATAAATGGACTTCATCTCCTTAATTCTTATTGCATTCAGGTGTACACATCGACGCGAAAATATAAAATCTAGATAAGACTTATAGATATCGTATTTTATAGACGAATCCTACACAAGTAAGTTCAGTATTTTTGACTCCTTCAGCTGGCAACCTCGTTCGCATCGGCCATGAACAACCACATCAATATTTGGGAGGTTATCACACCAAACATATTGTATTTTCTCATTACTCTATTTGTATTCCATGGTCAACGTTGAAATTCATCCAACAGAATAAATTTGTCTCTGGACATTAAGATTATATTTCACATATAACACTTGAGAAAACTTTGTTCGCTTTATTATTATTTTTCTTGTCCTAAGTAAATATATTCTTCCTTTTTAAGTGATAATACTCAGTCAGGACTGTCGAGGGATTTTTAGGTGAAAGGACGTGGTTGTAAAGATTGACCAAAATCCCTACGCCACGAAGATCCATCATTTTACAGGCTTCGATGAAGGCTCCATCGGCACTGACAGCTTTCTGAATCCTTATGCGGTGAAGAGCCGTATGGTCTTCTACAGACGTTATTATATTGAATTCTGGCCACTGCAACTCTGTATGTTGCTTATTCAGCATATTGTGGACATAAGAGCACCATTTATTCCTTTATTAATTATTATTTATTATTTTTTATCCGTGCAGGAACGGAGAAAGAATACAATTTCCTGCGGCCGGGCGGCCTGTCGTAAGAGGCGACAAAACAACCCACAGCCAGGTGGTAGGGTATTATATATATGCTCGACTGGATGGCGACCACCCCTGGTCTAGAGTATGCCGTCATAACAACCTTGTGTTGTGTTCCGGCATTAGTGACCAGGATCCAGTCCCTCTTAAGAGAGCAGTAGCGCATTTGTAGCACCTTTGGTGTCGCAAATGTCCATAGGCGATGGTAACCGCTTTCCATCAAGTGGGCCGTCTGCCTGTCTGCTGATCTCCTGCAATTAAAAAAAAAAAAAAAATCTCTTTCACTGCGAAGGCCTGGTATAACAGGTGGCCGTGCGTCTTTGACGCAGAGGGACCTGGAAATATCCCGTGCCGCTTTAACCCTGGAACGTACCAACATAGAGCTTTTATCTGTCGGACGATTCCAACTTATCATAGAGCGATTGTAAGTGGCCACGTCTGGCTTTGGCTACAGCTTTCACACATAGTAGCATATGGGCAGTGGTCTTCAGGAGATCTGGACGCTTGCCAGTTTTTAAGCAGGATTTTCTTCACCCTCCTCACCCTCTGGATTGTGTTGTTCCACCACCAATTCTCCTTGTCACACGTACGTCCACCCTAAGACTCACCCAACACTGACTTCGCCGCATTAGTAATGGCTGCCTGAATTTCATCCCACTGGCTCTGGACTGGTTCGCCTTCAGCTCCAACACACATTTCAACCGAGGACGATGGGATTTGCCTTCATGAAGTAGCCACCGTCTAATTGGCGACGGCAATTAAAAACGGGCATCGGGTCTGTCTTAGGGTTTCACGCAGAGCTCTATAATAGGGAGACGGTGTTGTGCAGTGAGACTTTTCCGGGTGTGACTTTGCAGTTAGCTACTTTGCCAATTTGACATCTCCTGGTGAGTAGGTAGTCGATTTGGGTAGCATGCCTCCTGCTCTTGTAGTTAATTATGAGTTCGGACTTCCTTTTGAAATACGTGTTACCGATAGTAAGATCGGCAGCCGCCCACATTCGAACAATATCCTCCCCTTCTGCGTTGCACCTACCACATCTGAAGCCGCCTTAACCACGCTCAAATTCTACCTACTTCTCACCTATATGACCGTTTAGATCACCACCCAAAACTACCCCCTGTGATTACGGGATGCCACGCAGCACATAACCGATCTGATTCCAAAACCTCAATCTATCAGTGTTGCTACAACCAGCCTGCGGCACGTAGTCACTTGTCAAATGGATCACGACACTTTAGATAAGGATCGACACGACCATAAGTCGGTTTTTGAAGCGTTTCACGTCCAGAATAGTGTTATAGTACTCGTCGGAGTATCAGAAGCACCCGTGTAGATCAGTTTGTAGTCATTCCCAATGAACCAGAATCTGCTGTCCCTCCACCGAGTCTCCTGTAGGTACGCCACGGCCACCCTCTACCTTGAGGGTACTTCGGCCAGCTCCCTTGCACGTCCGGTCAACGTACTAATATTCTCGGTAGCCCTTGCTCACTAAATGCAGGTGTATTGTATTATTTTTGCGGCGACACCCACGCCCTAGCCATACCTAACCTTCTTATAAATCCGTGCATAATACATACGGCGAATTCTGGAGACTTATATAAACCAAAAGTAATTACATAATTGTTTTCAATTAATTAGTATGTTTATAAAATGCTGCGAAATATTATGCTGCGATTCAGGTTTGACCTTGAGATACCTGTGGAGGCAAAGCGCTGCACTTTCGTCGCGATACTTTACAAGCACGAACTTGCTTTCAGCTTGATGACCGATTTTGTCTAAACAATTTTTTTAAATATAAAAGCATTCAAAACCGAGAAGAGAATAACCTTAAGAATTGATAAGGTTTTCAAGTTTCGCCATTGGTGTGATAGTGGCGTCAAATTCATTACTACTAAAAACTGCCACCTCTGTGAATACATGGAAACTAATGTAAAACATGCTATTGTTGTATCCCATTGATGTTGTCGGAGATCCAATTAATGCACACTTTGACTAGATGACATTGTTATTACTAAGCCTATAATATTATTTCTTTCATTGTTTCGCAACATATTTGCGTGTTTTGGCATCAAGTTCTTTTACGCAGCTTCCAATAGAGTAAACTGGCAGAAGTCGTCACTGAAGGATAAAGCGTTATGCCTTCTTAGAACTTCGTGCCTGACTTGGGTTCCCTGACCGCACAACTTTAGTTTTTTTTAATAGTTCCTTGGGCATTTTTACTTATCCTATAAATATAGTATATTTATATGTGCATGCGGGCGGTAATGTAAAGGAAGGATTTACAGGGACAGGAGCCACATCGAGACACGCTCCTATCGATGCAGTTCTCGTATAGCAGGCATGACCTGCTGCGACTGGCATGACAGCCAGGGCACAGCACTACGGGCTCTCCAACACACGCGTTAATAATAACTCAAAAGAAAAGGTTTTAGTGGGTATGCCCGACTGTGATATGGCAAATCTGGCACTCCCACCGCGTCTCCTCTGTGGTGTATAGCCCTCAAACGGATTTCGCCTCGTAAAAAAAGACGTGGCAACAGGTCGCAGAAAAGCAAGAGGTGAGTCATAGACAGCAGTAGCATAACCTGCCACAATAGCAGGCAAAGTAACTTGGTCCTTTCAGCCTTGTTCAGTATATAAGCAGTTCAGCCCACTGTAGGGCTTCGCCTGACGCCAATCCATGGAGTTCTTATGACAAAGGCCACTTTTCACTGCACAGTTCACATTTCATACAAAAACACTTAATTACTCCCCAAAACTATCAACATCCTACAGTATATTGTTCATTTTAAAATAATTTCACCCGTTTAAAAAAAAAACACTTTATTTTAAGATTCGCTTGTTGTAACACTTTCTTTAGATACAACTATTCTAATAGATAATTATTATTAATCTTTCATCTTTAGTAGAGTATTTGTAGATGTGCCTTGAGTAGCATTACCAATCTCGGGTTTTTATGGCTAATTTTTTCTTCTATTTTTTTATTTATTTTTTATTGCTGGAGTTCAGCTGACAGGCAGATGGCCCACTTGGTTGAAAGCGGTTACCATCGCCTATGGACATTTGCAACACCAAAGGTGCTACAAATGCGCTGCTGCTCTCTTACGGGAGACTGGAGACTGGTCACTAATGCCGGAACACAACTCAAGGTTGTTATGGCGACATACTTTAGACCAGGAGTGGTAGCCATCCAGTCGGGCGAATGCCCTGCCACAAAGACCACCACTATTTTCTGAGTTCATGTGTTTCCATACTTAAAAAATTCATTAATTTCCATTGCGCTGCTTGCTGATAGTAAGTAACCAATGATTTTAAATATTGGCAAAAGAACCGTAATTTTTGTCACCTGTACAATGTGGGCGCAGTCGCAGGAAAATGCTGGTTAGAAATTAAACTGCACAGTACAACGTCATCCTTCTGTTCCCGCCAAAAATGTGGATCAGACACATACACATTGTACCAACGATTGTGACAGGCGAGAGAAAGAGACAAAAGCCATTGACCAAATGGTTTGACCTCAACAATATAATCGAGAGTGAGCAATTCCTGATATAAACAATGAATCATGGACACAGAGTACATTCATATATTAGGCTATGGTTTTATACATATATATACTAGCGGCCCCGGCAGACGTCCTGCTCTGAAAAAATAAAAATCTAGGACCCGATCCCAGCGTCACCTACGAGTTCCAATTGTAGATTTAAACCGTCCGGGGTGGGGACCCACTCAAACACACAAAAACATAATCACCAAAATCTGTCCAGGTGATTAGGAGGATTCTAGAACCCGACCTCAGCGCCACCTACCAGTCCCAACGGTATAAAAAGTATCCTATGTCCGCCTCCTGGTTCTAAGCTATCTCCCCACCAATTTTTAGCCAAATCGGTTCAGCCCTTCTTGAGTTATAAATAGTGTAACTAACATGACTCTCTTATATATATATAGATAGATAGATAGATAGATAACTCTTTATTGTACACCAATACAAACATGAACTTAAGACTAAATTATATCTAGTTATGTACAAAGGGCGGTCTTATCGCTAAAAAGCGATCTCTTCCAGACAACCCCAGGAATGAATTAAGATAATGGCGATGGTGGTATACGTAACATATAGTACAAACCACTTACATTTTAATAATAAATACATAAATTATATATATACATAAGTATATGGAGAAATTTTATATATTACATAGATATATACTTAATATACATACCATACAAATACATATCTACAAAATATATAAATGTTTATAAGTGAATTTAAATATCATATTCCAACGATAGGTAGTATTTTTTAATCATAGTTTTAAATATCGCTAGTGATTTTGCTTGTCTGATTGTAACAGGAAGCGCGTTCCAGAGCTGTATAGCCTTAACAGTGAAAGAATTGTTATAAAAACTTGAGTTATGCGCAGGAGTGTTCAACTTAAGTTTAGTAGAAGGGCGTAAATTATGAGAGCACGAAAGAAATTCAAAACTTTGTTTAAGGTAATCAGGAGTACTAGGGACAAATAAAATACTATAGAGAAGAGCAAGGATGTGAGTATTCCGGCGAAATCGAATTGGCAACCACTTGAGTTTTTTTCGGAATTCAGAGACATGGTCATATTTGCGTAGTCCAGATATGAACCTTATGCAAAAATTTTGGAGGCGCTCAAGTTTATTAAGTTGTTCTTGGGTTAAATTTAGATAGCTGGCGTCAGCATAATCAAGGATAGGAAGTAATAAGGACTCTGCTAGCTTAATTTTGGTGGTAGTGGGTAAGAAATTCCTCAACCTTCTAAGGGATTTGGATGAGAGATAAAGCCGCCGACTTAATTCGGTGATATGAGATCGCCAAGACAGCTCACTGTCAAATATAACGCCAAGGTTTTTTACCTTATCACTAAAAGGAATGATTGCCCCGTCAAACATCACACTAGGTATGGTACTCCAGTCGACCTTATTAAGCATCCGTGAGCTACCGATGACGATGAGTTGAGTTTTTTCAGGATTGACATGAAGCCCAAAGGACTTGCCCCACTGCAGAATGCGTTCAAAATCAAAGTTTATGATAGAAACTGCTTTGTCTAAGGTGGCGACAGGTGATTGTGTATAAATTTGTAAATCGTCTGCATAGAGGTGATAGGTTGAAGTGAGTTGATTAGAGATGGAGTTAATAAAAACAGCGAACAATAAGGGAGAAAGCACGCCGCCCTGAGGAACACCAGCAGTGAGTTCACACCATGACGAATAATCATCCTCGACACGAACCCGCTGCCGGCGGCCATACAGGTAACTGTGAAACCAGTCAATTACTGTAGGAGATACGTTAAGAGAGCTTAGAATGCCAAGTAATATTTCAAAGTTAACATTGTTAAAAGCACTGCTGAAGTCCAGCAGCGATAGCACAGTCAATAAACCATTATCCATACCATAACGGATGTCATCGGTGATTTTCACGAGAGCAGTAGTTGTGCTGTGGCCAGGACGGAAACCAGATTGAAAGGGATTAAGGAGAGAATGCCGATTAAGGAAAATACTTAACTGTTGGTGGACTAGGCGTTCAAGGACTTTAGAAAGGAATGGCAGAATAGATATGGGACGGAATTGAGAGAAAGAAACAGGATTGAGTTTTTTAGGAAGAGGAATAATCTGGGCTTCCTTCCAGGAGACGGGAAATGTACCAGAAACTACAGAGGCATTGAATATATGCGTGAGGAGAGGATTGATGACATCCAGTATAGGCAGAATCATGTTGCGACTAATACCATCGCTGCCGACAGCGTTCGATGTAATGGATTTTACAGCGCTCTTAACATCACTATCAGTAAATCGACTTAAGAAGAATGAAGGATAATCGGGTGTTGGCAGAGCGGAAAGAGTATTTAAAGTATTAGACTTAGTTACAACGTCAAAGTCAGAAATAGCTGAGAAATGTCGATTTAAATCGTCAATGTTGAGTTCATTAGGAATTACACTATTTGTTTGCTTGCCAACTCCCAGGGATCGTAGAAATTTCCAGACTTTAGCTGGGCTTTCACTTTCGACTGACTCGTGAATGTAGCGGCGTTGAGCGTCCCTACACACTCTATTGCAGCGATTGCGAATACTTACGAACGCCATTCGGTTAACTTCGGTAGGTTTAATTTTGAATTTTGTTTTAGCCTTGGACTTTTTGTGCATCAGTGATTTGATGTCATCGGTGAGCCACGGGGCTGGAAGATGTTTGATTTTTATACGGCGTAAAGGTGCATGTGAGTCATAAAGCTTCAATAAAGCAGTATTAAACACATGCAACTTTTCATCAACGGTAGCGGCCTTAGCTACCTCAGACCAATCGAATTCCCGAGCATCCTTAAGAAGTGCGTCCAGATTCATATCACCAAAATTTCGCTGCAGGATAATTTTGGGTTTCATTTTCGGCGGACGTACATTGTAAGAAAGGTAGATCAAATCATGATATGAAAAAGCGTCTATATATATATATATATATATATATATATATATATATACTAGCGGCCCCAGCAGACGTTGCCCTGCTTTGAAAAAATAAAAATCTAGAACCCGATCCCAGCGCCACCTACCGGTTCCAATTGTGGATTTAAACCATCCGGGGACCCACTCAAACACACAAAAACAAAATCGCTCCCCGTTGTTAAGAGGATTCTAGAACTCGATCTCAGCGCCACCTACCGGTTCCAACGGTATAAAAAGTATCCTATCTTTCAAGTTGGATCAAACTGCACACGGTGTGCAAATTTGATTAAAATCGTTTGAGTAGTTTAGGAGTCCATCGCGGACAAACATCGTGACAGGAGATTTATATATATTAAGATATATATATATATATATATATATATTATGTCCGCCTCCTGGTTCTAAGCTATCTCCCCACCAATTTTTATCCAAATCGGTTCAGCCCTTCTTGAGTTATAAATAGTGTAACTAACATGACTCTCTTATGTATATATATATATTGTTACGTACGAGCGGGGGTACGCACTTATGGATTGGAAGAAAACACCAGTTTTTAATTTAAAAGCTTTTATTGACTTACAAAGCCGCGCGCAGTACCTCCCTGTAGGGTTGCTGTCCTTAAACACACGACCAACGATGCACAGTCCCGACGATAAGTTGTCACACCCTCAATACCGTCGCCGATATTGCGCGGACCACCTCCGATATTATCGCGTGTAGCTCGCCTCTGGTTCCTCTCTCGAACTACGCTACACACCTCCTTCACGTATCTGTCAACCAAACTCGACACTAAATTCACCACTTAATTCGTCTCTGTCCTCTATTAACCTCCTCTAATAACTTTTTAGTATCGCACTTATCGTTTCACTGTCTTGGACTGAACTCAACTTTAAACTGCAACTTTCAACTCTAAAACTGCCCGGTAGGCGCGCCCTACGCTGTTTATATACCTGGAAGAATTTTCTAGAACCCGTCTATTTATCTCTGTCTTTTCTTTCCCGAACCTTCTGTTCGGGAACTTTCGTTTATACATCTATCCCTCTCTAACATCTATCTATCTCTTTCTCTCTTTTGTCGTCTATCTCTTTCTAACATCTATCTATCTCTTTCTTTCGTTTATCGTCTATCTTTTTCTAAATATATCCGTCCTTGTCTTTTTGTTCTAGATTGTTCTGGATATTTCCAAAAGTTCTAAAACTAACTAGACGGTTCCACCATCATTCGCCACACTACCCCCTCCTAAAACGTGCTCGTCCCGAGCATCTTTAGAACCATGAAATTTCGCAAGTCGATCTACATGCACTATTTTCGCAGGACTCCTTGATGATTTCCGAATTCGATAGGTAACATCATTAATCCTAGTGACTACCGTGTAAGGTCCTTCCCAACTTGATTGCAATTTTGGAGATTTTCCTTTACGTCGAACAGGATTATGAAGCCAGACCAATGAGCCTTCATCAAAGTCCTTAAAGTGAGCACGTCTATCGTAACGGGTTTTCATCCGTTCACTGGCTTGCAGATTTTCTATTCTCATATAGTCATGAATTTCTTCCATCCTCCTACGTAAGTCTTGTACATAGTCCGAAACACAACTTGGAGCATCAGGCGGACATCCCGAAAGAAGTTGTACTGGAAGTCGAAGTTCCCTTCCAAAATTAGCACGCGCTGGCGTTGTGGAAGTGCTCTCATGAACAGCCGTCCGATACGCTAAGAGAAAAAGGGAAATGTACTCATCCCAGTCTCGTTGATGAGAGTCCGCAACCTTTGCCAGGTGCCGTTCTAAAGTTTGGTTAAACCGCTCTACCATTCCATCAGATTGTGGGTGATACGGGGTAGTTCGAGTCTTGTGTATTCCAAGTATCTTGCAGGTTTCCTGAAAGATCTGAGATTCAAAATTGCGACCCTGATCACTGTGAATCTCCAGGGGTAAACCAAATCGGCAGAAAATTTCTTTCGTTAATTTATCCGCTACTGTAGCTGCTTCCTGATTTGGAATTGCAAAAAGCTTCCGGCCATTTAGTAAAATAATCCATTACCACCAAAATGTAACGATTTCCTTTATCTGTCGAAGGAAATGGTCCCGCCACGTCAATTGCAATCGGTTCCCAAGGGGCACCTACGTTGTATAATTTTAATCTACCTCGACTTCGTGTTTGGGGTCCTTTCACAGAAGCGCACCTCGTACAATTCCTACACCATTCGTCGACGTCTTCCCTGCAATGAAGCCAGTAAAATTGTTGACGCACTTTCATTAAAGTCCTTTTCACACCAAGATGTCCTCCTGAAGTGCCGTCGTGATACGCCCGTAAAATTTCCGCGATCTTAGACTTGGGCGCTACTATTTGCAAATGACTTTCATTACCAGATGGACTCTCCCATTTTCGACATAATATCGTAAAAAACTCAAGTGGTTGCCAATTCGCTTTCGCCGGAATACTCATATTCTTTCACTCCTGTACAGTGTATTGTTTATCCCCACAACCCCGTATTATCTCAAAGAACGCTTTGAATTCATCTCTTCCTCTCATAATTTACGACCTTCTACGAATCTCAGACTTAATACTCCCAAACATTATTCATCTTTTTTCAACAATTCTTTTACTGTACAGGCTATTCGACTCTGGAATGAGTTACCTGTTACTGTTAGACAAGCTAAATCTTTAACAATATTTAAGAGTATGACAAAAAAGCACTACCTACAACTTAGTGATGTCTGATATTTCTACGTATGTTTATGTATGTGTTTAGGTGATCAAAAAAAAATTTTTTTTTTCCAAACAGGCTCAAAAGTTTCTTTTGGGTGTAAAAAAAAATCTGTGAAAAGATGAGCCCTTAATATTAGTAGTAAGATTGTCCTCATCGCACTTTTTTAATTCCCATAAGAATAACACAGGAAAATTTTTTTTTGCTTCTTCTCATTTTTGTACCGTTCAAACGACTGGTTGACTGATAAAACGCTGTTCCAATCTTTATAGAGAATTGAACGCTCTTCAAAAAAGTCTGATAACATTTTTTAATTTGTCGATTTTTTATTTTCGGCTACAGTCCGACAGTCCGACTCACGCCTTCAACACGAACGCACGACATACGTGCTCGTTTACAAACGCTAGTTTTCGCGCTCGCTGCTTGCCTTCAAATAAGTCCTTCTGAACTGTATTATATTTGACAAAAAAATGATCCTTATTTTGACACTGATACCAACAGTTTCGGTGTAATTTATAAAATTCGATCAAATTTTTGAATAATTGAACTTTGATCTTGAATAACTTATGAACGCGTGAACAAATCAAAAAATGTTATCAGACCTTTTTTGTAGCGCGTTCAATTCTCTATAAAGATTGGAACAGCGATTTATCAGTCAACCAGTCGTTTGAACTGTACAAAAATCAGAAACAAAAAATAATTAAAAAATGCGATGAGGACAATCTTAATATTAATGGCTCATCTTTTCACAGATTTTTTTTTACACCCAAAAGAAACTTTTGAGCCTGTTTGGAAAAAAGATTTTTTTTTTTTTTGATCACCCTAATATATATATATATATATATATATATATATATATATGTCGGAGGGAAGTTATAATTGGATGTATTATTGACTGGATGTATAACGCACAATATCATTTGTTAACATTTTAATTACTTCTAAAATTCTTAATTTAATTTAATTTGTTAAATGTTTCTATAACTTAAAGATCGTTCTAACCTAATAAAAGTTATGAATATTGTAATTTAATAAACTACCAATGAGAGCAGAGCGTGTCTAGAGCGGGGTCAGCGCCCTCTATACTTTGAGTAATATCTACTTGGGTAGACTGAGGAGTTTTTGTGGCACATTGAGTTGATGGCAGCAGGTCGAGTTAGACCTTAGAGTATTTTAAAGAAAGTGTTTTAAGTTAGAAGTATGAGCGGGTGCCCTGAACCCGCTGCTCGGTCTAAACTATGTCATAATGTTGATCAAATCTAAATTAAAAGTGTATAAACCGTGGCTATTGTGTTTTATGCTCGCATTTTATCCTGATGACGCCCACTAAACCTGCAATAACTAAAGATGATGTCGTGAGAACGAGGCTGTTCTGCGACACATATATATATATATATGTCGCAGAACGGCCTCGTTATACACTTTTAATTTAGATTTGATCAACATTGACATAGTTTAGACCGAGCAGCGGGTTCAGGGCACCCGCTCATACTTCCAACTACAATACTTTCTTTAAAATACTCCATGGTCCAACTCGACCTATTGCCATCAACCAAATGTGCCACAAAAACTCCTCAGTCTACCCAAGTACAGTACTGGGCAAGAAATAATGCACATCGACGTATAGAAAGAGACATTCGGCTAATATCGGCTTTGTAGAGCATTGTGAGTGTGAATATGCATGCACGAGCGTGCATGACAAGAGTTATGAATGTCAAAGAAGCAAGTGAGGTGTGTAAGAATAAGCCTGTATGGCGCTCTGTTGTTCGTGCCTACCCCGCAAGGGACCTGGCGTGAAGTTATGTATGTATGTATGTATGTAGAGCATTGTCCCTTTCGCACACTACATGTGTTACGTTTTGTCAGTCATTCAACAAATACGGTGGAGTACGGTCGCGTCCAGTTCAAAATATATATAGAGAGTTGTTAACACCCCCAAATTTAAAGAATTTTGAATTGTACTATGGCATCTTTAGGAAAAAGAGGGAAGCCTTTACATGGTCAGTCACGCGAAATTGTCTACAATGTGTATAAATATTTTTTAACTGAAGCCGACAAATTTAAAAATCATGAAGATAAAGACGCATGTAACTATTTTAAGAAGGTACAAGAGCGAGTTGCAAATGCCAGTGGAATTTCAAGAAGAACAATATATTAAAGTTCAATTAATGGCTGGTTAATCAATTAATCCCAAACATACCCAGTGATTCTGTTCTAGTTATCGACAACGCACCCTATCGCAATAAATATGTTGAAAGACCCCCCAATTCAAACACCATTAAACAGGAAATGATTAACTGGTTAAACAGGCATGAAATTCCAGTAGACCCAAAATTGACAAAACCCCAGATTTACGCTATTTTAAGTCGGCATAAGGAGAGGTATACAGAGTTTTCCGTGGACAAAATACTTGCTGAACATGGGCACACCGTATTGCGATTGCCACCCTATCATCCGGATTTTAATCCAATTGAAAATATATGGTCTCAACTGAAAGGTTATGTAGCCTCTAGAAATGTGGGTATGAATTTAACTACAGTAAAAACATTATTGGCAGAAAAAATAAACATGATTGGGACTGAAGAGTGGAAAAAAGTTTGCGATCATGCAATTAAATGTGAGAATGAATTTCGAAGATTTCAACACAGTCTAGAATTACACTGATAGACTGGTAATAAATACGGCTGATAGCGACAGTGACATTGACTTCATTGAGAGCACTGATAGTAAATCGGAGGGGATTGAGGATTTATAATTGTTTTGTCAGAATGTATAACTTTTCAAAATAAATAAATAAATCAATACGTAAAAATACATGTTTTTTTATTTTACTATAATCGAAGGACAACACTTATAGAAAAAAAATTGTTTTATAAATAAATAAATAGAAAGAATAATCAAAATAAGCAACTCACAATAATTGTTTTAACAGCTCTCAATAGATACCGGACTATGAGAATTTCGTGCGAAAGGGACAAAGCTCTACAAAGCCGAAATTTGCCGAATGTCTCGTCTAGAGGTCGATGTGCATTATTTCTTGCCCAGTACTGTAGATATTACTCAAAGTATAGAGGGCGCTGACCCCGCTCAAGACATGCTCTGCTCTCATTGGTCGTTTATTAAATTACAATATTCATAACTTTTATTAGGTTAGAACGATCTTTAAGTTATAGAAACATTTAACAGATCTAATTAAATTACATTAAGAATTTTAGAAGTAATTAAAATGTAAACAAATGATATTGTGCGTTATACATCCAAATAATAATCCATCCAACTATAACTTCCCTCCGACATATATATATAGATAAGTTTTATCTATGGGCTATGGGGCAAGGACAGACGAATACTGATGGCCAATCTAAGTACGATAAGATTTAATAGTTAAGAATAGTTTTTTTTTTTTAAACAGTTAGTTGCGTGGAAACTGGACAGGCTTAGGCTTATCTCTATTCATAGTTATTCTTTTATTTTCACTCACGGACAAGCATGGTCATTTGTTACGCCTTAGATCTCTGTATGCATTGTTAACATTTTTACAAGCGTAATTAGCATGTGCCAGCGAAACTTCGCTGGCTTTGTCGTGATGACGACGTGTTTCTTACAGAGACCTTACTCTTAAAAGCCTTTCTTCGTTCGTTTTCGGCCGATCACCACGAAAGAGTCCATGAAATTTTAGATAGAAGAAAGATTTATTTAAAACTACAATAATGTAGTCCATATAACACAAAGAGAAATGACATGCAAATTTATTGACTTATAAACAATACAGGGTTAAATGTGACTAAAATACAAAGAACTCTCAGCACAAGAGGCGTCCCAAAGGAAACTGTGGTCTTCCTCCTCCATAGTTGGATTAGCTTCGGTAATATGGTCCTCATAATACATATATAGTACGTACATATTCTACTACTAGATTGAGTTAAAAATTAATTATGTTCATATTAACAATGAGCTTTATGTATATGTGAAAATGTAGTTAAATGTATATAAAAAAACAAGCTATAAGTTCTAAAACGAAAGACTCCTGAAACGGTGGCACCAAAAAAACACATTTACATTCGCCTGTCCTGCAGCAACCACGTCATTTGCTGGCATTCAAATTATTCTAAGTGTTGACCCTGAATACAGCCATACCATGTGTCGAGTCGAGATTCATTTAAATTCGTTCAGTAGTTTTCACGTAATGCTCTAAACAAACAAAAATACTTAAAACTACTTTCATAGAGTACTTACTGCTAGTCCGAATTAAGCTCCCAATTTCTTTTTTACCCGACGGCTAAGGAAGGGTTATGTTTTCCGCGCGAGTCTTTATGTTTGTAAATATCTTTATTAGCTCGAATCTTGCAAACGGCTTAATAGTGTTTTATGAATTTCCTCTTTCCGGACCAACTGGATTGTCCGGGATTTTATTTTGTTTTTTTACACATTTTACAATTGTCCTTACCAGTGTTACCAACCCTACTTTAACAGTAGATTTGCTGTTTTCACATTGATGTCCCTGTTTTCTGTTTCGTTCCTAATTTTTACTATTTTTTAATTAGCGTTCAGTGCCACCCCTATTACACTATGCAAATATTTTTTGATAACTACTATATATTAAAACGTATTACAAGTAAATCCGAAATAACCGATTGCTACTCATTTGAAGCCACAGAAAGGCACATGAAGAAATTTAATAAAAATATGAATGATTTAAAAAAAGAAATGAATGAGTATGAAAATACTGAAGATGAGGCAATTGAGAATGAAAGTGGGAAATAATTTTACTTTGATTTATATATTTTTTATCACGTATTATTATGTTGTGATTATTAATATAACAATGTATGTGAGTCTAGTAACTAAGAAGGCGGTTATTGTTATTAATATTGGATTTGGATATTGCTTTAATTATATGACGAAAGTATGAAATTTGCCTTTTTTTTACTTTACCTACTGTTTTCGTACTGGCGAGCTGTTGTTTTTTAGTTTTTTGGGGTTGGCAATAGAGATGTGTAACTTAGGAGTGATTGATTTAAAAGATGCATAATCTTTCAAAATTCGAAATCACTCTTTAAATCTTTGGTTTTGAAAATACATCCTTAACTCACTACGTTAAGATTGATTTTAGTCACATGGAATGAAGAAAACGAACAAATCAGATACTAAGATGTAGTATGAGACTGAGGCTTTATTGTAAAGCTTAAACAAGGCAACTGAATGAATTATCTCATTCGAAACCAAAGATTTAAAAGAGTTATTTAAATCTTTCAAGGGAAAAGATTTATACATCACTGATCTCATTGGTGATTTAGTTTGCGCATCGCTAGTTGGCAACACTGGTCCTTACATTCTATATACATTTACTGTCCGCTGGAGAAATACAAAATACAAATAGAAAGTAGAAACTCGGACACAAAATCGTTCTAAACTTATCATTGATGTGGCCGTGGCTACTGGCTACTGGCTACTGGCTACTGGCTACAAACCACAACATACGAACTTAACTAAAACGCAAATATTCGGAATTAAGAGAGGCGGAAATCAGCAAACCATTGCGTGCATCGCAAATGAACGAAGCCATCTATCGACGTACAGCGCAATCATAGATGCGATTTAAATAATGACATTAGACTTTTCTTAATTATAAATAAATATCATATTATGAGCTGACCAAGTTAAATTAAATATAGTAGCAGGGCGGACCCGTTAAGTATCTTTCGATTTATAATTTGCATTTGCATAGAAGCTTGCTATTTAAAGTATTTTTGATATGAGCGATAGTGTGATATGAAACCAGCAGCGAGCACCTCTGATTGCAGTCACGGGATAACAAGAAACTGTTAGGCCGTAGAATTTCCCACTTGGCTTTACTTGCATACATTGAGGATCCTTACTCGCGACAACTATGTCATTTTCTTACATGAAAAATATCACGTTTATTTTAAAAAAATACAAAAATCTTACTTGTTGTCTTAGACCATTCAACCAAAGGACAAGGCCTTAGACCATAATAATGGTCTAAGCTTGTTGTAGAGCTTCATGTCGCGTATTGCCCTAATACATTGCGAAGCAGTGTTCAACTGTACACACATAAAGTAGGAAGTATATGTATAAAGTTTGAAATGCATAATTTTACATATGTATGACATGCGTCAGAAACTGTTTTTCAACAGAACTTAGTTTGAATTTGAATTTATGCTTATTTCTATTATTAAAATTCATACCTAAAGCCGTGTGCAAGCAACAAACAAACAAATACTCTTGTACTCTAAAAATATTTGTAGTAATTTACAGTAAAGTACAAAAAAGTATATCTTTTTGATGTGCGAAGTTTTGAGTACAGTAAGCCTTGAACACGTTAAATGTGACAATCTGATACAAATTCTTGGAATGAATGGGAGTTTCATAAGCGCGCGGCGCAGCGGCTCGCCCGCTCTACCGGGAGCCGGTGAAAAAGTCACTATGTCTGTCTGTTCCGCTTTCACGGAAAAACTACTGGACCGATTTGGCTGAAACTCAGGATATATATATATATATTTTCGATGCCAAGAATGAACATAGGATACTTTGTGTCCCCAAAAATGGGATAGTTTCCGGGATAAAAATATATTTGTCTCTCTGTTTGTTATGGCTTTTACGGAAAAACTACTGGGCCGATTTGGCTGGAATTCGGTATATAAGTAACTAGAGTTTAACCCGCGGCTGCCCCGCGGGTCAACCACACTCGCCTCTTGTTTAAGGAGCAGGCGTTAATACAGGTCACATTGTATTAAATTTTTATGTTAGTGCTAGTTGCCCCCGGAAGATTCACTTCATTTTATATTGCTAACTATCCCATCCCCCGTCTATCTGTAAACTACATAAATGAGAAAACATGACAAAAAAAACGAATTGGACGAAATAGACGAAATGAACGAATTTTATGGAGCTTATTTCAAAATAACATTGACAATGGATACGTATTTACGGTTTTTAGTGTCGACACTCTAGAGCCATGGAGTCCCGAAACTTATCGACTCTGTCGAGACCTATCGGGAAGTTTAATACAAATCTGACGTGTCCAAAGGGCTGGCCTGTATTAGGGGCAGCATATTCCAGCTTTCATTCAACGAGAATACGCGGCCAGCGTTTGAGGAACATTCTCAACTGACGGCGATTGGGAACTCATATAATAATGAAATTTTCTTTGTTATATAATTTTATTTTATTTATATATAGTCGATTCCTAGTGTTTCAGTCTATTTTAATTTTAATTTTTTTTTTACAGACAGATACATGCTATAATATATGTAAGTAGAAAAAAAAACAATATTTATAATCAGTTCGTAGAAGTGCGCCTGATGAAGATTGAATGCAACGTGTAACGTGTGTGAAAGTTTGCTCGCTACATAAATAAGGGTTTTTTCAATAAAATTAGTCCACGGCTACAGTTCAAATTAATTTATAACAGACACAGACTAATCTATTTAAGCTTAAACATTTTTTTCAGAAATTGTAAATATTACTGCGACCATTCCATATCCTTTATATCATTACTAGAGATTTCCCCGAAGCTGCGCCGCGGGTCAAACTCTGGTGCCTCTCGTATAAAGAGCAAGCATTAATGCAGATTACATTAGTAGTATTCAGTTTTTATCTTAGTACTATTTGCCCCCGGAATATTCACTTCGTTTTATATCGCAAACTATCCCACCTCCCGTCATGAAAAGTATCTATATCCATTTTCGGTATTAACTACTAAATTATGTACAAAACTACAACAAAACTGATCTGTTAGTAGTTGTTCCGTGAAAGCTCAACAGATAAAGTGTTTTTTTTTTATTGCAGGAGTTCAGCAGACAGGCAGACGGCCCACTTGATGAAAAGCGGTTACCATCGCCTATGGACATTTGCAACATCAAAGGTGCTACAAATGCGCTGCTGCTCTCTTAAGGGAGACTGGAACCTTGTCAATACTACTATCGAGCTACTTTCGCATTTATAATGTTAAAAGGGATTGAATGCTTAATGCTTGCGTGATTTTCTTTTGTGTGTATGTGTGTGTATGTGCTTGTGTGTGTGTATGTGTCTGTGTGTATGCTAACAAGAGAACGTGTTAACGCCGTGAACTTCTCCAGGAGCTACGAGTAGATATACTAATAGTAATGAATAATCGGAAAACAAACGCACGTATTGTATACTCCCGAATTAATCAAGTTACGCTTGTGGTATGGGTAATATGCAACGGACACCCAGACCTTACTAGATAACGTTGAATCCAGAATTTTTTTACAGTTTGCTTTAACACCAACATTTCCAACCAGCATGCGGTGCGGATTCAGGTGGTGACAATAGGACCACCTCGGGAATATACTCTTTCGAATAATAAAATGAAAATCGGTCTTTAATTAACAGAGAAATCTCGTAAAAATCAATTTTCGAGGGTTTCTCACGATTTCCCTGGGATCCATTCATCAGATCCAAACTTGATGACCATGAGACCACCTCGTGAATATACTCTTCTGAACAAGAAAAAGAATTCGAAAATCGATCCACAATTGACGAAGAGTTCGCGTAACGTGCATATAAAAAAATGCCTGTAGAAACTGAACCGCATATGAAAGATTTCCTTTCAAAGAATGTAGACGCTTGGCGTTCTTTGTTAAGGTTTAGTCTCGATTTCCCTGCAGTCCACTCGACATATCCTGACTTGATGATCATGGGACCATCTCGGGAGTATACGCTTGGGAATAAAGAAAAATTCAAAAATCGGTGCACAATTGACGGTGTAATTGCGTGTGTAACGTACAAAAACAGGATACAGACGAATTGAAAACCTCCCTTTTTTGAAAATCGGTTCAAAGCAGCCGGACTGGCAGGCACGGCGAGCTGACTTTAAAGTTAAATGTTATTTTCTGATCCGTGCAAGAACGGATAAAGAATACAAGTTCCTGCGGCTGTGCGGCCTGTCGTAAGAGGCGACAAACAGCCGACAGCTAGGTGGCAGGCTGTTTGAGTACGCCGCTATAATATCCTTAAGTTCCAGTATCCCTTAAGCGAGCAGCAGCACCTTTGGTGTCGCAAATGTCCATAGGCGCGGATAACCGCTTTCCATCAAGTGGGCCGTCTGCCTGTCTGCTGAACTCAAATAATAAATAATAAAAAAGTATGTACAGGACCCACTAGTATTCGTGAGAGATTTTGAAAATGTCGCTTGAAGCGACATGTCACACACCGCAGTTGTCAAGTTGGCGAGGCGGCGCGCACGGCTCACTGCTCAGTCAGCCGCGTCGGTCTGCGCCCGCGCCGCTTGCCTCGCGCTCCTTCTTCGCGACAATCAACTCAAGTCATATACGGACACGCAATTTCTAAACGTAAGTACATATATGGAATTTCACATAATTTATATTAACTCTACACTTTCCTGCTTCGTGAATGGCAATTTAATTTTTTATTTAATTTTTAATCGATGCGAATAATGAATGTTTCGGCTGTATACTTACATATTTTTATGTTTAGATTATTTTTTTATTTCTAAACCGACCTCGAATAATTATTTTTGGTTCTGTACTCTGGAGTCTTAGTATACTGAATTAATCCATCGAATTATTTATTTGTTCTAAAACACGGTGTACGAGTATACACATAACATGGCATGTTGCTTGTTTAGTATTTCAAATGTTTTTGCTAATCACGCATACTAATCGTATTTAAAACTACTCAGTCAAATTAAGAAATTAATATACCATAGACATAGTTACTAAATAAATATTAATTAAATTTACAAAAGGCGTGTAATAAGAGTGAATAGTCAACGCAATGCTAATTTTTGCATATACTCAACTGAAATCCTGAACATATAGGTGATGTGAGTTAATCCAAAATTTAAGCGCAAGAATATGCAATAATAATAAGTACTAACATAGATTAAGTGAACATTGTCACTAACATTTCAATATACAATGTTAAGGCCATCATAAAAACGACAAAATTATACTAGCGTGTGAGTCATAATTAAAAATTATGAACCTAGAGTCCGTGGTGTTAGAAAAATGTTTAAAGGAATCATTACTTCTGACCAGACCCACTATTCTTATGTATTTCAGACGCCCCCAAAATTTTAAATCTGTATGGTCAAAAAGACTCTCAAAATTTTATTATCACCATGGACCAAAAGACTGAATCTGGAGTCAGTTTGGTCCATACAGACTCAAACTTTTGAAGCTCGAAATACATAAGAATGAGGGGTCTAGTCAAAAGTATAGACCACTTTACTTTTCGTTGCGGGCTGCTATTATTTTGCGAATAGTATAGGTAACTTACTATAAAAATGAGGCCTCTTTTCATGTATTTGTGGTTTTGTATAAAGCATTTCCGTGTTTCGTCTTCAGTTTCTAACGAAGCTCGTGTTCTCGTTCAACAAAAGTGTAACCTACGAAATATTTAAAAATGAACCATAAATATGTAAAATAATCAATATGTCATAGTTTGGTTAAACGAAGCATGAAATTGTTATAGAAGTCATTTATTTCTCGTTTTGTGGTCAAACTATTATTGTGTATTTATTGTAGAGCCAACTTTGTTTCATTTAAATTATTTTTAAAGAATAATTTGTGATGTTACGTGAAATTAAATTTATTTATTTTTTAGGGACCATCAACACCATAATATATGCAACCGTCTTAAATCTAAACAATGCTCATGCTAAATATAGTTATACATGCATACATATACATACTATATACGATCTAACTTTCATTTCTTTTTTATAATCAAACACAAACGTTACATATTTGTACAAGTTGAGCAAATTAAGTTAGTGTTTTGGGTAATAAACAAGAAACAATTATGAGCCAGTCTCCTCTCCTATAGGAGAGCAGCTAATCGACCCTGGAACCATTGTGATCATTTCACTCGGCAATTTTAAAGTGTGAATGCAGCTAGACTATAATAAATATATATTGAACTAAGACAAGCCCGCGACTTCGTCTACGTTTGACTTAAAACTCCCGCGAGATTCCCGGTACACAAAGCACCGCGGCAGATAAACTAAATATTGTAAGCTATCGTTCTAGTGAAAACTGTGTCGGAACAAGCTAATTCTTATGCACCCGAACAACTACAAACTGCTCCCGGGATAAAACATATCACATACTTTATTACATACAATTTACTAGCGATCATTGAAAAAATCATATTGTATTCCGATTTTTGTTTAATCTAGCTATTTAAATCATTCTCAGAAAAAAACCTGCTGGATTCCCAGAATAAAAAGTAGATGTCGATCATCAAAAACCGCATGGAAATCGGCCCAGTAGTTTTTACGTGAATTCCGAACAAACAGAGAAGAAATCTAAAATATATATATCGTGTTCACCATTCACATTCATTCACCGTTTATATATTCCAATAGACTTATTCCAGTTGTTTTTTCTTTTTCTTTAATAGCTTCAATATACAGACACGGCAACGTTAGAATTCTATAATGCTATAGATTAACGATTGAAATATTGTCATTTTCGTTAATTAAAAGACCAAACCGACTTTAAAGGTAATTAAAACGCAGCAAGTAAATATAGTCTACAACATTTCGAAGACGGTTAAATGTAAGATATGAAGATTAATTACTCTATATTTTGCAAGATTGTTGTCTTCTTTTGCTTTCTTGTCTTTTTCCTTTTTTTAGTTTTAAGTTGGTTTTGTTTTAATTAAAAATATATTTTCTGCTTTTTAGTTACGCAAATATATCCATAGTATAAGGTTCATACTTGACTTACGTAAATATGGCTACATCTCTGACCTCCGAAAAAAAATTCTAGTGGTTTCCAATTCATGCTAGCTCCCACAATTAGCTCCCGTAACTAAATACAAAATAATACGTGTTGTATGAATTGTATTGAATAACTCTTCTACCGTCCCGGCTGTGCGTCCTTGGAATAAGTTGCCTTTTGCTATAAAACAAGCGAAATCCTTACAGTGTTTTAAAAGCCACGCTCAAAAGCATTACTTCTCTATTGTGTATAATATAATAATTACAAGCTTATTTTTAACTTGCAATACATGTATGTAAGTTCGGGTGGAATCTTGTAAGTTAAATCTGACCAACTTCCCGGTTTCCAATTGAGCTGAAATTTTGCACACATATGTATATCACGTGACAATGCAATAATATGGTACCATGGAGCTGATCTGTTGATGGACTCGGAAGTTGGCCATAGGAACTCCTGTACTAAACAAGATAGAGCCGTCGTGTTTGGGCTCATTTTACTTGTCTTGCTAGAACTTTGCTGCTACATGATATCCAGGATCTCAAAAGCTTTGTAGGTATTTAAAAACCTTTTTTAAAATACTTATTTCTCATACTGATATGCGAGTATATATATTTAAATTGTTTTTGCACTTGTATGTATTGCTCGTGTTTATCATTTATAAACTGAACCATCGCCAATATTAAAAACCTATTAATCCCTGCAAGGGTTGCCTGGAAGAGATCACTTTTAACTATATTCTTCTGTTTCTGTTTGTCTATGCTTTATACAATAAAGAGCAGTCTAATTCTAGAAAAATGAACTCGGTTAAAAAATATATATGAAACACATTGCACGTGCCTGTAATATTGGAGGCTTGCACTCAATTACCTTGGGATCCGCTCACCAGATTCTGAGTTGATGACAATGGGACGACTTCACAAGTATACTCTTTCGATCAAAAAATAATTGAAAATCGGTCCACAATTGACGGCGAAGTCGTGTCACAAATATACAACAAAAACATACATGCAAATTCTGTTATATTTTTCGGAACATGACGGAACATTTTACTTGCTACTAAATTATCTGAAGTAGTTAAAAGAAGAAATGTTCAAAATTAACGGACCATTAAGTCACTGTGAGGCGGTTGCGGGCGGCCGCGGCGCGTGGTGCGCAACGCCGTTTGCTGAATATGTGATAATGGAAAAATATGATAATGTTGACACAACTGTGTCGCGACTACTTTGTATTCGACAGGGGTGACATTTAACATCCGAACGCTAGGTATACTCGTAGGCATACGGGATGAAGCTGGAGAAGGCTGAAGTCTACGTAAATCTGTCCGCATTATGCATTCATAGCATATTATTACCACACGAACACACTAGTCTTATGTAGTTCACCAACGTGTACTATTAGGAACCGATTCGCTACTGTACTAATGGCCGGTTCGTATATACCGATCGTTACAATTTGCTATAAGCCCCATACAACCAATGTTATTATCCCATACAGTTACATATAATTATAGATGCACAGTACATTCTACCACATAGTGGTATACAAAATGAATTAAAAATTAAAGTAAAATTTACATAAATATTCTATATTTTTTTTAATGACAATTAAGCTTTGGTAATATAATGCAATTAATGTCAATAGAAAAAATAACAAATAGATCACTGAGATTTTCCATACAGATAATAAGAGAAACACTTTTTCTAAGAAATTAATGTACAGTATAGAAATATCCACGATTTTAAGACTGCAGTGAATTTTGTTGAGGGTACGTCTATAATTTCAGTTGGCAAAGAGTTATAAATAAGAGGAGCCATGTAACTACAGTTCCTTCTGACAAGATCCAGAGAAGGCACAAGCATCTTTCATTTTACTTGCGTCACAAGTCTCGCGTTAACATTATTCAATTCTTCAAACAAACACCCATTGAATTGGAGATAAACTTAGCGATATCAAGTATATAGATACTAGCCACAGTAAGGAGATTGTGAGATTTAAAAACCGTTTTTTAACCGATGGTAAGGCAAATGAATAGACGGTAAGATATAAGAACCGGCCATCAGTGATCCGATACTCTTAAGTGGCCCATGAATGATGTACTTCAGGAACCATGATTCGATTGCTAACAAAGAAGATCGAAAAGTTCTAATGGCCGAATACTAACAGCTCTGTTAAAGTGAACTAGTTCAGTGACTGAAAATATGGGTCATTCAATAAAGTACATAAATATTGTCACGCCTGTTCCCTGTTGGGTTAGGCAGAGACGTTTGGCCTCCACCTGCGACGATGCTGACAAACACTTTTCGCTTCATCAACTTTCATTAAACTCTGATACACGCCTACTTAAAGTGCTTTTTAGCTGTGTTGGGTTTTTTTTTCAAAATATTTTCAATTTGATCATGCTGAGTACGTCGCGGTCCATCGGCGCCGACTCTCATCGTCGATTCATCAAACTACTGGCCCCCAATTTTAGATACAAGGAAATAATTTTAAAATAATTAAAAATCAACCAAGAGGTTTTTTATTGACATATTATCGTGTCAGCCGTTAGACCATTTTAATTGGAATTTCTGGTTGATACCTAAAGTTCAAATTTTTTTACAAAAAAAGCACGGATTTAAACTAAAAGTAAAAAATAAATATTTTCTACCACATCTCGATGTCGGTACCAAGTAATACATTTAGAAACAACCACGGCAAAGTATAGTAATTACTCGTTATATGTTTTACTCGCACCGAATTCAAGATGTGGTAGAAAATATTTATTTTTGCTCTTCAGTTTGAAGTCGGTTTTGATTTGTTAAAAAACAAATCTACTTTGTAGTTGCGCAATTACCTGAATACCTTTAGAAATATTATATTAAACGCCTGTAGAAATTATACTACTGGCACGTGTATACAAGTTTGCCTTTCAAAAAAAAAAGCAAAAAAAAAAAAAAAAGAGTGTAGGCCCCTTTCAACAAGGGTTGCGTTACTCGATTTCCCCCGGATCCACTCATCAGATCCTGACTCGATCACAAGGAGACCACTTCGGGAGTACAGTCTTTTGAAAAAAAAACTATTCACAATTTACGGAGCAATCCCGTAACAAACATACAAAAAAACCATGCAGTCGAATTGGGAACCTCTTACTTTTCGAAGTCGGTTAAAATGGACCTAATTTCACTCGGGGTTTGTCAGTCTGTTTGTTTAACTTTTCCTTATGATTTTCCTCCCTCTCGGGACACCTTTCCAATGTTCATAAAAGCCGAACAACAGTCGTGGACATAATATGGTGGCACCCTCTGCCTCAACAATATGAACAATTTCAGACTTAGTAATTCCTAATAATGATGATAAGGAGAAAGTTCTAATGTTCTTAACATTAGAAATTTCATCAAATAACTAAATTTTTTCTTTATCTACACATATGTATGTAACTTAGCTGAACCTCACTGACTGACTGACTGACAAGTCAGACTAGTGGGGCTAGGATTGTAAACATTTGCATGACTTTCAAGTGGCACCTTGTTATTTCACTTTTCACTGAAGATTTATACACGTATTAAAAAACCCAATTAAGTTTTTATTCAAGTAAAATGAGCTACTTTGCAGGGTTTGAACCGCGCCTTATGTGCGGGGGTCATAGAAGTGCTTATATTCCTTTCTCTTAGGATTTAGGAAAGTGGTAGACTCAAGCCCAGCAGTGAAACGTACACATGGGCCGTTATTATTGTGGCGACCAAGGGTAGAACTGCCCAACAGCGTAAATCAGTTTTAGAACTTTTAGAAAATACTAGAAATTTCTGGAAGGAAAAGACAAAGACGGATAGATGTTAGAAAGGGATAGACGATAAACTAAAGAAAGAGATAGATAGATGTTAGAAAGAGATAGACAATGAACGAAAGAAAGAGATAGATAGACGTTAGAAAGGGATAGATGTATAAACGATAGTTCCCGAACAGAAGGTTCGGGAAGGAAGAGACAGAGATAGATAGATGGGTTCTAGAAAATTCTTCCGGGTATATAAACAGCGTAAGGCGCGCCTACCGGGCAGTTTAAAGTTGAGTTCAGTCCAAGACGGTGAAGCAACAAGTACGATACTAAAGAGTTGTTAGAGAAGATTAATAGAGGACAGAGACGAATCAAGTGGTGAATTTAGTGACCAGTTTGGTGGATAGATACGTGAAGGAGGTGTGTAGCGTAGTTCGAGAGAGGAACCAGAAGCGAGCTACACGCAATAGTATCGGAGGTGGTCTACGCAATATCGGCGACGGTATTGAGGGTGTGTTAACTTATCGTCGGGACTGTGCATCGTTGGTCGTGCGTATAGGGGCAACCCTGCATAGAGGTACTGCGTGCGGCTGTGTAAGTCAATAAAAGCTTTTAAATTAAAAACTGGTGTTTTCTTCCAATCCATAAGTGCGTAACCCCGCTCGCACGTAACATTATTAATATAATTGACAGCATCAATCGCAATACATGTTCTTTAGCAATTCGCGTCAACCACTCGTGCGCTTGTGTCTTCAACACGGTCACCGTATCGTGTTAGGTGCTTAGATGTCGCAAAGCATGCCGAAGCGTACGCCGGCGCCGGTGTAAGGTCGCCGGGTGTCAGTCAGCTTGTGTCAAGTCGACCTTCGACGGACCGTCAGAGCTAGGCTGCCTTCTCACAGCCCGATACTTTTAGTTGGCTTACATCTTCTATTATTGATTATTTAAAGTGTAACATACTCCGCGACGCGGTGAATTCTTGTTGAGCTCTTATAATGTTTTTTTTATTTAACTTAGTATGTTCTTTTCGTGCGTCTTTTTTGGAACGGAAATAGAAAGAATACATTAAGCATTTCTTAGTAATTATATGCGTTTAGCAAATAAAATATTATTACTTCGAACTGTACAAGCTGTTTTATTCGTGAATTTTGGACCTTCCAACAACCATGACCAAGAAGAGAGAAAAGTATAGATTACTATAATACAAAGATCATGCATTCACAAAAAACCTTTTAAGCCGTACTAGGTTTATTATATATAAAAGAGCCTGACACTTGTACGCTATGATAAAAAGTTAGTCAACTCTAAAACTTGTTCTCGTGACCACATAATTATGATCTAATGTGTAAAACAACACGAGATGAGCGGTTCGTGAGAACGCCCCTTAATCCGGTAAAGCGTTGGGGACAATGTCCGATCGATTGCGGTCCCCAAAAACTATTATAAATATTCATATTTAAGGATAGTTTCACACAGTTTTATGTCCTATAAAATATACGTTAGATAGAGATGTAATGGCCGAGGGGTTACATGGCGGCCATTGTTTTCGCCATTCATGGTTAGCAAATAACTGATTTTAATAATAGAACTGCGGCATTAAGTGTGATTTTTATTCCAACGTTTCGGACAATTTTAAGTATCCTTGATCACGGAGGGTAAACTCACTTAACATCTTTGTCTTCCGTGATCATAGCTACTACAAAGTGGCCAAAATGTCGGAATAAAATTCAAATAAAATACCGCATCAAAACATTCGTAGTAACTTCTATTGAGTGTTCCACTGATATATAAATATAAAATGGATCTTTATGATCTATCTAAGTACGATGTCTATTATAGCAAGAGATATACAGTCTTATTCATATTGAGTTAAAGCAATTTTTAAGAACCGTATAGAATTTATAAATGTTACTCTAATTCAGTACGAAACTCAAGCAATGTGCTATCGATATTTGAATTGTATCAACTTACAGTTAATTATAGTAGAATTATTTTCTCCGTGCAGTTTGGGTTATAAATAATCGGAGTGGTGAAGCGAGTATTTCGCTCTCTCTTCCACTCACGGGCCTTATGGGCAGGCATAGTGATACGCATTATTGTTGTCGATAAGCGTAATCGATAGTGTATTTAGTTTTGTCATTTTGTGGGTTAGTGATATAAATGAAAGAAAAAAAATTAAAAACTTCGTTTAAAAAAACCGACTTCAAAAACGAAAAAACTAAAATGTATAAAGTAACTTATTTCTAAAGCTATTATTATTAATATATATTATCTAAAACATCTTAAAGTCGGTGCTTAGTAATTTTCAAAATAGGTATAGTAATTTTTATGTTTTACTTTGCACCGACTTCAAGATGTTTTAGATAATATATATTAATAATAATAGCTTTAGAAATAAGTTATTTTATACATTTTAGTTTTTTCGTTTTTGAAGTCGGTTTTTTTAAACGAAGTTTTTAAATTTTATTTGTTACTTTTTAGTGTCTAGCTATGTATGGGTGGACCTACGAATGGTGCCGCGCTTCTTAAAAAATATAGGTCCCAAGAACCGGGAACAAAAAAATGTTTGTAAAATGAAAACTACTGAGCCAAACTATGTCAAATTTTTAGGGGACCACATGGCAGCTATTCCGCGTCGAACAAAAAAAGAATCACGTAAATCGAATCATAAATCTCAGAGTAATCGGTGTACATATGAAACAGAGTGAAAATTATTTCCATGAAAAATGTTCATAAAATGAAAACTACTGGGCCAAACTAGGTAAATTTTTTAGGGGACCCATTGGAAGCTATTCCGCGTCGAACAAAAAAAGAATCACGTAAATCGGATCATAAATCACGGAGTTATCGGCGAACATACATAAAAAAAGCAAAAAAAAAAAAAAAAAAGATCCCGACGAATTGAGAACCTCCTCCTTTTTTCGAAGTCGGTTAAAAAATAGATAAAACAACGTATTTATTAAAATAAGAAGAATAATGATTGAAAATAAATTATTAATTAGGTATCTATGTATTAATATTAAAAAACTATAAGTGCAAAAGTTTAGAATGTAACAAGTTATATTAATAGAAATATAAATACTTATATCTAAGTTTAAAATTAACAGCAAAAAAGATAATAATGATTTTTATAAGAATGATAATCTTTCTTTGATATGAACGAGTTTTATCGTTAAGGGCGTTGCGCCCGCGCAACATGCTCACCGCCCTAGCCGGGCTGAGGCCGAGTTTGATTTTGACCCAAACTGCACGGAGAAAATAATTCTACTATAGTCGGTGGCATTAAGTGCATTCTCGTGATTTCATTTCATTTCATTAGCTTCGAAATATAATATTCATGTTGCTTGTTTCATTTGTTTACGGATTATCTAAAGATTTTTACCACTCCATTGTATCATCTTCAATATATAATTATTGTTTCTTTTTATGGGCGAGCATTCACGAGTTACTACATAATTGTCATATTTTCAAGGCATTTGATTTGTTTGTATTGTAAATCCGATGGATTTGCAAGATCAAGGCGCGTTGCCACCCTGAAGTATGGGACTTCCAAAGTGGTCGATATCGACGCCTTCGGGTCACCTCCAATGAGTTGTGTTGCGTGTACCAACTTTTTATAAGAACGACTGATATTCTAGTAGGAAGTATCATTGTAGTACTTTCAAAAAAGTTTTTAAATTGGTAAGTATTTTGTATCAATACGGAAAAAGTAGAGATAGGTTTTTTAAAGTAATTTGGCTATGGGGGTCTGAGTTTGTATATAGTTTGGGCGTCCCTGGGATAGGGGAATAGAATAGGTGGAGGGGGAAGAGCGGCATCGGAATTCTCACTCATCGCACGAAACACTATCAGCTCAAGGCTAGCCGTTTCTTCCCGATGTTCTGTGAGAGCGTGGTATCATACAGATCGCGCCACGTACAAAATTGATTCAGGGGGAATGCAGAGTGTCCACGATTCCTTTTTATTATTATATCATTATATTTTATTATTATGCGAGATCCCGAACGACACTGAAATAGAGTTTAAAGGAGTCTAGTGACTGAAACGTGAAAAACCTTACGAGGCGAAGATATCTTGAAATTTGGCAAAAAAAAATTGTTGCTTTTTTATGTATGTTCACCGATTACTCCGAGATTTATGATCCGATTTACGTGATTCTTTTTTGTTCGACGCGGAATAGTTGCCATATAGTCCCCTAAAAATTTGATATAGTTGGGCCTAGTAGTTTTCATTTTACGAACATTTTTATGTTCCCGTTTCTTGGGACCTATATTTTTTTTTAAGCGCGTCACCTTGCGTAGTTCTACCCATACATAGCTAGGCACTAAAAAGTAACAAATAAAATAAAATAAACTTCGTTTAAAAAAAACGACTTCAAAAACTAAAAAGTATAAAATAACTTATTTCTAAAGCTTTGTATCATTATTAATATAAATTATCTAAAACACCTCGAAGTCAGTGCAAAGTAAAACATTAAAATGACTATATTTTGAAAATTACAAAGCACCGACTTTAAGATGTTTTAGATAATTTATATTAATAATAATACATAGCTTTAGAAATAAGTTATTTTATACTGTTTAGTTTTTGAAGTCGGTTTTTTTAAACGAAGTTTTTTTATTATATATAAGATAAGATGACCCGGCGAACTTCGTACCGCCATATTTTCTGAATTCCTAAAAGACTTTGTTTCATGACACAAAAACAAAATCACCATAATCGGTCCAGGTGATTAGGAGGATTCTAGAACCCGATCTCAGCGCCATCTACCGGTTCCAATTGTGGTTTTAAACCATCCCGGGACCCACTCAAACACACACACAATATTTCATCAAAATCGGTAAAGTCGTTCTCAAGTTATGCGCTTACCAACACATTTTGCGATTCGTTTTTATATATAATATTAGCTTCTGCCCGTGACTTCGTACACGTGGAAAGCAAGTTAAAAAACACCCGCGATTTTGAAACATGCTTCATTGGTGCTCCGCTCCTATTGCTCTTAGCGTGATGGTTTATAGCCTGTAACCTTCATCAATAATTGGGCTATCTAACACTGAAAAAAAATGTCAAATCAGACCAGTAGTTCCTGAGATTAGCGCGTTCAAGCAAACAAACAAAGAAACAAACTTATCTGCTTTATATATTATATATATAAGACAAAACTCTCTCACTGACACCACACCCTGTCAAATTATCCGCTTCTATTATGTTACGTTGCAGAGGAATTACTTTTAGTCTGTTATAAGCTGTTTAAGTAATTAAAGCTTTCTAACTATCCCACGGGAACTCTTTAATTTTTCGGGATCAAAAGTATCCTATATGTTGACCAGGGATATAAGCTGCCAACATACAAAATTTCATTTCAATCGGTCTAGTCGTTTCGAAGATTAGCCGTTACAAACAGACAGACAAACAGAGAAACAAAAAATTCAAAAAAAATCCAAATTAGTTCTATTTCACTTCTTACATCCCCCTGACTCGGTTTTTAGCATTTTTTTGAATTGTACAGAAATTTGACCTCTACAATTTTATTATATATATATATATATACTTACTTACTTACTCCTTTGGCTCAGCGACCCAAAGTGGGTCTTGGCCTCCGAAACGAGAGCATGCCACTTTCCTCGATCCTGTGCGGTGTCTTGCCAATTGCTGGCTCTACTCTGTCCTTCCAGCGATATTTGGGACGGCCGACCGGACGCCGACCAACCGGCCGTCCCAAATATGCTTTCCTCACGCTGCGATCCTCTCCCATCCGTTCTACGTGACCGAGCCAGCGGAGGCGGTGAGCTTTTATTTCTCCTATTATGTTAGGCTCGGCCACGAGATTCTCAATTTCGAGGTTACTTCGGACCCTCCAGCTACCATCCTCTCTTTTGGTTGGACCCAGGATCTTACGGAGAACCCTCCTTTCCGCTATTAAATATATATATATATATATATATATATATATATATATATAGATATTATCTAAAACATCTTGAAGTCGGTGCAAAATAAAACATAAAAAATAAAAACTTCGTTTAAAAAAACCGACTTCAAAAACTAAAAAACTAAAATGTATAAAATAACTTATTTATTATATATTAAATTTATAAATTAGTGTAAGTATGTATATTTATATTGTACAGTCCGATCATTTTTCTGCTCCACCTACATCGCCAGATTAGTTAAGAATTTCTTTTAAGCTGGGTTGCCTGGAAGAGATCTCTTTTAGCGATAAGGCCGCCTGTTGTTTAGCCAAGAAGTATTGTAATTATGCATTTTGTTTTGTATTTGTTTGTTTTGGTGAGCAATAAAGTGTTATCTATCTATCTATCTATCATACTACGCACAAAAGTAATGTTTCCAAATGCAGTACTACTTGAGTCTGTTTGAAGAATCGCGTCGGCCTTCAGCACGCGTCGCGTGACCACGTGGAAAACGTGCGAATCATTCTATCAAACTAAATGCCTAAGTTATCTTATCGAGGCGTTGTTTTTACGTTAAATAAAACTAAATATTCGCGTAATACCATCATGACTCATGGTAGACAGCAAGATGCGTTGAAATTATCATTTTACCCTCAAAAAAAGGGGTGGTCACTTCAACGAGATAGGAATCTGAAATGTATGTTAGGCGAAACCGAGTGGAAAGCCCACTACAAATAACTCTGATTGCGGCATTAAATATATGTCGCATAATAGAGGTTCATACATTCGGTATCTCTCAATTTCTTGTCCGATACGAAAAATGTAAAACGCTCAAACGTCGTGTCGTCCGGCGTCTGACGACGACCAAATTGTGTGCGTTGCTTGCATTCGTGCCCACAAGCAGGAACGTAGTGTGTGCGAGTCCTAAGTGGGCAAACATGCAATTGTGCATTCCAGACGAACCATAGGAAAATAATATTGTATCTGTTAAGCTCTAACCTTACCTCAATGCAAGTATATAAAATTTAACTATTTATATTATTTTCGATTAATTTCTTTCACAATAACAAAAGTTTTTTCGCCGCTTTGCTTGGATAAATCTGAAAAGGGCATCCCGCGAAAGCTATCCCATTAGGTTTAAAGAACTTTATTTCCCATAAGAACATTTAGTTTACTTACAATGAGATTAAAAACAAAATTGGACCTACTTATGCAAAACACAAACATACCTAAATTGGGTTAAGGATGCAGAAGGCTTTCAAAATGCACCTTCTATCGACTCAATAAAATCATAACAAGATCTGACAACATTTACAGAATAAAACATTTTTATCACAAAGGTTAGCTAAACCCACAAAACACCAAGAGTATAATTAAGTAACAAGATCCATGACCCATGGTAATCCAAAAACCTAAAAGGTTTACTTCAATATATAGGACAAAATATAATATACAATATTCAACAAACTTTTTTCCAAAATATACACATTTTTTGTATGAAAATTTTTAATAAATAAGGCTTTTTCTCGAAACTGTCAGTATGTGGGTTGGTTTCATTTTGCATAAGTAGGTCCAATTATAATTAACTAAGACATACAATGTAAATCCTAACTCTAATTCCCAACATAAAAGCACCCCGTGTGTACCCTGTACACCCTGTATTGAAAGTAAATGATCTAATTTCAATAGTATTAACTGCAACAAAGATATTTTTTTCTTTAATTTGTTAATAACAATATATTCTACTTACATCATAACTAGGTTCTTTATACTATAATAATAACATTATTATGCGTACATTATTATATATACCCGCAGGGGTCTTCGTGGCGAAGCCTTAAGTGAGTGGCGATACCTCGTACCCAACTCCGGAGGCCAAGACAAAGGCAACCGGAGTGGAGATCGCTAGAGCTAAGACTCAAGCGCCAGGGGTGGAAGTGATAAGTGGCATAGCGTCGGAAGTAGCTTCGGTGGACCTGCAGGTCACCTCTCCACACCCCTTAGCCACTCATACCCTTGTTGCCATGCAGGGAGTGACGGAGTCACCGTCTGCCCGTTTTATGCATGTTTCCTGAACATTTCGTCGGGCGGACACCATAAGATACAGATCCCTAGTTTCACTGACAGTCCATCCCAATAGCCCGGTACCTTTTGTCCTCATTTCCTGCAATAGTCTTACACTGACCGGGGTTTTTCCTTGGGTGCATTACTAAATATACGGTGTAGACAGCGACAATCGGCGGTCAGTGTCACGCCACATTTACTTTAGAATTGGATCGCTACCCGTTGGCATTATCATGGCCCCACCCACGTAAGCTCTCCAAAAATCCCCGCCATTTTTATGGCTCGTGGTCTTCAAGAACATTGTTATTAGATAATAAGACTGTTAGCGCACGCGTCCCAAACTCAAAGGGCGCGGGTTCGATCACCACTTAGGCATTTTTCTGACCTAATGTGCATATTGCTACAATTACCACGTGCTAATAACGGTGAAGGAAAACATCGTCATGCAACCTGCACATTGAGAGAACCGATGTGTCCAACCTGCCAAGCCGCCTTGGACAAGCGTGGCGGGTATGCTGTCCGTTCCCCCTTCAGTGTGAGACCCGAGCCCAGCAGTGGGACCTTTATGGGCTTGTGGCGAGGAAAATACAGCCGACGTGCGCTCGGAAAGGTTCGTTTATTCTCGCGATATCGAACTCCGACGCACCGCAGAACCCCGCCCGTACCCGTAGCCGAGTCCTGCCGAGTCCTGCCGAGTCCTGGAGGACAGGCTGTCTTGGACAAGCCGTAAGGCCGCGCGCAATCGCTCCCACGGTACGCGCCAGGGAAGCTTATTTATGCGAGACAAAACAACGTAACATTGTCGTCCATATTGTTATAGTTTAAGTGACTAGTACCTAAGGCTCATGGAAACAGTTATTTCTAATATAAACAATATAGTGTAAACATATGATCGTTTAATTTTACTGTCCATACGATGTAATTATAATAATATTATTAAATAAGACTGTTATTATATATTGTACTTATATTATAATTCCTTTAAACTATAAGTGGAATATGGGACATGGGCTACTATCTTCTGTCCATAAGTCTAGCTACTGCGGTAACTATAACAGATTGAACAACTTACAACTACTCTAGAAATGAGGACGCCAGAACCTAGTTCTGTATTATTTATAATTAAATAGATCCATAAATCTACGTCTTAATATAGTATTTCGGATAATACTAACTTATAAAACTGTATTAACTTCAGTTGGATTTACAGTGGACTGTAGTTTTGACTTAGATTGAAATAAAACAGCGATGTATGTATTCTTCATTATCTATTGCCCCAGTGACTGATGTTGCCATGCGACACAACGAACAACTTGTAGGAACTATATTAGCTTATAAATGTATACATACAAGCCCTCGCTAAGTCACCAGCTTGCGACTTCACAAGTAAAATGGCTAACTATTTCCAAAACTCCAAATATGAATAACTAATCAAGAAGCACACATACAATTGGACTATAACAGGTTTTCAATCCTAGCAGTAAACAAAAACAAAGTAACGGAACCGCAGATCTCATCACGTTTTTGAGCAAAGATGGTGTCTTACGCTCATTATCATATATAACTATTTACACTCTACTAACATAATACGGAAATTATTTATTTTTATAGTATCAGATTAGGGTAGCATTTTCTTTATTGTGTTAGTTTACTACATACGAGTATATAACAATAATACAATCACATAATTAACCTGTAAATAAAATCCCGTTGTGATCTTTTTTTTATATGAGGCGGCCTACTCCATCTTAGTGCCGTTTCGCAACATGCTATGGCTGGGATAGAAGAAACATGAAAAGTGGTTAACGTCGCCTGTAGACGTTTGCAACACCAGGGCCGGCGACAACACGTTACCAACCTTCATAGCATACGACAAGCATGCGATAGAGGAGATCAAACTGGAGGAACAGAAGATGGTGGGGGCAATGGGCCATCGGAACTCTCACTCTTCAAACAAAACGATTTTCTGTGTTTGCGTTGTATTAATGATTATAGCACGTTCACGGCCTGTAGACGTTACAGTCTGCTTTTAAAATAAAACTGCCACCACATGAAAATTTGAATAAAACAGAATCAAATCTATTATGTGTTGATAGATATAATACGGCACTGTTGGATAAGAGTGTTTACGAAATGACACCTGCAATATTTAATAAACAATCAAAACCATTAAAGACAATACAAACATAAATATGTTAAAAACAAAACTAAAGAAATTATTAAAAGACATATCATATTATATAAACTGGTAAAATTAGTACATTTTACTATCTATTTCTAGGAATAACACCTGTATACAACTACACTTGTGCCAGAATAAATATTTCATTTCATTTCTTTCCTACTTTTTCTTCTCCCTACCTATGGAGCGGTTTGAGACAGATGTCAAGGTCTGCCCTTATGGTCACTCATACCATACCTTACGAAATGAAGCCGCCACTTCTCAGGCTTACCTTTTCTACCAGGGCCTCGTGGATGCGGCATAAACAGATAGTAATTCCTCTAAAAACATATTAGTATTGTTATTTATGTTATTGTATCTAATAGCAACAACAGTTGATTTTCTTTGCCATAGTCAGTAGACAATGCTGTAATGATCGTGTAGTTATTACAAACGCGATACTAATGGCTCTGCGATGACGTGTTTTTGTTTGTTCGCATCCATAATGGACATTATATGTAATTTAAATGAATTTTATTTGACAGCGTCAAGCTACCTGGGGCCCCATTCTGCAACTACTATCTCATCAAAATTGCCTGACACTAGCGTCCCAATCGTAGGCATGCCTGATTTCGGTACTCTGCTAAGAACTCTGTCTTAGTAGCTTTTCAATATTCACTTCGTCTAACGTCACTTCTGCTGATGCTAATACGAGTATACCATGACAACGTGGAGAAGATATTGTGGATTTAATTGAAAACGAATTTTTGACACCATCGCAATGGACGAGTCCATTTTGTTTAAATAATGATTCGCTGCTGTCAAGGTGACTTAAGAATAGAATGACATGTTATAATGATGATATGTTAGGAATAAACGGCGTATCGTAAAATGGGGGGAATAGGGTCTAGGTGGTGAATTGGGACAAACCTCAAATTTAATTTGCGACCTGTTACAGCCCTACTCTCTTTAGGCAATTATTGCAGAGTCGGCAGGCCACTGACATCAATAGGCTAAGCATCGATAAGCAGTAATTGCCTATAAATACTAAATCTTTTGTAAATTTGTGAGAGTCTTCTGGTAATTAGCTAAAGCTATTCAACTACGGACCTGGTTTCTGCCTGCCGGTTGAATAGCCCTAAACTACATTACCGAACCCGGATCCGGTAGACCTTTTAGGTCCCGTAGATTGAGGCTCCAGTACTGCGTAGTACATAATAAATCTCAGCTCTAGTACTATAGTGTTTTTCTTAAAAACACCCTAAGTATCCGGGACTAACATTTGGTGTCAGAAGAAAGCGGGATTTTATTGCCCGCCGGACGCCCTATTCCTGACGACGTCCAAAAGCTGAGACGCTGCTATCCGGTCTCTCTGACTGCACGTAGCCAGAGTCCAGCAAAGAAGAAAGCCGCCACGCTGTACCTCTTCGTGCCCGAGGGTCCACTGCCCAGCCAGGAGGTCCTGTTGAGGGGCCCTATCGATCAACCATCATAGTGCAACGTCACGCCGATTACGTCACGAGTCGGTTACGTCACACTCCGTTTGTGTCTGGAGTCGATTTCGTCACACTGTCTACGTCACGCGCCGACTCCGCGCAGTCTGATTGCAACATACACCGTTTCGTCGTCACCGTTGAGTCAGCACAACGCCGGTTCATGCGTCCGCTGCTATTTTTGCTAATGTGAGTGAACTTTTGATTTATTTATTATCTGTTATAGTTTATATAAATCAATCATGGCTAACCCAGTTTCTAAGATCGATTATTCCCAATCATCCACTTCCCACAACGAATCCATAAAAATGAACTTTAGTGACCTAACTCGTTTCATAAAACCATTTGATGGGGACAGGAACAAATTATCTCCATTCCTTAGAAACTGTGAGAATGCTCTCAGTTTAATTAACCACAATCAATATGATATTTTATTTAAATTTATATTGTCACAATTAGAAGGGAAAGCCGAAGCAATATGTTCCCTTAAAGTATTTAACAGTTGGTTAGACTTAAAACAATTTTTAAAAGGTAATTTTGGTGAGTCTAAACACCGTAATCACCTATTACTCGACTTACAAAACTGTAAAATGAAACATAACGAAAGCGTTTTACAGTATAGTACGCGGTTAGAAACTCATTTAACCAGATTACAGACCGACATCTCCCATTCGACAATAAACCAGTGTGAACTGCTAGGACGACTTGCCAACACCGAGGATTTGGCTTTACACACCTTCCTGTTGGGACTACCTAGCCATATCTCAAACATTCTCAGATGCCGTAATCCCGAAAACCTAGCCGAAGCCATTAATCTGGCTATTCAAGAAGAGAAATTTTATAATTATGTACAGTCCTCACAATCGAAGGTCCCGGGAGAATCGAGACCTAAGTGCCGTCTATGTGGCAAATCTGGGCACACTGATAGGTCCTGCTATACGAATCGTCACCGCCCTATTCATAATGTCGCTCCTCCTCTAAACGCTGCAAGGTCTTTCCAAACCACCTCGTCACCCCAACCATCTACATCAGGGAACTCGATTATCTGCGCTTATTGCAAATCAGTGGGTCATCATATAACTCAATGCCGTAAAAGGCAATATAATAACGAAAACCGTCAAAGATTTTCAAATCCTCCCCTGAATAAAGTACACAATCTAGACGAAAATGTCGATCAAACCCAAGAGTGCCAAACAGACTCTCAAAGGGATAATTTTTTATACTAAATCGGGTTCCGCGACCCCATCATGTGGAATCCGCCACACAAACAGACGCTCTATCGAATAATATAGTTTCAAATGACTCTGATTCTTTTCGCTACCATAATTGCTATGTTGATAAATTACTGACAGACAAAACGAATAATCACGCCTCTTTTCTTCCTTCAAAAACCACTGATTCCCGAGTTACACGACAGGGTAACCAGCCCCAAATAGGAAACTCGTTTATAAAACACACTGCCTCTAAAAACTCTACTAAATCTACCAATTCTAGCAAAAATTCAAATTCTACCAAAAATACAATTTCTACCAAACCTACCAAATCTACCAGAGCTACCAAATCTACCAAACCTAATACTACTAAATCATACAACTCCACTAAAAATAGTGAGAAAATTTATAAAATTCATTTTAACGATAAAGTCCACTTACCACATGTCTACCTAAAATCTCAATATTCAAATAATCCGCTGGTTCTCTTGATAGACTCCGGTTCTAGTATTTCTCTAATAAAAAAATCTTCATTAGACACACAGCCTAAACTTACTACAGAAATAATAAAATTCAAAGGTATAGATGAAAATGCCCCATATTCTGAAAGCTTTGGGCACTTTCAATTAGACTTTAAACTAGATAATTCTGAAACAATATTCGGAAAATTTCACTTAGTTTCAGAATCCTTGGGCTTTAATTTCGATGGAATTTTAGGTAACGATTTTCTGAAAAATAATAACTGCAACATTCTATACGGAAATAATATTCTACATCTCGATAAAGGCTCATTACAAATTCACTTCACCAAACCTCAATATACAATACCAGCTCGTTCAGAAATGATGATAGAATGTAAGGTAACTAACCCTGAAAATACGTCTGGGTTTGTAGAAAAATCTGAAATCCAGAAGGGTGTATACCTATCCAGTTGCCTGACGTCACTGAAACCTAATAAACATGTTAATGTATCTATCCTTAATACTACCAATAATGATATAAATATACAAACCTTTAATGTTGAACTCCAGCCATGTGACATTTTAAGTTCGAATAATATACATAATATAACATCCAATTACAATAAGCGAGCTTTTGAAGTACAGAAACAACTAAGAACATCTCATCTCAACTCAGAAGAATCTAAAACTCTTCTATCTCTTTGCCACAAATACTCTGATTTATTTTACCTTGACGGTGATCATCTTTCTAGCACTAATACTCTTAAACACGAGATTAAAACTACTAATTCACAGCCAATTCACGTAAAAAGTTACCGCTATCCAGAATGTCATAAAGAAGAAGTAAATAAACAACTCCAGAAAATGTTGAACCAAAATATTTTTAAACCTTCTAGTTCCCCATGGTCTTCCCCTATTTGGGTAGTTCCTAAAAAGCAAGACGCTTCCGGTCAGAAAAAATGGAGAATCGTAGTAGATTATAGAAAACTTAATGATATTACCATAGGAGATGCTTATCCTATTCCTAACATAACCGAAATTTTAGACCAATTAGGTCATAGCAAATATTTTTCTACACTAGATCTCGCCTCCGGGTTCCATCAGATTCAAATGGCTGAAGAAGATTCTCCCAAAACCGCCTTCTCAGTTCCCAATGGCCACTTCGAATATACTAGAATGCCCTTTGGACTGAAAAATGCCCCTGCAACCTTTCAACGTCTTATGAACACTGTCCTTACTGGTTTGCAAGGTCTACATTGCTTTATCTATTTAGATGACGTCATCATCTATTCTCATGATCTCCAGTCCCATATATCTAAACTTGAGTTAATATTTGATGCCTTGAGAAAACATAATCTGAAGTTACAGCCAGATAAGTGTGAATTTCTTCGAAGGGAAGTTGCTTATCTAGGTCATATCATTTCAGACAAAGGAGTGTCTCCCAATCCTGATAAAATTAAGGCCGTAGTATTTTATCCTACACCTAAAACACCCAAACATATTAAAAGCTTCTTAGGTCTCGTAGGCTATTATAGAAAATTTATTAAAGATTTTTCTAAGATTACTAAACCATTAACTTCCTTATTAAGGAAAGATGTAGAATTCATTTGGTCAAACTCACAGGAAGAATCATTCAATACTCTCAAAACAATGCTTACTATCGCCCCTATCCTTCAATATCCTGATTTTTCCAAACCATTCGTCTTAACTATCGATGCATTCGAATATGCACTTGGTGCAGTGCTATCTCAGGGTGAAATAGGTAATGATTTACCCATAGCTTATGCTTCCTGAACTTTAAATAAAGCAGAAGGAAATTATAACGTATCCGAAAAAGAATTACTTGATGTAATATTTGGTACAAAAACATTTAGACCCTACCTCTACGGTAGAAAGTTTAAAATCGTAACAGATCACAAACCCCTTGTTTATCTCATGAATTGTAAAGATCCCAGTAGTAAGTTATTACGCTGGAGATTAAAAATAGAAGACTTCGATTATGAAATTGTTTATAAACCAGGAAAATTAAATAGTAACGCCGACGCCTTATCAAGGCCACCCATACATAACATCGATGATATCGACCTTAATGATAATTTAACATATGAATCATACATTAGATCCCGTTCAAATCCTACAGCTTTCAATACTCAAATAACAGAATATAACCAAAATTTACTCGAATTATCATGTCTATACATGGCTTACCCAACTTCTATTGATTTAGATGAATCTAACCCTTACTGTGATAACATATTAAATCTATTAGAAAACCGAAATGATTTCGAAAACTCTGAGAGGGAATTACATAACATTAAAACATCAAACATAAACAATAAAACTTATTTTCATCTCTTTGCTAAGGTCCATCACTATGACTCTGCCACTTACAGAGATATATTTGCAGTATTAAAAGAACTAAGAAATAACTTAATTACATCCCACCCCCACGTTAATGAAATATCTATCTCGGATTTCGATAACCCCTACGATAAATTAAAATTTATGATTATTTACGAAATGATAACTTACATATTTCATAATACTAATATTAAAATAAATATTTACCACAATAAACTCATATATCCTACTCCCGACGAAATATCCACTGTCCTAAAGGACAACCACAACTCTCCTATCGGAGGCCATATTGGCTCAAATCGAATGTACAATAAACTCAAAGATACTTACTATTGGAGTGGAATGAAAAGGGATATTGAAAACTATGTAAGAAACTGTTCACTTTGTCAACAGAACAAAGCACTTCGAGCACTTCTAATAAATCTCCGATGGAAATCACTACCACATCAAATGAACCCTTACAAAGAATATTTACCGATATTGTGGGTCCTCTTCCAGAATCCGGTTCCGAAAACTATAGATACATAGTTACATTCCAAGATGATTTGACTAAATATTCCATGGGTTACCCCATTGTCCAATCCACTGCCGAACAAACCTCCGAATGTCTTATAAAATTTATTTCTCATTTTGGTATTCCTAAAACTATTCTTTCAGACCAAGGTGTCCATTTCATAGCCGACATATATAAACAAGTAGCAACTCTTTTTAAAATTAAACACTTATTCTCATCACCTTATCATCCCCAAACAAATGGTGCACTTGAGAGAAGCCATAGCACTCTCAAGGAATATTTAAAATCATATGTAAATGTTAATCAAAATAACTGGCATAAATATCTCCCTACTGCATTCATATCCTATAATTCCACAACTCACTCTTCCACAAACTTTAGCCCCCACGAACTCTTATTTGGTTGTAAACCGTACTTACCAAGCTCTATCTATGATATAAACCCCACAGTCACCTATCCCGATTACATTAATAATTTAAAACATAAATTTATTAATACAAGAAATCTAGCTCGTGAAAACATTGTTAGAAGTAAAGAAAGATCAAAACGTTATTATGATCAACATACTAGGGAAAAATCTTATAATGTTGGAGATTTGGTGTATATAAAATACCACCACAGGTTGCGTAAGGCCTTATCCCCGATATGGAAGGGTCCTTACAAAATAACCGCAGTTCACAGCAATAATAATGTCACAGTCCAAGTAGATAGGCAAAAAATCCGTTACCATTTTGATGAAGTAAAGCTAGCCCATGATAATTCCATTCCAGGGCCATCGCGCCAGCTGCCACCTCCGACACAAGAGTAATATCTCCGATCTCAAGTAGTCCAGGTCTATACTTCGAAAACTTAGGAACATTAAAATTTTACAATAGCTTCTGGAACATAGTCACCTTTACAGACTTTTCTTATATACAACCTCACATAGAAAATATTAAAAAGTCATAAACACTATTAAAGAATCTTGCAAAAACCATAAGTCTAGTAAAATTTAAACAGATTGTTCCAACACATTAAACCCGTTGGAAAGTCTTTTAATTAATGTAGAAAATAATTTCATAGCTTTATCACATGCTCTCCCTACTCCACACGATATAAATAATCCTCATTCCTTCGCTATGATCAATCCATCCACTAGATTTCTAGCTATAACAGATGATAAATTAATGTACTCGACAATAGACTCTATAAGTGAGTGTAAAAGTATAACAAGAGAAAACTATTTATGCAAACTAAGTGATGTGCATTCTACCGCGACAAACCCGATTTGTGAAATGATAATCTTAACTAAACATACAAATAAACTACCAGAACCTTGTGATTATAAAATAATAATTAGTGATATCGATGTTTGGCAAAAACTTAATAATAATAAATGGCTATATGTACAGTCTGATTTAACTAAGTTATCTATTAAATGTAACGATACTCTTACTGATTATGACATTGTTGGAACAGGAATCCTTAAGCTTTCTAAAGGCTGTCAGGCTTTTCATAATCTTTTACAGTTTGTTGCTTCTACAGAAAATATGAATCTAAGTTATATTTACCGTCTCCGAATTTTAATATTATAGAAGATGATTGCTGTTCCAAGAAAAGGATAAATAATACGCTTCCATATCTAACACCTATTAAACTATCTCACATCGATTTAGATTCTTTGCATTATGTTACACACAGATTAAATCAATTTAGCGATGAAATGGAGAAAATTGAAAACCAACCTTACCATGTTAAATATGGAAACTATTTTAGTGGAATTACAACTTTATTATCGATATGTATTTTAGCCTATATTTTATTTAAAATGTATAAAAAATGTTGTAAAAGATCAAGGCAAGATCAGCCTGGTTGCTGTGTATATTGATGGTTGCTGATATTTAATCATTGTTACGCCAAACCTACTGTACAAACAAGCCACCAGACTCAGAATAGAGCATTTGAAATTACTGACAGCTCTAAAGAATCTCCCTCGAGTTTGAGGAGAAATTTACACATGTATTAGATTCTTAAACAAATAAATTTGTTATTTCATAAGTACTAATTTTACTACTTTAAATTAATCTTGTTATTTCATAGAATTATAATGTTTTACTATTTCTTTACCAGATCTTAAACTCAAAATAATATTACTATATCTTTACCAGATCTTAAAGTCAAAATAATGTTACTATATCTTTGCCAGTTCATATAATAATTCTATTTCTTTACTAGTTCTTAAAATCAGAATAAGTTTACTATTTCTTTACAAAAATAATTTTACTAGTTCTTAATGTTTTTACTATTTCTTAAAATCGAAATAAGTTTACTATTTCTTTACCAATTAAAATTTCCTTTTCTAAGATTAAAATAAACTGTATATTTTCTTTACTAGTTCATAACATTGAAATTGTTTTTACTATTTCTTTACTAGTTTCTAAGATTAAGTTGTTTAACTGTTTTTCACTTTTGTATTTATGGTGTCTCAATCTACTCGCATTCTTTCTTTTTTCCAATGCTTCGTCTTAAAGGGGGGAGGTGTTACAGCCCTACTCTCTTTAGGCAATTATTGCAGAGTCGGCAGGCCACTGACATCAATAGGCTAAGCATCGATCAGCAGTAATTGCCTATAAATACTAAATCTTTTGTAAATTTGTGAGAGTCTTCTGGTAATTAGCTAAAGCTATTCAACTACGGACCTGGTTTCTGCCTGCCGGTTGAATAGCCCTAAACTACATTACCAAACCCGGATCCGGTAGACCTTTTAGGTCCCGTAGATTGAGGCTCCAGTACTGCGTAGTACATAATAAATCTCAGCTCTACTACTATAGTGTTTTTCTTAAAAACACCCTAAGTATCCGGGACTAACAGACCTTATATACACATTTATGTTACGTGTTACACTTTGAGGTCGGATTTAAATTTTAAGCTTGCAATATTTTTTCTATAATCCGGCAACACTCAGTCATCCTGTCATAAGTATTTTAAAAAAACGTACTTTAAAACATTGGGTCAAAGTTGTCTGTAATTTGTATTGTAGGTACCTGGTATGAAAGTGTCAGCCCTAGCGAAAAACTCTATTAACCCCTTAAGCGACCCGATTCACCCCAATGCCTGGGTGAATAAGGACAAGTGAGCTTTTGTAACTTTTTATGATTATTCTTTAATAAACTATATCTTAATGCATTAGAAATGGAAATTTAAACTACCGGAACCATTATGATCTCCGTTTTATTACTATAACTATAAAAAAAAGGGATAAAAATCAATGTCGAACTTAAAAAGTGTCCCGATTCCCCCCATTTTACGGTATCCTCAGCTCTCATCCTGTGTTACGGCATTAATGGTCAAGTTCCAAGTACTAGTCTCGCATTAGAGAGCGGCAGCACATTGGTAGCACCGTTGCTGTTACAAATGTCCATAGACGATGGTAACCGCTTTCCATCAGGCGGGCCGTCTGCCTGTCCGCTGAACTCATACCATAATAAACAAGCTCATGCGCCTAATGCTCAAAATCAAAATACACGTTAGTAATGGCCGCAGTGCGTTTGTCCGCACTCGAGGTGACCTTTGATTTTGAATACCTGTCTAAAACAGGAAATTCTGTTTTCTGTTGTTGTATCCTAAACCACACTCATAGTCAAGCGCTTGTTACTACACTGTACATGTACTGTGTGTGTTGTTGTTGTTGTGTACTAAAGTAGTTTGGTTGAAGCGGTCCACAGCGAAATCACGTTGTAAGATTAAAGTAATTAACGGAAAAATTAGGATAAATAACACTGGCAAGCAAAAAAAGTGGTCTGGACTTTTCACAGAATGGAGAAAACTTAAATTCTTCTGTTTCCTCTAATGACCCCTTATGGCTTCCTGACTTTGTGTTAAAATTTTCTTCTCCTTTTGTTCCACACAAACATTGTATCCTTTTAACCCTGAATTTTATTATGCGAGACTATGTTGCGCCTTGCATCTCCTCCAGGTTTGCTGCCATAGGTGTCACCCTAAAGTCCATTCCAATTCCACGTCCAAAAGTTTCATTTTCGAATTCAGCTTTGAATTTCTTTTGTTTCAGCTAAATATAATCAATAGTTTTGTTGTAAACAAAGATACTTTTGGTGCTAAGTAAGTTTTGAATCAAATGATCCACTAGCGTTGGCCTGACCGGACTTCTTGTCTTCACTGATGCGTCAAGACTGAATGACGATGGTCGTCTTGGCTTGCTTGACTAGTCTGGATCCCTAAGCTTACAATAATTGTCAATTATAAAATTCCCCTCTTAGTTATGTTTTTCTGGTGAATCACTGAAGCGACGCCCTTTACATAGAATCTCATCGCTCTACTAATTCAATCATTTTCACGGATTCTTTGAGCTGTTTACAAAATATTTCCAAGTCCCCTTTTCATTCCAATCAAATTTCTCCACATTCTTTGCATATTAAGAAGGTTTTTTTCAATTATTATTCTTTGAGTTTGGAAGTAGTTCTAGCGTGGATTCCTGGTCACTCTTGAATCTGTGGAAACTAGTGATTCCGTCGCTAGCTTTATATTATCGCTAAAGCTGAAATAATGCAATCTTGGAATGAGCTATGCTTACACTCTCGACAAACTTTTGGCAATCATTATGATAACCTTCAACTCCTCATATCCCTGGCTTTTCCGTTTTCACAACATCCCTGGAAAAATTACTTCAATGATAATACGCTTACGACATGACCATGTTGGTTCCGGTATTTTTGCCAAGACTTAGAATTCGTGATAAATCTGTATGTGAATGTGGTTCGGGCGAAGTTTCTATAGATCATAACATTATCTTCTTCATTGTCGTCAAATTTCTACCCCTTTTTTGATACTTTTCCCGTCAATTGTCCTCGTCCTGTTAATACTAGTCTTCTTTTAACGTTATCTTCTAACATGTTTATCTATATTTTGTGCAAATTCTTGGCTGCTAATAAAATGTTCTTATGACTACATTGTATCATAGTTAGGTTGTTACGTAGTTTAAATGAATATGTAGTTGACCCCCTTTGTCATCAGTCTGTCTAGCTAAACTAGATTATTGATGAGATATTGTTTATATGTATTGTTTTTTTGGTTGGCAGATTTTTTAGAAATTACCGGACAAATTTTTAGGTTAGCTTCTTTTTCTGACTATTAGCGACCACCTAGTTTTTCATATCACGATATTGTCAATATCTATGCTGAAACGGACTTGCAGCCATAACAACAAAAAGACGATGGAAAGTCAAATGAATGACTAGTAAGATATAGAATACGACAACTTGTTCAAATGTTCATCCCCGCCAACCGAAGGCCACAAACACCCAATTCCAGCAACCAATTATTATTATTATTTCCTTCCTTGCTTTTACTCCCTTCAACATTTATACATTAGATGATAGTTTGTTCTCGTTTATTGTTGCAGTATACAAAATGAAGACCAACGAGGAGAAGGTGGTGATCAGCCACATCAGCGGGTATTCAGTTCCGATACCCTCGCACCGAGACCTGTGGTGAGTCACGCGCCCACCTTTAATCCACCCAAACCGTATTCGCGAATTTGCCAAATGTTAAAGTGATACAGGGCCCTAGTCAATGGCGGACCAAGCCACGTAGCTATATTCAATTCCATCAAAATGATACATACTGTTAACTATTAACCACAAAATTATACGACGAAACTAAGTACCTTAATATATAGATATATTAATGTGTACGGTAGAGCATAATTCGGGGTGTTTGCCGATGTGTTTGACGACGGTTCGACGTCACATCACGTGTGCAGTAGATGATGATGATCCGAGCGGCCATCGTTGTCTCATCACAGTGGACTTAAAGTCATGTACTAAATGTATAACACAAGTCTCCATTTTCTTTATACTAGAAGCTCTCATGGGCGTCGAATAGAAGGAAATTTAAAGTTATCAGTGTGCAATACATCTTACAATGGCGTGTCACAGAACAGCTGTATTCAAAGGTAGATTCCGTTATGCAGCATTAAGGTGCTGGAACAATGTCCCTCCAACTCTAACAAATGCCCTATCAGTGTCACTCTTTAAGGTCGCACTGAAGAGATTCCTTCGGAAATACCAAAACCTTTTTACTAATATAATACTACTAGCTATCCCGGCAGACGTCGTCCTGCCCGAAAAAATAGGGGTTGATCGTAGAGGGTTGAAAATTTAGGGTTGTATTTATTTTTTAATGCTGTATCATAAAAAAAAACCAAAAAATGAAAATAATTTTTTTTGCGGTGGACTACCCTTAACATTTAGGGGGATGAACTGATGATGGAACAATATACACACAAAATTTCATGAGAATCGGTCAAGCCGTTTCGGAGGAGTATGGTGACTAACATTGTGACACGAGAATTTTATATATCGCACCATTCGTAGAAAAAGGACGCAAGTGAAAAACATGAACTTTACAGGAACGTAAAAAAACTGTTTTGTGGAGAAATGGTATATAAGACATAGATAAATGTGTTCTTAGGACTTCATAGACAAAATTAATCTGCAGATACCTGTCTATTTGATTTTAAATAATATTGAGTAGCTTTCGAGATAATTTAAAATTAATGCGTTACGTCTTTAATCCCTGTCATGGTATTATGGCTTTTAAGAATAAGTAAAGTAACCACTTTGTTGCTACGGCATTCACACGAATCACAGCATCGTCATTTTTTACTCACGTATTCATGCCGACCACATTAATTAATTAAGTAAACACATAATTGTGTTTACTTAAAAAAATAAAGATAAAAACTTCGTAGAAGAAATACGTAACTAGACTTGTGCGTTTATCTATTTAACAAATATCGTGACAAAAGTATGTAAGTTAGTGTATGCACGTATATTTCAATTCTATGGCGTATAAGTAAGTATGTAAGTAATAATAAGCTTTTATTGACAGCGAAAATTTCATAAATGACTGAGTATAAACAAAACTTACGTAATTTATACAGCAGTGAATATTTTAAAAAAAATCTTAGCATTTCGCTAAATTTGCGATATCTCCGTCATTTATTGGGATATTTTTTTCAAACTTGTTGAGCATATGTGTCATAATGTCTTTTATCGAATAGTGAATTAAAAAAAATTGAAGTAATTTCACTTGCGACTTTCTTCTACCAACGGTGCGATATAAGTTAATATTAAGTTTCATTTATTTACTTGTTTTTGTTGTACACGTGTCTCACTATGTTTATATATATTTATTATTTTGATGTAAAATTGTCTATTAATATGTTTTATTTTGATCATTTTTAACTAAATCGATTTTACATAGTTTGTGTTGTATTGTCTCTGCTGGTCCCAGGAAGAACAGCACTGGTCTTAGTGGCAACCATCAAATGAATGCATAACTATTTGACCCGACATTGCTTATATTGTTGGAGCAAACAATAGACAAGCAACCTGTGTGGGTGTAGGAGCGGGATGGAATGCTCCAGACCTCCAACCGAGGACAGTTCGAATCAAAGGCTGACGTAAGGTTTTCTCTTATTCACAGACGTTCAGTATCAAGTACTGTGATACTGGAGTCTCTGTCTTTGAGTGGTCTGGCACTTCTTTCTCGTGCAAACAACACGTAATCACACACGAGTTTGTATCTAAATAATAGCTTAGTATTCCTCATTGCAGGCTGTCGCTAATAAAATTTGGTAGCATTTGGTTCAGCATTTGATTGTGCTTAGGGGTAACCACAATAACTGCTCGAAGAAATTAAAGTGCATCTTGGCAATCCATACAACACGTTTTTATGAAATATTTGTTGCGCATATCATAATACTAGATCCCGTGCGTCTTGAAAGCTACCAGATGGCCAAACGTAGCAGTTTTGAACGACGCGGTGCTTGTAGTTTTTACTGTCACAGGGGCCGGACCGCACGCTCTTGTGGACTAAAAATTAATTCATGACCAGTTTAGAGATGGCAGGTACTAACAATCACTTTCGGGAATTAGTGCGTTATCTATTAGCTATATAAGTGTTCCGCCATAAGTACTAATGAAGTAATGTATTTCTTTTCGCGTACGCTGTCGGTTGCTACAATCTTACAAGGTTTTCATGCACAATTTATTATTGCGTGGCCATTATCTGTGAGACAAATTTGAAAATACAATACAATAGAGCCGAGACCTTCTTATATATTTCAAACGTATTAATCAGTTTATGAAGTACGTAGTAGTAACGAGTTAGGGGAGAATGGGTGACGCGCCGCCGGCGGCCCCTGACCACTGTCGCCGATATTGGAATCATTGGAAAATGAGTTCGCCGAAACTCTTAACGCTCTCAGCGGAAATTGACTCTCCACTCTAACAACCGTTTAAGTAACCGTGGCAAATCGCAAGCTTATTTTATAATGTACGCTGCCTGCTTGACACGAGGGGAAATGTTTTCGTATTAATGATACTGATTTCGTATCTTTTTCAATGAAACTTGGTTTCGATTTCTGGATGCCTTTCTAGTAAGTTGACGAGCTTTTATATGATATAGTTTTATAGATAAAGTGTATGTTATTAGTAATAGACGTACATTAATGACAAATATAAAGCGAGTAAAATGTATGATTTATACTAATGTTGTGTTCTGATGTGATGAGGCTTAATGGACGAACAAGTTGCGTTAATCACAAACAGATATTAAATTAGATTACCTAACGATAGTATTATTGTAACTATCACATTTAAACGATGAGTGGCGCTGACTTGGGGGGACTACCTCCAGCAGTGAAGGGTGCTTGGCTGCAACGATATTTAAATGAACAAAGACTCCGACTTGCGCTCGACACTCGAAACTACTTAAATCGGCCAATCAATCAATGTTGTCGCAACTCGGAAGAATTTGTGAAGCCATGCAAACTGACCTGAACCTGACCTGACACTTAACATTTTCATCCGTGCAATGGAATGAAAAAGAGAAAGAATAGAATTTCCTGCGGCCGGGCGGCCTGTCGTAAGACGCGGCAAAACTGAAAACACTGAAACTGAACTGAAAAATCTAACAAATTATAGTTGCTGTAACAATCATACTTAATTTAAACTAAACGTTATAAACATAAATAAAATAAATACATTATAATGACTTATATCATAATTATAAGTACCTATTTAAATCGACATTAACAATTTTACCATTTTTTTTATCAAAAAAACAAATCACGGCCGGGTGGTAGGCATTTGTCTATCTAGATGGCTACCACCCCTAGCCTAGAATATCCCACTACAACTACGTTGAGTTATCTGCCGACATCAGTAGCTAGGTTCCAATCTGCCCTACGTGGAATCTAATGGCATCTCCACATCAGTTGTAATTACGGAGTGCACTCCCCCGGGGCCCGGGGCCTGGGCTCCTCTTGCTGCACGCGTTAATCGTACTTTCACTCGTTTGAGTCCAACCAAAGTGAGTTGTGCGCGCCAGCGGTGCGCACGTGCGAGCGCACGCCCGTCATCCGGAGTAAAATGGTAAGTCATCTGCTCACTGTCTTTTAAAAGCTGATTAACATTAACCGAGCTAATGACTTGGGGAGCGGACTGCCTTCAAAATATTCGATTAATACTTTATTTCAAATCAATTTTGCACGATGCCAGTACGACGTCAGCGCTGGCTTCCTTCGGGTGTAAGATAGGTAGCAGGATTAATGTTTATCGGCTTTGATAAATTCGTTTGCGAACTTAATCATAACTATCCAGACGACTGTTGCATAAGCAGCAGTGCGTAACATAGTTAACGTGTTCTTAACTAAGTGTAGCTTTAATTAATGTACATAACAATGAGACCATTGGCTTAATTATGCGAAAGATATTCCCGAACGACCAAATCTTCAAAAGAGTCATCTCGTTTCATTCGTGCACATTGTTTTGTTTTTTCCTGCCATCAAATAGATAAATATGGCGTGGGCAAAAACTCAACGTGTGAGATAGTGCTCTAGGTCAAACCTGCTGCGTCTGGGCCGCAGATAGAGTTGTACGTAGAGGTCTTATCGTTTTGAAAGATCAGTCAATTGACAGGTAGAGGCTTCGTTGTCGATGGGAGGCGAGAGCCTGGAAGCGGATGCGCAACTGGGGGTAATCCGTTTTCGATGGACAATTCCAAAGCCTAGAACACCGCTGCAAAGTTAGTCTTCGTTGAGTGCTCTAGGGAACTGCAAGTTTTGGCCATCAGTCCTCTCACCTTTTGACATGAACAGAGATCGAGACTCTCCACAACACAATCAATATATTCATTCAACTCGGAAAGAATTAAGAAATGACTCCCACCGGCGTCATGAGCACCGTCGCAGTCTAAGTGTGCGATGTGGAAATATTGAACTCACGATTATATAGGTATTATCTATTTACTTGTAAACAATTCCGGATATACTACCAATTAGTGCTTTTGTTTTTTTGTCATTTTTGATGAGTTTGTAGTATTAAATATATAAGTATACTTTACATTCAATAATGGTAATGAACGTGGGAGAATAGGCTTGTTTAGCGCGGGAGGAAATATTTGGCCAAAGGGGCTAGTATTATTCGAAATAGGCGATCGGCGTCATAATACTGATAATGTAAGTAATATCATTTAAAATGTTGCACTATTGTATAATACAATCAAATTGAATTGTATAATTGTTATATAAATTAATTAACTAATTAAATGCTGAAGATTTTCGAATGTCTATACCCTGGTTTTATATCGACGACGAGGATGTGCTAAAAGTTGAAGTTGCTGTTTTTTTTCTGCTCTTGTTTCATCATTTACATTGAGCTGAGCGTACATTTAATAATTCCGCGAATTGTGTCAGATATCCCATTTTAAGAGGCATCTTTATTTTATGGTGGCTCTGTGCTTAGCGAAATCGCTTGTCATTCATTTCACTTCCTCAAAATTACGACGTTTATTTTGGTCGTAACAGACGGACACGAACACGATTGTTATAGTCTAGTAATGTATCAAAACACTTAAGTGTCGCTTTAATATTCAGTTTCACTCACTAGTTTTTTTTAACAACAATGTGAATGTGTAGCGGCTACAATAAATTAATAAATTAGTATCTGAAATGGGTGTTTTCCCAAACTGTTGAGAGAAGATGATGAGCGGCGTGCCCTTGGGAACGTTGCAGAATATGAGCTTGCTGTTGCTGGTGGTGCAGTGCGCGTTGTGCATGGCGGCGCCGGGCGCGTGGCTGGTGGAGGCGCCGCGCGCGCTGCGCCGGCGCCGCACGCAGCCCGCGCAGGTGGGCCCCTGCGGCATCGGCGGCGTCGGCAGGATCCTCTCGCCCAGCTACACCTACGTCTCCGCGCCCGTCGTCAACTACATCTTCGGCTGCGGCTCCAGACCGCTGCTGCCCGACCACCAGGGCCTGTTCAGCCTCGCCCGGCCGCAGGCTGACCACGAGAGCCAAGGGGGCCCGGCAGCACAGGGCGCCCAGGGAGGCCAAGGCGGCGCCGAAGCGGGTGACGCGATCGCGAAGCCTCTTGCGCTGCAGAGCTTTGTCACCGCGGCGGCCACCAGGCTCGGCCAGTATCTGGTAGACTACCTGACGATGCCGCGGCCGACTGAGGGCAGGTCGCTGCTTAAGACCCCTAAGAGTTGGATATCCGACTGATGGGAGGCGGGCCGAGGCGTCGACCTCTAGAAGATTCAAAACGTGTCACGTGCCCTCCTCCTCGCGCGCGAGTTTTATCACGTCAACTTTTAATATTATTTACAATTTTAATTTAATTAATTGGCGAGGATCGATCGAGCCTCCGCAAGGGGACGACGGCTTCCCGACGCGATGCCACGTCCTCCTCTTTTCCTATCTATATTCTTCTCAGACAGGATGCGATTTATCGACACGAAATGTGATCATTATATATCTTCGATATTTTCCATCTCCAATAATGGTATAGCGTCCTCGGGCGAGGCCGCGAATAAGGCTCTAGTTCGCGATAGTCGCAACAATGTTCTCAGGAGGGGCTGCGCGACCGCCGAGAAGAACGCAACGACTGGAACAACAGTGGAGTTGGTTTAGATTCATAAATGTTATATAATATATGCGCATGCGCATATGTCGAGAGGCGGCCTTTTCGAGAGCAGTAGGTAGTCTGGCCAGTGAGTCGCGCCACAAATAAATAGCGGCAAATTCAAAAATATAGGTATATTTATATTAATGTAACTAGTTCGTTTCGACTTCGACATTGCTTATCAACAATTTTCCACAAAAACAAGAAGCTGAATAAGTAGCTTGTGACACGTGACGCGTGACGCGACTCGGTGGCCACACTCAATAGGGCACCAAAGAACGGCTGCGTGCGAGCCGAACGCACCCGTGAACGGTGCCTCCATAGAATGAGCCATCCATTTCAATAGTATTATTGAAACAAAACATACATTATGAGTAATTGTCCTAGTAAAGTATTAGGTCATGTAATACAGCTGCCGAGTGCGCGTCGGACCACAAGTGCCAAGGGCTCCGTGACGTGACAGGCGAGTGACGTTCATTGTAGTCTTTGGCGGAAACTCAAAAATTGCATTTAATCGCAAATATCAAATTATCGTCAAATCAAAGTACCTTTCTCAAACCAATTTTCATTAAAAGTATTTTTAAACTCTCCCATCTTTACTATCTAGACTTTAATTTCACAATTCAAAAGACTTTGACAACAAAAACTACGATGTAACGGTTTTAAGAGCGGTATTTTATATGATTTTTATTTCGACACTTGAGCCACTTTTCAGTGGTCCAATTGATACTTGACATCTTTCCTTCTATCAATGATCACGGCTACTGAAAAGTGGCCTAACGTCAAATTAAACATTCAATTAAATGCCGCGCTTATAATCGTTAAAACGTAGTTTTAATTATGTAAACTAGTCGCGTAAATCTAAGAAAATACTGAGTAAAAGAAACATCATTATTATGTGTTTAGATCGGATCTTCGATGATACTACACAAATTGAGTATAATGAATTTCAACCCTCAGTTACATACCGCGACCACCCCTACTATTTATTAATTGTTAAATTTCCTAAAGCGTTATGTAGCAGCATATAGACTATTATTATAATATTATTTTTAATGGTTCATGCATTTAGATCCATTCGATTCCATGAAATACGGTTGTGTTTGTTGCATACTAACAAACCGGTTGGTTACGGACGGACGAACATAATTGAATAAGGATTTTATTCTTGGAAAAATTTCTAAGGAACCCTATATGAAATTGGCCCTGTTAGTTCTCGAGTTATAAATAGTAACTAACACGACTTCCTTTTATATATATTAGGGTGGCGCAAAAAAACCGACAATTTTTTTTTGTCTCGAGTGAAAAAATGTTAGTTTTTGATGTTTTAAGAGGTCGCTCCAAATTTTTAAAAATTTCAAAAATCGTCAAAAATCTATTTTGTTTTTAATGTTTTTTCTTGTTACCATGTCTTACGATTTGGCCATGAAGGCCCACTTGGAAAATCCCCCTGGGCATATGTGTACACGCCTGAAGGTCGAGTGAAGAGCGTCAGCACTGTCGCCCGCTGGGTGCAAACTCAAATACTTATAAGTAAATTTCCTCATGTGGAAATAGTGAATCAATCAGTGTATTTTTTAAATATAATAATAAAATATATGTTGCTAAATGGTTTTTCTTTCCTTTGGTGCCGTGTACGTGTGTTTGTTTGTACAATATTTTCTGCAAGCACTCCGTTCTAGACTTCGAACTGGCGTCACCCCTCGATGAAGTGGGTTCGACCCTTACAGCCAATTTGGCACAATGACGGGAGAGATTCTCGTCCACACTACAGCTTCGTAAGTGGACTGAATTAACTGCAGCCATATGAAAGAATTCTCGCCCTACTGGCAAATAGCATTTAAAGACTTAGTGCCGGTTTTTTAATCATCAGACAAAAGTTATCAGTCGAATAAATTATAACCTGACTGAATTCAAAAGTGAAACCATTCAACAATTTTGATTCTTGCAACTGACCTTTTTAATATTTCCATGTTATATTTTATTCTATAAAAAAACTTTTATCTGTATTGAAAAATCAGTCCTTAATGAAAATAAATTAGAAAACGATTTCTTTTCAAATATATTATTGTAGTTTTGTAGTTATTCTTGGTGACTGGCGAATTACAATGATTTAATGCATTTATTTTTAACCGACTTCGAAAAAAGGAGGAGGTTCTCAATTCTGAACCAAAACAACAATATTTTATATCAAATTGATTTATTTAATTTCTAAAAAATAGTTATATGTAAGTAAGTAATGTATAAAGTATTTTATCTTTGTCATGAAATATCGATTGCGTATTTTGTTGGCATCGCTTTTAACAATCTAATGTGACTAGTTAGCTAAGAACACACACAACGAAGGGTTCTGTATCACTATTTTGACGTTTTAAATACCTACAGATAAAAGAGAAACCCTTAGGAGCAGAAGCCGATGTCTGCTTGTTTTTCTGCGTGTCACAGCTATTTATTTCAAGAAGTACAATAGAATAGAATATACTTTATTGCATAACATTAAGATACAATTGAAGAAGTTTAAGTACATAAGACAATAGGCGGTCTTATCACGAAAACCAATTTCTTCCAGACAACCTTAGGATGGATAAGAAAAGAAAAATGTGCAACATGTAGGTTTTGTAATATAACTAGAACAAAAAAGTATATTGAAATAGGACAAAAATATACATATATTGATATATACGAGTACAAATAAATAATAATAGTAATAAACCCGCAGCCCTCGTACCTGACTCCGTGGTCAAGCCAAGGCCCCCGCCTTCGCCTTAGCCAGGAGTGGAAGTCATAAATAGCATAACGTCAAAAATAGCATCGGTGAACCTGCAGCCCACCTGTCTACACCCCTTAGCCAGAGTGGCGAGTCACCGTCTGCCCATTTTCCCAAGTTCCCAGAACATTGCGACGGGCAGACGCCATAGTCCTCATTTCCCACAATAGTTCTATGGATTACTGTATGGTGTAGACCGGTCAGTGTCACGCCACATTTACATTAAATTTGTGAAGGGGCCTCTACGTGTTGGCCTTCCCATGGCTCCACGCAAGCCCTCCAAATGTCCGGGCCATTTTTATGTCCCGGGTCTTGAAAGACATACACATAATAGTAATAATGTATAGAATTACTTAAATATGTATGTAAGTACTAAAATAAATAAATATCTTTGAACAAAATCTTTCTTTACATACACATTTCATCTGTTCCTGTGTATGTCACTGAACTCCTCCTAAACGGCTGAGCCGAATTTGAAATTGTTTTGTGTATGTTCAAGTGGATCCGATGGTAGTTTAGATTCACAAATGGACCTGGTAGGTGGCTCTGCAATCGGGTTCTATTATTTTATAAAAAAAAAACAAAATCAAGGATATGTTTGAAATGAAATATATCAACCGTTGAATACGTAGCTCAACACGCCTTTGAAAATTTTCTTTCGGACACCGTTTTGTGCATTTTAGTAGACACACGAACCTTCTGTACGTGTACCAAATTTTAAATAGATAACCCGATCAGTTGTGACACAAACACAGAAATCGGACTGGGCCTATAAGGGCTCCTTTTTGACTTTAAGTATCGCAATCCTGAAAAGCTGTCAACTTTCAGTGACAACGAGGAGATATACGGCGTCTACCTGCCGACGGTTGAGCCGAGGACAATTCAGGACATGACGCGCCAACGGGAACTGCTGAACAGTCGACTTCCAAGGATTGACTCCTCGGTGAATCCTCATCTGGGTGTCGTGCATCCCACCTCGTGAGTTAACCTTCCGTATCCTGTCTCGTCATCATATTTTTTTGTTGAAAAGCTGGCAAACAGGCGGACGACCCACCTGATGGAAAGTGGTTACCAGGAGCGATGCCAACGCATTGCCAGCGTTACGGATGGAATAAATAGGGATAGGAATGGGATGGGGAGGGGGGAGGGGGGAGGGGACCATCGGTGCCCTCACTCGTCGCAGGAAACGCGATGATACCTATATAGTACATAGCTAATCGCTTCACACCGACATTCTGTGTTTCCATAATATCACACCGACAGAGCCTGCCCTAAGACCTTTAATCAAGTTAAGGATCTACCACGTTAAAAAAGTATACCACAGGTGTTTCCTATAGGGGTAGACAGAGATCGAGGTTCTCCAGCTTCTCCGTTCCACGCATACATCTGTCGCTTCACCTGGGCCTTGTAGAGTGAGTGGTAGAGCTTGAATAATACTTCAGATGGCCTGTTGATGAGAATTAAAGTGAACTTATTTATGGCGTTCCTGCGAGGGACCCCGCATAGGATACACTAGGCGTGTTGCTGGGAAGTTTCTTTTGCTGTTTCTTCTCTCCCGCTGTACGATAAACGGTAGTAAGATAATGTAGACCGCCTCGAACCGTCGATCCTGGTACGCCGGGATCCTTCCCCTCGGGTTTCATATCAAACATCGCCCGTTCTCAGTTAGTGAATTGTGTCACCCTATGGTGGGCATCATTAGATTCATCCTCCTCTCAAGGCAAGAGTCCCGAGCCGAGGTAAAGCCCCTAGGGAGCTCCTCCGAGCAAGTTGCCCTCGCGCGTAATGCGCTCGCCCCGAAAATCCCGGTAAACGTCTAATGTCTTCGCACCAACAACATAAAGTTAAATCCAATAATAATAAAATATAAAAATAATTGCGCTAGCCAGTTACCAGTTGTCCGCTGCGACGACTGGATGCATGCAGCTCCCGTAGCCTCATCGTCCACTTCATAAATGCATGTCGGCTTAGTAGATATCTTCGTGAACTTCGGTCAAAATATTTGCGCTGTGGTCCTGATGGTGAGTGCGTGATAAACCTACTCCCTCACTCATCCCTCTCTCACGTTAATCCCAAGTGATGCCAGTGGCGATCAAAATTTCTTCTCCTTGCCTTCGTCAATATTTTTAAACACAATTATTAATAATCTCATAATATACATTGAGTAAGTGCTTGGGATTCCGCACATAGCGAAGGGTTTCCCTTACTTGGTTTACATTACGTTATGGAACCAAAAAAAGATCATTTCATCGAAAGTAACCCATGTGTCAAAAACTATTTAACAGACATTATTCAAAGGCCAGCCATTATTGTAGGTATTTTTGAAACCCTATTTTAAATTTTGTTTAAAGTTTTCCACTTTCACTTTTCACGACTTGAGCACTAATATCTTAATACCCCTTTTGCTAGGTTTTTAAAGTTCTAACGATATCCCACGACTGTACACTGAAAAATATTTTTTGCGACTCTTAATTACATGTGTATTACGGCTACTTTCGATTGCACTACATACGAGTAAACTGTAAACGACCTTCCTGTTAAGTTTTATTTATATAGGTTCAGTACCTTTCGAAAAAATGTCAGTGAAACTATCGGCTCAGTGCGTGTATCAAAAAGGCGGCACCATTCATCAAGGGGTCCACTTAGTACAAAGATGACCTTATTAGCAGTTTAAACAGAAATGTGCTTCGGTTTAAAAAAATGTTGCTTGCAGAAGGGTTAATACAGAGAGCCGTAGTAGATTCGTATTTCGAAAATGTTAAGCATCAAAATAAAGTGGATCTCTATGCTAAATGTTACAACTATCAGTATATTTAAGCACATGTCCATTCCAGAAAGCTATTCTGCGAAGCCGGTTGTGTGAGGAGCAGGACGATGACAGTGTGGGATCACTTGAATGGCTGCATTATTGGGGAGCACAATGTGATTGTATTGTAAATGTCTGGCCCACGCGACGCCACTCTCCGCTCGGCGAGATTCTTTCAATTGCCACAAATATGTGCACGCGTTTACTTTTTATGTAGGTGGCTGCAAATTGCACGAATTAATATTGATGATATCCGAGTGGAGCCCAAGGAGCGGCCGTGATTTTGTCCTCCTTCCCCCTTCTCCCTTCTCCCTGCTTGTTCGCACTTTTCTCTATGTGAAAGCGAGTTCAGGCCAAAACAGACGCACGCAAGGACATGTATAAGTTCAAATGCAGTTTAAACTAAGTATTAGGTACATAATCAACCGGAAACGGTGATGATGGTATATACTTGTATTATATGATCAATTCGAATATTCTTCGATCAGTATTTTTGACATGGTAACATTATCTGTTTCATTCTTTCTTTCGAAGTTTTTTTTTTATTATTGTGGCAGCTATTACATTATTAGTCGACCACACTGAAAAGTGTAAGTCGGTATCAACTTTTTGTATCCGCGCTGCTGTTGCAGTTTGGTTGATTGCTTGAAGGACTGCGATAAAGACTTTTAAATTTATTAATAATAACAAATACATGATTTAATCCACGAAGAAAAGTTTAACGGTTGCTCTGGGAAATTTGAAAGTATTGCATGGTTTAAACTGTTATCGATCAATTAACTGCAATTGATATTACAAAACAATTGGCATCGCGGGCTTATTCGATTCCAATTTTTTATTGTCGGTTATAATGGGCCTGAGGACCCTTAGAGCCTTCTGAGATTATACTCCAATTGTGATATGGTTAAGTGGTAGTGACCGCCTGCCTCCTCAGGTACTTGGACACGATGCTGCACCTGTTCCGGGGCAACATGGGCAGCGGGCTGCTGGCGATGGGGGACGCCTTCAAGAACGGCGGCATCGTGTTCGCCACGATCATGACTGTGGTCCTCGGGGTCATCTGCGTCCACTCGCAACATTTACTGGTTGGTATATTGGCCACATCACATGATAACTGTTTCTGTGCACGATTATATTAGTACCAAACACATATTCAGGGTTTAGCCTGTGTACAATGCTAAGTGGAAGTGCCCGTGGAAACTCTTACGTTACTCATCAGATCTTGATATGGTGTTTCGATAAAAAACAGATCTTTGAAAATCGGTTCACAATTGACGGAGAAATCGAGTTACATACATACACACGAATTTAGAACTTGGAGGATGTGCCTGACCTATCCTGTCTGGGTTGTGTCGCTCTTTATATTGCTCTGTTTGAAGACTCATTCAAATTTAAATATTTAGTACATCATTGAATTATCTTCTATATATTATATACTCACTCGATATGTCAGGAACTCTCATAATACCTATGAACTTGAAATTTGGCATGGATCTTCGTTTCGCCAAGTAGAGGGCAGCTAAGAACGGATTTGCGGCACGGGAAGCGGGCGGGTATCAGCTAGTTATAACTACAATAATGTGCACTGTTTGCTACAAGTCCATGAATTGTTCAAAAGTAATCCTGTAACATACTTGTGTATAAAAGTGAAAAAAAAGAACATGCTGAGTTTGGATGTGCAGCTGAACTGCTCGGAGGAGCTGCACCGGCGTGGGCAGCGCGCGAAGGCGCCGGGGTTCGCGGAGACGGTGGGGCTCGTGTTCGCGCGCGGGCCGCGCCGCCTGCGCTGCCTCGCCGCCGCCATGAAGACCCTCGTCAACGTCTTCCTCTGCGTCACGCAGCTCGGCTTCTGCTGCGTCTACATCGTCTTCATCGCCAACAACGTCAAACTCGTGAGACATTTCTTTTCTTGTTCTTATTCGAGCGTACCAACTCATCACGTCACGTCACTTCAATTCCATTTTTCAAGTGAAACTTGTTTAGGATCGTTGTGATTTCAAACTCGATGTAATGAATAAGCGACACTAAAAAGATACAAACACATCAATCTATCGATCTAAGCCTGCGGGAAAATAAAATACAAGCTTCCCATTGTGCGGCACAGATTAGAGAGTCAATGAGACCGATGATTCAACATAGGTCCAATTTGGACCGAATCAAAAGTGATAACAATATTTTTTTTAAACCAAACCCAGTAAAACATTTATAGTGTTACTTAAGAAATTTATTTTGAATTATAGTATGTAGGCTAAAGGCATTATATTTATATTAACAAAAGTTAGAGATAAATTATCTGTGAGTATATACTCTAAATCTAAAGTTTCACTTGTACTCCGTGTGAACTGCACACACACACTTCTTTTTTTATCAAGAGCAAATCCGCGGGCGAAATTTAATATATATGTAGGTACATATTATGTACATATATATATATATATATATATATATATATATATATATACATATATATGTCGGAGAAAGCCTCATTCTCGTGATATGTTCTTTATAGATTGCAGGTTTAGTGGGCGTCATCAGGATAAAATGCGAGCATATAACACAACGGCCACGGTTTACACACTTTTAATTAAGATTTTATCAACATTATGACATAGTTTAGACCGAGCAGCGGGTTCAGGGCACCGCTCATACTTCCAACTTCAATACTTTCTTTAAAATTCTCGTATGTCCAACTCGACCTGTTGCCACCAACCAAATGTGCCACAAAAAACTCCTCCGTCTACCGAAGTAGATATTACTAAAGTATAGAGAGTGTCTGACCCCGCTCCGAGGCATATGCTCTGCTCTGATTGATCGTTTATTAAATTACAATATTCATAACTTTTATTAGGTTAGAACGATCTTTAGGTTAGAGAAACATTTAACATATTAAATTAAATTAAGAATTTTAGAAGTAATTAAAATGTAAACAAATGATATTGTGCGTCATACATCTAACAACAATACATCCAATTCATAGCTTCCCTCCGACATATATATAACCATACTAAAGTTCACTGGGAAAAACCCCCGTAGGTGCCTCTTGTTTAAAGAGCAAACATTATTACAGGTTACATTGTATTAAAATGTTATCTTAGTGCTATTTGCCCCTTAACAGATATATATTCATAGCTTTTATTAGGTTAGAACGATCTTTAGGTTATAGAAACATTTAACATATTAATAGGGCGTTCCACTAGTAACGCACAACGTCCAAAATGCTCAGTTAGCCGTTCCACAAGGCGACCGCGAGCGTTGCGGTCGTGGCGAAAACGTCACTAATGACGTCATCATTTTCGATCACACAACGCCCGCTATAACCCATGTCAAAAGGTGGGTCGAAGTGGGCGTTGACCACAGAGCATTAATTCTCTCTTGTTAATACGTTGACAAAGGCGCGAATTTTGAAACAAAGATGGCGAATGGAAAAATATATTTCTTTATTAATTTTGTAAAATTAATTGTAATGTGTTTTGAACAGCCATCTATCATTTTCCTTTATTTGTTATTAGCAATTATTTACATAATTTATTTCTTATCAGTTTTCATTATCGTTGACTTGAATATAATTATGTAATTAATGAGAAATTCATTGTTTGTAGACACATAGCTTTTGCTGCAGAATTATACGAAAGAGTTATAACTCAGAATTCAGAATTATAGATAGATAGATAATAGATAATTCAATGTATTTCTTGAAAGGCTTTTAAATTCTTCATCTGAATAACGATCGACTATATTTTTTTTTTTTATATTTTGTAATACGTGGCCTGAGATCACGTTTTTTAGTATTACGTTTTATAAACTTAACGTCCACTCTTCATCTGAGCTAGAAGAATTTGCTTTCTTCTGAATTATTACCGCGATGAAGTTGTAAGGACATAATGTATTGTATTGTAATGACCGTCCCGCGCGCCCGACGTGCCACCCCGTGTGTGGCACCGTCGCCAGCGCCCGTGGCGCGCGCCCCTCACGTCGCCCCGTACGTCGCGCCGCCGCCGGCGCCCGTGGCCCCCGCCCCCGCCCCCGTACCCGAGGGGGGGGCGTGGTCCACGGTCGTAGGGCGGAAAAAGGGTAAGGGGGCGAGGGCCAACGGGCCCCCTCCCCCCCCCCAGGCGCAAGCTGCTGCCCCACCGACGGGGTGGAGGCAGCAACCGCGGAAGCAGGCCGCGAGGCCTGCCGTCGTTCTCCGCGAGCCGAAGTCGGCCGCAGTCATTATTAGACTGCTGCCGGCAGCGGCCGCGAAGGGTGTCGGCTATCGCGAGGTCTTCGCAAAGGCCTCGACGGTGGTCGACATCACCGCCATGGGCCTCCGCGAGGGGCTGAAGGTGGTGCGGACCGCCAGGGACGCGCGTCTCCTCGAGTTCCAGCCGGGACCCGAGAGCGCGGCCAAGGCGGACCGCGTCGCCGAAGCCCTGCGCGGGGCCCTAGAAGGGATGGCTGAGGTCGTCCGCCCCGTAAAGCGTGGGGAGCTTTACGTCTCAGGGCTGGACGACTCAGTCACGGTCGATGGGCTTCGTGACGCGATCGCGCGCGCAGGCAACTGCCGGCGCGACGACGTGCTCACAAAGCACATCGGTGCAGGACCGGGCGGATTGGGCGCATCATACGTGCTGTGCCCCGTCGCTGCCGCCAAGACCATCGTCGGGTTGGGCTACCTTCTGGTCGGCTTCACCTCGGCGAAGGTCGAAGCACTGGAAGCCAGACCGATACGTTGTTACAGATGTTTCAACGTCGGTCATGGCACCCAAACTTGTCCGGACACGTGCCCGGACCGGACTAACTTGTGTCTCCGCTGCGGTAAAAGCGGACACAAGATGCCGGACTGCACGGCACGGAAACCCCACTGCGCGGCGTGCGCGGCGGGGGGACTGAACGCGGCCCACCCCACGTTGGCGAGGTTCTGCCAACCTCCCTACGTGAGGGGCCAATTCGTCCACTCGCGGGCGAGACCACGTACCGGCAAATCGGGAGTACAGACAATGGACACCTCCAATGCCTAGTACACCCGTAACGACGTTCTTTCAAGCTAACGTAAACCACTCCCCCACCGCTCAGGACTTGTGCCTGCAGGCGATGGCGGAGTGGCAAGCGAATTTAGCCGTAATAAGTGAACCTTATTACGTCCCTCCTTCAGGGAACTGGGTGGGCGATCTCGATGACATGGTAGCGGTGGTGGCCAGAGCCGGGTCCGGCACACCGCTTACATGTCTCGAAAGAGGAAAGGGCTATGCTGTGGCGAAGAGCGGAAGTATCGTCGTCATAGGCGTTTACTTTTCGCGCAACCGCCCCCTGGCGGAGTTCGAGCTTCACTTGGACGCCGTCGGGGCTGCCGTACGCAGACTGTCGCCCAAAACGATCTTCGTGATGGGCGACTTTAATGCAAAGCACCTCTCCTGGGGAAACGTAATCACGGACGCTAGGGGTCGGGCGGTCGAGGATTGGGCTCTTCAAGCCGGCCTGACCATACTGAACCAGGGGTCGGTCCAGACCTGCGTGCGCGCGCGGGGTGGATCGATCATCGACCTGTCATTCGTCACTCATGCGGCCGCCCGCAGAGTGACCGGATGGAGGGTGCTGGAGGAGGTGGAGTCGCTCTCTGATCATCGGTACATCAGATTTGAGCTCACGACCCCCTCCTCCGGTCCGAGCCCTGTTCACCGTCGCCCCCCTCTCCTCCCGCGTTGGGCCCTTACCAAGCTCGATCCGGAGCAGGCCGAGGAGCGGGCACTCTCGGAAAGCTGGGCCTACCCAGCCGACTTCGCGAATCTGGATACGCAGGCAGAGCACATGCGCAAGACCCTGACGAGGGTTTGCGACGCTGCGATGCCACGCGTCTCCAAGCGGCAGCCTCCGTGCAAGCAATCGGTCCACTGGTGGACCGAGGAGCTGGGCGAGATGCGAAAGGCAGTTCGCATCATCAGCCACAGGCTCAAACGCTGCAGGGCGCGCCGTCCTCCGGACTTCGTCGCGGAAAATGGACTCGTGGGCGAGTTTAGAGAGGCCAGAAAGGCCCTTTCGATTGCAATATTGCGATCGAAAGCCCGGGCTCGGGCCGAGCTCCTCGAGACGCTCGATCGGGACCCTTGGGGGCGCCCGTACCGTGGGGCCCGCAACAAGTTGCGGCCTTGCACATCCACGGTCACGGAAACGCTCGAACCCGAGGTGCTCCGGTCGGTTATCGATGGGCTCTTCCCGGATCCGGGGAACTTCACTCCCCCCAGTATGGGTCCACCCATTCCCGACACCCCCACGGACGAGGAGCCTCACTCCATCTCCGAGGGGGAGCTAGACGTCGCCCTGGACCGGCTCCGGGGCAGGAAGACGGCACCGGGACCCGACGGGGTTCCAGGTCGACTCCTCTTCCTGGCTGCAAAACACCTACGCAGCCAGCTGCGGGACCTCTTCGAAGCCTGTATTCGCGCAGGTAGGTTCCCGTCGCAATGGAAAGAGGGTCGTTTGTGCCTACTTCCAAAGGGAGGTCGGCCTCCCAACGATCCGTCCGCCTACAGGCCCATAGTGCTGCTGAACGAGGTCGCCAAGGTCTTCGAGAAGATCTTGGCGGAGCGGCTTGTGAAGCATCTAGACACTGTGGAGCCGGGGCTATCAGATACGCAGTTCGGGTTTCGGCGGAGGCGCTCCACGATGGACGCCTTCGAGACGCTGCGAACGTTGACGGACGAAGCCGTCCAAGCAAAGGACGTCGTTCTTGCAGTGTCGCTAGACATAGCGAACGCCTTTAACAGCCTCCCTCATGAGACGATCAGGGAAGGGCTCCGCGCGCACGGAGTCCCCCCGTACCTCACGAGGCTGTTGGGCGAGTACCTGCGAGATCGGCACGTCCTTTGGGAGGGTGGTGAGTCCGCCAACCACGTGCTAGGTCGGCGACGTGTCGCGTGCGGCGTTCCACAGGGATCGGTCCTCGGGCCTATCCTTTGGAACGTAGGCTATGACTGGATCCTTCGGGTGACGGTCCGGCCCGGAGTAGGGCTGATCTGCTTTGCGGACGACACCCTACTCACGGCACGCGCCGCGTCTTTTGCGGAATCCGTGGACGTCGCCAACGACGGGCTGGCGATCGTCGTAGATCGAATAGCTAGGCTGGGCTTGAAGGTCTCCCCCGCGAAAACGGAGGCCGTCATGTTCCATAGGAAATTCCGGAATCCTCCCCCGGACTTGTCCGTTACAGTTCAGGGGGTGGCGATTAGAGTAGGGCCCACGATGAAATATCTTGGGCTAGTCCTAGACGGGAAATGGCTGTTCAAAGCGCACTTTGAGCAGCTAGTTCCCAAACTTCTGAATTCCGCGGGCGCACTCTCCAGGCTTCTTCCTAACGTGGGGGGGCCGGGGGGTGCGACGCGGAAGCTTTATTCCGGCATCCTGAGGAGTATGGCACTCTACGGTGCGCCCGTCTGGTCCGATGCGCTTCACCGCCACAACCGAACCCTGCTGCACCGCGCGCAGCGGGTTCTGGCCGTGAGGACCATACGGGGGTACCGCACAGTGTCGTGGTCGGCGGCGACTCTCTTGGCAGGCGAGCTGCCCTGGCCTCTCCAGGCAGACGTCCTGTCCAGAGTTCGTCGCGCCCAGCAGGATGCCCTAGCTAGAGGACTGACCTTCTGTCAAGTCGAATTAGAGACGGTCAGGAAGCGGGAAACCCATTCCTGCCTCGTCGCCTGGTCTCGTGACCTCGAACACCCTGTGGCCGGCGGCTATACGGTGGATGCAATCAGGCCGCAGCTGGAGAGATGGGTGACCCGCACCAGCGGAACCCTGACCTTCAGGACGACTCAGATACTGACCGGACACGGTTGTTTCGACCAGTATCTGTTTCGCATTGTGGGCTGCTTGCCTTCCCCGGACTGCCGCCAATGCGGCGCACCCGATACGGCGTTACACACGCTTGTTGAGTGCGCTGCATGGACGCCTCAGCGTTTCGAGCTCGAGACACACGTAGGAGCCGTCCGATCGCTTGGCGACTTGGTAACGGCCATGTTGCACAGCGACGACCGCTGGGAGTCTGCGGTTTCTTTCTGTGAGGCTGTAATGTCTCTAAAAGAGGCCGCAGAAAGGGATAGGGAGCGAAGCCCTTCAGCGCGTGCCGCTAATGTCACCCGAGGCCGCCGGCCTTCAGCTGGCACTCGACGAGGCAGGTACGCGCGTTACTTCCCTCCCTGAGTTAGGTTCCGGTACGAGGGGCCCCTTGCTACTAGGCAACGCAAGGGATTCAGCCCCCGTTTCGAAGTGGGGTGTGTTCTCCCAGGGCACACTCCAGGCACTTTATTGCGCTGGATCGACTGTTGCGTAACTATGTTCTATATCTCAGTCTTTCCTTCACAACAAAGCGCAGGGTCGACGGGAGGAGAGGTTTTTTAGTGGGTATTGAGGTTGTTCGCTCGTGTAACATCGCTCGGAGTCGCCACACTCCTCTGTGTAATCCATCGCGGGCGGAGCGCAAATAAAGCATACTATTGCTAGCGTTATCGCCCCCGATGGATGCGTGCCGTTTCCTAGTGACGGCCCAGAGAGTGCGTAAATCGGTTAGCATTTTCCCTCGCCTCAAAAAAAAAAAAAAAAAAAAAAAAAAAATTGTATTGTAATGACATTTTGTATAATTAGCTATATTTCTTTTAACATAAATTAGTCAAACCTACACATTGAAAACAGCGCGATTTTCATATCAACCAATGACATTTGCGGTATGACATTAATGACATCAACGCTCCATAACCCGTTCCACTAGCTTTTATGATAATAACGTCCGGAAGCAAGTGGAACGGGAAAAATCGCGGTCGTGAACGTGGTCGTTGTGAGTCCCTAATGGAACGCCCTGTAAATTAAATTAAGAATTTTAGAAGTAATTAAAATGTAAACATATAAGTGACATAACATTGACACTTGACGTATATAATGATCATGCGCGCCAAATTCAAATTAAATGAAGTTACTCTTCATTAACACACACACACACACACACATATATATATATATATATATATATATATATATATATATTGCTCTGAAAGTATAGGACATTATTCACATGATGCATGACTATGAGTTATGATTTAATTCATGTTTACCTTATGCTTTTCATTTATCTGGAAACATATTTGTAAAACTCAAGTGGGGTTGTTGTGGGATGTAGGGATGCGTCCCCCACGCAGTTACGTGAGAGACCGACGCTCGCTTTCCAGATATGTGACCAGTACAAGTTCCACTTGGATCTGTCGGTGCACATGGTGCTGGTGGTGGTGCCGGTGCTGCTGTCGTGCATGGTGCGCAACCTCAAGTTCCTGACGCCGCTGTCGACGGCGGCCAACCTGATGATGGCGCTGGGCGTCGGCGCCGTCCTCTACGAGGCCGCGCAGGACCTTCCGCCGGTCTCCAGCAGGACCTACTTGGCCTCCTGGCAGCAGCTGCCGCTCTATTTCGGCACCGCTGTCTACGCCTTCGAAGGAATCGGCCTGGTCAGGACTCGCTCCCAGCCTGCAACTGCCCACTTTACAAATAACTAGTAGCTGTTCTCAACCCCTTGAGCCATGATGCTCTCAACGAAGCTTCTCTTTCTCTTCTGACAACTTGTACACTTGAAATGATTTCATAGATATTTCTTAGTGCAGAAACGGGAAAAGAATACACTTTCCTGCGTTCGAGCGGCCTGTCGTGTGAGGCGACAAAACAAACCACAGCCAGGCGGTAGAGCATTTGCCCGACTGGATGGCTACCGCCCCTGGTCTAGAGTGTGCCCCCACAACAACTTCGAGTTGTGTTGCAGCATCAGTGGTCAGGTTCTAGTTTCCACTTCGAGGCTGGCAGCATTGCGCCGCCAGTCCGTCTGCTGTGCTTCCGTGTCCGTGTATAAATCTATGTTTCATAAACGAGGAGCTGTCCTTTCGTTTGACGAGTTGATCCGCATCGTTTAGGGGCGGCTTAACCGGGCCTCGGTGTCTCGCAGGTGCTGCCGCTGAAGAACGAGATGCAGCGGCCGGAGCTGTTCCAGCGGCCCCTGGGTGTGCTCAACGTAGGCATGGTCTTCGTCGGCGGCATTTTCATCGTGGTGGGCTTCCTCGGCTACCTCCAGTGGGGCGACAACGTGCGGGGCAGCCTCACGCTCAACCTGCAGCCCGGACATGTGTCGGTTGACCAGTTTTAATCGCTATCGGGTACTATGTGTCCCGGGGCGACGCGCCTGAGGTCTCTCTCCGTTGCAGGTTGAGCAACGTGGTGCAGGGGCTGATCGCGCTCGCGATCCTCTTCACCTATCCGCTGCAGTTCTACGTGCCGGTGCGGCTCACGTGGCCGCCGCTCCGCAAAAGGTTCGGTGGCGGCAACCCCGTCACCTTGGAGCTGCTCTACAGGGCCCTCCTCGTGATGCTTACGTGTAAGTGACCGCTCCCCCGATAAACAATGTTGGTATGAAGAGTCTCCGTAATAGTGAGCGTCGGTATCGCGTTGCAGTCGTGCTGGCGGAGTCGATCCCGGAGCTGAGCCTGTTCATATCGCTGGTGGGCGCCGTGAGCAGCACCGCGCTGGCGCTCATGTTCCCGCCGCTCATCGAGATGGTGGCGGCGGCGCGGCGGCCGCGGGGGCTGCCGTGGCCGGTGCTGCTCAAGGACGTCGCCATCCTGCTGCTCGGCCTCTTTATCTTCGTCACCGGCACCCTCGAGAGCGTGGCCAGCATCGTGCGCGCCTTCTGCGTCTGACATTTCTGCACTCGAATCATAGAAACAACAACAGGACCTCGAATCTGTAACACAAACTGAAAATCGGATCCAATTGGATTCGGAACTTTTGACGGTTTTGACGTCTGTAAACTATCTCAGCTAAATATTTAATCAAACTTGATTCAGTCAGACGCTTAAAGTTACAGACTTGGGGCCCAGTAAGTGACAAGCTCTTTACGATTTAATTTTTGTCCCCAATTTCATTTTATATTGTAACTATAGCAGTTAATAGAAGACATCATCTTCTAAATTTCGTGTCTACAGTGCCAAAAACTGATAGTTACACGTTGGCATTAAACTCTTCACTTACATCAGTTTTGGATCCCGGCATCCAGGCACACTTGATAAATACATCTCTATATAATTAGATATCTCTTGACTAGGTAAAGTGGCCTCCGAATAAATCGCCGGACCTGTAACCGGTGATCGATTCAGACACGCAACGCGAACAAACAGTGACAGAACCCCAGAATGGAAACCAGTACATATTAATTCGTTTCAAACGAAGTAGTTCCTATTATCCTAGACCGTTCCTAAATCGTACTCTTTATTTATTCAGCGGACAAACTTTCACACCGGCTACATATTGCGTTACATTTTTATCAGGCGCGCTTCAGTGACTTACATATAAATTTAAATGGGGTTTTATATACCTGTATGTTAATCCTTCCGTGTAAAATTATCTAACTGATAGTGAAAACCCCTTAAAGAGCTATTGCGTGGTTTCGGAGGAGTTCACACAGACTATGAAAGCAACCTAATTTTATACTATGTTATGATAATTAACATTGTGTCTGTGTGCAATCGAATCTATTTTAATGTAATTAAACTTTTCTAATTTTACGAACACTGTTTTTTTTAAATGTTAAGAAATAACAGGGTATGAAGCTGGTGATGGACGTGCGAGTAAGCACGAGTAAGTTAAGTGAAACGCGGGCGAAAAAGATCGTCGAGGCGTGAGTACGCGTACTCGCTCGCCCGTCTATACGGACTTAAAGGTTTGGATGCGCGTCAGCCGGCCGATTTCGCGCATAGTTAATCTCGATGTGATAGTAGGTACTATACGAGAGCAAATTGAAGTATGGTGCATAGAAGAGTGATTATCTTTAGTGAGACTACTTTTGTAACAGCTTTATTTAGCTGAAGTTTTCCTATAATTCTATGGAATAAATGTAATGTTAGTTACCAATATATGCTTTGTAGAATAAAATAGATGCTTTTGTTTTTTTATTCAAATTTTTATTTCGCATGTTTCTCCCTCCTTCGCTGCCACGAACCAAATGGCTGGTGTTATCCATAAAGCTTCACTTGAAAATTGACATTCAAAGCGTTTAATAAAACTACGTTTTAACGGTTTTAAGCGCGGTAATTTATTTGATTTAGGTTTGTCCGACGTTTCGGCCGCTTTTCAGTGGCCGTGGTCACGGAAGACAAAGATGACATTTGTCAAACGTGTACAGGCCTAGTTCAAAATTTTTTTGTTTATTTTTTTACTTATGAACTAGGCATGTTTGCTGAAGAGTTTCTTGCGCCGCTTCTTCTCTTCAAGCCACAACATGTTGTGAAGCGGTGGTAAATTAGATTAGGCTCCCATAGAGTAAATAATATCCATGAACAAAATTTTAAACTAAATAATTAAAATGAACAAGTTGGCGGTAGGCTGAATAAAAACTTTGACAATACACGTTTGACAAATGTCATCTTTGTCTTCCGTGACCACGGCCACTGAAAAGCGGCCGAAATGTCGGATATACCTAAATCAAATAAATTACCGCGCTTAAAACCGTTAAAACGTAGTTTTATTATGTGTACAAGTCGCGAAAACTTAAGAAAATATTATTCAAAGCGTTATTTACGAGTGATAATTGAAGATTTTACTATAAGCTATAAAGTACTACTTTACTTATGGCAATAATAAAGCAATACAGCTTTTTTTCTTTTCAACCGACCCACAATCAGAGACATATTACCTTAAAAACCGATTAAAAGCGATATTAGACGGTTCATTTCCGTCTTTCAACTTGAACTAATATGCAATCACATGGAAAACCTTCGTGTCCTTTAGCGCGCCTTTCAACCAAATTGAATACGCTTGGTTGATCCTAACATCAACAAGATAAATAAAACAGAAAATACAGGTTTATACACAAAACGCACCCACAAACGTATTAATTAAAGATTAAAATCATATAAATAGTAGAACGCTTGACAGAAATACAATAGTAGTTTAGCTAAAACTCATCTTGTATGCAAGCTGTTATAGCAGAGATGAACATTAACATACCTACCGATTAACACATACATTACTTCATTAACATAAACGGCTTGACCGATTTGAATAATTGACTTTTTGTATTGTTCTTAAAATAAATAAAAAAATCGAAATGTGTGCTGGGACACATATTAGAAGTGAAACTTCAACGGACAAGTGGAAAAACGAATCGCAACGGACAAGTGGAAAAACGACTGACAACGGATAAGTTGAAAAACGGATCGCAACGGACAAGTGGTAAAACGAATCGCAACGTAAAAGTGGAAAATCTTCAACTGACAAGTGATAAAATGAATCGCAACAAAATTTTAACTTGAAGTTTTACGGGCAGATTGTAAATGTACTTGTCCAATTTGAAAACCTGCCCGTTAAACTTCAAGTCAAAATTTTATTGCGATTCATTTTATCACTTGTCAGTTGAACATTTTCCACTTGTCCGTTGCGATTCGTTTTCCACTTGTACGTTGCGATTCGTGTTTCCACTTGTCCGTTGCGATCCGTTTTTCCACTTATCCGTTGCCAGTCGTTTTTCCACTCGTCCGTTGCGATTCGTTTTACCACTTGTCCGTTGAAGTTTCACTTCTAATATGTGTCCCAGCACACATTTCGATTTTTCACAGGTTTACTGCTTATTATGTTTTGGATAGGTTAGGTACATTTTAATGGTGTATGTAATAATAACACGTTGCGAAGCATAGACTAGGAAGTAAAATTAAATTTTAACCTATATGTATGACCATCAAAAAGTTTTCTCCAGTGGAACTTATTTTGAATAAAAACTTTTGAATTTGAATACGCTACACACGCACCGACCATTTTTTACGTCAACACTTTTGTCGTTCGTTGTCGTTCACTTTTGTTATGACTTTCGAAAAACTGAACCGTTGGCAAAGTTTTCTTGTTGTTATTTTTGTTTCCTTAACAAACTCTATTTATGTATTATTTTTTTTTACACATGCCACAAATAGAGGCAGTGATGCCTTGTTAGGTGGAGAGAAGAGGTGTAGTTCGATGCAAACTTAAGTTTTCCTCCATTAATAGCGGCTAGGAACATCGCACTTTCCGATGCGCAGAACGCGATTTTTGGTATTAGAAGGACGAGGTCGTCTGAGGATGCGGTATATCCGCGCTCGCTCTCTCGCTCGCTTTCTCGTTTACGAGACTTCCCCGGCGCTCGGCTCACCAGAGCTGTCAATTTAGCGCTTTAGGAGCTAGATATAGCGCTTTTTAGGGCAATCCAGCTCCCAATTTTATTAAACAACTCCCAGCGCAAAATTTTGCGCTTTTTATAATATGCAAATATCTAATTAATTTTATAATAAATATATATGAATATCTATACTAATATTATAAAGAGGAAAGATTAAATTGTTTGTTTGCATTGAAGAGGCTCCAAAACTATTGAACCGATTTGAATAATTCTTTCACTGTTGGCAAGCTACACAATCCCCGGATGACATAGGCTATATTATGTTTACAAAAAAAATTAGGAATCCTTACTAAAACTCCAATAACGTAACCCAAGGTGTAAAAATACCTAAAATCGCGTGCACTACGAAAACTATTGATGATAGAATGTTATAGTTATGCCACAATAAGTGTTCTTTTATTTTAAAGTTTTAATTAAAATGCCGCCGCTAGAAAAGGCTCTTTATTTGTATCTTGGTATTAATCCTTATCAAAATAAATTACTTCATATTCAAGACTGCTTCAATACCTTCATATAACTTTTTGAATTATTCAATTCGGACATTCCATTCAAAAGATGTCACGAGTTTAAAAATGTAAGTATTACATGACCACGTGACTGTGACACTTTTTCGTGAGCTAAAAATCGTAAGACCCCCCGTCTATATAGAAGTGTCACTTCAAAAATAGTCTTCTTCATGTACGTTTTATTGAAGATTATTTTGTAAAGACAGGTAACAAAGTTGCTATGATACTATGAAAAATATTTAAACATAAAAGAACAAATATTACAAACCAGGATTTACAACATACCCCCCACAATCAGCAATGTGTAAAAGATAAAAAAAGAAACATTGTTGATTACAAACAGACACAGACAGTACATAGGCGATGGTAACTGCTTTTCATCAGATGGGCCGTCTGCCTGACTACCGAACTCTTGCAATAACAAAAAATAACAAAATAACGCTTTTGGATTACGTTTGTTTTACTTCACTCATTACAGAATTTCCATATGTGAATTTGTGACATTTTCAAAACGCGCGAGCGAAATAGCTTACTTTTTTTTAAACATTTTTATCTGTGGCTGAGGTTTTATTTGTTACAGGCGGCAGAATATATTACTAATGGTTGCTCATTTAAGGCTGGTTTCTGTATTTTACTATTCATTTGTTTGCCCTATTATTGCATCGGTAAAATTTTGACATTACTTCTATGAAGCTTATATAAAATTTAACCAATAATAAGACAAATGAGTTCGGTTGGTAGGACATAGAAACCGGCCATTATTCTTCATTACCTATATTCAATATATAAGAGATAATAATGACTATGTAAAACATATGTATACAATATTGTTGTATTAGAATGTTACAAATATAAAACCCTGGGAGGTAGATCCATTTTACCATACATAAATCATAATTATATATATACATACTAGAGTTTTCCCCGTGGCTACGCCGCGTGAAACCCCTAGGTAGTACCAACATGTTACATAATTCTAAACTAGGTTTTTTTATATGTATTAGATCTAAAACTACAATACAATACTCCACCCCAGTGTGAATATGAATATTATACGAGTATTTACTTAAGCCGCCACCTCGCACTCGCAAGCAGATTCCTGGAGGGTTCTTGTATCTTACCGACCGTTCCTTTGCCGTACTATCGGTTAAAATTTGACATAAGCTCCATACCTACATGTAATGTCAAAATTCAAACGATCGTAAGGCAAGTGAATCTGTTGTAAACTATGATAAATCAATGGTTGTAAATATGCTTAGTTCGTTTAGCTTAGCTCTTTATGTAATATGGTTTATATTATGTTGTATATGTGTATACTTTTTTAGATTTATTAGTAATTGTTAGTTTAGGAATATTTTGTATTTTTCCCACATGGCACAAGACATAGTAATCGGCCATGAATTCGGTAGTTGACAGTATGAAAAATATAGACTAATTTTAATATATATCGTAGATTACGATCTAAATATGACCAAAATAAATTGTTTTAACTAAACGCCGAACAGAGCGCGTGACGTCATAGCGTACAAAACACAAGAAGTTATCAATGACTTCTCAGATAACACTTCAATGAAACAGATGTTTGTTTTGCACACTGTGACGTCATGCGAGACGCCATGACAGGTTGACGCGTTTTTGTGACAAAATGTCAAAATATTTATAAAATTGCTAAATTAAAAATGTTAATGTTGTTTTTTTGCTGAAATATTAATATTTTGGCTAAAATAGACCATAAGGCTCTGTAGATCTAACAAAGAAAAAAGGACAGTATTGTAACCGAAAAGAAGCGGCACGTGGACGTGCGTAGGCAAATAAAAACACATGTATCATAGCGCGACGCGGAACGCAGACTACTAACTATGAGATGCGCGGGCGCGGGCGACAATCGACGCCACTCACCCCCGCATCCTGCCCAACCCCCTCTGGTGTCCTACGCACGCCCTTTGCCGCCCGTCTTCGCCATTTATTGCAATAAAAATTAAATATTATATAAATGTTATAATGCGTCGCTAACAGGCTCAAAATAAACTTGTTTCTCAAAAATTTTCAACTACCGTATTGTAAGTGAACCTCAATGGTCAGAATACTCTGTGGTATCGTTCGGGAGGGCGCACGGCACCTGTCACTGCCGCCTCTTTATTGACATTTCATAGGAATTCATGCCGGTATGTTGAATCACGACCACGAAGCATAAATTATAGTGTGTAAATCGATCTTCAGCGTGTGCACGAGAGTTGGGATGAAGCCGAGGTAAGCTCGCTGACAAGCAAAGTGACTCTGCTTCTCTCAGCTCCGTTTCTATGAACAGTAATTGATGCGGTTTAATGGAATATTTGTGGGTCACTTATTTTATGTGTTTATTAGAGGATTGCTGGTTCGTTGGAATTATCCTTTTTCTTCAATGGGTTAAAGGCGCACGATTCACGACTTTAGCGTATCGGTGGCGGTAAAGTCCGCCTCCCGCGGTGATGATGCAGGACTGGTTCACGGGCACATGGGCTTGCTGACGAGAACTTAGGGAAGAATAAATGAAAAAGTCACACGTAATGAAGTCAATACAGATAGATGCATTTTAAACGATGTTCAATTAATACAAAATAATAATGGACGCCTGCAGGAATATTAGGGCAATTCTGTTGGCCCGTGCATCTTCACCAGAAATATCAGGCTTCGTAACCGTTTGTTCCTCCCATCGTCCGTTTCGTGCCCGCGAATGTTGCTTAGAATAATAAAGGGCTGCTATTCAGATATTTATATTTGATACAAGAATTTTAAGTAATGTGGATAGCGGGGAAGGTATACTTACTCTTTCTGCAACTCCTATAGTCCGGAGTTTTTGAATTTATTTATTTTTATTAAGCTTAACACCACCTATTTTTTCCCCTAATATTATTGTGATGGGTGGTAAAAACTCGCGACCAGTAACTAGGACTCCGATTAGCTTTAGACCAAAGCGTGCGAGCGTAACGAGCGTGCCCGGCCGCCTAGTACCAAAGCCTATTGTAGCCATTTACTATTTATTTTATATACACGTTTACTAATATTTTCCGTCAGCAGCAGGCTGGTAAGGGACGCCGACGGGTGGTGTGGCGAGGACTCCTTCGGCGCCAGCTTCCGACCACCCCGGACGGCCTTGCGCGGTGACTCTTCGATTCCTCACTAAGTACTAATTTAGGAATGCGATGCGGAGGGTGCGAGTGGCTAAGCCGTATTCACCCTGGACTAGGGCAAGGTGCCCGCCCTAAAGCTCGCGTATGGTAATGATAGTGTTAAGTCCCTTTTGAGCCCTAACGCGAAAAAAGGACTTTTCTCAATTAGGCAGCGGATAGTGCACTCGCTTGGACTTACAGAGATGTTCATAATTGTAATTCTTGAGGGCACTGAAAATGGCCGTTAGTACCTATGACCAGAATTGTCAACGAGTTTGGATTCTTTTAGACAATAACAGATAATATTCAAAATTCTGCCGACTGGCGCTAATTGGTGGAATCTATGCTCTGGTAAAGAGCCGAAGGACGCACCGCGCTTCGGTTCAAACTACTACTTGCCGCGGAGCCGCCTGTCCGAATCTAGAGTCATGTATAAAATAAATGAAACAAAAGTAGGTGCTATTTAATAATGTTGAAATAAATTTGGTTGTGACGAGGATGCTCTCACTTGATTATTTTTCACAGAGCACTTCTCTTAAATCTTGCTTGCGGATCGAGTGCTGGCAACTCTCTTCTAGCATGAGATTCTGATTTGCACTTCATTGACTCATTGATGGCCGGTTCCTTATCTTACCGACAGCTCATTTGCCTTACTTTTCGTTAAAATTTGACATAAGCTCTATACATGTAATGTCCAATTTCTAGCAATGGTAAAGCAAGTGAATAAATAGAAAGATATAGGAACCGACCATGAACGAGTTTTGTTTAGCCTCTATCCGTGCAATGTAGGTGCGATGGCAGCGCGGCGCGGTGCGGGCGAAGGCGCGACAGCGGCGACAACCAGCAGACTGCGCCCGCGCTCCTCTCCTGTCAAGTACACAACCAACCTATTTACTAGAACCACACTAATGTAGTAGCAACATGTAATTAACTCCTTCCTCCTTTATGGTATTTGGTGCATGTGAATCGTTCCCGAGGGATATGAATTCAAAAGTTTCAGTCACACTTATAACCTCTCATTTGTTTGATTTATAAAATTGGGCAATCAGATGTGATGTACTGGACTGTCTCGCAGAGTCGTGATCGGGGCATCCATCTAACGAGGACATGTGGACACGTGGGCGGGGCCTCAAAACTGGGTATTGCCACGGAATAAGCAGGCTCAGTAACTGCAGAGTGAAAGGAGCTTGAGGGACCCAAGTGTACTGAGCGTACATGAAATAATTGATGGCTACATAATTAGCAAGGTTGATACTGAGTAGTCCATGTACTACTTATAAATGCCAAAATCTGTCAATATAGAAAACAGATGAGACACAACTCACACACAGATTCGGAATAAAAGTTTTACATTATAACAAAGCAGTTAAGATTTCTGTATAATAATTTATAGTCTTAATTATACGAATTAAGCAAGTAAATACATGAAGAGTACTCATCATGTTATTTTTTATTTATGCCCCTCTTTTCAAGCGGTCGAGCCTCGCTCCCGCGGCGATGGAGCCATGGGCTCTTGTCAGCGATGCGTCACCCCATGCAAACGGGTATCCAGCACCACGATTATCTTCTGGTGCTCTCTATTCGGTCAGCCAGCGGCGTCCGATAGCGGACACGACTTAGGACCAACTTACTGTGAGCTGGTGAATTGTGAGCCACACTACTTTTCTTCACTCTTGATACACGCTTGCATTCTCTACTTGGAGCTAGTGATATTCTAATTCCCAGTAATAGTTGTCTTTAATTTTCGGCTAATGATATACTAGTAATGTGTGTCCATCAGGAAGGGCACGCGGGCTGCTCCCCGCACACGTAGCCCCTCCGCCTCCCCGCTGCGGGCCCTCGAAGCCGCCTCGTCTGCGTCGCGGAGCATTTTCGGCGAACACAGGTACCTATCGATGACACGACACGATTTGTGCACTCTGAGCCTGGGCGTAAACGGGCCACCGTCCACGAGCACCGGTGGCCAGCGACAAGCAGTTGGCACCTGATTTCATGCGATGCGACAGGGCGTGCAGCGGCGCCGCCGGCCTCGGGTTCTCGACGCGCCCCCCCGCCGAGCCGCTGCGGCTGCTCGCGGGCGAGCGCCCCCGGCGCGGGGGCAGCCCTTTAGCGGCGACGCCCCTGCTCGGGGGCAGCCCCTTCGCGTCGGCGCCCCTGCGCGCAGCCCCCGCGCCGCCCTCCCTGCACCCGGCGAACGCCGCCACAGCCTCGCCGGTGGTCGACGAGGTGAAGGTGCGTCGTCGTATCATATTATAATTCGAGAGGTATTAAGTCGGATCAGAAGATTTCTAAGATAGGTACAAGTTTTGTTTCTCTGTCTGTTAGAGCATCACTTGAAAACTAGTGAACGTATTGAACTTTTTGTCCCAATAAATGGCCTCGTCTCATGGGATCGACGGAGTTGCAAAGAGATATACCTGCGTCGTCATAAACAACATTATTGCATCTCCACACAATACCCTAAATATTTATACAATCTAGCTTAGATTGGAAACGATACAGGTATGTGCACAGTATGGTGCCGTGCGACTTGTTACCAAAGCAACAGCAAATCATAGAACCACTGATATGATAGTGCGTGCGTGTTTGCGTCGACAGGCGACGGCGTGCGCGTGCGCGTGCGCGGCCGCAGGTGCGAGCGCGCCGCCCCCCGCGCCGCGCGCCCCCTCCGCACGCGAGGATGCCAAGTGAGCAGCCCTCCGTAGCATGCATGGCATGTGGTGCATGGTATAGAGGTAGAGTGGTGAGATCTGTCGTTGTCGTTGTGGCCAGGCGGTCGTGGTACGGCGGGGTGCGCGCGCTGCGCGACTCGCACGTGCGGCTCGTGCTGCGGCAGCTGCGGCACGTGGCCAGGCTGAACCGCGCGCTCGACCGGGCCGCCGCCCTCGAGCACGCTGCACCGGTGAGGCCGCTCGCATCCAACGACGGCTCGTTACGAACCATTCATTCTTCTAGAGGTCTATTAGTTTGGGCGCACTTGCCAGAGCTTTCGCTCTGTTCGTCCCGTATTGGGCCATTTCGCCTCCCTTTATATTGTCGAACCAACAACACAGTGTTCACACTGCAGCAATCTTATAATCTTAAACTTATGACAAAGTTTATCATAAATTATAGAAAGATTTATCAAGTACCTAACAATATAAATCTTATCATATAAATACAACCTACTTTTTGTTAAGCTAAAAAAAACCGACTTCAAAAACTATATAAACTAAAACTTCGTTTAAAAAAAACCGACTTCATAAACTAAAAAACTAAAATGTTTAAAATAACTTATTTCTAAAGCTATTATTATTAACATATATTATCTAAAACATCTTGAAGTCGGTGCAGAGTAAAACATAAACATTACTATATTTTGAAAATTACTAAGCACCGACTTTAAGATGTTTTAGATAATATATATTAATGTAGGATAGTAAATAAATAATTTGCCAGTCCTCAAACAAATATATTAAATAAATCACAATAAAGTAAAAGAAAATAATACCATCCTCGCTTGACAATATAATATAAACAACCCGTTGCTATGCAACCCCCATCCTACACTCGGCCATCCTATAAAATATCTGTCCTCAGATATTTCATGTACAATTAAACAGTTTACTAGTAAGTAGAATATACGATTATACTTTCTTAAACAACAGCTTAAACAGTCTACTCATTAAAAAATGAACTGAATATTAAAATAAAATTACATGTAATGAGAACAAAAATAACAATATATGTCTTACGTAACCAAAATTGAATCATTCATCAACTTACAAACGCACACTATCACTCCATCGTATTTAATTAATCTGGCCATCGTTTCATATAATCAACTGCCGTTGAGGTTTTATTCGGGCCCTCACTGCAAGGATCAACCTTTTCTACATCATATCGGTCATTCCTCTTCACTTTCACAACATGATATGGGCCTAAATACCTCGGTTTTAGTTTCAGACAGGTGCCAAATTGAGTACGTTTAATCGCAACAATATCACCGATCTGATAAATGTCACCCGCTTTTCTGGTTTTATTAAAAGTTTTAATATTTTCTTCTTGTATTTTTAAAATCTGTTCCTTAGCTTTAAGTCTAAGGTCTTCCCTTTCTAATTCAAAACAGTTAATTGCTTCTTGCTGTAATAAATTATAAATTTCATTGTCCACATTCTTCATTTTCACCCCAAAAAACAGTTCAAATGGCGTGGTCCCAATACTCCTTTGGAATGTACTATTCAGTGCTCTTTGCACCGCACTAACATGCCTATACCACGTCGCTGGAGACTCAATACACATTTTAGTCAGTACAGAAATAATTGTACGATGTACTCTTTCAACCTGTCCATTGGCTCGTGGAACTCCAGTAGTAATCTTGATATGTTCAATACCTTTTTCTTTACAGTAATCGCTAAATTGACTACTGGTGAATGCAGCACCTCGATCCGTAAAATGTAGGATAGCAAATAAATAAAGAATCTCCCTTTAAACTGGTATAATTAAATAACAATATATAATAAAGAAAAATTACAACACCCGCTTCACAATCAACTATAAACTACTCGTTGCTACGCAACCACCATCCTACACTCGGCCATCCTGCAAAATATCTGTCCTCAGATATTCTATAAGCTTCAAAGAACATAAAATTAAACGTACTTACAGAATATCCTATCATTACAAATGAAACACAAGCTAGACTAACATATAAACAAACAAAATCAATGAACCATTCTTCAATAATAATAAAAACTAAAATTATTCTTATATGAATTAAAAACAAAATATTCTCGTCGTCCATTCCATCATTACATTTACATCGTCCAGTTATTCATCATCTGGCCATTTTTCTACTTCATCCAAATAACCATCTAAGTATCTGTAGCATTTCTTTCTGACTTTATAACACAATATTATATCTTGAAACTGTCTCTTTCCAATATAAAATCTTACTTTTATAAGGCTTTCACACAATACTTTTCTTTTAAAACGAATATCTGCAACTCTATTAACTTCTCTTCTTCCCTTAAAATTGTTCTTTTTAGTCAATATTTTCCTGCAGTTCATCTTTTCCTTCAGAATCACAAAACTTTTGTAAAACTCTTTATTGGCGTATTTTCTTTCAATAAATGTAGAATTCCTGCTCTTCAATGATTTTATCCATTTGGAATATAATTTCCCCCCCCCCTTTTCTTTAAAATTCCTTGTTTTTTGTTATTATTCTTAGCCTTAGATTTGCTTGGTAGAATAATTTCTGCTTCTAAAGGTATTGGGATACTACTAGTACACGTTTCTGTAATAGTATCAGGATTTTTACATGAAACTGAACCGCTGTTATCATATTTATAGTTTTGGCTATCCAAGTCGTCCACATTTTCACACGTTGCCATCGGTATATTATTATTTGACACAACACTAACCGTGTTTGCTGTAATCACCTCTTGTTGCTCTATTATTTCTTCCTTTGCATGCCGATACGTTTTGAAAAACCAATAATTTATTTGCTCTTCACTGATCCTACTGTCCTGTATATCTTCTTTGATCAAATGACTCGTAAAATTTTCTGGTATATTTCCTTTCTTGCCTAGCTCTTTTACTCTCAAAACATAATCGTAACTACTTTCGGCTCTGTGTCTTTTCATCATCTCATCTAAGATTTGCTCCGTATCCAATTTTTCTTCGGGGAATTCATTAAACAAAGCGATTTTTAATTCCACGTAACTGCTGAAATGACTTTCAGTACGTAACCACAAGGCTGCAGTAGAAACCAAAGATTTTTTCGCAATAAGTAATACAAAATTTGGTGACAAACCGTATTTCTCGGTAGCTGTGTCAATCTGCTGTGCCCATCTTAACACGGTATAATCTGGATCGTCGCCTGAAAATTTGGTGACAGAGTCTTCTACACTCTTTAAATCAAAGTACATCTTCGTCTTTATCTTCTAAACAATTATTCTAAAACGTCATAAAAGAATCAGCTTCCCCTTCAACATTCATCTTCAAAAAAAATTGACATCTTATAAATTCGTCTTCAACATTTTCAAGACAATATTGTAAGCAGTCTTCAAGCCATCTGCCTCCATCCCGAATGAATTTTGTAATATCCCGGACGAGCCCCCAAAAATGTAGGATAGTAAATAAATAATTTGCCAGTCCTCAAACAAATATATTAAATAAATCACAATAAAGTAAAAGAAAATAATACCATCCTCGCTTGACAATATAATATAAACAACCCGTTGCTATGCAACCCCCATCCTACATTAATAATAAGCCATATATCCACAAAATTAAAAAACAAATTCCAACCCTTACAATTAGGTTTTGGGTCTAAAGGAGGCTGTGAAGCAGCCGTGCATTCTTTGCGGTCATTCATAAATAATTGCGTCATCGGAAACGGAGTTACAGGAGATGGTAACAATTATGAATGAGTCTTTTGAGAGAAAGGGTATGAAAATTAATGTGAACAAGACGAAAGTTCTGGTGTTTGAAAGAGATGAAAGAATGACAAGTTGTAATATACAGATAGGAAATCAAAAGTTAGAGCAAGTTAGTGAATTTGTTTACTTAGGCTGCATGTTTACCAGAGACGGAAAGCATGAAAGGGATATTGAAAGGAGAGTTATGGCAGGTAATAGGGTGAATGGAGCGCTAAATTCTTTTATGAATAGCCAGAAAGTGTCTGTAAAGGCACGCTTGGCTGTCCATAAAGGAGTGTTGGTGCCGACCCTGATGTATGGTAGTGAAAGTTGGGTATGGCAGAAGAAGCATGAAAGTAGGATAAACGCAGTTGAAATGAGAGCTTTTTATTTGTTACTTTTTAGTGTCTAGCTATGTATGGGTGGACTTAAGAATGGTGCCGCGCTTCTTAAAAAATATAGGTCCCAAGAAACGAGAACAAAAAAATGTACGTAAAATGAAAACTACTGGGCCAAACTATGTCAAATTTTTAGGGGACCACATGACAGCTATTACGCGTCGAAAAAAAAAGAATCACGTAAATCGCATCATAAATCATGGAGTAATCGGTGTACATATGGAAAGAAAAGAATTTTTTTTTTATAAAAACGTTCATAAAATGAAAACTACTGGGCCAAACTATGTAAAAAAAAATTAAGGGACCAATTGTAAGATATTCCGCCTCGAACAAAAAAAGAATCACGTAAATCGGATCATAAATCACGGAGTAATCGGCGAACATACATAAAAAAAGGAACAAAAAAAAAGATCCCGACGAATTGAGAACTTCCTTTTTCGAAGTCGGTTAAAAACACTACTTTACTTTACTCAATAAATCAAGTACAGGTATTTTAAGAAAAACATAAGTAGCTTCAATTCAAAATGTCAGTGTGTCTTAGCACGGTAAATAAATTACAACCTGCAAGAGTTAACTTGAGACTTTGCTCGGATGACGTAAGCGCGAGTAACTGACTCGATCGTACGCGTAGAGGCGTGAGCGATACGAAGGCGGGGGTCTCAAGTTAACTCTTGCGGATAGTACTTCTATTCATTATTTTATTTATTACACAGGGGTTTCTTGAATGAGGGCGGCGCAGCGGGGACATACATACAAAGGGAAATTAATAAAAAAGTTGTGCCACGATGACGCCACCGGCGAGTGGCGACCATGATTCCCTTCCAAGAAACATCCCTCGGAAAATAATCATTCTGTAAGCTTCCTAATTTTTAGAGGAAGCGATGATTTCATGGTGCTTCGGTTTCGGCGGCAGCCATTTTGCAAATCAACAAAGATGTGACCAACGTCGTTGCCGACACTTTTTTCATTTGATACCAACAAACAAACAGAAAGTGAAGGATAATTTCAAATCGATCAAATTAAAAGGAACAATTATAATACTTTAGTAAGTGTAATGTGTTTTCTTTATATCGCCTTCTTTATCTTTACACAAGCTCTCTTTTCGCGTTTGGCTTTCTGTCTGTATATAAACATACAAAGTATGAACAATACTTAGCGATTGATAAATATACAACTGCGGCCTAATGCGTAATTACTACATTCGTAGTCTTATTCGTCTGTTTTCGGGTAATAATCTGTCACAGAAGTGGGTTAAGCCCTTTAAAAAAAAATGATAATTATGACAAAGTTATTTAAGAGACGACCGTCTTGGTTGAGAGCTGGATGAAGACTACCCGTATATATAAAGTACTCTGTGATGAAGACTGGTGTGTGATGGACGGGCAAATGGGAAGCTAATGTATGAATGTGCATAGAATATTCTATAACAACTCGTTGGGTTTGGTATTTCTTACATTTTACTTTTCCCTGCTATACTAAAACTGTATATACATTATAGATTTTTGGTAATATTCACTGTTTATGAAAATGCAAATCAAAAAAAATGTTAATTTGGAGCCAAACCGCGCGCTAGACTTATAGTTAGAAGGATCAAAAATCTGTAGTGTAGGAGGGGAGGGTAAAATGCAAGAGATATCAAAACCCAACAAGCGCTGTAGTGACACTAATTTTATAATACCGAAAGTAGCCGAATATAAATGTGCTGTAATTGACATTAGGCCGCAGTTGTACAATGTATATTGTTATAAAATTCAGAACTTACACTAATTTTTATCCGGATTAGATTAACCAGATTTAAAAAAATACTAATGGATAGCAAATTTTATCTAATAAAATATTTTATATTTATTATCCCAGGCCCCGCGAGAATAACCCAGGGAATAATATAAATTAATCGGATTGAGTAAATATTCATTCATACTAAAAAATCCGTTGCCCTCTGAATTTAAATACAGGCCAAATGACTGCAATGTACCTCTCAAGTGTGGACCAAGTCACGGGCAAATCCTAGTTTATTTATAAATTGTTGATCGTTGTACATACTTTGTGCAGTACGTATATATACCCTGACTCCCCCTGAAGCACGCTGCGGGGAAACCTTTACTTTTCCTCCCCGTTCACAAGATGGCGCTCGCAACTTGAGGTTACTAACAATTAAAAATATTAACACCTAAAGTTATTTAGTGGTGTTAATTTTCAGAATTTGGTAATCCAGCGCCAAGTTATTTTGGGCGGGAAACTGTATATTCTTTTCTGATTTACTGTTTGTATGTACATATATGTTTATTTGTAAATAAAGAAGAGAAGATATGAAATGAGCAGTGATAATTGTGCAACATACCACTGTTCTTAGCGACCTTTTGGGCATCCAAAGGTTGTCTGCGAGAACTCGCTAATAGCGATAACACCGCCTATTACTCATTGCGACACTTTTATTTTTGTAGACTGCACGCAAGTTCATTGATACAATAAGCCACTGAAATTAGTTATTATTGTACACGAGCAACGCCTAATTGATTGAATTGCGTTTAGTAATTAAGTACCCCCATATTTATTTGATAGTAAGATCATTTGACTTTATTACTGGTATACAAGTTCAAGTGGAGAACACTTTTCCATGGTCACACACGCAAGCCAAGAAGTCTATTTCGCCCTTCTGGGAGGCCTTTGGCTCCGCCGTTCCGTCAGGGGGCGCTTCTCCCCGAACCCTTCTCATCATCGTGCACCGCCATCTCACAACGATTTCAGTAACGCGAGTACCACAAGTAATTAAAAGGTGGTTGTAACAAATAGCCAACTTCGAAAAGAGCAGCCTCTCGTCTAGACTATGTTGTTGTTGCAAAGTAGAACATTCTTGTCCTCTTGTTTTTGAATTGTTTGTGTTTTTTCTTGTTAAGTTTCACATCGCATGCCGATAGTGTTACTGATAAAAATGAAATGTAACAACGGAAAAGCAAAGACCCTTGATGCGACATCTTCCGAGCGTGGTCGCGAATGAGCGCGATTGCGCCCACTTGTCACCGTGCGCCGCGCCGGGGCCCTAGGCGCGCCGGTCGCCTCACGAACATCTGAAATATGCTTAGAAGGAAATATGTAATAAACAAAAAAACTAACCATTCCATATAAAACTTATATACATATAAAACTCATACTCGCATATTTTTAGAGTCCTAATAGATCTGTTGCTGTAATAACATGTTCGAAATTGTCAATAGTTTTCGAGTAAAACGAGAAAATTGTACACCAATAAATGCGTCATCTTCACAGCATTATGTCCGTCAGACATTTGCTTTACTTCACTTTTTGAGTTCCTTTATTATGACATTGATGCATATATTTCTGACACACACACGCATACACGTGCCCCCGATTCGCCCTCTTTCAAGGTCGATATTTTACGAACGATATATCTATCTTATGAATGATATTTTCTCTAAAGGGTTTTTTTTATGAAAAATAATCTTCTAAAAGCTGTATTATGAACGATTTTAATAAAGGATAATTTATGAAAGACATTATATGAACATTTTAATTTTTTTTTACAGGAATAGTACCTACGAATGAGATATTAATGTTTTTCGTGATTTATCGATATTTTTCTATATTTGCAAAGCTTGTTGATTTGATGGATGCTATATTGATTATTTTGATAATTGACGTTTTTCGGAAGTAATATTTTTCAAAAATATCAGTTAATTGCAGGGCGAAGGATGACGAGACTTGAGCTGGCATGGAGCTCCGGCTTCCTTGTACGAGGGCACATGTCACCGCGCCTCACTTTCGCGAAGAACACCGCCGCGCTGGACCGAAGCGGGTTTGACGCAAGCCCCTTCACTGCGAGCACAGAGCCACGTCCATGGACAGTATACTATACTCGGATATGCCCGCGAATTCGTCCACGCTTAACTTCAAATTCCCGCGTGATACCAGAGTTCAAGCCTAAAAATCAGCTGCCGATCAGCGAAAACCGCATCGAAATCGGCCCATTCGTTTTTACGTGAATCCCCAACAAACAGACAAGAAATCTAAAACAAATTTTATCATGTTCTCCGTCGTGTACGTAGTCCATTTCAGTTGGGTTTTATTAAATAGCTTCAATATACCGTCACGACATCGTAGTAATGTATTCAGTTAGTCATTTATTATTTAAAGATCATTCTAGACAGACCGTCGTATCATTTCAAATTTCCTCTCGCTTCTCGCCACTTTACAGCATGTTTAGGGTTATATAAATAAAATAAAAAAGCCTTCTATTCTTACTTTTTACAGTACGTATTCTTAGTATGTTAATTGGTTAGTAATTTTAAATTAATTGTTAGTATTATTGTTGTTAGTTTGTTAGTTGAATTAATTAATTAATAAGAATTCCAGATTGGGTATAGGCCTCCTCCGAAGACTTCCGTCTGTCTCTATCCTGGGCTATTTGATGCCAGTTGGGGCCGGCTGTTTTTCTTATGTCCTCTTCCCAACGCATCGATGGTCTTCTTCTGCCTCTCTTGCCTTGTGCTCCTGTCCACAGAGTCGTTTTTACGGTCCATCTCTGGTCTGTAAGTGTTGCTATGTGACCTGCCCATTTCCATTTTAACTTGTGTGCATAGCTCAAGGCATTACTTGCTTGTGTTATGGCTCTTATTTTTGTGTGTCTGATTTTGTCCATTTTCTTCACCTCGAGCATGCTTCGTTCGAGACCTCGTTGGCAGGTGGCTATTTTGTGTTTCACCTCGGCCGTAAATTTCCATGTCTGGCATCCATATGTCAATCCCGGTATGAGGTTTGAGTTCATAATTTTGTTTATATATTTATGGGCAAGTTACTTTTAAAAATGTCTCTTAAACTCCAGTATTTATTCCATGTTTGTTGTATTCTTCTTTCTATTTCTATGTCGTTGTTTTTTCTGTCAAAACTTATTGTATCTCCCAAGTAGATGTATTTATCAGTATATTCTAATGGATTTCCATTTATACTTAATGGTATTTTACTACAATTTGTCATTGTCATAGTCTTTGTGAGATTAATGTCCAGTCCTACCTCTGCACTAGCTAGTTGTAAGGATTCGATCATGTATTGCAGCTGTGAGCTTTTCTCTGATAATAACTAATAAGATCATCTGCGAATCTTAAATGGCTTAGATATGCGCCTTGTATATACAGTCCTTGTTTACTCCAGTCTAGTTTGCTAATGATGCTTTCAAGAATAGCTATAAATATTTTTGGAGATAGCGGGTCGCCTGGATCACACCCCTTCATATGCGGAAGCTCGGGCCCAAGGTTTTTAGATTTATTCTGCCTGTGTTATTTTTGTATATACTTTTGATAGCCTCTATATAGACTTCACTAACTCCTTGATCTTTCAAGCTTTCGCTCAGTTCAAATTGTTCAGTCGTTGTTGTTGACGCCGAGTGCAACGGGGACAGGGGGCAGGGGGTGGCAATGAAACCAACGGTGTGACATCGAGCAAAACACCCAATAATATAATTGACACACATTCATAACAGTTAGGACTAACATTTTTTCACAGAACAGACAATGCAAAGCTCTTGTAAAAAATTTGTATTATCTGTTACATGCTCTCTTACACATCTCATCATAAATATATCTTATAATATAGTTGAAGTAAATTGAAAACCTCAAAAGTTTGACACGGTCGCAATAAATCACACAAATGTCAGATCCGCGAAAAGCGGGGACCTTTCTCCGTAGACCTGTAACCAGTGCAGTTTTGTTTATTGCCTGGGCTCAGCAGACAGAGACATATGGACATTCGCAACACCAGAGGCGCTACCAATGGGCTGGCGCTTTCTAAAGGGAGACTGGAGCCTGGCCCCTAATGCCGGAACACAACTCAAGGTTGTTGTAAGGGGTAGAAGTGATCTAGTCAGGCAAATACCCTACCACCTGGCCTTAAGGAAATGTCTTATTTTCCGATCTTGCACGGATAAAAATGTGCAGAGCAGGAATACTAATGTCTGCATCCTGTTGCAAGCGACGACAAAACCACCCCCTGCCACCGCCTTTCAGCTTGCTATTGAGTCACTTTCCATCAGGCGGATCGTTGGCCTGTCTACTGTACTGTAGCCATAAAAAAGAAAGCCTACCTTGGTGGCTCAAAACTGCAAGCGTCGCTTAGTTTGTGCGAGTTTCAAATTATCGTTTTGCGACAAACAGTTGTTATTGGAAGATAATATTTAGGCAAGTTCAATAGTAGTGTAATTACAGTCAATACAACACGATACGATATTAATTTGTTTCACCATGTGATATTATTATCACAGAATATATTTTAACTCTTAATATTAAGATGCAAGTGTATATTATATTTAAATACAATAGATATACTCGTATATCAAAACGAATACCCTATTCTCCATTTGGAATTTCCAAAATAGAGGATCGTCCGGCGAATGATTTTTTATTTTTTTCTTTCTTCCAATTATACTTAATTTTTAAATGGTCGCGATTATCTGGTAATTTAACATCGAGCCTACTTAATAATATATCAATTTCGTTAAAATTATCTACATTATGGAGTCGGTGCCAAATTAAATATATATATAGGTACAACAATAAATATTGCAAAAAAATCTTTTACTTGGCACCGACTTGCTCAAATCAGAAGACGAATGTGTCTCGTGATTTGAGAATCTTCGTTTGAATCTTAAACAAGAAGCTAAAGCTCAATTTCGCACCCCAGCTCCAGCTCAGCATCATCATCATTCATCATAATTAGGTTTTTACTACTTACTCGTTTAAGAGCATTTTGGGTAAAAATAATGCATCACCCGTACAATTGTATGCATCGTTTTACACATGTTTAAATGTTACAACTGTCATGCGTCAGTAATCATTTTAAAATCATCAAAATGGATCCATATACTAAAAATGTTTTAGCTCTATTCATTTTTAATTTCATCTCCGATAGATGTTGTCTTTGCTGCTGTTCTCTTTAATGCATGGCAAGAGTTTTCAATGCATAATGTGAACAATAGAGCAATAAAAGAGCGTAAGGGTGGTATTCGCTAAAAAAGTGATCACTACAGACATGTGCACACACAAGTCACAAGCAGTGACACCGCTTCACTCCACTTCGATGTTGTCAATATCACTGGCGATCCACTTGATCGCCTCCTCCGGCTCTTTTACTTCCTCTTTCTTCTCTTCGTCGTCGTCCTTTTCGGGGTACCTGGAATTCAACAATATAGTATACATCCGTGCAGCGTGTTTTATACACGTGTATCAATAGAACTACTATATTTATGTGTATAGTGAAGTACTACGTAGAGATAATAAATAATTGTGAAATGAAGGCTCGTGGCGCACATTCGCAAAGTAGGGTTGCGTAAAAGAAGCGAGGAGTCGACGTATGGGTGCAGTAGCACCGACCAGGTACGATGTACTAAGTCATCGCTGTTTTGCATATATTCCTCATTTATTTATTATAATACATTGTATACAATGCTATATTTATTGCTAGTAAGTAGTAGGTTAGATGTATAAAATTTGCAATGAATCGCTGTATAGATGTGAGTGAAGTGGCAAGAGCAGGCGTCGGGTGCATCGCATCGGGGTCGGGGAAGCGCTTCCAGAGCGGATCGAGTTCTTTGGTCCCAAACCTTAGGTGGCACATTTCGAACATTCACTTCTCAAAAATGTTGACTATAAAAAAACTGTAAATGATACAAAATAAATGTGACTTAATGAATTAATACACATCGGATTACAATAAATTCACATGTTTAATTTACTTTGTCGCCAATGGTAGTCATGCGAGGTATATCTTCGAAAATGGCGCCAAACTTAAATCAAGAAATGAAAGCTTTTTCTAATAAAATAATTTATTAATAGCACCTTCTATTTGTCGTGCCATTGTTATTGTTTTTCGCCAGGCGTATCGTATCGACGCACTTTGTTTTGAATTAGTCGTCACCTTCACGAGCTGGTTGAAGGAAGAACCCAAAAAACTTGCAGTGTATATAGTGCTTTAGGGTAAATCCAAAAATAGGGATATTCCGAAAATTACGATTGAATACTCCAGGCGATGTTTTTTGAGTTCTTGCTCAGGCCAACTTGCTAAGGCCCAATTGGTCTTGTTTATATGTTTAAAAATAATGCTGCTGACTTGCTTTATCCCAGGTGTTGTGACCTTACTCTGGCCATATTGGACGCCTCCCTTGAATGGATCGCAATATCCTACACACGCACAAACACGTTTGCACGTGTAATGAGAAAGCTCGTCGTAACATTACATTGTAGGTATGCTATGAATAAATTAATGTGGAAATTATACACTAATAATAATTAAGGTAAATAAGTTTTGAAATAGTTATCTTTACAGAAGCTAAAGACAAAATAAGTTATAACAGTGATTTCCCATGATTTAATTATAGCTGTTTTTTTTAAATAAAACTGTTGTACACTTTTACACAACTTATAATTCCGATGGGTAGTTTTGGTTCACGCAGAAAAGTGCCGACCGGTTTCCGACATGTCTATATTGAATTTTATTAGCAAACGGAAGCAGCAGAGTGTTGCTTACCATGCATTCTTAGCTCTGTCCCGCTTACACGACTCGTACACTGTCGCGCGCTACTAAATCGGAGGGATTATTAGTTGAGTAAAACTGTATCACCTCTTGCAAAAATATGTAGATATTACTTCAAAGCACCAGCACCATGAGTACTACTACCTATATGGTTTTTTTTACCATTGTACTATGTGAACAAATTCGTATACAGCTACTTAGTAAATAAGCCTCTGTCAATAGTGGTAGGGAATCGCAAGCGGACTGCCAGGTGTGTATGAGCCGTACATTGGTACCAGTCAGGTCGGTCCTCCTTGGTTTCGAGGTCAGCCGGCGCAGCCCTCACGCCTCACTCCACTCTTCCTTTGTAATTACGGTAAATCTTCCACTTCCACAATTGGACATGCTAACGCAGAAGAAAAGGTACTTTCGGCATAGGCATAGCATTCTCCATCTGGCCGGTTGCCTGCGTACATATAACACCACTCGTCTAGTTCGGGCAGCACGTACAGTTCAGGGGTCACCTTCAAGGCAAAGCAGATTTCACCTCCGGGAAGTTGGCAGTGGGTGCAGTCTCATTTAATGGTGCCCAGGAAGAGACACCCCCTGGACTGCGTTCAACGTCGGGCCGTTGGAGTTGGCGACCACCTAATCTCACAGACGGTCTGAATACACTTGACGCTCGGAGAGACTATAAATACGCTACTTGACCGGTTAAAACAATGACGTCACAAGTCTGCAGAGTCAAGAAAAGGTAGAAGACTGCAAGCCTTTAGTAAGACACTACAAATATTCGCCCGCGACCTCGTCCGCGTTGGACAGCTAATAAATATTACGGTTATTTTGTTAATATTTAGAATCAAAAGGTATTTCCAGCAGCTCAATGAATTTTCTAGTATGAAAAAATCTCAAGAAATATAGACACAAAAAAAAATATTTTTATTAATATAACTTGACTGTAGTAGGACTTGCTTGCTGTGATTAGCTTGTCACAGCAAGCAAGTCCTACAGTCACGTGGTTTCCAAGTTAGGAAACCTGGGAAATAGGGAAAGTGTCGAACTGGTCAGATATGAACATCGTTACGTAGTGCCAAACGATGCCGTAGTAAAAGTAACTCTAGTTCTAGCCGTGTGTCCAGTTCCCAGGAATTAAGATACCAATATATATTGTACCACAACGTTCTAGAAAGGAATCCTAACCACTCGCAAGAAAGATTCCCGGGAAACAAAGTCTGCAACGTAAAAAAAGAATGTAAGCCATCGTTTTAGAGTCAATTGTGTCAGATTCAGCTAATATTTATGCCACTTCCAGGATATGAGGTATCGCAGATACTATCTCAACATTAGCTGTCGATTAGCAGAAACCTCATCGAAATCGGCCCAGTAGTTTTTACGCGAATCCCGAACGAAGATAAACCGACAGAAAATAATAAAATAGATATATGCCGTGTTCTCCGTCGTTCATAATAATATACTCTACCCCAGTTGTTTCCTTTTTTAATAGCTTCAATATGCACACAAAGAATTTTTACCAGTTTTAACATTATACATTCTAATATAAGTATAAGCATACTTGTTAGTGTAAAATTTCATCAAAACCTGTTCAGTAGTTTTTTCGAGAGAGGGCATCAAACGGCCACCTTCCGAAACTTTCTCGTCTATGACGTGATTAGAATGTGTGATTTATTTGTTCCAACAAATAACTGTTTTTGGTTTTTATCAGACATCTTAAGATACCTACCTACTCATGACGCCGGCGGTCATTTGCTCAAACTCCGCGCGCAACGTCTCTTCGTCCCATTCCTCGTAATCTTGGAGGAGCGGCTGCTGTATTCCTCGGTGAGCATCGGCCCTGTCGCAAAACACAACACTCGATACATTACACGGCATCCCCCGGTGAGATTGCCACACACGTATATGCGGAAACCAGGGAGTCGCCCCCACCGGGTGAGCACAATGTCACCTGATGGTAATTAATCGGTAAAATAGCTACCCGTCTGCGACGCTGGGGGTCGAGTCTCGGTCGCGCTCGTCGTCGGTCGGCTCCTCCTCGTAGTCGTAGCCGTCTTCCTCCTCTTCAACGCTCCAGACGATGGCGTCGTCTTCGTCGGCGGGAGGAGCAGTCGGAGTCGGTGCCTTCTGCGAGCTACCGCCCAACAAAATGCATAGTTAGAGCAAGGAATGCTAGGTGGCTGCCTCCATCTTGGTGGAGGCCTTTTTAAGTGCAAAGCCAAATCGACTTTCTCCAATAAATCGAATAAAAATAATTGTATAAAACCAATTAAAACCGTCGATCATACAATTCCATAATAATACAGTGCGCTAAGAAGATGGCGGGCTTCTTCTAAGCGCAATATAACTAAGCCGATCTAAGAATGCTTTGTCTGAATCAGTATGATGTAAAAATAAGGCTAGTCGGGCCACGCTCACCCCTTGCGCCGGGTTCGTGATCTGGCTCAAGCTAGACAGAGGGTGTGCACACTCACCGGTCGTCGAGGGACTCCTCCTCCTGGCGAGGCTCCTGAGGCTCATGAGACTCCTGAGGCACCGCGGCCGCCTTCTTCACGTTGGCACTGAAGGGAAAACAACACGTACATCCACATACATAATGACACCTAGATAGCTAGCAATTCATTTACAAGCTGTCATATTTACCTAAACATTTCGGTGAACTACGAGAAATCGCTTCGCTATTCTTTTTAAACTTGATTTAGTACGATTATTGCCGTTTACAATGACGCTAGCAAGCAAAAGAAAGAACCTCACAACAACGAGTCAAGGATCAATCAGAGCTGTTGCTTTCATTGATCGTTGGCGCGTCATTCCCGCAGTTGGTCGGGTAGGTGGCGCCACAAATTAGTGGCGGTTCAACGAACAAAGTGACAAGCATCATGGCGAAGAGAGAACAACGAAAATATGCACAAACAATATCATGTGAGAAAAATACAAGTGAATACGCTAGCGCTTATAATAATGAATGATGCACTTTCGCTCGTTTCGATTGTTGGCTGCAACCGCTCGCGATGCGACGCCACCTCCCGGCCTGCCTTCTCGCAACTGCTGTACAATTATTTAATCGCGATTCCGACTAAAGAGATATGCACCAGTTGTAAGTGAACAAAGGAAACAATGAATATATTACGAGATTCGTTCAGACACGAGTATCGCGATCCAGCAGCAGGCTACGAATGCCGGGCTGGCGGCTGGAGCCCTCCGCGGGACATGCGCGGCGGTGTCGGCCGGCGCCGGGCCTCCCGGCCAACGGTATTGCCACGCTAACGATGTCCGATTTCAATAAAATGTTGTAATGAGCTCGATATTTCGCTCCTCGATACGCCATTCGACACGTTTCAGTTCTCTGTTTTGAGGGATCACGTCTCCCCCGCGGTCCGCTTTCACGTATCGCCCGCTCACATTGTATCCGCCGCCGGTGCTACCCATGTGCCGCGTCCGCGACATCTCTAGGGCCGCCAGAGGGCGCGATGGCTTTCTTTATGTTATGCAAATACCTACTATCGTAAATTGTAATAACTTTATTTGTGGATTAATAAAAAAAAGTGAGATCGGTAATATAAAAGAGGTAGGTAATAAATATTCTCTCTACTCTTTCTTGAATTCCATTACTCCTATTTTTAGGAGAAAAAGTCGTCGTAAAAAAGTGTAAACTCGTCGTAGCGTAATGGCACGCGCCTGCGCCCCTAAGGCGCGGCGAAGGGCGCGGGTTATATCCCGGCCGGAGTGCATGCACCTCTTCAACATGATGCAACCTGCTCAGCGAGATAACCGATGTGTCAAACCTGCCAAGCCGCCTTGGACGAGTGCGGCGGGTATACTGTCTGTTCCCCCCTATAATGGGAGGCCCGAGCCCAGCAGTGGGACATTTATGGGCTGACATTATATATTACTCCTATTTTCATTTATTATTAAAAGATAGTGGTTTCAAGAAATTGTCAAAGCCTTAAAGTTGGTTTGTTAAAAGAAAATACTTTAATTTTCAAAACTACGAGTATGTCAATTGCGATCGGCCATTAGTCATTTTGTAACTTTCATTTAAAAAATGACGTTGATAAGAGCGTGGGCCAAGATTTTCATTTCAAATAATTCCAAAATTTCCCTCCAGATTGTCGTTGTACGCGGAATAAATGTTCTACAGAACCATTGCGTAGTTGATCGTGGGTTCTAGTGGTGCGGTTCTAAAAGTGAGGCGTTGGCACCAGTTGGAACAGGCGGTAAAATCCGCAGAGGGCCGCGAAGCTTCTTTGAAGGCTAAGCGATTCTAAACCGCCGTTTAGTCTGGGATCGTCGAACGGCGCGACGCTGGATGGAGACGCGCGAGGGGTCGGACGTCGGTCTGGCAAGCGGGTGCTCCGGTCGCGCTTTGCACTGCTTGGACTGGTTTTGCACGCAGAGCTTTTTGGAGGCAGTTTAGCGTTGCCTTCCAGGTGACCCCGAAACTGCACGTCGGTCGTTATGTCGACTCCAAAGATCCCGATACTATTAGAGATAGATTATCAAGATACCACGTAATAATACAAAACGGCTTTTTAATATAAAACGCTTTCCTAAATCTGGTAACCCAACTGAATATGACAAAGCTCAAGTTATTTTGTATTCCCAACAATGATGTTGTTTTCGCAGAATCGTGTTTCGAACGAAGGCTATTTTAAGCCTTCAAGGAACCACCTCGATATTATTGATCGCACCATATTCATTTTGCCTTCACGTCCCACGCGTGCAGCTATGGAAACCGTCGGCCGTCGCTTGTGAAGCAAGCCCATGGATTCGGTGTCAGTAAGAGCGACTCGGCCTCGGGGCCGGGCTCCCGGCTCCCGGCGGCCGGCGACTGCTGGCAGCCGCCGCCCTGACGACAGCGCTGTCGCCGGGCGGGCCGCGCGCAGGCGCTGCGACGCGCCTCGCCTCTGCGGAGGACGCCTTCGGGCAAGTGGACTTCGTCGTCAGGCGAGATATAATCTATTGTTTGATTAGGGCGCGCCTCTAATCATCGGATTCTACGCCGTTCTGATACTTACGGACCTTATTTACAACTAACATTTAATAGATTAGATCTAACTAGATGGACACCGGCCGTATGCCCGTCGGGTGTCGGCCAGGTCGCGAGAGCTCACTTTATATCGCACTAGTGCCTAATAATTATTATGTTATCAGTTTCAATCGTTTGCAACACTGCAACGGGATCGATACGAGACGAGCGGTGCAGCTCAATGCGCATGCATTCACCTGCAGCCGCGGCGGCTGAATCGAGCGGAAAGCTCCCGGCGGGTTAATGTCGGCTGGCCACTCGGATCGACACATTTCACACATCAACGACCTCGACGGCCGCCGCTGGCACGTCTGAACAGTGCCGGGCGGGACTCGAACTCACGCCCTTTGAATCGCGCAAGCCATTTACATTTACTTTAAGCTTAAAACAAATGAGTCGGAAAAAATTAAAAAAATCGCTATTAACTTATAGATTTACGAGTATGAATGTTTTCAATTTCCTGTCACTGCTTAGACTTAGATCTTTCGGTCCTTTTAATTTACTCAGGTTATTCGTAGATTGATTATAAGTTTATTTGACAAATAGCACTGTTACAATCCTTAAGTTTTTGCTTCACATATTTTTGTTTTCTAAGCTATTAATATATAAGTAAATATTAGTATCGTAGACACCCATAGCATTAATATAAACCCCAGAGGTTTTCTATGCTATGTATAAAATCAAAGAGCTGTAATCATTTTGTTGTTTTGAAAAAAAAATATAAAAAAAAATATATAAATACATAAATATTTATAATAAATTTTTTTAAGTGAAACTTCTATATAGAGTGGGTCTTACGATTTTTCGCTCACGAAAAAGCGTCACGGCCGCGTGTTCCAATACTTACATTTTTAAACTCGTCATATCTTTCGAATGGGATGTCCGAATTGAATAATTCAAAAAGTTATATAAAGGTATTGAAGCAGTCTTCAATATGAAGTAATTTGTTTTGATAAGGATTAATACCAAGATACAAATAAAGAGCCTTTTCTAGCGGCGGCATTTTAATTAATTTTTTTAAATAAAAGAACACTATTATTGTGGCATAACTATAATAGTTACATATATAGTGTCGCGACACTTTTTGTAAAAAATGATGTGTTCTACAAGGTCTACGACCTTGTACATTATTTTATTATATCATCAATAGTTTTCGCAGTGCAAGCGATTTAAGGAAGAAAAATCACCTTGGGTTTATTTATTGGAGTTTTAGTAAGGATCCCTAATTTTTTTGTAAATATAATATAGCCTATGCCACCCGGGAATAGCGTAGCTTGCCGACAGTCAAAGAATTTTTCAAATCGGTTCAGTAGTTTCGGAGCCTCTTCATCAAAACTGAGCAAACGAAATATTTTTGAATTATTAAAGTATACAGTATAGAGTAGCTATATAGAAGTTTCACTTCAAAAAAAGAAGTGGCAAATAACGTCAGTAAAGTCAGTACTTATTAATGTAGTTAGGGATGGCTAGTGATGATCTTATTAACTTGCGTTAATCGATACCTTGACGATTAATGTATAGACAAACCCTACGTAAATAATATTGTTAAATGGATTAAAGCATTCTTTCCAATGAGAGTTGTGACATACTTGATTTCTCGGAACCTATGACCGTGAATAATGTGACAACAACACGAATTTGTTGCTTTCGAGATGCGTTATTTATGTTAATGCAGTGCGAACGAATGGCGTATGGGAAGTGGTTTTGACTCTATGACATTTGCATACAAAATGTTGCAAAAAGTAAATTTTTCATAATAATTTTAATTACACATATATTGCTATGTATTACGTTTGCATGTTAATGATTTATTTTGATAAGGATGAATACCGAGACACAAATAAAGAGCCTTTTCTAGCGGCGGTATTTTTTTATTTTTTTTAAAATAAAAGAACACTTATTGCGGCATAAGTATAATGGTTAGACATATGCTGTCGCGACACTTTTTGTAAATAATGATGTGTTCTGCAAAGTCATAGTACATTATTTCATTCTATCATCAATAGTTTTCGCAGTGCACGCGATTTTAGGTATTTTTTACACCTTCGGTTACATTTTTTGGGGTTTTAGTAAGGATCCCTAATTTTTTTGTAAATATAATATATAGCCTATGTCACCCGGGGATAGTTTAGCTTGCCAACATGAAAGAATTTTTCAAATCGGTTCAGTAGTTTCGGAGCCTCTTCAATGCAAACAAACAATCTAATCTTTCCTCTTTATAATATTAGTATAGATATTCATACATATTATTAACTAGCTGACTCGGCGAACTTCGTACCGCCTTATTCAAATAAATTAATAAACAAACAAATCGAGAAAACATGGCAAAGGGCTCATAGAATTTGAAAAATATATATAGCCTATAACCATCTACGATTAATTCCACGTCGAATGGTTGTGGTTTCATGCTGATCGGTCCAGTAGTTTTCGAGTTTACCTCGGACAAAGAAAACAAACTTTGCTTATATATATATATAGATAGATAGATAGCCATAAACCATCTAGGAAAAATTTCGCATCGAATGGTGGTAGTTTCATGTCGATACGATCAGTGGTTTAAGCGTGATTGAGCCTCAAACGAACACCATTTTCATTATATATATATAAATAATAAAATAATAATATATAGATAGATTAGATATTTGGATATTATAAAAAACGCAACATTTTGCGCTGGGAGTTATTTAATACAATTGGGAGCTAGGTTGCCCTATTTTGTTATTAATGACATTATAAAAAAAACTCAATTAAAAACCATTTTTAACCGACTTCAAAAAGCAGGAGGTTCTCAATTTGATCGGTATGTTTTTTTTTATGTATATACACCGATTACTCCGAGATTTATGATCCGATTTACGTGATTCTTTTTTTGTTCGACGCAGAATAGCTGCCATTTGGTCCCCTAAAAATGTAGTATACTTTGGCCCAGTAGTTTTCATTTTATGAACATTTTTCATCTAAAAATTTTTCACTCCGTTCCATATGTACACCGATTACGCTGAGATTTATGATCCGATTTACGTGATTCTTTCTTAGTTCGATGCGGGATAGTTGCCATTTAGTCCCCTAAAAATGTAATATACTTTGGCCCAGTTGTTTTCATTTTACGAACATTTTTTTGTTCGTAAAAAAACCGACTTCAAAAACTAAAACACTAAAAAACTAAAAAGTATAAAATAACTTATTTCTAAAGCTATTATTATTAATATATATTATCTAAAACATCTAGAAGTCGGTGCAAAGTAAAACATAAAAATTACTATAGTAGAATTATTTTCTCCGTGCAGTTTGGGTTATAAATAATCGGAGTGGTGAAGCGAGTATTTCGCTCTCTCTTCCACTCACGAGCCTTATGGGCAGGCATAGTGATACGCATTATTGTTGTCGATAAGCGTTATTGATATAGTGTATTTAGTTTTGTCATTTTGTGGGTTAGTAATATAAATGAAAGAAAAAAATAGATAAAACAACGTATTTATTAAAATAAGAAGAATAATGATTGAAAATAAATTATTAATTAGGTATCTATGTATTAATATTAAAAAACTATAAGTGCAAAAGTTTAGAATGTAATAAGTTATATTAAAAGAAATATAAATACGTATATCTAAGTTTAAAATTAACAGCAAAAAAGATAATAATGATTTTTATAAGAATGATAATCTTTCTTTGATATGAACGAGTTTTATCGTTAAGGGCGTTGCGCCCGCGCAACATGCTCACCGCCCAAGCCGGGCTGAGGCCGAGTTTGATTTTGACCCAAACTGCACGGAGAAAATAATTCTACTACAGTAGAATTATTTTGTCCGTGCAGTTGGAGTCATAAATAATCGGAGTATTTCGCTTTTTCTTCCACTCACGGACCTTATGGGCGGGCATAGTGATTGCGCATTATTGTTGTCGATAAGCGTTATCGATAGTGTATTCGGTTTTGTCATTTTGTGGGTTAGTGATAAAAATAAAAGAAAAAAATAGATAAAACAATGCATGTATTAAAATAAGAATAATAATGATTTCAAATAAATTATTAATTAGGTATCTATGTATTATAAAACTATAAGTACAAAAGTTAAGAATGTAACAAGTTATATTAAAAATAAATATAAATATTTATATCTAAGTTTAAAATTACAGCAAAAAGATAATAATGATTTTTATAAGGCTGATAATCTTTCTTTGATAAGAATGAGTTTTTATCGATAACGTAAACGTAACGATCGTTGCGTCCGCGCAACATGCTCACCGCCCTAACCGGGCTGAGGCAGAGTTTGATTTATGACCAAAACTGCACGCACAAAATAATTCTACTTTAGGTATATTTTGAAAATTAGTAAGCACCGACTTTAAGATGTTTTCGATAATATATATATTAATAATTATTGTTTGTACTAGATGGCACCACTAGAAAGTTACATCGCGGTATGGTTTGCATTTTGTATGTGCATGACGCGGGTGTATTTTATTTGAATGTTGTTGACACTCACTGCAATACATTTTCTTTGAGATCTATATGTATTATCATTTTGATATCGTATAGAAAATACTCTCTCTCGCCCAGGACTGATTATACAATAAATTTAGAGATGAGTTATAACAGGTCAATTTAATTATCTGTTACTTCTGTTACTGTTATCCAAAAATAACAGCATTGATTATCTGTTATTAAATAACATACTGTTATTTAGTTATTATTGGAACGAAATTCCTTTATGTGCCTTGCGCTAAAGCCTACAATATTTATTTAGGTTTGCGGCTTGGTAGCTAGGCTTTTAAGCCAGATCTTAGATTACAATATAGTTTCTTCATTTTCTTAAGCCTATGTATAGCTCAGCTGAACTGTAGGTTAACAACTAAAGCCATTCGACAGAGTTCTTGTGACAACTCGAAAGGCCACATTTAAATATACAGTTTACATTTTTCACAAAAACACATAATTACTACTCAGAAACTATCAATATCTTACAATTATTGTTTATTTTAGAGTAATTTTACACATTTTTAGGACATAAAACTGCATAGCAACAAGCAAGTTAACTGGCGGAAATTTAACGTTTAACAAAAAAGGTTTTGTCTGTGTATATGTAGCATTTGTTATTGAATGAAATTTTGCTAAATTGGTCCACATATAATTTAAGTACATACTAAATATTGAGTGAATGGATATTAGAGAAATTGTAATTTAAATTTTGCATTTGATTTTGGTCTCTGAAAGTGATCTTATTACACTTTGTTCTTTACGGGAATTACAGCAGTTTTTTTTTGTATTGTGGCTTCAGATCTGAAGTTCACATTTATATGAGGCATCAACCTTTTTCACGTTTTGTAAACGCATAGGTATACAAAAAAGAAGTAATCAATTAAGAGTTCACACGACATGGTAACGAAGGATATCATTTGAATTAATTTCATGAACTAAAAGTTTTCCTTCATGCTTTATTCAGGCTTAGGACTGACAGCGTGCTATAAACTTAAGAATCTGAATATATAAATAAAGATTCCTTAAATTTAGCAGACTGGCGCATTTAAAAGTTTTTAGTTCATTTTATATACATGGTATGTACAACTTTTTACATTTTTACATAGTCTGGTCTGGTCTACATACTTATTTACAAGTTTTGTTGTAGGAAGATTAACTGCTGTAGTTTTCTAATACCCAAAAGCGTGTTCTCCTCTCGTTCATTATATTTGCGGCCGCAGAAAACACCCTTTCGCAGGGTACTGAAGAAGCCATAGCATTTAATTTTGTAGAAGCTATTTTATAAAGCGACGGATATATGGCTTTGTGCATTCTCCACCATTTCATGGGGCAATCGGTTCTGGGAATAATTTTATCGTCATAATAATGTTGTACCTCAATTATAGCCCTCGAATGCGCCGTGCCTTCCGGCTGGATGCCTTGCATTTTCCGTTCAAAATCCTGCCATATTGATTTAGATGGATGGGTAGACGTCGATGATGGCACTGTACCCTTGGCCTCAATTTCTGCTTCGATTGGCGGACGCAATTGTGCCGTAACTATAGCTATAATTCGGCGCTTTGTTTCTTCAGCCACGTGCGGATCATCAAAATAAAATTTAAATCGGGGATCTGAGAACATACAGTTCCCAAAAGTCTTAATCCGATTTAAATTTAAAAACCTTCTTTTAATATGACCAATCAAATCTCGCCGTAGGCGTTCTACCAATGGCATAAAGGGTGTATTAATTTCCAAGTTTTCTAATGCTTTAGTCAGTCCTATAGTAATAGGAATGACTAAGCTTCCGGTAATATATTTTTGACCACTTAATTCCCGTGTCACTTCTTCGCACGGTTGAAGAACTAATAATATTTCTTTACAAATGGTCCATTCATAGCTGGATAATGTCTCCATTCCTAAATTTATCATGGCACTGTTTAAGGGCTCCATTAAATCCACACATCTTTTTATCATATAAAAGATGGAGTTCCATCTTGTGGGTACCTCCTGTATGAGTCTCTTCGGCGTAATGTCCATTTGTTCCTGATATTTTTTAAATTTGTCCTAGGCAACGTTACTTTGTTTGAAGTGTCTAACAATATTTTTTATTTTATTAATAATTTCGCTGATTTCTGGATTTTTTAATGCGTCGCTAACAGCTAAGTTTAGCGTATGGGTGTAACAGGAGAAGTGTTTCCAACCAAGTTCCTTTTCAATAGCACTTTTTATGTTTGTGCCGTTGTCAGACACGGCTAGAAGAATTTTATTTGTAACCCCCCATTCGTCACAATTTTTTTTCATAGCTACTGCCAGATTTCTCGCACTATGACCCTCACTGAGTGGAACACAATCCAGAAGAAAAGATTTTAATTGGAATGCTTCTTCCTGAATATAGTGCCCAGTCATGGCTAACATCGATTCATTTGTGGATGTCGACCATATGTCCACAGTGATGCAGAGTGATTGCACCTCGGCAGTTATTTGGTCCATGAGTTTCACTCTAGTTTCTTCATAAATTGAAGGCAACATATTATTAGCAAAAAACTTTCTCGTTGGCAGAGTGTAATTTGGAAACGCATAAGAAATTAAATCACGAAACCCACGATCTTCCACTATTCTAAATGGCTGGAAATCCATTACAAAAAGATTCATGATTTTTTTATCGATTTCGCGTTTTGCGACGTTTGTACGTTTTGGCAATAAGCCTGTGATTGGCTGATGACCGTAGGTCCTTTTGGATGAGTTAACTGACGGCTGGGCTGTGTACTGGGGCGACTGGTCGAAGGGCTGTGAAGGCTGGGCTAATAATTGTGATGACTGTGCAGGGGCTTGTAACAGCTGCAATAATGGCTGGACAGCCACTACATTTTGACAAACACCTTCAACGGCCTGAGTAACACCAGGGACACTTACATCATAATTTCGATTAATCAATCGCACTGTGGGATGTTTTTTGTCCAAATGTTTTTTTAAGTTTGTGACTGTCGACTTATACGATAATTTGGCTTTGCATATGTTGCATGTTGCTTGGAAGCCACCTATGTCTACAAAATGGTCCCACACTACACTTTTTTTATTTACACTAGACATTGTTCACGATAACTTATTATGATAAAGCCTATTATATATACAACCTATGATAAACGAATAATACTTTACATTTAAATTCAAAACTATCTTCAACAACAATTATAAGATATTCAACTTTAAACAAATTAAAACGAGCGATAATTTTCAAACATGTCGAACTCGAATTGCATTTGATTTTGAATTTGAAACAAATCGTTTAAACCGATTAACTCCAAGATTCCATTGCCATACCCCAAATCAAATGTCACCTTTATTACTTTTGAAATAAGGTCTAAAAGATTGCATAACAACGGCATTGTAAAGTAACTCACCCAATCCCGCATTCCCGCCTTTCCTAATCTGTTTGGATACGCGTACGCAACTTTAAAGGTGCCTTCATATTATAAATCGCGACTGATGGACACAGCTGAGCGGCGAGGCTTAAAATGTATGTGGATAGTGAATGTCCATTGAAGTGTGCTTACTATAAAGACATAAGACACGAAACGTGACCGTGAACGTTCGGGCGTTTCATAGCAATCTGGAGAGTGTGTTACGGCTCTGAATACAAGGCCTTTTGAACCATAGCAGCAGATTTAGAAACGTGATACATACATGTATCAAAGTCTAAAAAGTACAAGTTTAAGGCGGGAACTCAAAATTGATATTGTGTTGTGCAATTTTAATTCATAAAAAGTGTAATATTATTTTAAATTTTTTTTTTTTTTTTTTTTTTTTTTTTTTTTTTAACATAACATAACATAATTCTTTATTTCCTCTTTAAGTACACAGTGAAACTTAAATCTAGTAACAACATTAACTAAGAGGCTGGTGCCTGAATTAGGTTAAAAGAAACCTGTGGTACAGGTCACCAGGATCAACCCGTTGGCTATAATTTGAGAGAAAAAAGAAAATATACTAGTATAACTATTCTAAGTAATCGTGTTAGAGTGAGCCCTTCAAGAGCAAAGGTGTGATGTAGTGTGTGTGTGTGTGTGTGTGTGTGTGTGTGTGTGTGTGTGTGTGTGTGTGTGTGTGTGTGTGTGTGTGTGTGTAAGGTAAGTTCGTATATAGGTGATTTAAGAGGAAGTATGTGTGATTGAGGGAGAGTGAATGAGTCAGACAATGTTAAGATAATAAAATTATGATGTATAGGAAGTCAGGGAATCGTGGAAGTGATTAAGAAATAAAGTTGATAGTGGAAAGCAGCATAGTTATTTAAGAATATACAAGAGGTCTTCAGTGGACTGATAATCGAGAGTTTTCAAGAACTTAGTAATTTTTGCTTTGCAGGTAAATTTATTAAGGGGGTATATGTTTAATATATTATTAATTTTATTATAGAGGAAGTCACCCAGAAAACAGAAGAAATTTTGTGTACGACTGGTACGAAATAAAGGAGTTGTACAAACATCTAGTTTACGTCGCTTATCTATGGCCTGATTAAAATTGATAAGAGAGTGTTTTTTAAGTAATATGTGCAGGAAGAATATTTGCCTGACTGTCATAACATCCCATTCCTTGTAGAGTTTAACGGTAGGATAGCGGAAAGGAAGACCTGCCCCCACCTTAAGAATGGCGCGTTGAGCTCTTTCTGCTTCAAGGAGGTAACTCTTAGCACATCCTCCCCACGTCGTAATACAGTAGCTGATAAGAGAACGGCACAAACCAAAATAAACCATCTTAAGTATTTGTCTATCTGCTACATGTCTGAGCATTCTAAAGATATATATAAGTTTACGAAGTCTGGTGACTAGGTTGTCAATATGAGTCTTGAAAAGTAATGATTGGTCCAGTATAATGTATTAACAATAGCTGTGCGATATTGATAGTTTTTGAGTAGTAATAGGCTAGTAGACTATAAAAGAAAATCTAATAGAACGAGAGAAAAATAGTAATTAATAGAACACTTTATTTAAACAGTTTACATTTTGTTAACTCTGTTTTGTTGCCTTATAAATAGTAAGTGCGTCTCATTTTAGCCCGTATAAATCCTTGAAGTGTAAATGAGACACTGATATGAATAAAATAAGGTGCATCTCTTTTTAGCTTAATAACGATTTGCTTAGATAGAATGAGAGAAAAATATTAATTTAATAGAACAGTTTTTAAATACGTAACGTAAATAGGAATTTGTTATTGTTAATGTTATTTGTTATGTTACGTGTCCGTTATCAAGACAACAGGTATTTTGTTCTCGAAATAACAAATGTTATGTGTTGTCTGTGAATATCTGTTGTTAATAACTGTTGGCATAAATATGCCTCACGCCTATACAATAATAGCTTTAGAAATAAGTTATTTTATACTTTTTAGTTTTTGAAGTCGGTTTTTTTTTCTTTTTTATTCAATCAAATATACATAATAATATGTAATCCAACAAATATTCATATCAATTGTCGACATTCGTCATATTTTCAACTTGTTTAACTTCTGGAATAGTTTTCTGTTTGATTTATTAAGTGGCTTATTATTAACAATCTAGGTACCTACAGGTAGTTTTGGACTCTGACGAATCTGTTAAGGAAAACTGCTCTTGGATATCGAAGTTACTGATTTATATTATGTGACCTGTGAATCTGTTTAATTCGACCGACCAAACCGACTATTCAATTTTTATATCAACACAAAACTTCATGTGCAGTGAAATGTATTAATGAAAATTATAAAAAAATATATTTATAACTAGCTGAGCCGACGAACTTCGTAAAAGACTTTGTTTCATGACACAAAAACAAAATCACCATAATCGGTCCAGGTGATTAGGAGGATTCTAAAACCCGATCTCAGCGCCACCTACCGGTTCTAATTGGGAATCTAAATCATCCAGGAACCCACTCAAACACACACACAATATTTCATCAAAATCGGTAAAGTCGTTCTCAAGTTATGCGCTTACCAACACATTTTGCGATTCGTTTTTAACCGACTTCAAAAAAAGGAGGAGGTTCTCAATTCGTCGGGATCTTTTGTTTTTGTTTTTTTTTTATGTATGTTCACTGATTACTCCGAGATTTATGATCCGATTTACGTGATTCTTTTTTTCTTCGACGCGGAATAGCTTCCAATTGGTCCCCTAAGAAATGACATAGTTTGGCCCAGTAGTTTTGAGTTTATGAACATTTTTTATGAAAATAAATCTATTCCGTTCCATATGTACACCGATTACTCTGAGATTTATGATCCGATTTACGTGATTCTTTTTTTGTTCGATGCGTAATAGTTGCCATTTAGTCCCCTAAAAGTTTGATATAGTTGGTCCTAGTAGCTTTCATTTTAATTTTTTTTAAGAAAAAATTTCCATTCCGTTCCATATGTACACCGATTACGCTAAGATTTATGATCCGATTTACATGATTCTTGCTTAGTTTGATGCGGAATAGTTGCCATTTGGTCCCCTAAAAATTTAACATAGTGTTACGTACGAGCGGGGTACGCACTTATGGATTGGAAGAAAACACCAGTTTTAAATTTAGAAGCTTTTATTAACTTACACAGCCGCACGTAGTACCTCTCTGCAGGGTTGCCCCTATACGCACGACCAACGATGCACAGTCCTGACGATAAGTTGTCACACCCTCAATACCGTCGCCGATATTCCGCGGACCACCTCCAATATTATCGCGCGTAGCTCGCTTCTGGTTTCCCTCTCGAACTACGCTACACACCTCCTTTGCGTATCTGTCCACCAAACTTCTCACTAATTTCACCACTTAGTTCGTCTCTGTCCTCTATTAACGTTCTCTAATATCGCACTTGTCGTTTCACCGTCTTGGACTGAACTCAACTTTAAACTGCAACTTTCAACTCTAAACTGCCTGGTAGGCGGGCGCGCCTTACGCTGTTTATATACCCGGAAGAATTTTCTAGAACCCGTCTATCTATCTCTGTCTTTTCTTTCCCGAACCTTCTGTTCGGGAACTTTCGTTTATACGTCTTTCCCTTTCTAACATCTATCTATCTCTTTCTCTCTTTTGTCGTCTATCTCTTTCTAACATCTATCTATCTCTTTCTTTCGTTTATCGTCTATCTTTTTCTAAATATATCCGTCCTTGTCTTTTTGTTCTAGATTTTTCTAGATTGTTCCAAAAGTTCGAAAACTAACTAGATGGTTCCACCATCGTTCGCCACAATAGTTTTACCTAGTAGTTTACATTTTATGAACATTTTTATGTTCCCGTTTCTTGGGACCTATATTTTTTAAGAAGGGCGGCACCTTTCGTATGTCCTCCCATACATAGCTAGGCACTAAAAAGTAACAAATAAAATAAAAAAACCGACTTCAAAAACTAAAAAGTATAAAATAACTTATTTCTAAAGCTATTGTTATTAATATATTTATAATATCTAAAACATCTTGAAGGCGGTGCAAATAAAACATAAAAATTACTATATTTTGAAAATTACTAAGCACCTACTTTAAGATGTTTAAGATAATTTATATTAATAATAATACATAGCTTTAGAAATAAGTTATTTTATTTTTTAGTTTTTGAAGTCGGTTTTTTTAAACGAAGTTTTTTTTTTTATGTATATAATATGACCCGGCGAACTTCGTACCGCCATATTTTCTGAATTCCTAAAAGACTTTGTTTCATGACACAAAAACAAAATCACCAAAATCGCTCCCGGTGATTAGGAGGATTCTAGAACCCGATCTCAGCGCCATCTACCGGTTCCAATTGTGGTTTTAAACCATCCCGGGACCCACTCAAACACACACACAATATTTCATCAAAATCGGTAAAGTCGTTCTCAAGTTATGCGCTTACCAACACATTTTGCGATTCGTTTTTATATATAAGATTAGCTTCTGCCCGTGACTTCGTACACGTGGAAAGGAAGTTAAAAAACACCCGCGATTTTGAAACATGCTTCATTAGTGCTCCGCTCCTATTGCTCTTAGCGTGATGGTTTATAGCCTGTAACCTTCATCAATAAATGGGCTATCTAACACTGAAAAAAAATGTCAAATCAGACCAGTAGTTCCTGAGATTAGCGCGTTCAAGCAAACAAACAAAGAAACAAACTTATCTGCTTTATATATTATATATATAAGACAAAACTCTCTCACTGACACCACATCCTGTCAAATTATCCGCTTCTATTATGTTACGTTGCAGAGAAATTATTTTTAGTCTGTTATAAGCTGTTTGATTAAATAAAGCTTTTTAACTATCCCACGGGAACTATTTAATTTTTCGGGATCAAAAGTATCCTATATGTTGACCAGGGATATAAGCTGCCAACATACAAAATTTCATTTCAATCGGTCTAGTCGTTTCGAAGATTAGCCGTTACAAACAGACAGACAAACAGAGAAACAAAAAATGACAGAAACAACAAACAGACACGGTTTTTTTTGTTTTTTTTTAATTGTACAGAAATTCGACCTCTACTATTTTATTATAAGTATATAGATAGATAGATGGATAAGATGGAGAAGAAATTTTATTTTAAATACAGTTGGAATTCATGCATACAATAATATGATATCGGTCTTATTCATAGATAGAGTAAGTTTGAACGCTTTTTTAGGAACCATAAGCGTTCAAAATAGGGGTGATGGCGCAGGAGCAATCCTTTGCAGCATCCCCCTGCCCCCCTATCGCGAAGGCCCCCCCCGCCGCTGACGCTGCTGAGTGCGCGAGGCGGCGGGGGGGAGGAGGAAGGAGAGGGAGGGGTGATGGCGCAGGAGCAATCCTTCGCAGTCTCCCCCTCCCGGCGGCAGCGGGCGTCGAGGTCTGGGGAATCATTAGGACCTCCGCCCGCACTAATGCCGCGAGAGGGCACGAAAGGCAGCCGCGCGTCCCTCTCAGGGCCGGGGAATCGTCACTCCCCGGCCCGCACACAGGAGAGGCCGCCTCTGTTTATGAGGCGGCCCCCCGCCCGCCGGGTCGCGGGTTATGCTCGCGCGATATACCGTGACCCGGCACTCAGGCGGATGATGGCTCCCATGGGGTTTTAGTGGGTATACCGGCGCCGGTCGTATTGATTAATCGGCGTCGGGGAGCCCCACATACCGGCCGCGCTGATCCCCCGCGCGGCTGACGATGCGACAACGCATTTCCCCATGTAAAAAAAAAAAAAGGATGGCTCGGTCTGCGTGGGGGGAGCTCTTGGCAAGCCTGGACCAGGACCCGTGGGGGCGGCCCTACAGGATGGTGCGAAAAAAGCTCCGCCCGTGGGCCCCCCCGCTCACTGAGAGTCTCCCCCCGGAACAGGTCGCGGATATTATCCGCGTCCTGTTCCCCTCGAGAGACGAGCACAAGCCGCCCGCTATGGTTCCGCCCAACTGGGAGCCCAGCGCGGATGCCAGCAGCAGCGACGTGCCCGGCGTGACCCGGGAAGAGCTGGGGGCGGCAGTTCTCAGGCTGCGAGCCAAAAACACCGCCCCTGGCCCAGACGGCCTCCCAGGGCGGGCGTGGGTTCTGTCCCACGACGCCCTGGAGCCCCGACTACTAGGGCTCTTCACCGCGTGCCTAGAGCAGGGCCGGTTCCCCCGGCAGTGGAAGACCGGGAAACTAGTCCTGCTCAAAAAAGAGGGGCGCCCCGCGGAATCACCGTCCGCGTACCGGCCCATCGTTCTGCTGGACGAGGTAGGCAAGCTCTTCGAGAGAGTCATAGCAAACCGCCTCGTCCAGCACCTGTCAATGGAAGGGGCGGACGTGGCCGATGTCCAGTTCGGTTTCCGTAAGGGGCGCTCAACAATTGACGCAATCATGCGGGTGAAGAGCCAGGCGGAGGAAGCAGTCTCCAGCGGCGAAGTGTTAATGGCGGTGTCCCTTGACATCGCCAATGCTTTCAACAGCATGCCCTGGAGCTGCATTAGGGAGGCCCTCCGATATCACGGAGTGCCGACCTACCTCCGCCGCATAGTCGGGGCGTATCTCAGCGACCGGGCCGTCATCTTCCCGGGTCAAAACGGCTGGGGACGCCAAGAGATGTCGTGCGGTGTTCCACAGGGATCGGTACTGGGGCCGACCCTGTAGTGTGTAGACTAAGCATTTTTAGTTCTTAAGTTCATATTGTACAACAAGACAGAATAAAGCCAGCCGCTAAGGCGTAAACACGTTTGTTTTATTTACACATCAACGACACACGTCGCATGGCGACCCTGCCAGTTGACACCATGTAACAACAGCTACAATACTCTCTAAAGGAAGTTATTTTGCGGAAGAAAAAAAATAAAAATGAAAGAAGAAACTAAAAGAAGACATTAAAAAAAAATATAGAAGATAAATTAAATTAAAAGAAGAAAAAAAAATAGAAGAAGAACAATTAAAAAGAGATTTTTTTTATAAGAAGAAAAATTAAAAGAAGAACGGAAAATTATGGGATCCAAACAAACAAAAGAACAGGTTATAATTGCTCAGACCGCATCTGGAGGTTCAAATCACGCTCAAGCCACTGCGGAGTACCTTCAAACAAGTAACATTCTACTGAGCATCATCGTAACGTGCTTGTTGCTGGCCGTGCCCTCTACAAGAAGAGCCACACGCAATGGATGCTCCCTTTGCATTCCAGCGAGTTCCAGCGAGAGACGATGCAGCGTATCCTGTCCCGAGTGAGCTTGCGTCGGACTGAAGGCCATCGCAGCCAGGTCGACCCCGTAGCAATATAAAAGAAGACAAGGAGATATTTAGTACGGTATTTTTAAACATATAACATATCTTTCCCCTTTTATTTTAGAATATTATTTTTTTAAATAACATTATGTAGTATTTTTATTATGTTAACAGAATTAGAGTTAGCTGATATTGATAAGAAATTAGACTATATTCACGAATACATACGTAAATTAGGCCCGAAACGAAGAGTAGGCAGTAATTTTAAAAATAAGTTAGTAGAAGCAAAATTGTTATATGATAGTTTTAAGGATTTTTTAATTACTTTACCCAAGCACAGTTCTCGGGAAATATTAATATTATGTACTTCTATAAAAGAAACCTATTCAAAAATTTTGAAATTTGAGAACGAGTCTAGTTTAATGTGTAGTAGTAATTTTCCATCGAACAAAATGTCAAACGAAAGATTTTCCTTAAAAACGGCAGTAAGCCTTTTACCAAAAATGACTGGTGACGAGAAAATCACTCAAGAATTAATAGATGCAATTGAGTTATATGAATCAATGTTAGAAAATGACGATAAGCCTTTATTGATAAATTTTGTCTTAAAAACCCGATTAACTAGTGGTGCAAAAATGCGTTTAGATAAATCCTATAATAGTGTCAGTTTACTTGTGATGGACATGCGCACACATTTAATATCGCGTAAGTCTGATACGTCATTACAAGCACAGCTGCAAAAGACCACACAAGGTCGCAAGACAATTAAAGAGTATGGGGACGAATTAGAAAAGTTATTTGTCGACTTGACAATTTCTCAGGCGAATGGCAATGCCAATGCCTATGAAGTTTTGTGCCCACTTAACGAGAGAAATGCCATCAAACGCTTTTCAGAAGGGTTAAATAGCCAAAGGTTAGGAACCATAATCGCAGCGCGCGATCTAACCTCGCTAAAAGATGCGATTAGGCTTGCAGAAGATGAGTCGGCTTCATCTTCCGATTATCCGGTAATGCCATTCTACTCTAGACGTAGATTTGGAAATTATTCGGCTAGATATCATAAACCGCGCGGGCGCGTATTTTCTAATAATTTCTCATCAAATAATAGAATAAGTACGCAACAGCGATTTGCTGCGTCAGGCAACGCGGCAACGGCAGCGCCACAAAGCAGTCGCCGCGGCGCATCGCAATACGGTATGTCACACCACGGTACATATCACCGCAAATTCCGTGGGAATGGTCAACGAGGTAATTACGTAAATCATTCTAATTATAGAACTTTACATCATTTTACTAACAATAATCCACGTGTATCTAAAGTGAATTATGGAAGTAATAAGGAGCCTTCCGACGAATTTTTTCGTTTCTAATCAGGTTTTAGTTTGCGATAGTATTAATTGGGTAAATTTAAAAGTAGGTAATATTAATTTAGAATTTTTAGTAGATACGGGCGCTTCGTTATCCGCCATTAATTATAGTATTTTAAATAAAGTTAAGTTAGATTTACAAAAATGTGACTTAAGCATACATGGTATAGGAGGAAGTTTGAAATCTAAAGGATTTGTATTCCTTCCATTACAGTGTGAAAATAAATTATACTTTCACCATAAATTTTATGTTTTTGAAGACCTGCCTTGTAAAGCAATAGGTATATTAGGTCAGGACTTTATGAAGAAATATAGGGGAGTGATAGACTATAATAATAATTCTTTGTCACTTGTAATGGGAAAAAGTATGACGATATTGCCTATGCATTATTATAATTATTCTTTGACAATAGAACCAAGATGTGAGGTAATTAGGTATATTCCAACACGTGTTAAATACGACTGTGTTATTTTACCTAGGGAAATTTGTAGTGGTGTTTTCTTAGCCTGTGTCATGGCAACACCAAAAAATGGAAAGATGCCTGTACGTATTTTAAATACAAATACAGAAAAAGTGACTCTCAACTTGAATGACATTGAGATAGATAACTTAGATAATTATAATTTTTGTACTTTCGAAAAGTCAGAAGTAAGCGTAGATAGGATAAAAACATTATTTTCTTTATTAAAATTAAATACATATTTAGAAAAGGAGGAGCAATTGTCTATAGAACAAATATGTGCTAAATACTCAGATATATTTCACCTGCCAGGGCATAAGCTTAGTGTTACGAATATTTACGAGCAGTCTATACAATTGAAAGATTACGCAACACCTGTGTATAGGAAACCTTATAGAATACCTTTTGCACAAAAAGACGAACTTAATAAACACATTGACCAGATGCTAGAAAACGGTATTATAGAAAAAACTAGTAGCGAATGGTCAAGCCCATTATTATTAATACCTAAAAAGACGGATAGAGACGGACAGAACAAATGGAGAGTAGTCATTGATTACAGACAGTTAAATGAGAGAATACAAGATGATAAATTCCCTCTACCGAATATAAATGATATATTAGATTCACTATCAGGAGCTATTTACTTTAGTCATTGCGATTTAAGTAATAGTTTTTATCAGTGTACTTTAGAACAGAAATCTAGAAAATACACGGCGTTCACAACAGATAAAGGACAATATCAGATGTGTAGGTTACCAATGGGACTTAAAATTAGTCCGTCAGCATTTAGTAGATTGATGACAGTAGCTATGTCAGGCCTTAATTATGATAAATGTATAATTTATTTAGACGATTTAATTATATTTGGAAGAAATTTGACTGACCACAACAAAAATCTTATGTCTGTTTTTTCAAGATTACGTAAAGTTAACTTAAAATTAAATCCATCGAAATGTGAGTTTTTAAAGCGTCAATGTTTATACTTAGGACATGTGATATCTGGTGACGGTATTTTACCCGATCCGGCAAAAACATGCGTCATTGAAAGCTACCCGATACCGACGTGTGTGAACGATGTGAAACGATTTGTTGCATTTAGTAATTATTATAGGAAGTTTATTAAACATTTTGCTGAAATTGTTTTACCACTAAATAAATTATGTCGAAAAAATGTAAAGTTTGATTGGAATGTAGAATGTCAAAATGCATTTGATACTCTTAAAAGTTTACTTTCCAACCCGCCAGTTTTAGATTATCCCAATTTCTCACCAGAAAACGAATTTATTTTACAAACAGATAGTTCCGGTTTTGCAATAGGAAGTGTACTTTGTAATTCAAATGAAAAACCAGTTGCTTATGCCAGTCGCTCTTTGAATAAAGCAGAATTAAACTACGTAACTATAGAAAAAGAACTTTTATCGATTGTTTGGTCTATAAAGCACTTTAGGCCATATTTATATGGTAGAAAATTTATTATAAGAACGGATCATAGACCGTTGATCCATTTATTTAGTATGTCTAATCCATCAAGTCGTTTAATGAAATTTCGTTCAGTTTTAGAGGAATACGATTTTAAAGTAGAGTACATAAAAGGAAAGGATAATGTAGTCGCGGACGCGTTATCTAGGATCATCTTAACATCTGATGAATTAAAAGAAATGAATAAAAAGTCGATATGTGTTTTAACTAGAGCACAAGCCAAAAAGAAGAAATTGGCTCAGGATATGACAAATAACGTGGAGATCCCTACTAACAATAGGACTGATCAACCTAAAGTTGTAGAGATTCTCAAAAAATCTGACTCGGATATAGAATTAGTTATATTATCGGATAACGAACTGCGCAGAAGAATAATACAAAAATCGCGAAATACGGACTTAAATGTTTCTAGAAGTGATAACTTTATTTACTCTAAAGAGGAAAATAATATATTTGCAAGTCATTATTCTTTATCAACAAAAGCACGAGTTGATTTGTTGAAAGAAATGGCACTATTTTGCAAAGATTTAGATATTACGGAAATAATAATAATAAAAACGCGTAAAAATAAAGATATAATAAAATGGCCAGCCAGTGAGATAAATAAATATAAAGAGTTAATTTTACCTAGACTATGCATAGTTAGAAATGTTCAAAGAATATATACGGAAGAAGAAAAAAGAGTAATCATGAACGATTTTCATATATTGCCAAGTAGTGGTCACTTAGGTATTAGAAGGATGATAAATAATATTAAAAAATATTATTATTGGCCATCGATAGAAAGAGACGTTAAATGTTATGTAGGAAAATGCGAAAAATGTCAACAACAGAAATACACAAAAATTCATAAAGAACCATTAACAATAACAAGCACAGCTTCATCATCATTTGATAAAATATTTTTAGATATTATGGGACCAATAGATAAAGACGATCAAGGCTATTGTTAAGTACTTACTTTACAATGTGAGTTAAGTAAATACGTAGAAGCGTATCCATTGAAAACTAAATCTACTTCAGAAGTTGCCAAAACATTTTGCGAAAACTTTATTCTTCGTTATGGTATACCTAGAGAAATAGCAAGCGATAGAGGTACAGAATTTGTTTCTAATATAATGTCAGAATTATGTAAAATATTAGGCGTAACTCAAACAATAGCTACGGCTTACCACCATCAAAGTATTGGTTCATTAGATAATACTCATAAAATGTTAGGAGCATATTTACGAATTCAAACAAATAACCACCCATCATCGTGGAGCTCATGGTTGCAGTATTGGTGTTTTTCTTTTAATACCGCTGTTCACCCCGAAACTAAATATACACCTTATGAGTTAGTGTTTGGACAAGTGTGTAGACTACCTAATAACTTATGTAGTGTTGTAGATCCATTGTACAATTTTGATAATTATGTTTTAGAATTTAAGTATAGAATTCAAAAGGCTCAGAAAGATGCTAGGAATAATTTAATTTTAAGTAAATATGTAAGAAAACAGAATTATGACAAAAGCATTAATCCAGTTATGTACCAACCAGGTGAAAAGTTGCTTTTAAAAAATGAAACTGATACAAAGTTAGATACATTGTATACAGGCCCTTATAATGTAATAAGAGACTTAGATCCTAACGTAGAAATAAGAATTAAAGATAAGCAAACTATAGTTCATAAGAATAGAACTAAGAAATTTGTTAGCTAAAAAAAAAAATGTCTTTTCTATTCATTTTTTTTATTAATTTAAGGGGTCGTGTAGTGTGTAGACTAAGCATTTTTAGTTCATAAGTTCATATTGTACAACAAGACAGAATAAAGCCAGCCGCTAAGGCGTAAACACGTTTGTTTTATTTACACATCAACGACACACGTCGCAATCCTGTGGAACATCGGCTACGACTGGGCATTGCGGGGCGTCCTCCTCCGCGGCGTGAGCATTACGTGCTACGCCGACGACACGCTGGTCGTCACGCGGGGGAGGACGTATCCCGAGGCAGCCATTCTGGCGACAGCTGGGGTTGCTCAGGTGGTCCATCGTATCCGGCGGCTGGGTCTCGAGGTGGCCCTACACAAATCCGAGGCCGTGGTCTTTCACGGGCCTCGGAAAAAGCCACCGGCGGGATCCGGCATCACAGTGGGAGGCGTCCGCATCGGCGTCCAGCCCAGTATGAAGTACCTGGGATTGGTTCTGGACAGCCGATGGGACTTTTCGGCACACTTTCAGCAGATGGCCCCCCCTCCAGGTGTGTCCAGCCTGGGACGAGCAGCGCCGAGATCTCGTCGCGGCCATCGGGGCGGAATTGTCCCTCCCAGCCTTGGTGAGGGCCATGGTCGGGAGCGCCGACGCGTGGGACGCAGCCGCCTCCTTCTGCGAGACTGTCATGTCCGCGAAGGAGGCGGCGGAGCGGCAGAGGGAGCAAACCACCACGCTCCCCTCCCGCCAGAGCCGGCGGTGGCGTCGGAGGGTCGTGCAGGACGACCTCCAGCCGCCGTAGGCTACGGCCGTGCGAGCGACCGGCGGGGAAACTGAATCCGCCCGCACTTTAAGGCCGGAGAGGAGGGACGTGCGCCGATCCGCGCGCCCCCTCTCACCTCGTCTCGGTGAGGAAGTGGAGTCGGAGAGACCCAGATCTCCGGCCTCAAAATGGTGAGGCCAGCCCGCAAAGGGCCGGCCGCCGTCCGTCCGGGCTGGTGGTGAATGCGCGAGCGAGCCCACAGCCCGGACAAAGGACGCTCGGGATCGGACAGGGGTTTTAGTGGGTATCCCTAACTGTGGCGTGGCAGTAGCTCTTTACATTCTCGTGGGGCGCTAGTGCCACCCCGACCTGGCGAATCCCACACACGGGCCGCGACCTTTCCCCCTCGCGCGGCCTACGGTCCTAAAACGGATTTCCCCTGTATAAAAAAAAAGTACATATACTACAATAGATTTTTATATTTACATATATATATATATATATATATATATATATATATATATATATATATATGTTAATGTGTTATATACTTACTTATTATTATACCATATTTACGTACATATATGCCCGCGTTGCCTTCCCTGGGCCAGCACTGCCTCCACGAGTAGCGTTTGTGTTGGTTGTTCTGGACCAGGAAAGATGGTCAGGCATATAAATGTATATATTACTTATATTTATACTATTCGATATGTTACATAAAAATATTACTTGTATATTTATAAAATGAATACAAAGTGTGCGGTATTATTTAATTCCATTACATAGGTTCCTATATACATACATATGCGTCCGCGTTGCATTTTCCAGACCATCATCACCTTCCCGGTATATCCGATCTAGTGCTGGTGGTTGAGAGAAGATGATCAGACACATACGAATATACTTACAAAAATTTACTTAAATGAATTATACCAAGACAGTTGCCTTACTTGATTTTACCATTTTTACTTACATATGATATATTCCTATTGAATGTTCTATAAACTATTTATATATGTCGGTGTCTCTCTATTTAAAGGTTCCATTAAATAGCCATAACAATTATTCTATTGCGTTTTATAAAGTACATATTTTAAAAGTTGTATTCCTATATATTTTTTATATATATTTCGCTTTTAACAGGAAGAGTTTTTAGAAAAATGTTATACAGGGTGGGCCAAGAATTCGTTAACATTTGAAAGTAACACCCCGCGCCGTAACAAGCCGTGCGGGGCGCGGGGAGGGGTCTTGCCACTAGCTCGTTTCTCGGAAATTTAGTTGCAATGGATCGCTTTACGGGGCCGCAGCGCGCTTATTGTGTAAAACAATTTTATTTCAACAACAATTCGCTCATTACTGTGAGACGCTTATTTCGCGTTGAATATGATTTACACGACTTAAGTCAATGTCCGAGTGCTCCTTTAATAAAGAAATGGGTGAAGAAGTTCGAATAGACGGGATCTACAGTAAATGTGAAGCAAACCGGCGGCCCACGGACCTCTCGGAGCGAAGAGAACGTGCAGCAAGTTTCCGCTTCTGTTCGACGTCATCCAGATTTATCGACGCGCAAACGTTCGCCTGTATTAGGATTATCTCGCACATCATTACGCCGTATTTTGAAATTAGATTTCAAGTTACATCCATATAAGATCCAAATAGTGCAAGAACTAAAACCTAATGATTTGAATTTGCGTAAGTCGTATGCCGAAACAATGTTAGATCGTTTCAGTAATTTTGATAACTTCTTATTTTCCGACGAAGCCCATTTCCACCTCAACGGACATGTCAACAAACAAAATTGCCGGTATTGGAGCAGCGAAAATCCTCAAGCTAAACACGCGAGGCCACTTCATTCTCCTAAGGTAACTGTATGGGCTGCAATTTCAGCAAAAGGAATCATTGGACCCTACTTTTTTGAAGATTCTCGCGGCCGTTCGGGTACTGTTAATTCTGCTGAGTATGTGAAAATGTTACGGGAGTTCTTGGCACCCATGCTACTGGAATTTGCTGGCTACAACCGTAACACATGGTTTCAACAAGATGGAGCCACTTGTCACACATCCAACGAGTCCCTGCCGGTGGTCAAAGAAATGTTTCCGGAAAATCTGATTTCCAGACGAGGCGACATCCCATGGCCACCCAGAAGCCCAGATCTGTCCCCAGCAGACTTCTTTTTATAGGGGTTTTAAAGAGTCGTGTCTACATCCGTAAACCAAATACACTAAGTCAACTAAAAGAAAAAATCAGCGAAGAAATGTCGGCAATGTCGCAGTCTCTTTGCCGTCTAGTATTCGAAAATTTAAGTACTCGCTTAGAAGAGTGTAAAAGTCGAAACGGTGGCCATTTAGACGATATTATTTTTAAAAAATAAATTCCAAGTAACGAGCTTTCTTGTAAATAAACAATTTTTAAAATATGTCAAATGGTGTTTTTTTAAAGATTTTTTAAATGTTAACTAATTCTTGGCCCACCTTGTATTACACCTGACCCCCCGGCTCTTCCCACTCTGTCAGCACCAGGCTGAAGAGCATTTGATGAGACGGGGGGGGGGGCAGATTCGTTACCTGTATTACGTATATTCAAGTACATTATTCAGTATCCATGTTGATCTATTATAACAAATTATTGTTTTAATTGTATATATTATACTGTAGCTGCAGTTACTATATCTCCCCCCCCCCCTAGCAGCACCAGCTGGTCGAGGGTCAATGGGCAGGGGGGTAGGGTTGTGGTACGTACATATCGCGAATGTTCTAACACATGCTCATCTATAGATAGCATACATACTCATATATATTTTAATCAAACAGGTCTGTTGCTCTAATACATGTTAAAAGCATTTTTATAACTTTATGCTACTATATTTCTATCCGTTTAAATATTTAATTACATTTACTGCGTAATTATACACGTTATTCCTATGTTATATCTATTTGGTTACCTTTTAAAGAGTTTTATAACTTCAATTCTTTATTCTTGATACATTTAATATATATATTGAATAATATTTATATATATAGTTTATCAGGATATATTCATTAAATACATTTGTTCTGCTTGTGTCCGCTTGTCTATACATTGTAAGAATTTCCTTATCTCTTATCGTAGCTATCTTAGTTAGTTTCAAGTTCATTTTCTATATCATAACATTTAATTAGTTGGTATCATATTTACTTTTATTTTTAGGTTTTGGTCTGGTTTGGCTTTTTTAATACGGATTATTCATTAATTTGTTTGTACGGGTTTCATATATTTAATTCAAATTTAATAATTTCAAGTGACATGGCGGATCCATACTATAAATATAATACATGTTATTTTATACATTTATATAGATTTAACATTATATTATGTACATAAATTACCTATAGATAATACATATGAATACAAATCTTTACGTGTTTATATTTGTATATGCTTATATTATTGTGATGTTTATTATTGTTGTGTTGTGTAGGTATAGTAGTGGTACAGTAGTAAATATTTTATCGTGGCAACTTTTTTAAACTTAACAGGGTTTGTGTTCTTACATGGTATACAAGAAGATTTCTTCTTCAAACTTTTCATTGCAGAACATGTCCTGATAGTACTTTATGTTTATATACAAGCTTACTTAGTACTTGACGCTAGTGAATTAACACTTAGGGCCGACTTGATGGGTGTGATATCACGCTATGACAGAATCTCTCTTTTCTTTCATCTCCTCGCAATTATTTGGAGTCGGCATAATATGTCTTTTCCTTCCACACTCCTCCATTATCTATCCCATCTATAAGAATGAAGCGCTTTGCATCTAGCTTCATCATACGTACCGCAAAGGAGTGGAACTCATTGCCGGAGTCTGTCTTTCCCGATACTTATAACCTGGTGTCTTCAAGTCCCTTGTGAATTACCTTCTAGGTAAGCGTGCTCCATCCTAGATCACATCTGCGCTCCACATAGGTCGAGATTGTGGTCGAACGCTAACCAATACTACAAAAAAAAATAAAAAAAAATCTGACATACATCTTCTATCACACCACAAATCATAATATTATCCTTCACACAATCCCTTCATCTCTTTTTTGATCAACCTTTAGCTTCAAGCTATCACAGAATATCGGTGTGAAAATATTCACGTTGTTTAATAATCGTGTGTCGTGCGATGAATGAGTGTTACAATGGCTCGCTTCCCCCTCTCCTATCCCTTACTTACATGTCAATAAATTTTAGTTTCATTTCATCCATAGAGTAGATGTACTCTATCCGATCCCCCTATTCCAATCCCATATACTTTGTATGTCATTTCTCATGTCTCATCCCTCTATCTTATGACCCAATCCAATCCATTTTATCCCATTCTGATGGCCACGCGTTGTCTTTGCCCTTGGTATTACAAATGTCTGTAGGCGGTGGTAACCACTTTCCATGAGCTAGGCCGTCTGCCTGTTTGCCAGCTTCGCAATAATTACAAAGTATGCATAATGAATACGCTAGTTGACTAGTTAAAGTTATGTCGTCATAACTTGCTAAGCTCCTAACAAATCTAGATTGCTGCGGTATTTTTTTAACAGTTTCACAAAAGGTAACTCGGTTGATTTTCCTGTCAACTACCCTATTACTTTATAACAATGAACTTTTTGAATAATAAAAAATGGCAAAGAATCAAATCAATTGATGCAATGCGTCGAGATCGTAACACGCGAGATTTGTTTAACGTGAGCTGCGGGTTGGGAATCATATTGGTGTTGCCAGGTGTTTGAGAATGAATTCATATAGAATAAATTTTATTTTTGAGTGCATTTAAAAATTTACAACATTAATATGTTTTTTAAACTAGAAACTGACTAAAATTACTCTCAAAAGATAAGGTCTGTTCTACAACGAAATTCAGTCTAACCTACTCGTAACTTTATTTTTTTGAGATACTTAAGTGATTCTTATTTGAAATTTAAGTATTTAGCCACCAGGTATACTTTGTTGTTGTTTATTTATTCGCCACAAAGGCAGGCAAAGGAATCTTAGTCCATACAGCCAATTCTGATGTTTAATAGGTCTTCGTATAGTAGCACAGTTGTATTGTAGGCTACAACCGACGCCATACAATGGAGTTCTTGTGAAAACTGGAAAGGCCACATCTGACTATACAGTTCATATTTCTCACAAAAACACATAATTTCTACTCAAAAACTATCAATATCCTGCAACTATTGTTCATTTTAGAGTAATTATACACATTTTTAGAAAATAAAACTGCACAGCACAACGTCTCCTTTCAGTTCCCGCCCAAAAAAAACTCACTCCTTAATATTTTGACATTGACTTGAATCTGTAGTGATGTGACATATTTTATGTCAAAAAAAAACAGCTTAACCATAAACAGATAATGTACTTTTTTACGGCTTCGGCACCCTAGAATTTAAGCTAATAAAGCATTCAAAAGTCGATAAGTTATTTTTATATGGAAATACCCTATTTTGTGCCAACTTTTAATCTGCTTACCATAAATGCATGAAATGTATCATGTTTTGTTCAGGTCAGTTGCTGCGAACTATAGGCGCCGCCATATTGGCCTTGGCCCCGGCCGACCGTCACGCGACATGCAACACACAGACCAAAAAGTTTGAGACGATGTAATAAAAGTTTCAAATTTCACTTCCGTAGGTTTTTTTACAAATAAATATTTAGATATACATAAAATATTGTCGTGCATATTATATATAATTTAACATATGACTACTAGGTTTTTGAATTCTGGTCTTGAAGTTGATGTCTAGTACTCGTTATATTGACGGGAAAGGAAAGTGTAAATGATGTACATATATTACATAACATAATATAATATCACACCTGTTTCCCATGGGGGTAGGCAGAGACTGTAGATCTCCACTTGTGACGATCCTGACAAACAACTTTCGCTTTATCTACTTTCATTAACGTCTTCATACATGCACGTTTATTTGATATCCTTTGTACTACCTAACGGTCTACCGGTACCAACTCTACATGCCCAAACCATCTTTACATTCCCTTTTTCAATTCTTGTTGTTACATCTCCTTTCAATCCACAACGTTCCCTTCTTACACTATTCCGTATCATATCATTCATGCTTACCTCACATATACTTATCAAAGCTCTCATTTCAACTGCATTTATTCTACGTTCATGATTCTTCTGCCAAACCTAACATGCACATATATTTCTGTACAGAACAACAAACAAATTATAAAGCATTACTTAATTTCTGGCAACACACAACAAGAGAAACAAAGAAAGGGCCCTGTTAGGGCGGGCGGGGGCCACCGTGCCGGGCGGCCGGTAGTATCGGTTGGGACTCCACCGCCTGCGGGTGTATAGATAGTCCTATTACGCCGGTTTCAACAAATACGTAGTGTTGGTGTTATTTTAATTTATAAAAGAAAATCTAATAGAATTCACATTTATATCGTAAGTCTCGTTGTGTGATAACACGTTGCGATGTCACATCATCTGTGTGTTACATGTTTTACGTTTATACATTGAGTTATAACATGTCTAGAGAGAGCATTGCTAACAAACAACACCGCCAAAAACGGCATCAATACTTTTTTTTTTTTTTAATATATTCATGACCATAGAATCAAAGTCTTTCAGTCGGAAACATGTTAATTAATAGGTCTTCGTATAGTAGCGCAGTTGTATTGCAGGCTACAACCGACGCCATTCAATGGAGTTCTTGTGAAAACTCGAAAGATCACATCTGACTATACAGTTCACATTTCTCACAAAAACACATAATTTTTACTCAAAAACTATCAATATCCTGCAACTATTGTTCATTTTAGAGTAATTATACACATTTTTAGAAAATAAAACTGCACAGCACAACGTCTCCTTTCAGTTCCCGCCAAAAACTCCAACGACATCAAAAACGCGAAGTGTTGCTATAATTATTAAATCTCTAAAAACTATCAATGTGTGCGTGTTTTCGGGATATCAGCTAAAAAATATTACCCCATTTTTTAATATCAATATTTATTTTTTTATATAAGTGGAAAGTTTAAATGATCGTTATGATTCAATCGCTTTATATTAATCGTATTATAATTTAATAGAGGTTTTAGTTTTTTTTTAATAATTAAAGTATTAGCCACAAAAGTTGTGTGTCTTGGAAAGAACCATAAAAAAATACTCTCACAAATGAACATAACACATTTTAGTATATGTAATAATTTCAATTCGCAATAAATTGTCCGTACAGATATTAGTACATTTTTATAAGTCTGTTAATTACCAATACTAATGTAATGATTATAAACAAACTATTTATAATGGCAAATTATTTTTGTGTTACACGACATGTTCACGAAGGCTATCAGACGACTAGTTATGCCCCAAAAATTACCCTGCGCTAAAATCAGTGAAATCATTTATAATAGTGAACTTGGAACGATTCGATGACTTCATAATGGGTGTGTTATTTTTAAACCAAATTTATATCAGTAGTAGGAACTACAGGGTATATTCACGGAATAGTTTGGTGCAGGGACTTAGAGCAACTAAACCACTTAAAAAAGGGCTATTATTAAAATAAAAAAAATTATATCCAAAAGTTAACTACAACTAAACTAAAACTAGTTCGGTTTAATTATTTTATAAACGGACGGACATTAAATGTCTATTTTCTATAGATTTTTTAAATTATTCATATTTTATAAAATAAAATCGTAAACTCCCCAAAAATTCCACTTCTCACCTGACAACATTAGTCAATTCGATAACCTTTGAAATATCGAAACTAAATTTCATGTTTTTACTAAGAAATCATGACAAAAGTGTTAAGTTTTTCATTGAAATAACATCTTATCCTTATCCTTTCCTCTTTTAAAATAGTTCCGACACATTTGAATAGCGCAGGACGGCATAATGATTATTTTCGTGAGAGCTCAAGCCAATAAAGTAGTCAAAACGACACTAACAGGCGTGAGGTGCACTTTTTTTGGGCCGTTTTGGTGCAATTGATGCACTATCTAGACGTTTATATGATCTAAGCGTTTATATGCAACCGGCTGTAACGTAACCATGGTTTGGTTGGCTGTAAATATTTTTGTTTTTAGCAATGATGAACGGAATCTCTTATATATATTGAGGGCTTCATAACCAATGGGCGTAGGGGAGACCGAGGAGAGTTGTTACAGAGAAGAGTTGTGACATACTTGATTTCTCGGAACCTATGACCGTTTATAATGTGACAACAACTCGCATTTGTTGCTTTCGAGATGGGCTATTTAATGCAGTGCAGCTATGACATTTGCATACAAAAAATTGCAAAAAGTAAATTTTTCATAGTAATTTTGATTACACATATGTTTGCATGTTAATGATATTTTTTCTTATATAGTTTAGTTATTCAGGTTTCATAGCCATACAATGTTTTTTGAGGTTGGTATCTTATTTATTAATTATGAATTATTATTCTGATTGGTTCGCTAATTTTTTTCACTAAGGTGAGTTGTGACTGCTTGTCACAACTCTCCTATTTAGCCGCTTTCTTTTGTTTTTTTTTCTGGCAGTTTTTTCTTATGGTATGATGTTGCATACTGCATTGCCATTCTTTGATTCAGAATGATAAATATATGAAGGACTGATAATATGATAGATTTATATAACATAACATATAACATAAAATCACGCCTGTTTCCCATGGGGGTAGGCAGAGACTATGCATCTCCACTTGCGACGATCCTGACAAACAACTTTCGCTTCACCTACTTTCATTAATTCATTCAATTCATGCAATATGATAGATTGACATTGCTAAGGCTGAAATTTGTGAACTGTGCCATCTGAAGTAGTCAGGCTAATATTTCGCACTCATAGAATTGCCGCATACTATACCAATGTCAACTAGGTACATTTCCTTGCAATCTTTAGTATAAAAAGGCATATCAATATAATGTAGATGTCACACGATGACCGACTTACCTACGAAGTATGAATTTACTTCCATAGGAAAAGAAGTTTAAGCAAGTAAAAAAGAAAACTAATTAGTAAAGTATCGTTTGTGACTAAGAAGAAGGAGAAATGATTAGTTTTGCTTTTGTTACCTTGACACCTTTGTGAAACAAATCAAAAGGGTTCAGAGCCCCGAATTCCAAGACTGGTTTCACATAGACGAGCTCCGATCGATCGATGACTATCATAATTGATTGTCAGATTAAAAATTGATTTTTAAACTGATTTATATACAACAGGTCTCAGAAAGATGCTATACTATATTATTTAGTATATTAATGTTTTTTTTTATGTTAATGTTATATTTTATTTTCGTTCGTACATAAGTGTCACAACTTACCTTGTTATTCGTCACAACTTACCTCGGTATTAGGAGGGTTGTGACACGAGGAGTAGTTTTTGTTTTTGTACATTTTCTCAGTAACCTTAACATTGCTATTAATTTTGATGATTCTTTCTTAAAGCCTATGAATTAAGCTACATTTACTTATAGAGCTCATAGATGTAGAATGTTTCTGGACTGAGATATATTAGTTAAAGTAAAAATTGACACAACTCTCCTCGGTCTCCCCTACAGACAAAAGTGCAGTTTTACACCAGCGACAAAATTGTGACTTAAACAAAACTAGTTGATTTTATAAGGCTGAAATTTGGAATACCCTTCTCTTCAGGTACACTTGCATACTGGTAAAACTTTCTATTTAGTAAACAACAAAAAAATGGCATTTTGGCGTATGTAAGCCCTCGATATGTAGGTACTTTGTAAAACAACATTTGTATTCTCGTCGTTTATATTTATTTAATTATATATATTATATATATATATATATATATTATATTATTTATTTAATAATAACTAACTACTAACTAACTCCACACAAGGCCCCCCCCCCACCTCCGTGCTTGCCTTAACCAGCCGGCACGGAGTGGAGATCGCTAGAGCTAAGACTCCGTGGGTGGAAGTGATAAATGGCATCACGTCAGAAGTAGCTCACACCCATGTTGCCCCTGCCTTTTATGGCATTTTTGGGGCCCATGCAGGGAGTGGCGAGTCACCGTCTGCCCATTTTTCCATGTTCCCTGAACATTGCCCCATATTCCCAATAGTCGTACACTGGCCGGGGCTTGTCCTTGGGTGCATTTTATATATGGTGTAGACAGGGATAATCGCCGGTCAGTGTCACGCCACATTTACATTAAATTTGTCAAGGGGCCTCCCCATGGCCCCGCGCAAGCCCTCCAAAAGTCCGGGCCATTTTTATGGCCCGTGGTCTTGAAACACATACATTATACTAACTACACAGATTTAAGACTAGAACTCAAGAAATAAATATATTCTTCAACATCTACAAATCAGCAAGCAATTTACAAAACGCACCGAATTCAAGCTGTTATAAAAGTGTTTATTTTATGCTTATTATTTACTCTCCAATTTGACTACTTTTTTTACAAAAATTTTTTGCTGAAAAACCAACTACCGTAGTCAGAAATGTAATCGACTGAGTTTTTTTTTTTAAAGATAATAATATGCTGTATTATAAACACCCACACATAGGCTACGTTCCACAAGAGACTGACAACGACCGCAATTGTTTCCATTCCACTTACTTGCGGACGTTACAATCATAAACTCTAGTGGAACGGATTATGGGGCGTCGAAGAGATAGAGAGAATTAATGCTCTGTGGTCAACGCCCACTTCGACCCACTCTTGACATGGGTCGTTGCGAGCGTTGTGTGATCGAAAATGATGACGTCATCAGTGACGTTTTCGGCACGACCATAACGACCACGGTCGCTTTGTGAAACGGTAGACGGAGCATTTTGAGCGTTGTGAGATACTAAAGGAACGCGTCCATAGTTTAGCTTGTAAGGATCCATCAAACGGTAACCGCTTTTCATAAGTTGGGCTGTCTGCCTGTTTGCTTGTTTGCCTGCTTCAGCAATTAAAAATTTCGAATTTTGACTCGAGTGTGTTATAAATTTCCAGAGCGTGATTTTCGCATAATTTCTTTATTCTAGGTCCTGAGGCAATGTCCAGCAGATAGGTCTGCAGCAACAGGCGTTGAGCGACGCCTGGGAGATGCTCAAGCAGGCCGACAACGAGAGGAGGCACAACAGTCCCTCACACACGGGTATACTTGCTCTTAATCCTTATATTACAACTTACAATCTTTTTTCTGCTATTTTTTTGATGAGTAACAGCGAATAACCCACAGCCATGTGGTAGGGCATTTGAACTTCCTCGATGGTCAGCGCATTTGTAGAACTTTTGGGGTTACAAATTTTCCATAGATCCCATCCATCCGCTTTCCATCAGATGGGCCGTCTGCCCGACTGCTAATTCGCGCAATAATAAACAAGTTATTATGCTTGAGTCATGTGTAATGCACAATGGACTGAGGGTTCGTCTATTAATCACGTGCGACTCAAAATCGGGGGGATTCGGAAAAATCACGAAACATGACGAAATGACGTGGGTGTGTCCTGAGACATCACGTGTATAACCAAGAAAAAAGCATTTATTTGGCAAAACTCCACTTTATTCATCAACATAGTCTCCTTCAAGAGCAACCAATACCTTGTTCGTTGGAGTAGAATCTCTCGCGTTTTTTGAGATCTGCAAACAGGTAGTAGTCGCTGGGGGCCAGATCCGGTGAATACGGTGGGTGCGGAAGCAGTTCAATGTCTGTACGACCATGGAGCAGAGTTCCCGTAACACTTTTCATCAAAAAGCAATCATAAATCAACACACGAAATTGTTTCGAATCCATTGTTTTGGATATATCAAAAGTAGCGTCACTTAAATCACTCTAACTCGTGAACCAAAAACATCTGAATGTCATGGAATTTTGACAAATATCTTTTGAAGGTTGGTACTCATGAAAAATCATGCGGAACTTTTGTTGGCAACGCCATCCATGTGTCAGTCCCGGGACTTATTGATCCCCGTGTTATTTAATATCTTCTTTATCTCATCTTATCTCAGAAGCTGGACCTTTAAACCCAAATCTAGCGTTAGCCAAGTTACGTATTTTTAATGGCACCAAACAAACGAAATATGGTGACAGATGGGAATGTATTTTTTACTAAATCGATAATGTAAAATTCTAAACGCGCCGTATCTGTACATGTAAACTATTAAAAATTTCTTTATGAATTATCATTTTTGTTTTGAATTAGTGGATCTGGCAGACATTGTCATGCCCTGAAAATAATAAAAAATCCGTAACCAAGATATGAAGTCCCATATCGGGTCATATTGTGAAACTAAACTATCCAGGGATCAGCTAAAACACAAAGTGACAAAATGAAAATATTGTGTTTACTTATCATCTCTACAGAACGCGTCATATTTAGTTCGTGGACTGCTAAGTATTTCGTCGTGATGGTAAAAACTTCTTAATGCTGGACATGAGCCTCCTTACTGTTCGAACCCACGTTATATCAAACGCTAGTTGGAAACTTGAGAGCGTTTACCACAAGCATTAACTGCTTAAACTTCTCTACCTTTCAATCAAATTTATTCAATTTTGGTTTGGTTTGGTTAATACCAGTCGGTAGACTCGGCTCTTTTTCGTTGTGTTTATTATGGTTCGGAACGTTGTTGCTAATGGTATTAATTTCACGAGCGCAGGAATGAGACGATTTGACGTGGACACGCTCAATGGAAAACTCACATTTGAAGTTTAACTCGCAAATAGCACGTTTGGACCGAACTTGTTGCTGAAACGCAAGTTGTCAAACTCAACTCGCTTCTTTAATTAGTTGAAAATGTTAGGGTAAATACAGGTATTACCGGTCACCTAAGAAAAAATAAACACACTAGCTATTTTTCAATATTTTTTTATTAATCTTTTTACTAATTAAGCATTCACTATTCTTCTAACAAAATCATAATAATTGAGACCTATAAGTAAAACATATTTAACCATTTTTTTTAAATAAACTTGACCGGTACTAAACACCATGGCAGCTTATACCGGTCACTGGGTTATTAATGTCGGTCCAGCTTTGTTCAGGCAAAAATTGCAAATTTAACCCAAAAACTATATAGCATAACACATAATATCGTCGGGGTCAGAGCAGGACCTTGTAACTACTACTTTTTAAGTGAAATAATTATTTCTCCAAAATTGTGATATATGTAATGTAATATGTAAATAAAATTGATGAAATAAAATTGTCACGAAAAATATAGTTACATCGTCCTTCATTAAAGCCGACGATGTAACAAAGTTCATTGTTTTGCACATAATTATCGCAGATTACAAAATTATCCAAGTCTCCATCAATGGCAGTATCGTCTTCTTACCCCATTTAACACCTGGTCCAGAATCTTAATTTGGGAAACTATGTTATCTTCTTGTTTGCTTGTGAAGACTGCCTGGCTGTGCCTGATACGATTCTTGTTCTTCAAACTTTTTTAAAGCGTTGAAAATAGCATTTCAATAGACCGGACTATTTCTCTAGCAGGATTCATGCTTGCAATAATTGATCTTGGGTCCACGTTGCATTTAAATGGCATTGTCTTTTTGGGTAGGTCTAGCTACCCCCCTTGCAGGTGGGCCTCCGTGGAAAGGCAGAAATATGAGAGTAATTGTAGTGACCGGTATTATCACCTGACCGGCAATACCTGGTGTTACCACTCTAACAAGTAGGGCTACAATTGGTCGTAAGTCGCAAGTTGCGCAGAAATGTGCCATAAGTAGCAAGTTGACGATTAATTACAAGATAGAACCATGCTCTATTATTTGCGAGTCAAGTACAAGTGCAACGCGCTTGCGCGTCTCACTCTGACAATTAAATTGTCAGGCGTGTTAAAAGGAGAGTTTACTACAGTGCATAATAAATTCCGTAAAAAGGGGTGGATGGGCACAGAGTTGAATTTTGCTTAAAATTATACCTAGTTATGATTAAAACATATTATATTGCTTTTAGTATGAAAACTTGAGTTGCATCGAGTAGATTTCTAAAAAGTATCCATCAAACCGTTTCGAACGTCCAGTTATGCATATTTCTTTAAAATGCAGATCCTTTTTATTTAAACTTGAAATGGGATTCCAGGACCATGCCCGTAGGGCTATTACAATTTAATTAACGTAAAGTATTTAAGTACTAATGTCTAACGATCTTATTCCTCTTGAGTTAAGAGTAAATTTGTAGACTTTCTAAAGTAATTAAAAATCTACAAAGTTATAACTCTGTGTTTAAGTAGGCTGAGTTTTTGCCGCTCAAGCTTACTGGAGCATAGATGCTCTGAGTTTTACTCTAAGCACGGTTAATTTCTTAACGTTATTCACGGTCTGGATGTCTGGCTTTCTTTCATTACACTCCTTACACTACACTCCGGAAACTCCTTTGCGTATTTTTCAGTATATACTTATAGTGCCGGATTGAGGCAGGGGTTCTTTTGAAAAAAATACTTGTATACTCGTCTTCAACGACATGAAATCCCTTAACTAATTGTAAAAGAAGCTGATGATGTTCAAATGATTGAACATAGGTAACAGCTATTACATTGAAACCGATTTTGTGAGTTACGGTGGCACAAATAGAAATGCAAACAAACAAAGAGATATGAGTTTTAAACCATTTTTGTAACTTCCAGGAACCAAAAATAAAACATAATTAGAAAATATAGTATAATTTACATGTACTACTTATTTCGTAAATCGTGAGGTAATGTCCATGTATTTCCCTTTATTGTCTCTTGGCATGGATATCCCTATTGTATTCTTTCTCCGTTCCTGCACGGATAAAAGAATAATATAAAATTTCGCTTTATTATAAAATAATATTTCAATTGTGCTTATATATTAATGTACAGCTTCCAAGATAAATACTAAACTTGCTAACAGAAAAGTTAATAAACCCCTTAAAAGCTCGCAATTTGAATCCGAATTTTAGAGTGATATTTTAATAATTTCATTATAACTTAATGTGAAATAACTGTTATTAGCTTAAAAGATACTTCTATAATATAACTTCTATAAAGGAATATATTATATTCCTGCTATTTCATAAGTTGTGGTTGGTGGCTTATAAAATTTACTGTTATAAGAATCGTAATACCGATTTTTGCCTATTCACCCCATTTTACGGTACTTTTGTTGCCTCGCGACCGTATTTATTTAAACCTCATTTTGTCAGAAGTCAAAACCAAAAAACTATAACTATAGGCCGTGCGCGCATTAGAATACATTTTAAATCCACAACGGGAATAAAATCTCGTTTTCGCCACAACTTTTGTAGAATAAAAACGGATGTAGACTATGAAACCAAACTTTGCATTTACGTTTATTATGGTTCTGTAGCTATTTTGTCAAAAACAGAATACTAATCGTAATATCCAGCTGTCCATCTGTTAATCTATTTAGCGCTACGAAGTTATGTTGTGAAATTAGGAAAACATTAAAGACTTAAGAGTGGCCATCATAAATGCAACTAAGGGTTGAAACGTGTTTTATTCAGGGTATATGCTACAGTTGTGTAGGGTATGATTATTTAGATATTTAATAAAATAAATAAGTGGGGAAATTATTGGTCACAAATAATTGAAAATTGTTTCTCCCTTCATGAGAATTTCTGAAATAAAGATCTACAAGCTCAATTTATTTCAGAATTTTTCGTAAGTTTTATAAAACGTTTAAAAAAAAAAAAAATGGAATGAATATCCGTTTAATAGTTTTTGAGATATAAGGTATTTTCGTTACAATGCTCTTTTATGATTCCGTAGCTACATATTCGTTATTAGGCATAGGGAAGGTTTGTCACCACTTCGAAAACCTTTGTGTGCATGAACTGCCAAGCAAAAAAAAAGCATTTACCATATTCGTTTGCTGTTGCAATACTAGAGAAACACAAACAGTATCTTATGGAGGCATTTTGTCGAATCTTTAATATTTTAATACGAATTATGGCATCTGAAATTAACTAGGCGTCAACACTAGGCGTCAAGCCCTTTACTGTAGCGATTTGCTGATTTTATTCCGTAGTTTGCGGTGTTTTAGTTAGTTACAGAATTTAAATATTGCGCGAAAAAATGGCATCGTGGTGCGCGCACGGCCTTATCGACATTTTGTAAATTGTCATAATTTTACATTGTCATATTTATACTTTAAGTTTAACTCATATACAGCATACGTTTGGACACAACTTGCTACTTAAACCCAAGTTATCAGTCGTAACTTGCTACTTAACTAACGAAAATGTAAATCAGCCTTTATCCTCAGAGTTTCTGCTTAATTGCCACTTGCGACGAAGTCTCCGCTTTTCAAGGATTCTTGTTCTAATTTGGAGTGGAAAGTTTACAGTTCGATTCTTCTGTGGAATTACCGGTGTATTTTTCCAACAAGCTACCTGTATGAGAGTCGTTATATTTTTAGCTGCCTCCTCAATGTCTTCTGGGCTCTTTAAGGCTATTTGCAGATCTATGTTATTATCAGTATAATCACTGCAGGTCTCTCAGCCGCAATGACCATAGTACTTACTGTTAGCAAAACTGGTGTATGGTCTGACGAGCCATCAAGGCAAGATTCTGGCTTTAGATAGTGCTTGGGCAGGCCTCTGACAATGAAAAAGTCCAAAAGATCAGGAGTTTTATTTGGGTCCGTTGGCCAATATGTTGGCTGATACAGTGAGCAAATTATTTTCTATGACACTAGATAGCAGCTGTCGACCTCTAGTTGTAGTGGACTTATACCTGAGATTTATTTAGCAGGTTTTTCTACGCAGCTTTACACGCGTGTAATTCGGTTCTATACCACGCGGAGTTTAAATTTTTTCTGTGATAATAAATATCATGCAACTCTATTAAAATTTTGCGATTTCTCTTTCTTTTCTTTCATTTTCTTCCAATTATTTGCGGTTGGCACAATGTCTTCTCATCCCATAGTCCTCTATTCTAGCATAATTTTTTTTATTGCTGAAGCACAGCATACAGGCTTACGGTCCCCAACTGTGATGGAAAGTGGTTACCATCGCCTATGGACATTAACAGTACCAGAGGTGCTGTCGGCCTTGAAGGAGAAACTGGAGCCTGGTCACTCATGCCGGAACACAACTCAAAGCTGTTGTAGCTGTGTAAGCATACTCGAGACCAGGGGTGGTAGCCATCCAGTCGGGCAAATGCCCTACCACCTGGCTTTGGGTTGTTTTGTCACCTCATACGAGAAGGCGGCCCAATGCAGGAAATTGTATTATTTCTCCGTTCCTGCACGGAGGATTCTGTATCACCACAAACCATCATGTCATCCTGCACACACAGTTTGTTTGACTGAAAGCACTGATCTCAGGAACTACTGGTCTGATTTGAAAAATTCTTTCAATGTTGGATAGCCCATTTGCGGAGGAAAGCTATTGGCTATATATCATCAGGCTAACATCAAGAGGAACGGAGCACCAATCGAGAATGTTTCAAAATCGGGTTTTTTTTTAATTATTACATACAAACGAAGTCGCGGGCAGAAGGTAGTACATATCAATACTACCTTTTAACGGTTTTAAGCGCGGTGATTTATTTGATTTTACAAGTTTTTTTATTATTATTCCGACGAAGACAAAAATATCACTTAACATCTTTGTCTTTCGTGATCACAGAAATTAAATAACTCACCACGCTTGAAACTGTTAAAACGTAGTTTTAATAACGAAACGAACTACCTATATCCAGGCTTCGATTCCTAGCATGGTACTTTGTAATCAGAATTTCTGTTATTTGCCTTTCCATTGTGTACTACTCATAACTCAATAACTTACTTGGCTTGAGGACGTGCACTGTGTCTTTCTTTGCCGATTTAAAACAAAAAGAATAACGTGATGAAATGTTTCCAGGCGGAGATCGACGAGCAAGTACAGGCGCCGAAGAAGCTCAAGAAGGTGGCGCAGCTTTCCACCACCTTGGACCAGGCCTGGCTGCAGAGGAAGCAACATCTCACTCAGGTACGAGTGATAACATGACATGTAGATAAATATAGTATTTCTTTCTTAGATGTAAAATGAGCGAGTCTTTAGGAAATGTTCAATTTTGCCCCTGTCTTTTATGGTATTTTTTGGGACCCATGTAGGGAATTGCGACGGGCAGACGCCATAGTCCCCATATTCCCAAACCCCTAGTACCTCTAGCAGTTGACCCCTAATAGCCCGGTACTTTTTGTCCTCATTTCCCACAATAGTCCTACAGTGGCCGGGGCTTGTGTGCATTATTATAATTATGGATAATCGCCGGCCAGTGTCACGGCACATTTACATTTTTGTCAAGGGGCCTCTACATGTTGGCCTTTCCATGGTCCCACGCAAGCCAAGCAAAAGTCCGGGCCATTTTTAAGAGCCGTGGTCTTGAAAGACATACAAAAATAAATAACTCAAAAAATACATAAAAAAAAAAGAAATTCAAACAACATTTTTAGACTTTTCTGGAAAATTCGGTTTTACTGATAATACTTTACTATCTATGAAGTGTTTTTAGGCTAAGTTTGACTATGTGTTCTGTGTACAGGCCCGCCAATTGCAACTGCTGAAGGAGCAAGCGAGACAGACCGAGACAATTTGGACGGTATGTGTATAATAATGCATTTTGAATTTGATTTTTCAAATGTATCACGTGTCATTTCAAAACGATTAATTACGACTAAAATTAAAATAATTATGACGACGATGGTCTGTAGTCTGGTCACTAGATGACTTACAAGACGTTACAGTTACGTTGCCTGCAACAATGAAGTATGTCAATTGTGACATTTATAGCATGTGAAATTTACTATAAAAATATCGTAACTTGGTAGGCGTGCAAAAAACAAAAGTAAAAGAAATCGTTACATAGAGTACCAGGTATTTGAAATCGATGCTTATTTTCAACCAGAGTTTTCCGCCGCGGTAACACCGCAGTTCAAACCTTGGCAGTTAACTCTTTTGGATATACCCTGAAGAGACTGTGCATTTTATGCCGTTGTAGAGAGTTGTCGTTAAATGGAGAAAAGTCTGTTATTTTTGTTTGGCGTATTTTGCTGCACCAGTAATTTTTTTGTTGTTTTTTTACTTATTAATATCTTGCGATATTGAGGCATCTTGGTGATAAAGGAAGTACCTACAAATTTCGGTATGCATGATGCCGACAGTCGAGTTTATTACGGGATAGGGTAATAAGGCGATAAAAGAACGAGCACATCTGCGTAGTTTTTACTAATTTTGGCAACTTGAAAGGTACTTTTTCATTACTTATTGCTGTCGTTATTGAGAGTAGATGTAATGCTATATAGAGTGTACCATTGTATGGAACACGAGTTGAACCAACCAAAGGCAAGTGAGTTCTTCGATTAAGGGAGTTTGTCGTTAAATCGAGTGATGTTACATGGAGTTTACGCTGTATAGCGCCACCTATTAGGTCCTATTGTGAATTTAAACCATTCTCAAAACCACCTGAATACATACAAAAAATTTCATCGAAATCGGTCCAGCCGTTTAGGAGGAGTTCAGTCACATATACAGGCACAGAAGGATTCTATATATAAAGATAGAAGATAAGTGACTATAACAAGTGTGGACAGCCAGATCGGGAGGGTGAGCGAGCTGGACAAGTCCGCCAAGGGGGTCCTGCTCATCAAGACCCCACTGTTATACTTTCCATCAGGTTTAAGTTGTTCATCTCACTCCAAGGATTTTCTCTCGCACACTGGAGTGTTGCAAACTGCGCGGCGGCTGCACCAGTTCCTGAGGAACCTCTACCACGAGAGGGAGTGGATGGCCAACGACCACAACTACCGGTAAGGAATCTTGAGGTGTTACAGGGAAATAGGCTGCCATCGAATTACTCTTATACAAATTCTATTGTAGTTAGAGGGAGACAGCACCAGTTTAACGTTCATTTCAATCATCTGTATTTACCAATATATTTGTGGTGCTTCCCAATTAGCCGAGTGTGACAGTTCAGCAACAAATTTGTTGTGGTTTCGTCTTAGAGGGATACCCACCGGACTTCCCACCGGCGGAAAGATTTTAATATATATACCGTAGATTACGATCTAAATATGACAAAAATAAATTGTTTTAAATAAAATATTAAATATTAATTGATATTTTTGAGAAATAAAATTGTTGTATTGCAGCCATTAGCCACGTGACAATGAACGCCGATCAGAGCGTGTGACGTCATAGTGTGCAAAACACAAGAACGTTATCAATGACTTCAACGAAACAGATGTTTGTTTTGCACCCTGTGACGTCATGCGAGAAGCCATGAGAGCTTGACGCGTTTTTGTGACGAAATGTCAAAATATTTATAAAATTGCTAAATTAAATATGTTCATGTTGTTTTTTTGCTGAAATATTAATATTTTGGCTAAAATAGACCATAAGGCTCAAAATAAACCTGTTTCTCAAAAATTTTCAACTACCGAAATACAGGAAACAAAGTACATCAAAATGTATCTTTTTTGTTGCAAAAGATTAGCAGACAGGCAGACGGCCCACATGATGGAAAGCGGTTAGCATCGTCTATGGACATTTGCAACACCAAAGGTGCTGCAAATGCGTTGTTGCTTTATTAAGGGAGTCTGGAAACAACTTACTATTGAACAACAAATTATTACACAACCAACAACAAAACTTACACACATACTAACACCACTAGCACCAAACTAACTAACTAATAACGCACTAGCACCGCAATGCACTACACGCACATTTCATAAACAAACCAAGACACACAAAGAGCCTAAAAATTAATAACTCAGACACGGAAAGGAAAAAACAACACACAGGGCAGTAGTTAGGATAATATACATAGGTATAGACATAAGGCACACACCGCATATGCATGTCCTCACAACATTCTACTTTAGTATAAGCTTAGTATTAAAATTAGAATAAATGAATGTAATAAGTGATTCGTAATTCCACAACACAAATATCACTGAACTCGAGTCCGTAGAGTTGTTATAAAAAAAGGGAGACTGGAACCTACTACCACTAATGCCGGAACATAGCTCAAGGTTGTTATGGCGACATACTTTAGACCAGGGGTGGTGGCCATCCAGTCGGGCAAATTCCCTACCGCCTGACTGTGTTTCAACAGAGAACCGACAATGTTAAAACTGCTCTTATGGCTTACCATGGCTACGTGGGATCTCTTATTAGATACGGACTTATATTATGGGGAAATGCTGTTGACGTCAATAAAGTATTTATCGCCCAAAAAAAAATGCTTAAGAGCAATATTGAATGTACCACCGTGGACTTCTTGAGCCCCACTCTTTAGAAAATATAAAATCTTAACGCTTCCCAGCCTTTACATATTTGAAGCTTGTAAATTTGTGAAGAGCAATCCAGAGCTATTTCTAAAATTCGAAGATGTTTACAGGTTTAACACTCGTCATGGAAATCCTTTAGCAACCCCCCCCCCCCCCCTGAACAGCCATCTCTACAGTACAAATAGCCATATTATTATTATAAAAATCTATAACAATATACCTCCATTCATCAAAGAATATAAAGGTAACTTATTTAATATAAAGCTTTTTAACTGGCTGGTGGATAAATGTTTCTATTATATTAGATAAATACAATATTGACAAATTTTTTATTGACATTTATAATTTAATTGTAATATAATAAGATAATCTGAATAATAAAATTGTACTTTAAGAATAATTTTGCACGCCAATATAGCTAGCACACGTGACACTATCACCATGCATATATATGTATTGTAACATCTTGTAACCGTGTCTAATGCAAAATAAATATGATTTGAAGGGTAAAAATCATTGATATACTGCATGATATTGGAATGATTCATAGATAAAAAAATTTGAAACGTTATTTTTATAATTCCTAATTTTTTTTAAATTAAAAACCGGTGATTCGGTTCGAAGGAAATTCAGACAGACTGAGAGGCAAAATTCTAAAAACTAATTTATGATTAGGTGTCATATAAGCAGATTTTATTTTTATTGGTAGATTAGATTTTCCGTTTCTTTCAAAACCATATTCTAATGTTATTTCATTGTGCCATATTTGCCTTTAGCTAATAATTTACTGAATACAAAAACAGCAATGTGCAATATTTGGCAAAACGTCGACCATAGGTCGCCATCGGGAACGCTAAAGGTGAAATCGCTCAAATTGGGCAGTCAATTATACTAATTTGCCGTTTCCTGCTATACCGGTCCGATTCTGTTTTCTTGTGTTGCATTGTTACCATTTCAATTTGAATTTGCTTTTCAATTTTAACTGAAATTAGTTATACGAAATTGAACTGAATGATTGAACTGACTGAAAATTTAATTGATATTTCGGAACTTTGTGAAAATAGTTAATCATATATGTCAGCTCGATATTGTAAGAACCGAAAGTTTAAAATTAAACTAGTCAAATTATAATTCGTTGATAAATTGTTTACAGATTATAAACACTATATAAAGTGGATATGCATTTGTGTACATTACTGGCTTGCAAATTGCGATGCCTGCTCCTCAAATAAAATGTTATGGCCCGCAATATTGTGAACCTTCCCTTGGTTGGTTTCAAGGTGAAGAACGGATTGTAAGGCGGGGCCCGCCAAGTAGTATATTTGGCTTAAGCCTAAGCATGCGAGCCGTGCCGCGACCATGGCTGGCGAATGCTAGAACCCTATGGCAGTTTACAATCTCACTAGATTTATTATAAACTCACTGTTTGTACATGTATGGCAGCATAGACTATTGTGTCGATTATGTTATTTTCCTACTATTTACCTTTGCTTCTTCTTATGATTTTTTTACTTACGGGTGTTGAAATGAAAAAAAATACCGCACAGTTTTTAGAGATGCTCCAGAGGTAGGTACCTACCTATTGTACAGTCAGCGTTGGAAAGAAAGTAGCAGTTAAGATGGTCAAATAGATAAGAACATCGAAAGTGATCATTACTATCGATACAACCAAGGTAGTCTAATAGTTCGCATCAGCCTTCTTATCCAAAAACATCGGCACAACAAGAACGCCAAATACATGAGCGCATTCAAGTCATCCATATAATCTTAACAGACACCTAGCCAGATGTATCTAAGCAGCCAAGGTGGCCAAAGCAAAGTAACACTGTAGAAAAATGAACTCTATTCTAAATTTGATTAGAGTCAAATCGAGTTGATTGCATACTAAATCAAAATTAATTGTATTTCGAATTATGAATTTCAAATTGAATTACTTATTCTTAAATTGGTATTAAATGTAAAGCACCTTACTTTTCCAATCTGAAATTAATGATCTCAACGAAAGCGTTTGAATCAAAAAACTGATCACAGCAGTGCGATTGACGAGGAGGGTGATATGAGCATAATAATATTTATTATGTTTGATCGAGGGTAAGCACTGGGATTGGAAAGAAACGTTAGTTTTTTTTTCAATTAAGCATCATTTATTGACTAGAAGGGCAATTTGCCCTTTATCAGATATTTGATGAGTCCTCTTAATTTATTCAGATTTTTTGTATTTTTCTTTATATTATTTAATACGTGATGACACTGTATGCATCTTAAAGTGTCCGTTTTTACTAAATACTAACGGTCTTATTCATAAAGTTAGAGTAAGCTTGAACTTTTCTCTATATGAATAAGACCGTCAGTTAATTTTTCGTCTATGCAATTCATTCATTATTAATTGAATCATGGAAACGTGAACGAAGTTTCGCGGATTGATGATAGTCTGTCTAATATATAAAATTCTGGTGTCAGTGTTTGTAATAAAATCTTCCGAAACAGCTTGAACGATTCTTATGAAGTTTTGTGTGTATATTTAGTAGGTCTGAGAATAGGACGTACACTATTTTTCCATAAAATGAAATGGGCGGTCCACCCCAATTTTTTATATTTTTGTCAAAAATCATTTTTTTATGATTTGGCATAAAAAAATACAAACAACCCTAAATTTTCATTCTTCTACTACCAACCCCTATTTTTGAAAAGCGATACTAGTAGTACTTTAATATTTTTTTACTCTCGGCGGTTCGATAATGGAGCTGTTACCACTCGATGAGTTATTCCTGCCAGGAATCTACCGGTGAAACTTCTCACCCCATAAACAGCACGGAGTAGGGATGACAACCAAGCCTGTCTCTTGTCTTTCTCACACAATAAGCTTTCTCTCACTCAATAAAGTTCAGAGCCTAAACCGTTTTCGGCTATTTTTATTGATTGTGCGTCGATTGCAGCTTGACGTGACGCTTATACCATTTTACCTCCTTAGTGCAACTCTCATATATGCTCATAGGAAATGTATCATCATTTTGCAGTTTCCTATTTTATTTTCCATACATTTCGAAGATTAGACACAAATTTATTTTCTGAAAGCACTATAAATATTTATCCACATAAAATGTGACTATTATTATTAATTATTAATATATGTTTGCTGTTGTTGGGTGAGTCCCAACACCGTAATAAATGAAAGATAACTTGATATTAAACGAGTTTAATTGAGTTCAAAATGACATGAGTGTCATCGGCGCGTGATGGTCGTGAACTGACTCGACGCGTCCGCGGAAGTTGCAGCTAACCTGTGCGGTCACACCGTACATACTCCCGGGGGCGAGAAGAAATGAATTAATAAGTGGTTAGAATGAGTGAAGTAAAAACTAGATTAGTAGATATTACAATGTGAAACCGACATTATTGGTTCGGGTCACTAAATCTACACTTAATTAACACTGGCGAGCAACCACGATCCGTGTGACATGGTTGCTGACGTGTTTCACTAAAATTATCCACCTGATTATTTTGCACTACACTATTTTGCACAGGGATCGTCGAAGAGTTGGTGGTGCGGCGGCGCAGTGACCGCAGCCATAACCACGCACCAAACGCGAGCCCTCCAGCGGCCACACAGTAAATGGCCACGTAGTGGTGAACGTCATGAAATGACACTGTAGTGTCCTTGAAGTCATCAAGTTCTCCACTCGCCTGCTGAATGTTTTCTATCTTTCTGGATATATTTTGTATGGATTCAGAAAAACTCGTCTCATTTATTTGAGCCTCATGAATTGGTATCTGTATATTAATGATGTTATTAATGGGCGCGATATCAGGGGCTATAATAGTAGGCTTGACGTTGACCTCCACACCTTGCTGACGGTGTGCATGTATTGTGAAAGTGTCACTTCTTAATATACAATCATTGCCCAGGGCAATTATGTTCACTCCTGCTATCTGCTCCGTTGACATCTGTTCGTTACAAATGATTCGAAGAGTACGAGCATTGCAGCAAGACAGAATAAAATTGTTCACTTTGAATAGTTCCATCCATGTATCGACACATTGCGTAGATATGAAACTGCAAAGGTTATTTTTCTGATCCTTTTGACAAATATCGCCGTCTGAATTTCGCCGATATTCTGGGTTTTGTATTGAACAGAGTTTAGTGATAGAGTCATATTGGACACATTTATGCAGCTCTTCCTGTGAAATTGGCAAGAAGGTGTCCTTCTTCAGGTTGAATGCCAAATAATCGGATATAGGCACAATTTTGACCATTTTATCCTTGAGTTGAATCGGAATTGATATGATCCGATACATATCGTATGTTTCTCTGTTGACAAGTGGTATTTGTATTTCAAATATAAAATAATCATGTGTCATCCTAGCACGAACTTGCATAATTTGGTAAAACTTGTGTAAATCCGTGATAATATTGTCAATAGGTAATGACAAATCTCGTAGTATTTGAGATGAAATGATATTAAGTTCTTCTTGAAGTTGAGATGGAGAGATGAGGTGAATATTGAAGTGTTTCACGCTGGTGATCGCATCCAATAAAGTTTGCTGAATATTTCTTAGAGTAGTGAGGATATTGTTTGCGATGATTGTCGACAATATAAATTCCTCTGTGTTGAATACATCCTGAACTTTATTTTTTAATGTGGAGACTGAGTGTTCCAAATTTAATAAATGTTGATTGAAAATCTTGTATTGTTTTTCCATGTTACTTTCAACTCGTTTTAACAAGTTATTCTCTGCTTCTATGATAGAAGTCTGATTTTTCCAGAGATATCCTAAATATTTTTCATTATTTCTAATTAATGTTATATCCCTTTGATATTGTTCGGCAAAATGTTGATCTAATACTCCAAACAAGCTATGAGCAATGTAACCGACACCGTCGATAAGACCTCGCCTTGAGCGCGAGCGCGTCCTTGCTTCGAAATGCTGATTGAGCAGCATGCCGTCGTAGTACTCTAGTTCCATGAATCCGTGACGTAGCTGCAACATAACCACGTCACAGTGGGATTTCCTTTGTTCTTGATTACATAATGTCTCAAGGTGTGTCATGTAAACATTAAACACACGTGAGCCTTGCCAATACGGTTGCATGTCATAATACACAACTATCTTCCACTGATCTTGAATAAGACGCATATTTGAAATTTTATCGAAATAAAGGCCCTTTTGATCATGATAACGTGAAATATTGTATGCTCCTTCTACTGAATATAGAAACAACATAAATAACAATAAAATATTTGAAATAATATTAAAACTCGAGACCCTTTTGCTTGGGACCGTTTTTTCTTGATTATCAGACGTTATTGATGAAGGTTTTTGAATGATTGCATTGTTTTGATCTTCGCTTATATGGCTGTTTCTAAGTCTGCCCCCCACTCTTAACGAACCATTTTTGTCCAAAAATGGATTGAACTGAAGTAATCTGCTTTTGGGACGTACTTTTCCTTGATGCTGAAGGTCATGGATTTCTTCTGAAAATTGTTCTGCTTGAACATATTTGATAATTTTGAGTTTTGCATATATCAATTCTTGAACTGATAAATATGAACCTTGAACTTTATTACGCGATATTGCTCGTAATATCCATGCCAGTACTCGTGTTACCCGAGTAACACTGCTATATTTGTTTATTAGTATTTGAATTATGTTGTTGTCCGTATATTGCGTGGCAACAATAAATAAATTACACTTCTTTGTCTCAAAATCTGTAGTGTAAATATTTTCTTCAAATTGACTTGACTGAATTGGTGATGATAACCAACTAGGACCGTTCCACCAGAGTGAATTTTCTAGTAGTTGCTTGACACATACTCCACGACTGGCGCAATCAGCTGGGTTTTCATTTGACTTGACGTATCGCCAACATGATGACGTCATAATGACAGTTATCTTCTTAACTCTGTTAGCCACAAATGACTTCCATTTGCTTGGTTCTCCTTGCAGCCAACCTAATACAGCTGTTGAATCACACCAACCATATATTTCTGTAGTGTGTAGGTTAAGGCTTTGAATGACCTTGGCCATCAATTTAGAAAGTAGGTGAGCCCCACATAATTCTAACCTTGGCAATGATACCGTGGTGTCCTTTTCCTTCGTCTTGATGATCGCAACAAGCTTAGTTTTGGCGGCAATTAAAGAGATAAACACTTGTTCTTGTCGAGATATCCGTGCATATACCACGCAAGCATAAGCCTTTGTGGACGCGTCACAGAAACCATGAAGTTGAATAATGTCCATTTCACCGCAACCAATCCACCTGGGTATTATTATCTGATTGATATTTTCTACGTCTGATCTCAACTTAATCCATTCTGAGTGAATGTTGTCAGGTACTTTGGCGTCCCATTTCAAGTCTATGATTCAAATGTTCTGAAAAAGTAGTTTTAATTGAACAACTCCAGGTGATAGCCATCCCAGTGGGTCGAAAAGCTTAGAGATTTCTGCTAGCAACGACCGCTTGGTATGTCGCAATGACGTTTGCTTCGTCATTTTACATTGAAAAACGAAGGTGTCTTCTTTTGCATTCCAAGTGAGCCCCAGTGCTTTAGTTGACTCTGGATGCTTAAAATTGAAATTATCTTGGTCTTCTACAAGCTGAGGTGCATTGGAAGACCATTTACGGAGGTTGAAACCACCGGCCTTGAGTAGCTTGATGAGACTATTTCGTAATAATTTCGCCGAGCTGATACTGAAGCTTCCCCCAAGGAGATCGTCCATGTAGAACTGCTCCTCAAGTACTTTCGCTGCCACGGGGAACATATGACGCTCATCGTGGGCTAGCCGCCGAAGTGTCATCATTGCCAGGAAGGGTGCTGACTTCGTTCCATAGGTGACAGTAGATAGCTGATAGTCCTTTAGTGATTCTTCAGGATTATCCCGCCAAACGATCTTCTGAAAATGCTGATCGTCTGGGTGTACCATGATTTGCCGAAACATCTTTTCGATGTCAGCTGTGAAAGCATATTGATACTGCCTCCATTTTAAAATTAAGGACAATAAGTCCTTCTGTAGATTAGGACCACGATACATAATATCGTTTAAACTAACTCCAGTACTAGTTTTTTGCGATCCATTGAACACAACACGAAGTGCCGTAGTTGCTGAATCAGCGCGTTGTACACAATGGTGCGGCATGTAATAACTCGGTGTACTGTTGCCGAGTGTCAGATGCATGTGATTTAAGGCGATATACTCATTGATGAATAATTTATAATCTTTTGCGATATTATCTTGTTTTTTAAACTTTTTCTCTAATTGATAAAATTGAGCCACCGCTTTCGGCTTTGATTCACCCAATTTTTCTTCTGCTTCTGGATGCATCGGTAAACGTACAACGTATCTTCCATCTGAGCGACGCGTCGTGGTAGATTCGTAGAAGTCTACGCATTTTTGGTCTTCTTCTGATAACATTGAGTCCTCTTTGATGTCCTCAATAGCCCAAAATTCTGAATGTCCTCCACATTGATACTGACCACGTTGCATTGAAATGATTGAACGTTTCCACATAGAATCCATCCAAGTCGCGTTTGTTGAGCAGCTGGCATTGAATCAGTGTCCTTGATAACACCTCCTTGAATAATGGAGCTGTAAGTTTCCGCTCCTAATAAAATGTCTATTGAACGGCTTTTGTAAAACTCAGGATCTGCCAACTGTAAGTTGTCAATATAAGACCATGACGGTTTGCCAAATGATTTATTTGGTAAGTTATTCACCAAGTGCTTCATAATAAATACATTTGCTTGAAAAATGAAGTCATCATTATATCTAGATGAAATTGATAGTGTAGTCATGCCCTTACATCCGTTTTCCTTTGCTCCTATGCCGAAAATAATACCCTTACATCGTTTACGCGGCAAGTTTAAGATCTGTGCTGCATTTTCTGATATGAGCGAAGTTTGGGAACCCTGATCAATAAGAGCACGCATGATATGAAATGTTCCATTCACTGCTTGTACCTTGACTAATGCGGTGGCGAGTAATATTTCACCGGAATGTCCCGTAAGCACATTAGTACTTATTTGCTGAGACTGAAGAGAATGCGGTGTCGTGTTTGAAATAATAGATGCGCTTTGATGTATGCCAAAGGCATCGTGCAATAATGTATTGTGTTCACCGCCGCAATTATTACACCTTTTCTTTGAAGGACAAACTAATTTATCTTCATGATTATAAAGACAATTTTTGCACAATGATAATTGTTTTACGGTGTTCCTTTTGATGTCCGGTTGAAATTGGAGAAATGTAATACATTTAAATATAGCGTGATTTTCGCTACAAACAGGACAACTTACTCGCTTAAATGTTTTATTTGAATTATGGTTGTTCTTGTTAGTGGATAGCGAATTATAAAAATGCGGTTTTTTGATTTGAGGTATCTCCTTCTGAGGGGGTTTTGATGTTTCTGGCCTGCGTTTAGAAGCTTCTAAAGACGTGAATTTCGTCTCAAGAAATTCCAAAAGCTCCCGAAGAGATGGCACCTCTCGCGGGTTTTTGAGTGATTCGACGTACTCGCTATGGGTGTCTGCGTCCAGCTTTTGAGTCAGTACATACACAATTATAGGGTCCCACGTTGATATATCGACTCCTAAGTTTTTAATCGCATTTAGGCACTCATTAGTGGTGTCATGTATCTTTTTAATAGCTGAAAACGACTGCTGCTGCAGTGTAGGAAGGTTCATGACTATGTGAAGATGAGCATTTAATATTAACTTAACGTTGTTATATCTATGATTTAGAATATCCGAACTTATTTGATAGTTTTCTGATGAGATATGGAGATGTTGAATTAATTTTTCAGCTTCGCCTTGTAAGTTTGCTCTTTAGAAATTGTAATTTCTGAGCATTTGATAATGATCGATTATTGTGTATGGCCTCCGAGAACAAGTCTTTAAATGATATCCAGTGATGATAATTTCCACTGAATCTGGGAATATCTATGACTGGTGTAGACTTTTCCCTATAGTCCTGTGACCATATCTTAGAGCTGATGCTCTTTTTTACTTCGTTGTACTTCTTCTCGTACATGCTGAATGTTTTTTCGTACTACTCGTTTTCTTCGAGAAGTTCGCTATCGATTTCCCAGTGTAGGACATCGATAGCCGTCCACCTGGATTGGACTGACTTCTGAATGTCTTCAAACTCCCATTTCTCTGATAGGGAGTCAAGGTCAATTGCGCTGAGTGTGTGTCTGAATGCCTTGAAATTGCTCTGCTGTTTTCTGAGCATTTCTTCCACCTTATTGGTGACTGCGCTTGATACACCTAATGGCGTTGCAGGTTTGAGAAGCGGCGTTGGAGGTCTTGGTTCCTCCCTGATTAAATAATTTTGAATTATAGCCCTGATTTTTAAGTAATATTCCCTGACAGATTCGAATTGATTAGATGTAAAATAAGAATGAGACTTAATTCCAAACCCACAGAGTTTATTATGGTTTGAATTATATTCGGCCCAATATGAATCCAACGTATCAGTTCTACGTTTTATGTATTCCGCAGTCTTTCTTTCAGACCCGTCTTTTTTGAAGTTTGAATACAGATTTTCTATAGCTCCATACAACTGTTCTTGAGTAGCTAGCAAGTCTTCCATTGATGACATATTTATGATGAAAATATAAAATCGGAAAGATCTTACTTGAGTGTAGACCTGGAGCTCCGCACGAAGTCTGAAAGATGTTTTCTCCTGCGTTGGCACACTTGAGTATATGACGAATGAATCCGTTTTGCACCACTATTATTAAGCCACAATTGATCGAAATTGTCCTTGATAGGCCAGCGGGCTAGGCTCGAAGGACCATAAGATGTTGGGTGAGTCCCAACACCGTAATAAATGAAAGATAACTTGATATTAAACGAGTTTAATTGAGTTCAAAATGACATGAGTGTCATCGGCGCGTGATGGTCGTGAACTGACTCGACGCGTCCGCGGAAGTTGCAGCTAACCTGTGCGGTTACACCGTACAGCTGTCAAATATTGGTAAATCCGTAGTTACCTTCTTTATCATATAAATAAATCAATCAATGTTTTGTATGTAAGTTCTCAATGCGTTCCTAAACCATTCATCAGATGTGATAAAACTTTGGTAGTGTTCTGAGGACGCCCGAAAAGGTTTCTGGCTTAAAAAAATTATATATCTATGAAAATAAAAATCTATGTTTGTCCTCAATGTGCTCCAAAAGCATTGATCAGATTCTGATAAAATTTAAATTTAACTGGGTGTTCCGAGGACGAATTTGCTCAATAAAATGTCACTGCAAATTTTAATGTATTTTTCCATATCAAGAGGCAAAATTTAGGGACTGTTTCAGAATACTACATTCACTGGACGATTATCACTGCTATTATTATTATTCACATATATATTTAATATCCAAATCTTTTACATTTTTTTTATAAATATCTTAAAAAAAATATATATGTCGCAGAACGGCCTCGTTCTCACGACATCTTTAGTTATTGCAGGTTTGGTGGGCGTCATCAGGATAAAATGCGAGTATAAAACACAATAGCCACGGTTTATACACTTTTAATTTAGATTTGATCAACATTATGACATAGTTTAGACCGAGCAGCGGGTTCAGGGCACCCGCTCATACTTCCAGCTTCAATACTTTCTTTAAAATACTCTAAGGTCCAACTCGACCTGCTGCCATCAACCGAATGTGCCACAAAAACTCCTCAGTCTACCGAAGTAGATACTACCAAAGTATAGAGGGCGTCTGACCCCGCTCCGCCATATGCTCTGCTCTGATTGGTCGTTTATTAAATTACAATAATCATAACTCTTATTAGGTTAGAACGATCTTGAAGTTATAGAAACATTAACAAATCTAATTAAATTACATTAAGAATTTTAGAAGTGATTATAATGTAAACAAATGATATTGTGCGTTATACATCCTGTCAACAATACATCGTCATGTCGTCATAGTCATAGCTTCCCTCCGACACGGCCTTCCTGACGTATTACACGCCCTCGTGTAATAGGCCGCCCATTATGGATTATCTGCAAAAAGAAAGAGATATTATAGTTCGGCCACTCCTGACCAAGGACATCGTGTACATTTTCATTCTGGATTTTTTTTTTCTGAGATCTGAGTCCTAACAGACTCCAGACTACACGCCAAATCAAGTTAGCAGTATTGAAACTGCCACCTCGTCGCCCATCGAGCTACGCATTTTGGGTCAAACATCAAAACACAAATCAAAACATCAAACACAAAAATATCCAAATAGTATACAGTCTCTCATTCTATCGATACCACTTTTCAATCGATACGTCGCCTCTCATTCCACCGATTTCACTTTTCAATAGCCACCCCGCCTTTTATTCCACTTTGTAATGGCCACCTCGCCTCTATTTCACTGGCCACCTCGCCTCTATTTCACTGGCCACCTCGCCTCTGTTTCACTTTGTAATGGCCACCGCGCCCGCTACAAAGCTTAAATAAACCCAAACAAGCACTCTGCTACTCCTGACCTTCATACTTCAACATTCAAGTCAAAATAAACTTTTAAAATATATAAAAACATTTAGCATTTTAACTATCAGACTAAAATCGCTCACTCTATATGAACCTCTAAATTTAAAAACTACCCATTATAATAGTCAACTGCATTTACCACGTTTAATAATTATTGAAATTCCATTATTTTAACTTCAAACAAAAACCGTGTGAACGCATCAGTCATCCAATCCGCTAACAACACTTCTCAATCAGTCAATCAAACCAATACATCTAAATAAGTGATGTACTCTCAACCAACCCCCGCTGAGCGTGGTTCGGATGACACTTTGACCAGAATATGCAATCAGAGTAACCAAGGTTATCACTCTACGGGCTCCAGGGTCGACAACTTATGAAAACTCATAATAATAGAGGAACAAACAAACTCAAAATAATTTTTCGATTTACCATGTGTTCAATAACTAGGGTATTCACTAATTCGAATTCGAAACTATCACAAAAATAATCTTAAATAAAAAATCAACTCACCAAAGTGTCTACTAACGTAAATACCGACTGTGTACCTTATAGTGGCTTTCAAACTTCTTCATAGCCACACTTTCTTCACGGTAAAATTATTATCATCTGAATCTAAAATGTCTTTCATATAACGCCTGTAAACTTAATCATAAAACCAACGGAAAACATAGCGTAGCAATAATGTATCATAACCACTTTCCACTATACGTTATCTAAGTAAAAAAAAACTCAAAAATTAGACCCGATTTTCACATAAAAATTATTGGAAGGTAAACTTGAAAAGACAATTAATTTCATGCACATCGTTTATAACATACAGTAGTTTTCTTATCTTAATCAGAAAACCAAGGAAAACGTCGCATAGGAATAATATGTTAAAGGCAACTTTCTACCATACATAATCCAAGTAAAATAATTTAAAAAAACTCGACCCGATTTTCACATTATAAAAACTCTTGGAAGGTAGACTTGAAAAGACAATGAATACACGCACATCGTTTATAACGAACACAAATTTCTTGTAAGTAACCAACTCCCAAAAATAATGATGAAAAAGTAAACTACCTACGTAATTTGTTCGTTTTCCATTATTTGGCAAACATATCGTAATTTTTCGTACACGAAAAATATCACTTAAATATGATGGTAGTAAAATTGTCTACCACAAACGATGAACTATATTTTTTTTAAATCTCGCTTTCTTCATTTTCAGAATTCGCACTAAAATAATAATTAAAAATTACCATACCTCCTGTGCCAAGTAGAATAGGCACGTAATTTTTACCTTAGATTAGACTTCACGATCCATAAAACTGCCTTTCTACTCGCTGTACTAACGTGAATTTGAACCATTGCTGGCACACAGTAGGCCTAACGGTGACCAAACCATGCGTAGGCCGACACACCGCCGCTCCACAGGCACATTCAGGACGTCACCACTACGTCGCCGCTATTGCCGCCGATGGCCCCGACATGTCAATCGTCCTCAAATGCTTTTGCTTCCACTGTGGATACCCTTCAATCCATTAGCACGCCTTCTTATACTGGCAAGGCTTCGCAGTCATTGCTTTCATTGTGGGCACAGGCTGAGATCCCACTTCTGATGTCGCAGAACGGCCTCGTTCTCACGACATCTTCTTTAGTTATTGTAGGTTTAGTGGGCGTCATCAGGATAAAATGCGAGCATAAAACACAATAGCCACGGTTTATACACTTTTAATTTAGATTTAAAACACATTTTAACATAGTTTAGACCGAGCAGCGGGTTCAGGGCACCCGCTCATACTTCCAGCTTCAATACTTTCTTTAAAATACTCTAAGGTCCAACTCGACCTGCTGCCATCAACCGAATGTGCCACAAAAACTCCTCAGTCTACCGAAGTAGATACTACCAAAGTATAGAGGGCGTCTGACCCCGCTCCGCCATATGCTCTGCTCTGATTGGTCGTTTATTAAATTACAATAATCATAACTCTTATTAGGTTAGAACGATCTTGAAGTTATAGAAACATTAACAAATCTAATTAAATTACATTAAGAATTTTAGAAGTGATTATAATGTAAACAAATGATATTGTGCGTTATACATCCTGTCAACAATACATCGTCATGTCGTCATAGTCATAGCTTCCCTCCGACATATATATATACATTTATTTATAAAAAAAATATAAAAAACTGATCTTCGCCGGCAGTGGAGCCTCGGGTCCAAACTACCTTGTTATGTATGCAAGAAACATACCTGGCACTGACATCGGTCCCATACCAATTGACTGCATCCCAGGGATTCCCATGCCACTGGAACCCATCATTGGTGAGTTTACACTAAAAGCATAGGAAATATTCTAGTTTCTACTCAGCAAAACATTTTTCGTTTCTTAGGGAGAGGTTCCCCCGTCTGTAACATTCACGAAAAAAAAGCTATACCAGTACGAGTCGATATCCATTTAACTGACAAATGGTCAAATATCTGTAGTCTCTAAAATTGAAATAAAATCATTTTTGATCAAATCAAGATTGATTCAATATTGAGCAAAGATGGTTTACAGACTACGAAAACCGTCAAAACTTAAAATTCCAATAATTAGCGTCAAATGTCAATTTGGGTTATAGACTCGGGTCTGGAGACGGCTAAGGGCCCACCAGATGGAAAGCAGTTACCATCATTTATAGGGAGATACAACACCAGAGAGATCATCAATGTGCTGCCGGCCTCGAAGGAATAATAAGGGTATTTATTCATCCGAAAAAATGCAATATTTCCTAGGGACAGAAAAAACGCAAACGAGGCTGCGGGGAAACACAAGTTTTCCACAGTACTAAAGAAAGAAAAGTTGGTTTCATTACTCATAAGTATGCCGACCACAGGATGAAAACAGTACTTTTCGTGCCTAGGAAACGATTTTCCGTGCTGTCAAAAAATTTAAAAACTACGGGAACCAACCACTTACCAACCAACCACTATTAAATTGCGCTACAAGTATAAAAATATCAACAATTTTGAAGATCATTTTAAACTTGTAAATTACTTTTCACTAAATTATTATTTAATTTATATTACTTTTTTTACTTTAACTTGAACTAAATATATCATCACTGAGGAAAACACAGCCCGGTACAAAGCTACAGAAAAATAAATTTACTTAACTTTATTATATTTACTATATTTACTAACGTAAAGTATGTCGCCACAACAACCTTGAGTTGTGTTCCGGCATCAGTGACCAGGTTCCAGTCTCTCTTAAGAGAGCAGCAGCGCATTTGTTGGTAACCGCTTTCCATCAAGTGGGCCGTCTGCCTGTCTGCTGAACTCCTGCAATAAAAAAAAATATAAAAAAAATGTGACATATTAAATGAGTTCAACAGTCTTTTAGATATAGTTTTACGCCTGATTCCATGTTTATTTACTTTCCTCATATTCTAAATGCAAAAGCAGAGTGTTAATCTCGGCAGAAAGATATATTTAGGCACTAGAACCATTAGGGCCCTCGCTACGCTCATACGCCAAACCATCCCATGCCTAAATAGGTCACTCACCTCTCGTGTAACAATCTACTATTAGTTAAAGATCCTTTGGGCTGTCCGGTCTAAATCCATACGCACATTTTCCTAAAACCAGCATAAGATGTAATAGGCGTTGAAGACATTTGTATAAAGAACAAAGTATTTGAATATTTGGCGTATCAGCGAGGATAGCTGAGTCGGTAGATAGAGCATTGTACCGCTGCGGACAAGCCAGGACAAGACAGGACAAGACAGGCCAGCAGGGGAGCGGAACGGGACACGCCCGTCACTAATTAGGCGGGAGGGCGCGAGAGGCAGCATTGGACGTTCAAGTCCCTATATCATTAGTAGCTTTAACAGTTGGGCCATTTTATATTAATTATTTCTATTTTAAACATAAATTTCATAATGTTGAGTTTTAATTCCGTTTGGGCATTGTTTTATATTAAACTATACAATACAACACTCGAACGCGTGGACTGAATTATCCAAGAAAACGAGTACAATAACAATAGGATGTTTTCTAATTGCAATTTTTAAATACAAAGTAAACAAAAGAAGTCCAAATGCGGGAAGGCAATAATCTGCAGGTGTTGATTGTTCTTTGTCGGTCGTGAGAATAATAATAATAATTTGGCATTTTTATGGCCCGTGGTCTTGAAAGACATACATGTATAATAATAAACCCGCAGGGGGGCTTTATGGCGAAGCCTTAGGTGAGTGGCGACACCTCGTACCTGACTCCGGGGGCCAAGACAAGGCCCCCGCCTCCGTGCTTGCCTTAGCCAGCCGGCACGGAGTGGAGATCGCTAGAGCTAAGACTCAAGCTCCAGGAGTGGAAGTGATAAATGGCCTAATGTCGGAAGTAGCTTCGGTGAACCTGCAGCCCACCTCTCTACACCCCTTAGCCACTCATACCCATGTTGCCCCTGCCTTTTATGGTATTTTTTGGGGCCCATGCAGGGAGTGGCGAGTCACCGTCTGCCCATTTTTCCATGTTCCCCGAACATTGCGACGGGCAGACGCCATAGTCCCCATATTCCCAGACCGCTAGTACCACTAATAGTTCACCCCAATAGCCCGGTACTTTTTGTCTTGATTTCCTACAATAGTCCTATACTGGCCGGGGCTTGTCCTTGGGTGCATTATTATATGGTGTAGACAGGTATAATCGCCGGTCAGTGTCACGCCACATATTTACATTAAATTTGTCAAGGGGCCTCTACGTGTTGGCCTCCCCATGGCCCCACGCAAGCCCTCCAAAAGTCCGGGCCATTTTTATGGCCCGTGGTCTTGAAAGACATACAATAATAATAATAATAAAAATATTTATTAAGCCTTCAGTGTTTTACAAGTAACAAAAAAGAAAAATGTGTTATTTTCGATTACGGCTATAGAAAATAAGACAAGTAAGTATACCTTCGACTCTCAAACTAGGAACAAGGCCTGTGTTTTGAGTCAATCAAAGGTACCCCACACCTATATGGTTAAACAATATAATTATAGCACTTAAAATATGTATTTGTATGTGCTGAAGTGTGTGTGATGTGTGTGGTTGTGAGTGTGTGCATGCGTACAGTTATGTGTGTGAAAATGAAGTGATTGAAAGTGTATCATGAGAGCAGAAATTAACGAAAATTGTAAAGTATAAAATAGAATATATAGTGACAAACAGTAAAAAATATTATTTTATAAGTGCTTCAGACGCGTCATAATCCAAGGATTTTAGCCAATTTATTACTTTATGCTTGGTTTCTCGTCTAGTTAAAGGATATATTTTTAAGTCCTTATTAGCTCTATTATACAGGCGGCTTTTGACTGAGTATGAGTGTTTCCAGGCCAGGGTAGTTCTTGTGCGGACAATATGACAGACCTTGTCGTATCTCCTTTTCCGAGAAGAAAGGGAAGAATCAAACTTTAGTTCAGTATGTGTTTTGAGAATAAGCTGTAAAATGAAAAGTTCTCTAACAGATAACACTGACATATCTTTATATAACTGGGTAGTAGAATAGCGGAACGGTTTTTTCGCCAAAACTTTCAACACTGCTCTTTGTGATCTTTCTAATTTTAGCAGTATAGTCTTAGACGCTCCACCCCATGGTATGTTACAATAGACGAGCAATGATTCACACAAGGAGAGGTATACCATTTTTAATGTATTAAAGTCGGCAACGGGTCTCAAATTTTTAAAGACATAAATAAGTTTTCTAAGACGCAAAGAAAGGTAATTTATATGATTGTGAAGACGATGATGAAGCGATTCTGGTGATTTTGTTTTTGTGTCTTTGAGTGCGTTCCCGGATGGTTTAGATTCGCAATTAGAACCGGAAGGTGGCGCTGAAATCGGGTTCGAGAATCCTCCTAATCACCTGGACCGATTATGGTGATTTTGTTTTTGTTTCATGAAACAAAGTCTTTTGGGAATTCAGAAAATATGGCGGTACGAAGTTCGCCGGGTCAGCTAGTAATCAATAAATCAACAATTACAATCAATTAATTTTAAGGAATACTTGTGTCAAACTGAATATCTATCTGCTTTCAAGTAACGAAACAGATATAAATGGCAAGTTCATGTCTTGTAATTGATAGCTTTGCAGAGCAATAGAATCCAGGCTATGCCTGATGCGCCTTAACATGCCGAGCTTTTGTGGGTAGCCCGACTGGTACCATTACTGCTGGCCTACGTAGTTTAAGTATAGTCTAATAGATTTGCAAATGTCTATTAGACGACGATAACCACTTTCTATCAGGTAGGCTGTGACCATGTTGTACTACAAGTAGAGTAGACCTAGTATTCCTAAAGCAATGAAAAACAATTAACTATGTAAATAATTCAAATGAATAAGGCCTAGCGTTCACCACGATTTTTGTTTTTGCGACACGACTTTAAAATCACGCATTTAACAAAATTTAGCAGAAAATTAACTGCGCGCGCTGCGACTGCGTATGAATTATTCATTTTCAACATGGTTTTCGTGCACGTTGCCTTGCTTCTTCGGAAAACTAGGAAGAATAATTTTACTATCGCGGAGCGCGCATAATTGCGCACAAATCACAATTTTAAAAAATCGCAGCGTTTCTGTCCCGTATATTTTATGGGCGCACTGACATAACAACCTATTTGTAACATTATTGCGACAATATTATCGCGTGAAAATAAAACCCGGACCACGCTAGGCCTAACGAGGCCTGCGGCACCTTAATCTATGGGTCTTCGTGGTCCTTATAAAGAAAAAAGAAATACTAAAAGTCTACGTTATATACTTCTAGACCAGCTTAAACCGTATTTTTATTTAGGTAATTCGCAGTTATTATTCTTAGTATTTTTAACTTTAGTTTTTTAAACAGGATCTTCAAATTATCTCAAATTTTCCATATTATTTTATAGAAAATTGTAAGGGTATTTGCGACGACTTATGAAGTTTGAAAGTACTTGTAATCTCGTAGATAAAATAAAATGTGATGTTACAAAGTTGTATAACAGCAGCAATTGCAAACTTGTTAGGGGTGAATTCATGAGAGTGACAGAAAAGTAAACTATTATAACTGAAATTTTTATTGTAACTTGAACACAAAATTATCTACCTTTTTAACATAACATCATAGTAATCATTAAAACTCAGAAAATTCAAATTAAAGAAAATTGAAAATTAAAGAAAGTCAAAATAGCAAATTCAAAATTAAGTAGAATAATACATGTAAGTCTATTATTTTTCTTTTTCCCTGGTCTAAAGTAACTAATTATTTTCTAATATCGCTTAGTTTGGTTTTCTTTTTCGAGTCGAAAGCCTATTTTTCATGAATACGCGTTTGCGCGTCGATGAATGGACTTCACCGCTGGGCTGTTCTCTCCCCGATTTCGCCAGCATCGCTTTCTGCAGACAAGAAGGTGGACACTAATAATCACACTCAGACATACATAATATTATATACTAACAGTACCTACAGTTCTCTTATTCCGACAGAAGAAATTTAATTACGAGCGTAAATAAATTCATCGAGATAGGCTACGCATTAGTGACGATTTCTTTACACGGCTGTAACTATTTTCCATTATGTGGGCCATCATTTATCTGTTTACGTTTTATCGTTATAGGTACCTTAGTGCATCATAATATTATTGTGGCGATCAAGGGTAGAACTTTCTGGCAGCGTAAGCTGGTTTTAAAAGACTTTTAAAAGGTAGAAGAAAAGACAAAGACATATACATTTTAGAAAGGGATTAATGATGAACAAAAGGATAACAAAATGAAGTCCAAAATTCTAGAATAGAAGGTTCAGAAAAGAAAAGACAAAGATAGACAGATGTTTAGAAATTGATAGACCATTAATAAAAGAATAACGAAAAGAACATCGAAATAATGGATTCCAGAAGATTCTTCCGGGTATATAAGCAGCGTAAGGCGCGCCTACCGAGTAGTTCAGTTGAAGACAGCAAACCGATAGGTAAGTGAATTACGAGAGAGTTGAGAGAAGAATTAAGTTGAAGACATTGACGAGTTTAGTGGGAAGTTTATTAGAGAGTTAGTAGTGAGTTTAGTGGGCAGTTCAGAAAAGATAAAGTTTAAGAGGAAAGAGATCTAGAAGCGAGCTACGCGCGGTATATTCGAGGGTGAGCACTGCAGTTCTGAAGAACCGTTGCGTACATGAGCGAAGTGGCTCGAGGAACTGGAGATGAACGCCCAGCCGATGGTGAGCGGTGCAATGGTAGAAAGAAGTCGAAGGCACCATTCTAAACATAACAGTTCCTCGAAACAATCAATCGTTATACAGTCGGTAGAATATGCAGAGAGACGCGAAATCTCTTCGAAGGCCAAGCGTATCTAGACCGTCTGAGAGTATGGTTTCATGAACAATGCGAACGGCTCAATTTTAAATACAGTCCAGGGGGTTCAGCTGGTAGCGGGTGCCCCAGCCCAAAGGTGTGAGCAGCCCATATGCGGCTTCACCTCGGCTTCATAAAGCATAAGGCGTTGCCGCGGTGTGAAGTACTGCTTGGATTGGTTTAGCAAGAGCACTTTGGACGAGCCCGATTGGGAATAGGTAGTGGCACCACCCGAGATACCAGACAATGACCAGAGGTTCCCAATGGAGCACTGATCGAGATCTGGTAATTCTCCGGGTGTGTGGTTAGCAGAAGATCCAACAAAGATGGCTCGTTATCCACACTATCAATTATACGGTTACAACCCGTGACCACCTAAGTGAATCCATAGGTTGAGAGCAAAATCGTAGGTAGAGTCCCTGGCAAATCAGTTCTCCGGGAAGCCCTCAGCGTGATGCGCATTAGAGTCCCCAATTATAAATTAAAGAAAAATAATAAAAAACCTATGTAATAAAAATATAATATGCAAAACTTTGAAATAGTTAATACCCAAGAACATGACGAAGGAATCAACAAACATACAATACAAACTTTCATAGTCACATTCATTTTATTATTGCATCATTGTAAAACGTGAGTTCAATCACACAGCGACTTGTTAGACCTAGTCAGTGATTTAGCTGAAGTTGAGTTCTCAACACAAGGCTCCACTTACCTCTCCACGTGTAAGTAGGGGCTCAATTATAGAGTCGCCGCGTTCCAACGCCACATAACAGCGGTTGATGTCTTCCGGCTACGGAAGTGTAACACAGATTTATGATAATGATATTTACATCATATATAGATACATAGCATTTGCCTGCGGCTTCTCTTGCGTTAATATTATCCTTCGAGAACCTTGTGTTTTTCCGGGATAAAAAGTAGCCTACCATCTAGTGCGTTCAGCCGATCTGACGTGATTGAGTAACAAGGTCCTTCTAAATTTTAGCATTTATAATGTTGAAGTATAGATATAAGATAACATATTCTTACAAGTTAGGCCACCTGCATACTTGTATAGACAAAGCACATTTATTACCTGCCGCGGCGTTTGAGCTAATAACATTGAAACTGTTTTCTATCTTCTTTTGTTTACTTTGTGTTTAAAATTTGTAATTAGAAAACAGCCTACTGTATATTGTACTCGTTTATGGCCGTTCGCAGGCATAATCACACAGGTGTGCGATTACGTTTTCTGGGAATTTGCGTCGACGCTTAACGGGCAGACATATTGCATCGGTGCATTATAAAGAAATGGCCCAATGGAGAGATCGTCAATCTGGCCACGATAACCACGATCGAGGCGGGACTTGTGTACATTCGATAACCTATGTAGTGACGGACTTTGTGCGTATTATTGAATCGCGCATTACGTTTGAACTGATTGTGTTCAGTTATATTTGTACCTGTGTTATACATGTTTGTATAGTTCTAATAAGTTCTATAATAATTCCAACGGCATTCTTAATTCGCGTCTCGCACTCGTAACAATATATACACGCGGCATTACCACCTTTACTAAAAACTTTATAATAGTTATGTAGTCTGCGTCATACGATTAATGGCCTTTAGGGATACCTGCATAACACAATGAAATTCTTTTTTAATTATAAAGCGTCAATTGCATAATCATTTGTTGCTAACTAAATGGACTATAAAGTTCAACTCAAACTCTGCACAAATAGGGTATACTAGCGGCCCCGGCTGACGTTGTCTTGCCCAGCAAAAATAAAAATCTAGGACCCGATTCTAGTGCCTCCTATCGGTTCAAATTGTGAATGCCTAAAATTTTAAACCATCCGGGAACACTCACAAACACACATAAAAATCATCAAAATCGGTCCAGGAAATTAGGAGAATCCTAGAAAATCCCGAAAAGGGGGATAATTACCATTGAGTTACATGTACTACGTACTAGAGAAGTTATTAAAAAAAAAATCGAACTTTTTGATGATGAAAGCCTGAGCGGGACGAGCGTGCCGTGGACTCTTAGGTTATGTATATGCTGCAGCGCTAAAATGACGTCTAGCCATACTATTAAATCATACAGCGGTAGATCGTATTGTAGTGTAACAAGATGTCACCTGTATTACTAGAGTTTACCCCGCGGCTGTGCCGTGATCTTAGTACACATGAAGGCATTTTTTAAATACTTAGTTCATTTTCACTTAAACACATACCTAAGTATCTACTACTGCCCGGCCCAGACTAAACGAGTCATTGTCCATGGACTATAATGAGAAATGAAATAAGCTAGTTACGGATGACTTCTCTCTAGTACGTAATACATAATAGTTACAGAGGGATTCTGGTATCGCTCTAAAACACGGTCCTAAAACTAATGGTGTTCTGCAGTCCAGTTAGTTTGCTTTGAAGCGGTTCCTGCAAAACAACAAGGACACCGTCGCAGCTCAAGTGATGAGCGTTCAGTACAATATTCTGGTCGTCTGGAAGTACGCCTGTTTGAGGTTATCGTGGCGTACAATATCTCTCTCTCAACTCTAAATCTTTATACGCACAAAAAAACCCATTGGTAAGTGAAAGGAGCCATGGAAAACTTACTTTATCCGAAGCAAGCGTACGTCCGAAATTAGCAGCTTCGAGCGCATTAGTCTTGTCCTGAAAATTAAATATATATGTATTATTTTTCCATGGTATTATATATTATCGTATAGTATATGTCTACTACATATACACTATACGATAATATATATTAATTCGGCCGTTTCCGCTATTCTAAGGAAAGGCGATATAGATATTTCCTAGATATAATACATACATCTAGGAAAACTAAAATATTTTGTTGTTGTTTTCAATTCAGTATATTAGACTGTGTGTTGTTTTATTTTTTGTACGTTTGTTATGCGATTTCCCCGACAGCTGTGGACCCATTTAAAAAATAAATCGAAATATTATACTCCCGAGGTGGTCTCGTTGTCACCAAGGCAGGATGTGATGAGTAGATCTTAGGGAAATCGAGAACAACCCTCCCATATTATAGGCACCTACAACGTGTTTCATATATTATTTTTTTCTAAAGCTATTCAAATATTTGCCCAACTAAATAGTAGAAAATTAACAAAAACCAATATCGACTTCGAGTTACTCAAAAGCAAAATATAAGTATTTTCTAAAACACCTTGAACTTAAGTACTTTATAAGTTTTACTTGGACCGACTTCAAGATGTTCTATAAAATCTTTATTTTTTGCTAAACTAAAAAAGTTACTTTTAAAGTCGTTTTTTTTATTCCTATTTTTAATTCATTGTAAAATCTTATCAACCCCCTGATATTGATTTATTATAGTCATTTGTAGTACATTAGATCCACTATGCGCCAAATCTACGGCCCACCTAGAATTCTTCATAGTTATTAGTTTCCTGGGTGACATCTCTGGTGTTGTGAATGTCATAGGCGACCGTAACCATTTTCCAAAAGACAGGTCGTGAGCTTGTTTGCTGTATTCTAACTACCAAAAAAACCAAAATAAATTAATATTGCGACCGGCTGCACCTCATCTAGCACATATGAGTGGCCCTTATAAAAAAGATAAAACAGAATAGAAACAGATCGAACAGAAAGAATATCTTGCCGACCGTTCATTTGCCTCATCATGCCTATCGGTTTAAATTTAACATAAGCTCCGTATAAGTAATATCAAAGTTCAACCGATAACAAAGCGAGTGAATGAATAGTAGTGAGAATGTTGCGGCGTTGGTGATTGATGAAGAGTGTGGGGACGTAAATTGTTGGAGCTGCACCTTAAGCGCCACCTCGAGCTCCGTGATGCGCAGCTGCAGCGCCCGCTCATGGTCGGCGGCCGCGTGCGCGACGGCGTGCGCGACGCGCAACTCCTCCTCAACGCGAACCGTCGCCTCCGCCGCGAGCTTCGCCTCTCTCAACAGCCGTGCGATGTCCTCGGCCTTGCAATTCAAATCGGCGTCCTTCTGCGAGATTACCGTCTCCAAATTACGCAACTGCTTCTCACCGGACTCTCTGCAAACAAATAGTTCCGTGATTTAGTTCAGTCGGAGACCCAGTACGGCGCCAGTCTTGATAGCCGACCTCATTTCGTTTAGTGCTTTGTTCGCTTCGTCCACCTCGGACGCCGCCTTCTGGTTAGCGATCGTCAATTCTTCGTTTTTCTTCTCGCATTCCTCGAGTTTCTGCTGACTTTCAAATATTTGCAGAGTCAAACAGTCTATATCAGACTCCATATTTTTCAATAACTGAAAAAGGAAATAAATAATAGTTTTTAAAGTCATAATGCTAGTGAAAGTAATATCTTCAAAAATTCTTATCACCTTGTTTTGTTCGATAAGTTTCGTCTCTGCGACCTCTGCTCGTTCTAGTAGAGCCGTGTGGCCGGGTTCGCGTAAGGTGGCCGCCTCAAGCTGGGCGACGCGCGTTTCGGCCGCTTCTCGCAGCGCGTGCTCCTCGTCTATATTTCGCTGGGCCTCGCGGCGCCTACAACACGATTAACCATATTTACTGATCAGCCTCTAGAAAATACGTCACTTATTTGAAGATCGGTATGGCTCACTCTCTCTCCAATTGCTCCATCGCGTTTAACAACTTCGAATTTGTTGCCTCATATTCAACTTGGTTCTTTTCAATTCTATTACGAAGATCGGCGGCATTCTGGAGTTCCTAAAAAATAAGATTGATTATATTTAATTCAAATAAGTGAAATCATATTAGGTATAACGTGCAAGAATGGTAAGTGGACTCGCCTGTTTTAAGCTGGCGGCGAAACGGTCGCGGTCAGCGTATGCTGCGACGAGTGCGGCTTCAAAGTTCTTAGCCTGAATAGCGACGTCATGTGCTTGCCTTTCATATAACTCGGCTAACGCCCTGAACTCTTGGGCCTCTTTCTCGGCTCTTGCATTACGTGCCTCGCTACACTTCACTGGAGAAAAACCAACGTGTATCAATCAAACCTGCCTACCATGTGTATATTTTATGGTAGCAGGCCCTATCATACCGAATGACACAACGCCCAGAGAAGCATTCGGTACAGCAGGATGTATAATAAACACTGCAGCTGTGGTCACTAGCATCATTAGCGAGAGGCTCGAGCTGGTTAATTTCAGGGAAACCCAAATACGCCGATCCCACAGGATGGGTAAACCAACAGTTTCAGGTGAGCGACCCAGGCCCATCTTGTTTAAGCTGTGTGATGCTGATGATCGCAGTAAGGTCTGGTTTGCAAAGACCCAATTCAAGGGAACCGGCATCACGATGTCGGAGTTCCTTACAAAGAGACGACATCGCCTTTTTACCCAGGCCAGGCAGCGTTTCGGGGTGAGGAACTGCTGGACGCGGGATGGTACGATTTACGTGCTGGGCAGTGATGGCACTAAACGTCGCATTGAGAAACAGAGGGATCTAGACAGTCTGCCTTCTCCGTCTCCTGTAGACCAGCAAGTACCACCGCCAGGGCCTAAAGAACCAGTTGTCGCAAGTAAACCCCATCGGCCGGCGTCACGCTCACGTAGATAACCCTTAGGCCTCTGTAGTAGGAGCATGAGCTCTATACTCTATTCCTTGTGACCTTCTTTTCACAGTGTTGGGGTATTATTCGCGCTTTCTAATAATTTATTCTTTAAAGAAATAATAAGCACGTCTTCATATAACAGACATTTATTTTGGATCTAAATTGACATCTATATTTTTTCTCTTAATACGTCACTTACTTACAATAAAAGAGTCCGTAACATTCCTCCCGGGGGCGGATTATAGAGCACAAGTAAACAAAATAATATTCTCAAAATATTACATTGAAGTCAGTACAATGAAAACAATTCAAACTCAAATCTATGCACATAGCAAAATAAAATAACAGCACCCAGAGAGCGTCGTACTCAACAAAATAAATAATATCATTCCATAAAACGAATTGGAAGTTTAATTTGCCTACCAAACCTAGTAGACGTAGCTAAAGGGATAGGCATACACTTATTATTCATGATTGTATTGGTGTACAATAAAGTGTTATCTATCTATCTATCTATCTATAATAATATTTATTTTGGAAAAAAAATATAGCATTATAGATTTATAGCTATAATTTCGGAATTCAAGATCTAATATCAATGAAATTTACATAGAATCAATCTGAAACTATAATGAATCGAACTCAAAAAGAACGACAAAAATCGGTTCAGAAACAAAAATGTTATGGCTAAAAAGCCGCAAAAAAAATCATATTTCAGCCTGATTTCAAGGGTTTCTGCTATATCTTCGGAACCCAAAATCAGCTAGCATATGAAAAATTATTATATTTTGTAAATTTGTTGTTGTTCTTCAATGTTTTTACTTGGCACCAACTTCTAGGTGTTATAGAAAGAAGTCGGTTAAATATTTATTTTTTGATTATTAGTGTGAAGTCGGTTTTGTTTTTGTTATTATGTACTATGTGTTTCGAAGATAGTAGGTATGCCTAAGTTACAAATAAGCGAATGAAAAGCAATACGTTTCGGTTTCTGTAGACATTACCTAATATTGGGTATTGCATGTATTGCATGCCCGTAAATAAGGGGTTTAGCAAGGAGGACTTGTGATGTATTCACGTCAAGAGAGTTGTCGGTACTCACGGTTATTTTCAGGAATGAGGATCTTGAGATTTGCCCGATTATGCGCCGTGTTGATATCTTCATTGATTTGTCGAACCTCTTGAGCGGCTTTCGCGTGCATGTCTGGTAACACTATTTGGTCATCTCCAGTGCGGCCCTCCGTCGCCGTCAATCGTTCGATGCCCTCTTCCAGAGCATTACGTTGTTCGCGGATGGCGATTAGTCTGTACGCAAAAACAAAAAAAAGGACAAGTGCCTGACAACTTACGAGCGTCGCCCACATTCGATGTCTTCCCCCACACGTGTCTTCGATCAACGAGACACTACAAAAAATAGCATTTAATTATTATGTTTCATTTTAAGTACGTGTATGTAGCTATTCGTCTAAACAGCTCACCTGACTATAGTCAGCTTTTGTATATATTGCAGTCATTTTTCTCGGAAACTACTAGGTGTATATGGATGAAAGACAAGAGAAGATATAGTCTAAATATTGCTGTATTACATACATTTATATGAGAGTTGATACTTCTTAATGTATGAATAATTACACAGTTCATGTCATTAGTCAGATCTTGAAAACTATGACGATGTTTTTAATAACTTAAGTAAAATCAATCGGTTTGCGCCCCCTGGATGGATCCCTATGCCCGGGTGCCACGCACTCCTCGCAGCCCCGGGAAAAGACGGCCCTGATCATACGCCACCATACATTAACATAGTGACCCAAGTGTAATTTACATTTATACCTAAACTCTACAGTATTTTAGACAGTTGACTTTTTTACTGGGCAGTTGACAAGACTTTATGGACTTAGTTTCTTTGTTATTACTTTAAGTATTCTATTCTATTCTAATCGGCGATTTGGCTCCAACGCTACTGGCGCTGAGTAAAAACTGCTCAAGATTTGACAGGCGACGTAACCGCGGTTGCAAACTGCTTAGAAATAAATATGTTAATAAGAATGGCTTTGAATAATATTTGTAGCGTACTAGTTGTTAAATAAGGCGTATTTTACATTAAAATTAAATACTTACTTTAGGTTTTCGTAGTCAAATGATAATAACAGTGGACATTTGTCACCTCTGCGAAAACCTTAATTGTGCGTGAACTGACACTCACTTGGCTGTTTTTCGCGTTTCATAGCAAAGCGACTGCCAGTGTGCGTACATAGTAACCAGGTCAGCTCACGACCAGTGAGGACTTTAAAGTAATATCGTTAACTATAATAACTTATTTATTTAATATTTTCTGAAGTTCTTACTTTTTATTTGTATACTGCTGCAATTGGTCCCTTTGAGCCTCCATTTGTAACGTTTCTTGCTGCTCCGAGTAGGCCTGTTCCTGTTCTCCCAAAACGACATATTTAATATGTAAACGACTTTGATTTTTTATGAAAGTATATCGTTATTTGTTTAAATTCTATAACAAACTGCTGAAATTATTCACGCGGCTTATTTTCTTTTTTATTGCAGGAGATCAGCAGACAGGCAGACGGCCCACTTGATTGAAGGCGGTTACCATCGCCTATAGACATTTGCAACACCCAAGGGGTTACAAGTGCGCTGCTGCTCTCTTAAGGGAAGACTGGAACCTGGTCACTAATGCCGGAACATAACTCAAAAAAAAATAACATCTACGTAAATCGTAGGAAAATCCTAGTTATTCTATATTATTACTAGCTGTCCCGGCAGACGTCGTCCTGCCCGGTAAAAAATAGGGGTTGATCGTAGAGGGTTGAAAATTTAGGGTTGTATGTATTTTTGTATGTTGTATCATAAAAAAATAGAAATTAAAAGTTTTGTCTAAAAAATAATAAAAAAACTTTAGGGGTGGACTACCCCTAACATTTAGGGGGATGAAAAATAGATGTTGGCCGATTCTCATAGATACCGGATAAGCACAAAAAATTTCATCAAAATCGGTCAAGCCGTTTCGGAGGAGTATGGCAACGAAAACTGTGACACGAGAATTTTATATATTAGATTCCTTAGTATTAATGATAATCAATTTATTTATAAGGCGTTAAGAATTGTATAAACAAAATTCTCTTTTTTTATTTCGATGCTGCATAGAATAAACCTGCAATCTCCAAAGTTAAATTTTACAGGAAAAATGTTGATTTTACTCAAAGTACGTAAAGTACAATAATGGTTTTTCCGTCAAACGAAAGTAAATTGTTTACCTGACTAACTATATGATAGTAATCTGTCTTTTAAGGTATTTAGTATGTTGTTTCCGTAACCAGTTATTGCGGTTTTGTTCTAGGGAAAATACACACACCTATGAAATCGCTTACATGATAAGTATTTTTGAGTTATTGCTTTCTTATTCCGTAAATTAAAACCTGAACATTAGGCAACGCAGTAAACTAATAATATTTTTTACATAATGAGCAAAATATAATTTAATTGATTATTTTAAGTAGCTTAGCGATGAGGTGTAATTTGTTCTTTGTGGTGTTTCAGAATCATTATAAAATAAAATATAAATACATACATATAAATAGAAAAGTGAAGCATTGTCAATTATAATAACTTTAAAAATTAAAAACTAAAAATCCAAGTTCTAAATATTACAAGCTATTATAGAAAATATAATAGTATAATAAATATAATAGAAGATACACGCCTCGCGCCAATCGTAAACCACGATTATCATACCTCGAGTTTTATAACATTTTGAGTCTCCCGTGAAACCATTTCCTCAGCATCTGCGGTCATCTTTGTCCTATTCGCTATTGTAATTATGTCAGAGATATCCATTTTTGAAATCTTTTATATATTTAATCTTGTTATTATTTATTATACTTGAAATTTAGTTTTGCAGAATGGCGGCTTATGGCGGGAAAGAAAATTTGTTTATGGTAATCACTAATCACTTGTTGTTGTTTATTTATTCGCCGCAAAGGCAGGCAAAGGAATCTTAGTCTATACAGCCAATTTTATGTTGGAAGTTTATTTTTATTAATTTTTTGGTATTTTTCTACATAGGCTAGTTATTGTTTCTTGCTTTGCATGCAATAGTTTGGCATCAAGGGAAACGTGTAATAAAAAAATTAATAAGTATATGCATTATTGTTTTATTTTGAAATTTATTGGAACTAATACTAAAAATGTACCTTACAGTTATCGCACAAGTATGATATTGTTTTTCTTGAATCAGGTGAACGAGGGGAAGGGAAAAAAGGTAAAAAATCCATTGCCTTTTAGTAGGCCTTTGGGTCAAAAGCGCATAAAAATATGACTTATCTGAAATGCACTACTAAACAGTTAGAAGCCTAAAATACAAGTCAAAGTGTTACTTATAAGGTATTTATAGTGGACAGAAAAGTTATTAAAATAAACAACTACTTTTAGTATTAGTTCCAATAAATTTCAAAATAAAACAATAATGCATATACTTATTAATTTTTTTATTACACGTTTCCCTTGATGCCAAACTATTGCATGCAAAGCAAGAAACAATAACTAGCCTATGTAGAAAAATACCAAAAAATTAATAAAAATAAACTTCCAACATAAAATTGGTTTTTAAAACCTTCGAAATATCAAAAATAACAATGTTTTTTTATCAAAATTAATAAAAAATAATTAAGTCTTATTAATGATTCAGTCTCATCTATTAATTGCTTTACAAGTTTAATCGTCATCAAAATAATTATTCATTAAAGTTTTTATTAAAACGATTAAAAATACCTTAAACACTATTAGAAAAAAATCTCGCTCTTAAGTTTGAGCTTTAATTAACAAAATTGTATCACACTCTTAATTTTAATAAAAATAATTGACTCTTATTAACGATTCAGCAGAAAAACGACTAAAAATAACTTAAACACTAATAGAAAAAAATCTCGCTCTTACGTTTGAGCTTTAATTAACAAAATTGTATCACCACTTTTAATTTTAATAAAACTAATCAACTCTTTAGTAACGATTCAGCCTCATTTGTTATTTATGTTACTATTAATTGTTTTACAAGTCAAATCTTCATCAAAATAATTCTTCATAAAAATACTTATAAAACGATTTAAAAAACTTTAAACACTTATAGAAAAAATCTTGGTCTTACGTTTGAGCTTTAATTAACAAAATTGTATCATCACTCATAATTTTAATAAAAATAATCAACTCTTTTATTAACGATTCAGTCTCATTGGTTATTTATCTTATTGTCTTACACGTCTAATCTTCATCAAAATAATTATCGTTTTGTCTTCCTTTTAATCAGTTACTATTTAATTTGCTGTCAATGGGTAGTTAACAATTTTACAAATTAATACACCAATTGTGTAATTAATTAATACACTTATTGTGAAAGATTGCAAAACAATTTCTTTCTTTTATCAGACACAGATAAACATTGCATCTAGTGCAACGCACTTTGGTTTTCTTGTTGCATTGTACTTGGCGACATTTGTTTTGTTTGTCCCCCACAGCAGGCAAGTGTACTGCACCGCGAGTTCTGTGTGACTTAGAGGGTAAGGGTACAGGAACTCTTTTATGCCTAAAACTTAACTGAGAAGAACTAGTATCTGAAGTATCTGGAGTAGCTTCATCATAAGACGATTCATCAGTTTCGGTATCCACAGTTGCGTCGATGATGCTTTCGGCTATATCCCATTTAAACCCGCGAAGTTGCTGGATCTTTGACAGGGGAATTCCCTTATTAATCTGGTCATTTTTGTAAAGTATCCATGAATTGCTTACAGCCAAATCTATCATGTGCGAAATGAACCTCTGAGTCCATTTTCTGGTTCTGTATCTGTTTGGGCATACTGCTAACATTCTGTTTGCCATATCAACACCTCCCATATTCGCGTTATATTGTTTGATTACTTCTGGTCTAGGAATCGTATTAAACTTTTTTTGTTTTTTACACCATCGTTCGCAATTGTCGGTAGTCTGGGCTGCATATAGATTGGACATTAAAGTGACTGGCTTACTATCAAGCCATTTGGTGATAGCAATGTTATTAGATTTGTGAACCACTACTTGCCAGCTGCCTTTAGCTTTCTTTTTCATAACTTTGTCATCTTCTAATATGCTCCGAGCAGGCCGAGGAATTCGATTTTTCATTAGGGTGCCAACACACATAAGTCCTTTCTCACGTAGAGTCAAAATAAGTTTTTTGCTGGTGAAATAGCGGTCGCAATAAATCACGTGACCAGGTACCAAATTCTCTGTCAAACGTAAGACTGCTTTTTCACCTAAGCCGAAGTCTGTACTGTCATAATCAGGATAGGTTGTCGTTCCTTGGTAAATATTGAAATCGCACACCAAACCATTGGGATCGGCAAGCACAAATGCCTTGAGCCCTACAGGGTTTGGTTTCCCCGGACAGTATTGTTTGAAGACGCACATTCCATGAAAGGGAATAATCATTTCATCTATAGACATGTTCTTAGTTCTTTCTTGCGTGTTACACCCTTTTAGAATAGCATCAATTAGTGGCCTTACTTTCCATAGTTTATCCTTATATCTTTCTTCGAGTGTTATATCTTCATCGAGAACCAACTTCAATGAGTTTCTGAGTATAAGGAAACGATTCCTTGGCATATTGTCTGCAACGAAAGGCACTCTAAATTTGGTACTCCAATACATTCTCAAAGTTGGGTAATTTATTATGCTCATTATCATTGATATTGCTATGTATTTATAACATTCAGCAAAAGTCAAATTTAGGGGTTTTCCATATCGAGATTGATACGATCTGTTAGATTTATCAACTATGTTTGTTATGACATTCGCATCAATATACTGTAGAAAATAGTCAATTTTGCTATATCGATACCTCCCACGTAAGTTGTTGTATCCCCAAAACTGCAATTTTACAGTAGAGCGTTTTAAAGATTCCAATTGGACTAAACACTGCATTTATTATTGTATTATTGTAAAATTTGGTACATTAATGTAATTTTGAATATTATTTATTATGTTGAAAGGTAAATAATAAATTATGTATATTTTCTGAGATATTGTTCATTCAACATTTTACTACGGAGTACAGGCTGCGACAGTTGTCGTATCTCATACTTACAACATTATACCGCGGAGTTTAGGTTTCGTCAGTTGTTGTTTATAGTAGTTACAACTGTATACATTGAAAAATATAAGTTTCATTCCACTGTAAGTGGCAATATCAATTACATCGGTGAAAAAATTTGGTTTGCATTATCTTAAGAAAACAAATGCTAGGTTAGAAAATAAAAAGACATACTATCAAGAATACATTTCTTTAATTTTTAATAGGAACAACACATATTCAGTATAATATTTTTAGGAACATTGTAATACTAGTATCTAATATAATAAATTAGCATTATAATTTTAAAAACATCCTTAAACAATATGATTTAAACTTTTAAAAAAAGCTGATAATAATTATTATGAAACAAAAAGTTATTTAGAAACAAAATAAAAGGACATAAATGAAAACATAGCCCACTCATTCTACGATATGTTAATAACATAACAACGTCTTCTTAAGATTGTTAAAATAGACTCATAAAAAATCAACATTATGGAACATTAAATAACGAAAATAATGATTTACTTAGTCATTTTTACGAGATCAAGATCAAATCAAGATAACTAAAAATCAGGTAATTTTATAGTTATTAGCATGGTTTTATAGAAATGAAAAGATTTACAATTTGCGAAATGATACATATTTAAAAACGGTTGAGTTACTTTCAATTATATAAACCTAGTTTTTAGTTTCATTGGAGGCTTAAATCAATGAAAACTATCATTATTTTTGAACCACAATAATGAAAACAACAAAGATGAAATTGAAAGAAATTTAAATGATTTTAAAAAAGAAAATACTTTTTTACGTTCTATTCTAAATCAGAAAATTCCACATTATGAGAGCCAGCAACAAAATATACCTACACTCTTGAAAAAGTCGTGATATGATGCTGGAATAATTCCATTGTGACAAAGACTCATCATCAAGTCATCATATTTTGCCTTTGTTAAAGGGAGATGGTTGGAATAGAGAGGGAATAGCTCAGCCATACTATTTCATTGGCGTCTTCGGGTATTGGTATTAATGGCAATCGTCATAGCATTACTGTTTGCCAAATCTGCAACCTGCACATATCCGCACTTCTTTTATTTTGGTCCATTTAACTACGTCTCCACTTATATTTTTTGAACAATTACGCCCGTCCAAAAGATGTTTCAAGTTATCAAAATCGGTATGCTTTATTTCTATGACTTTATATGGTTTTCCATCTTGTTTAGCCTAACCTAACCTAACCAAGCTAAACCATTCCAGAGGTGTATATATAAGTTTATTTTTAGATGCACGTTCTATTAAAGCGTGAACGCTATCACTGTAACACTATCATCATATATAACACTATCTCTGCTTGGGTATAACCTTTTTCGAGAAAGATATGTTTTATAGTAATGTTAAGTTTATGAGCAATATACACATAAAACGCAAAAACAATGCGATTAAGGTTCTGGCCGGCACAATTGTCAGACCTGGAATCTGAATTCTTTATCACTCTTTATCAATGTTTATGCATTTCTTTGTATAAAATAAGAAAGACAGCTTGATACCTCATTAGAACCACGCTCTTTATTTGCTAGATCAAACAAAGTAAAATGAAAAACCGACAACTTCCGCTTGTAATATAAAATACTCAATTGGCCATGAGGTGCATTAAGAATCTTTTGGAAATCAAAAGTAGTTGTGACGATTTTACCTTGTGAAGATTTACTGTCATTTTTGGCAGACTTCTTGATTTGTTGGGTCAACTTCTTGTTTGTGACATGAATTTCATGATCTGTTATTTGTTGTTCAGTAGGACTGTCAATATTTCTAAAAATGTGACATTGATCGCATTGATCTTTCTTAGGCACGTAAAAACTGAGCTTAAAATTTTCATTGTATCGCTTTCCTAGCAAATAAATTATTTCTTTCTTTCTTCTTCATTTACAATATCGGTTTCAGCTTTCTCTTCATATGGGTTAGCCTAAAGCCGCTCATGTTACATTTCAAATAATTTAAGAAAATTTAAATCTGCATCTAAATATAATTTGTTTGACCTTTGCCTCGTACAATGTGACTCAACCGGCTGAAAGCTCTTATTATGAGAACACACACTGGTTATAACAGAAACTGATTTTTTTACAGGATGGTTTGAATGTCTTTCTCTTTGATCTGGGACTAGTACTCCCGTTGTCATATCCATCTTTTCTAGAGCCTTATAAATTACCTCATCACTGACAGACAAAGTGCTGAAAAAGTATTTTTTGCACACATCCATATAATTAATATGATCTTTGCTATGCCCTACTGGTATTGAGTACTTTAACGTGTACTTACGCCTTGAAACTGTATCTGTATAAACTCTACGTTTATTTTGCTTTTTTACTAAGTTAGCCACATACAATCATTGCTTTTCTTAATCACCTAAGCTCCAAAAACTCTGAAACATACGAGCTCCTCGTAGTGAGAACAGCATAGCTGGACCAGCTGTTTAGGCTCTGCAAGCTGCTTTGGTAGATCATTAAGGCCCGTATTACAAAATATCACTCAATACTCAAGCATTACTTAGAAGTAGACTCATGCCATTTGATTGCTTGATACTAGTTTTAAGTTATACTTGAGTATTGAGTGACGTTCTGTAATACGGGACTAAGTCAGTCAGCCAGGGCAAAGCACTTCATATATAGCAAGATCCAATTTTAGAAAAGACCTTTGACATACATCATCGAATTTAAGTAAAAAACAAACGGAGTAGCAAAGTAAAATATAGCATGTCACCATACAACAAAGTTTTTTTATAACTAATCCCGAAGTAGAATGTTGTATCTATTACGTACAATAATATTTTTATTTTAATGTAAACGTAAAATGTTTTATGTATTACATACAACATTTTTGATGAACGCTCAACGACGAATACTGTTGTAAGTTATCTATACAACATTTTAAGTTAGTATCACCACAAAAGAGTAACAGTTACCGTATTAAGGCTAATAAAATATCACATGCTGCATATTGCATGCTGTTCTTACACGCGTGCGGCCGGTTGAAAGTCCGGCGTAGTTTGTTGTATGTGACCAATACGAGACGCAGGCGCGTCATTCTTCCCTACCCTCACCCCGCGTAAACTATTGCAAAGGTCCATACAATGCTGTAGCCCGTTCTCGATCGAAAGTTACAACATTATACGACTGGCAAATCCTTGAAAAAATCTTATTTTGGTTATTTTTTCACTTTGAATGCAAAGAATGATGCAAATTAGGATAGTTTTTAGTAAAAACGCCAAACGTCATTTTTGTGGCATACAACAACTTACGTGGGAGGTATCGATATAATTTCCTGTCCACAGGTAAGTACGCTGGTTTTACAAATGGTACAACATTTGGTTCGAAGTCACATTCAGTCCATTCATTTTCTTCATCCGATAAATAATTCGAAGCACTTTCTTCAAATATTATTTGCCGTGGATGTCTTGAATTATGCCTGCCTACACTATGAGATTCACGTGACTGACGCGTCAAATTGTATCTTCTAGATCTAGATCCACGTCGTGGTCCTCTACGTTGACGATTATGTTGAGAAGACGGTAATATTCGCCTGGTCTCATCAACAGAGGAACTAGTTTCATCATCAGAAGTACTAGATGACTCCTGATCAATACCTTGATAGTGGTAATTATCATCTAGTTCCTCATCGATCACAAAAAAAGGTTCCTCTGGTTCGAAGTCAGATATGTTGAGTAGCTCCTCTAATTCATCGTCGTGAACTGAAATCAAAAATATAATAAACCTAGATAAACTAATTAATCACGCAACTCGGATTAGACGGGCAGATTAATATCGTAAGTCTTTGCCTATGAAATTGTCGTTTTTTATTCAATAAGTTAACGTAATTTTTTTTTCTATATTCCGCTTGGTAAGAAGCTGAAATAAATCATATCGGCGCTAGTTGACTACTGGCACTAAACAGTGAGAGTCACTTTTCTAAGGATAAGTATTTTGCTAAGCGTTTGTGCCGCGTTGCTGCCACTATGGTACTCGTATTCTATAATTACTCGATTTTTTTACGTATCCATTCAAATGCTATGAAGACATTACGTTAATCAATAAACAATTATCTAATTTTGAAAAAAGATTTCCAAGTTTTTAAAATACAATTAATTTAAAATTAGAATTCTCAGCCAAACAAAAATTATTTTGATTTGTAATGGCCAGTACAGCAGAACGGCATTTTCATAGGTAAAGACCTTTTATTAACGCACGTGTAAGCCACTACCAGACCGCCATTGCACCGCCGATGCGCTTCTATTCTGTGAATTTCTATGTATGCGTGAGCATTGACGCCCACTCGAAAGTGCGGTAGCGGCTTCGTGTTAGCACGAAAGTAGTTCGGTGGTGGGTCAGTGTCGTGTACACTCACGCTTACAAACAACCGAAATCAACACATAACATATTTTATAAGATTCTTTACAACGACCTGGAGAATTTCAAAAATCTTAGTAATTCTTATCAACCCAAAGGCCTATTAAAAGGACTTTAACTTTTAAATTACGAAAATTTTCTCAATATCTCAGATCCATATTATTTGTTTATACAAATGTGAAATATAGAATATAAGCAGTTATTTTTGCATGAATTTGTAACGGAAATCGTAAAGATTTCATAAATAAATTGAGTTTAACTTACACACTCGACGCAACGACGCCATCTTCATCGATGTTAACGCGAGAAAGACAAATTTCTTTTATTTTTGTTGGCACTACTGCTTGGTCATAGCTAAATAAAAACCTCAAACATACGTTCAGAAACATGATTTTATAAAAAGGTGATAAATTGGAATTAATAGCAATAGTTAAAGGTGGGGTACTTAGAATAGAACCCTGGGCGTTAATTTCACGAAATTTGATTTGGTGCTGGGCTTTAATCCCAATTTCACTGAAGTACTTTTTTAAGGACCGTGGGCGCTACGAGGCTAAAAGTAGTTGTTTATTTTAATAACTTTTCTGTCCACTATAAATACCTTATAAGTAACACTTTGACTTGTATTTTAGGCTTCTAACTGTTTAGTAGTGCATTTCAGATAAGTCATATTTTTATGCGCTTTTGACCCAAAGGCCTTGTCAAGGCCATAAACTTATTAAAATAAAGATAAAAGGTTTTTGGTGACATTACAACTGTCACTTCAAATTGATTTATATGTCATTGTTTGTGTCATTTTTATTCTCAAAAAAAATAAATGGTTAACTGGGCACCGAGAAGTTTTTATTTAAATCCGCAATTATCAAAGCAGAATCAGCGAAATCAAATCAATAGATCCTTTTTTTAATACAATACCAAACATTAATGTGGTCCATCGAGTCGGAGATTTGCAAGAATATCGAAGAAACGAAAAAGTTCGCACGTCACATACACCACGGAACGGCGGACATTATCACCACGAGTTTGACTGCGAATTCTATACAAATTACTAAGAGAAATCAAATTCTACGCATAACTTCTGCGTTTTGAACACAAAATCGACGCACATCGAGACATTTTCCGCGGTAAGGAACATCCTTGCCTAGCGCTGCGAGGTACGACGAGCGACCGGCAACGAGGCATCGTCGAGGTCATCGGCCGCCATCAGCTGTAGCGGTACGAGACAGCCGAGGCCCGAGACTGCCGAGACCACGGCGGCATCGCCACGTGTCGCGCCCGGCTTCAGTTCGTAATTAATTACAAGTAAAATAAAAGGTATTCAAAGTGTGTGTTCGTTGTAAAATAAATAATTTGAATAGACACTTTAAAATAAGTATCACATATTGTTTACGAACTAAGATTATAGATTTACTGCTTATATATATTAAAAATGTCTGCATTGATAAAAAATCAATTAGGATCATGGGCTACGATCTCAAAATCCTTTGAAGACTTCAAAAAATCTCCTAAGGAGCGTTTAGCAAAGGAATCATATTTAGTAACAAGATTAGAAGCACTGGAAGACCAGTGGAAGTTGGTAACAGAGACTCACCGACGTGTAACGGCCGATGCTTCAGAAGCGTTGGCGGAACATAAATATTTTAAGGATGGTGTTTATGATGACATCTGTGAATTGGTTATAAGTTATAAATCAGAAATAAAAGAACATTTAACAAAATTACAAGTAGGGTCAAGCCCAAATGTCAAATATGTTTCACCAAAAGATAGTGTTAACGTTAAATTGCCTAAAATTTCAATACCAATCTTTTCAGGTTCATACAAAGAATGGTCAACATTTAGAGATTTATACATGTCACTCATTCATAACAACGCTTCCTTGGATGCAGTACAAAAAATGCATTATTTAAAGGGGTATCTATCTGGAGAAGCAGAACAACTGCTTAGGCATGTACCAATCACTAAATCAAACTATGCTGAAGCTTGGGCAACTTTAAACAATAGATATAACAACAAAAAATACTTAGCAAATGGTTTACTAAAGCGTTTTATGGGTCAACCCAATATAGGAACTGAATCTTGTGTAGCTATAAGAGACATGTTAGATATAACAAATGAAACATTAAATGGTTTAAAAAATTTAAGTATAAGAACCGATGAGTGGGACACTATTGTCATTTACATAATTTGTTCAAAATTAGATCCAGAATCCCGTAAGGGCTGGGAAGCCAAGATTAGCATTGGGGATGAGTTGCCTTCATTGCAACAATTCTTAGAATTTCTTGAATCTCGTTTCCGTTCATTAGAATTTTTAGATAATAACAAATTAAAAAATAAACCTCATTTTTTAAACCAATAACCAAAGGTTCTACATGCAGTTTCAAATAATGTAAACAATTTGAATAACCAGGGTTGCCAATTTTGTAAAAAACATAATCACAAAATATTTAATTGTAAAGAATTTTCTAGAATAAGCATTGACACTCGACGTGATTTTGTTCAAAAGAATGGTCTCTGTTTCAATTGTTTAGGTAAAAATCACTCTTCTAATACTTGTTTGTCTTCAACTAAATGCCGCATCTGCCAACACAAGCATCACTCTTTACTTCACCCCAGATCAATTGACCCACAGTCGGTAGGGTCATATCAACCTAGTGGACCAAGTGAAGTTAAAGCAGTTACATCAGATATACACACATTAAATAATCAAGAATTTAATGCAAATATTCAAACTCATTTCTCAAAACAAACAGTTCCTAGTCAGGTCCTGTTAGCAACTGCTATTATCAAGGTTGCAGCAAAAAATGGAATGATTTATTTATTCAGAGCCCTGTTAGACCAAGGCTCTCAAGCGTCATTCATTACTGAGTCAGCTGTGCAGTTGCTTAGACTTAATAAATTACCAACTAAGAGTATTATATCTGGTGTAGGGGACACCGGGGGTTCTGTGGCCTCCAGGTATGTGGTCATGTTAACCATTCAATCAAGACATGAGAAGGACTTTGAAGTTCAAGCACGTGCTCATGTTTTAAGTACCATCACAAGCCTTCTGCCAGCAAGAAATGTTACACCTACCAGCTGGCCAGGGTTAAGGGATATTAATTTAGCAGATCCTGATTATCATATCCCCAACCAAATAGACATCTTGTTGGGAGCAGACATTTATGGTCAGGTTATCAAAGAAGGAATTATCAAGGGCCCTAATGGAACACCAATGGCCCAGTGTACTTCATTGGGATGGATCATATCAGGTCCGGTACAAATTCCGGATACCAATCAACTTCCCTCATCACAGTGTCAACATAACATCATCACCAGCATGCATTGTCAAGTAGATGACAATGAACAACTCAAGCGCTTCTGGCAGCTTGAGTCTGATGTTGTTGCTACCAAGATACAAACTGATGAAGAGAAGCGTTGCGAAGAGATTTATCAACAGACCACTCGGAGAGACACATCGGGTCGGTATATTGTAAGGCTGCCTTTTCGCGAGGAGGATCCACCATGCAAATATGGCAATTCAAGAGCAATTGCTATCAAACGATTTGAGAAACTGGAGAATCGATTCAAGATCAACCCAGAGTTCAGGGCAAAATATTCTAAAGTAATTCAAGAATACCTGGATCTTGGGCATATGGAGCGTGTAAGTTCAACGGGCTGTAACACCAATCATCAATCTGAATCAGTATACTTATCACACCATGCAGTCACCCGAGAGGATAGTAGCACCACAAAGGTTCGAGTTGTGTTTGATGCTTCCTGCAAAGGGGACAATGGGGCATCACTTAATGATTCGTTATTAGTGGGCCCAAGGCTTCAAAAAGACTTACGTCATATTATCATAAGGTGGCGTCTGCATCCTATCTGTATCAGTGCAGATATAGTAAAAATGTACAGACAAGTTCTGGTAACAAATCAAGATGCAGATTATCAACGCTTAGTATGGAGACACAACCCACAGTCTGAATTGGAAGAATACAGATTGTTAAGGGTTACATTTGGCACAGCATCAGCTCCATACTTAGCAATCAAAACACTACAGCAAACTGCTATAGATGAAGGGAAGGATCACCCGGAAATAGCCACACGCATCATATCAGACTTTTATGTTGACGACATGATGACGGGCTGTGAGACGGTAGAAGAAGGAATCCACATATATAAATTCATGAAAGAAATATTAATCAAGGGAGGTTTTGAATTACAAAAGTGGATAACAAACAACACACAGTTAGCAGAAAAAATAGTTGATGGGCAAGTAAAACAAAGTATTGTTTTTAATAATAATGTGGATGAACCAGTGAAGGTTCTTGGGCTTCACTGGAATAAAGAAACTGATTCTTTCTGCTATTCTATGCAACATAGTATGTTGAACTTTCCTAACACTAAAAGAAAGGTGATTTCAGAAATCTCACGTTTGTTTGATCCATTAGGATGGCTAGCACCATGCATCATCATAGCCAAGGTCATGATCCAGAAGATATGGCTAGCTGGGATAGACTGGGATCAAGAGTTACCTGAAGAATTGCTGAAGGAATGGATGTGGTACAAATCAGAACTAAACGAAGTCTACAAATGTAGCATACCACGGTGGGTTAACACTAAATCATCAAATAAGATAAAAGAATTGCATGGGTTTAGTGATGCTTCCAGAACAGCATATGCTGCCGTAATTTATCTTAGAGTTATCAGTGAAGATGGAATAGTTCATGTGAAGCTAATTACAGCAAAAACTAAGGTGGCTCCAGTCCTGCAAGTTTCCATTCCGCGGCTGGAGTTGTTGGGAGCAGTTTTACTATCCAATTTGATAACAGAAGTTGCTGAAATATTAAACATAAACAGTGCTGACCTGCACTGCTGGACAGACTCCACGATCGTGTTAGCGTGGCTTAGCAGTCATCCAAGCAGATGGTCAACATTTGTGGCTAATAGGACTTCACACATCTTGTCAACATTAGACAACCATCAATGGTGCCATGTGGACTCGTCTAACAATCCTGCAGATGTAGCATCGAGAGGCTGTACACCATCAGAGCTGGCAGATAACAAGTCATGGCTGCAGGGTCCATATTGGTTGGGTGCTTCTCACATTGACTATCCTCAGTCTAAATCACTAACAACCAGTTTAGAAGAAAGAAAAATTAAAGTGCATTTAAGCATTGAAAAACCTAGTAATAATTTTCCTCTTTGGACACAATTTTCATCCTTACAAAAACTGATCAGGGTTGTTGCGTACTGTAGAAGATTTATTAATTATAAAAGAAACCCAAGATGTGAACCTTATATCACTAGTGTTGAACTTAATGAAGCTTTAAATGTTTGCATAAGGAATTGCCAGAAAACTTTTCTCAATGAAAAGAATTTAAAACCATTATGTCCTTTCACAGATGATAAGGGCATTCTTAGAGTTGGTGGTCGATTACAAAATGCAAATATATCAGAAAGCATGAAACATCCAATCATCCTTCCACATAAGAGTCACTTTACCAATTTAGTCATCGCAGAAGCTCATAAGAAGACAATGCATGGCGGTCCGGCCTTGATGATGAGCCACTTGCGTACAAGATACTGGATTATATCAGTGAAAGGTGCTGTTAAAACCTTTGTACACAAATGTGTCACTTGTGCTCGGTATGCTGCAGTAACCAAAACCCAATTAATGGGGCAGCTGCCATCCAGCAGGGTCACACCAGCCAGACCATTTCTTCACAGCGGATTGGATTTTTCGGGGCCAATCAACATACGAATGAGTAAAGGACGAGGAAACGCATCTTACAAAGGTTATATCAGTCTGTTTGTATGTATGGTCACAAAGGCCATACATATTGAAGTTATAAGTGACCTTTCCACTGAAAGTTTCCTTTCTGGGTTCAAAAGATTCGTAGCACGGAGAGGCCATGTTAGTGATATATGGAGTGATAATGGCACAAATTTTGTAGGGGCATCCAAGGAATTAATCAAACTGGTTGCCGCTGAAAATTCTACCATTGCAGCTGAAATTCGAGATAGTTTAAGCAATCAAGGAGTTACTTGGCACTTCATCCCCCCCCCACTCCCCTAATTTTGGGGGCCTATGGGAAGCTGGGGTAAAATCAACTAAATACCATCTAAAACGTGTAATAGGAGAGTCCACCCTTACTTACGAGGAGCTGGCCACTGTCTTAACACAAGTGGAGGCATGCTTAAACTCCAGACCGTTAACTGCATTACCTGGAGACCACAGTGAGCCTGCAGCTCTAACTCCGGGACATTTTTTGGTTGGTGAACCTCTAGTAACTATACCAGAATGTAACTATGAACAAAGCAAGGTTCAAGGCCTGAGGCGCTGGCAGCTGACTCAAAAAATGGTACAAGAATTTTGGAGACGATGGTCTAATGAATATCTTGTACATTGTCTGCAACGATATAAATGGTCCAAGATAATACCTGAACCGAGTGTGGGTGATATTGTTCTGATAAAAGAAGACAATCTTCCTCCTGCTAGGTGGCTATTAGGTAGAATCATAACAAAGCATCCAGGTTTGGACAAAATCACAAGAGTAGTTTCTATAAAATGTATGGGCTCAATCATTAAGAGACCTGTATCAAAATTGTGTTGTTTACCAATAACTCAATAACAAGCTGTTAGTTTGACCAAGATACTGATCTTGTTTTTAGAGTTAAGATATTCATATTATTTTACTTTCATAGTTTTTGGTTACAATTATGTATGTATAAATCATGTATTGCTCTTGTTCTTTAGTCATAATGTTTTGTTAATCATAGGGTTTTGTTTTCTCATTTATATTGTTTGTGTTCATAGTTATAACTCAGAGATAAGAACTTTGAATAAAGTTCTTGGCCGGCGGTATGTCAAGGCCATAAACTTATTAAAATAAAGATAAAAGGTTTTTGGTGACATTACAACTGTCACTTCAAATTGATTTATATGTCAATGTTTGTAAGTGTCATTTTTTATTCTCAAAAAATAAATGGTTAACTGGGCACCGAGAAGTTTTTATTTAAATCCGCAATTATCAAAGCAGAATCAGCGAAATCAAATCAATAGATCCTTTTTTTTAATACAATACCAAACAGAGATAGATAGATGTTAGAAAGAGATAGACGACAAAAGAGAGAAAGAGATAGATAGATGTTAGAAAGGGATAGATGTATAAACGAAAGTTCCCGAACAGAAGGTTCGGGAAAGGAAAGACAGAGATAAATAGACGGGTTCTAGAAAATTCTTCCAGGTATATAAACAGCGTAGGGCGCGCCTACCGGGCAGTTTTTAGAGTTGAAAGTTGCAGTTTAAAGTTGAGTTCAGTCCAAGACAGTGAAACGATAAGTGCGATACTATAAAGTTATTAGAGGAGGTTAATAGAGGACAGAGACGAATTAAGTGGTGAATTTAGTGTCGAGTTTGGTTGACAGATACGTGAAGGAGGTGTGTAGCGTAGTTCGAGAGAGGAACCAGAGGCGAGCTACACGCGATAATATCGGAGGTGGTCCGCGCAATATCGGCGACGATATTGAGGGTGTGACAACTTATCGTCGGGACTGTGCATCGTGGGTCGTGTGTTTAAGGACAGCAACCCTACAGGGAGGTACTGCGCGCGGCTTTGTACGTCAATAAAAGCTTTTAAATTAAAAACTGATGTTTTCTTCCAATCCATAAGTGCGTACCCCCGCTCGTACGTAACATTCAAGCCAAGACTGCGCTTGTCCTGGGACTGCGGGATAAGGCAATGAATGTATTGGAAGCTGTTGGCGAGGATTCCTCTTATGAACAGCTAATGGAAGCCTTGGAATCACGGTTTGGTGACTCTCATTTAGAGCACGTGTTTCGAGCCCAACTTCGAGAGCGTTATCAGAGACCTAATGAATCGCTGCAGCAGTGGTCACTGGAGGTGGAGAAGCTGGTACGAAAGGCATATCAGAGTTCGCCTTCGACACTTGTCAACAGCATACTTCTTCAAACGTTTGTTGACGGTATATCTGACGTTGAGATAAGAGCTGCTGTACGATTAGGCCACCACGATAACATGAAGGAGGCTTTGGCGCACGCTTTAGAGGTGGAAGCTGTTCGTCGAGATTCAAGGGGCGGACGCCTACGTGAGATCACTTCGAGCGATGATTCCACGGGAGCTCGAAGGACTTTTACTGTCAGATGTTATGGCTGTGGAGAGCGAGGACATATAAGGTCCAGGTGCCCCAAAAAATGTTACGTGCGAGCGGGGTTACGCACTTATGGATTGGAAGAAAACACCAGTTTTTAATTTAAAAGCTTTTATTGACTTACACAGCCGCACGTAGTACCTCTCGGTAGGGTTGCCCCTATACGCACGACCAACGATGCACAGTCCCGACGATAAGTTGTCACACCCTCAATACCGTCGCCGATATTGCGCGGACCACCTCCAATATTATTGCGCGTAGTTCGCTTCTGATTCCTCTCTCGAACTACGCTGCACACCTCCTTCACGTATCTGTCCACCAAACTTGTCACTAAATTCACCACTTAGTTCGTCTCTGTCCTCTATTAACCTTCTCTAATAACTCTTTAGTATCGCACTTCTCGTTTCACCGTCTTGTACTGAACTCAACTTTAAACTGCCCGGTAGGCGCGCCTTACGCTGTTTATATACCCGGAAGAATTTTCTAGAACCCATCTATCTATCTCCGTCTCTTCCTTCCCGAACCTTCTGTTCGGGAACTTTCGTTTATACATCTATCCCTTTCTAACATCTATCTATCTCTTTCTTTCGTTTATTGTCTATCTCTTTCTAACATCTATCAATCTCTTTCTTTCGTTTATCGTCCATCTCTTTCTAAATATATCCGTCCTTGTCTTTTCCTTCTAGATTGTTCTGGATGTTTCGAAAAGTTCTAAAACTAACTAGATGGTTCTACCATCATTCGCCACAGGTGGTCTACGCAATATCGGCGACGGTATTGAGGGTGTGACAACTTATCGTCGGAATTGTGCATCGTTGGTCGTGTGTTTAAGGACAGCAACTCTACAGGGAGGTACTGTGCGCGGCTTTGTAAGTCAATAAAAGCTTTTAAATTAAAAACTGGTGTTTTCTTCCAATCCACAAGTGCGTACCCCCGCTCGTACGTAACAATTTGGTGTCAGAAGTGGGATTGGAAGATAAAATGCCAGTAATGCCAAGAGACGGCGTCAACACCCGTGCTAGGGCCGCCGCCCAGCAACAAGTTGTTGCTTCATCGTCTTAGACTGACTCAACTTTTAACTCTTAAACTTTCAACTCTAAACTGCCCGGTAGGCGCGCCTTACGCTGTTTATATACCTGGAAGAATTTTCTAGAACCCATCTATCTATCTCTGTCTTTTCTTTCCCGAACATTCTGTTCGGGAACTTTCGTTTATACATCTATCGCTTTCTAACATCTATCTATCTCTTTCCTTCTTTCGTCGTCTATCTCTGTCTAACATCTATCTATCTCTTTCTTTCGTTCATTGTCCATCTCTTTCTAACATCTATCTATCTCTTTCTTTCGTTTATCGTCTATCCCTTTCTAACATCTATCCGTCCTTGTCTTTTCCTTCCAGAAATGTCTAGTATTTTTCTAAAAGTTCTAAAACTGATTTACGCTGCTGGGCAGTTCCACCCTCGGTCGCCACACTTTAATTACATATGTTATATTATTTCAAAAGCCATGCACAAAAATATGAATCTTGCAACAACAACAACCTTGTATAAAACTGATACCTTAAGTTCACGCAGCACGATTTTGATCAGCTCTGCTCCGATGTAACTCAGGACCAAGTTTTTTTAATTGTCTTGCATCTCAAGTATAGAACTATAAAATAGCAATAGCTAAAAAGTGGCCGCTCATAAAAAAATCATGCCAACTTCCGAACAAACCCCTTTATATTTTGTCAATTTATTTGTAAATGCAAGACTAAAAGCAATGAAATTATTATAAAATTAACGATAAGACACATTTGAAAATAATGTAAGCGTTTATTCAGACAAAAATAATTAAATCCGAATACAAAATGACTAAACGTGCCTATCGACGCCTTTTGAGCGGATTTTTTTATTTTCGGGAATAAAAAGAAGTCACACGGTGCTAGTTCAGGGCTGTAAGGAGGGTGACGTAGAAATTTGACCAATGTGCTGTCCAGGAAGTCCCTCGTTTTGAGCGCGGTATCGGCGGGCGCGTTGTCGTGGCGGAGCAGTTGTCCGCGGAGCCCTGTGTTTGGTCGCTTATTGCTCACAACAGATAAAACTTCTGCCAAGCTTTTGGTACTATACCATTCGGCGTTTATGCCTCTATGCTTCCGTAAAGGAGATGACACCAAATAACTAGTCCAATTGAAAAAAAATCGCAATCAAAATCTTCCCCCCGTTTCTACATCGCTTCACTTTGGTAGGCGTTGATTCGTTTAGGAACACCCCCCAAACCGTCGACTGACGTTTCGTTTCTGGACTGTATTGATAAATCCAAAATTCATCACCTGTAATGATTTCATAAACAGCCTGCTTGTGAGCATCGGTGATGTTGTGCGGCGGTCAGCGTGAAACTGAGGAGGATCCTCACGCAAAGATGCACGTGTACAATCTTGTGAAAGCTTTCCGATCCAATTTACAGTGCGTGCTGATCTTAATACATAACTCGCCTATTGTCTTGAATTAAATTTTTCACTGCTAACACGTTATCTTCTGTAACAGCTGTCAAATGACGACCAGTTTTTTCTTGATCCCCAAAGTTAGTCGATCGCGTTTAAATTCGTTACACCATGGATACACAATTGCCTTAGAAGGGTCTTCATCCATGAATGCCATTTGAAGTCCATTGTATGAATGTACGATTCGTCCGGTGTTAGACGACACGTGAAATCGTAAAAAAGCATAGGGCGAAAATGTTCCCGGCGCAGATCCATTTTTCAATGAGACACGGTAATTTAAATTAATTAGCTCGCAAATAATGTGGAGGGTAATTTTGAAACTCGAATGTACCTAATTTAATTATAAATAAACATATTTTCCAAAATAGATTATAACTGGCTAGTCTCTAATACATAAAAACTTTTTTTGCAATACTCTCTGAGTGGCCTGGTGTTTCTTATTTCCCTCAACTCATACACCAACATACTACCGGAGGCCCCGAAATCCTAACGAGCACCACATTATGATATACTCAACTTCTATATAAAAATAGATTAACCTCTTTATCATACAGTATCAAAACATCAAAAACCCCGGCCACAAGATGGCATCCTACATACTCCTGACAGGTTCATGTATTGCGACTAGAAAAAGTGACAGATCAAAAACGTACACGAATAATAATATGTATTGTGTATGCTATTTTGTAAAATATCCCCCAACCCATAGCTTCTCTCCTGTATATTTGTAATTGTCTTATGTGTGTTATTTTTTCTCCTTAGGTGGTGAATAAATTAAAACGTAACAAGGTTTATTTCACTTTTTACTTAAAAAATACCTTACTCAAAATTCGACTTATAACTTGCCTTTTTCACACCTGACACTGGCAGTAAATGGTCGCTATACTTAAGCGTGACCAATTGCCATAACATAAAAAAAAATGTTGCTCCTATTATACTATAACTAGAGTTTACTCCGCAGCTGCGCCTTAGGTGCGCGCTTTTTGTTTAAAGAGCAGGCGTTAATACAAGTTACATTGTACAACATTTTTATGTTAGTGCTATTTGCACCTGGAAGATTAATTTCATTTTATATCGCAAACCATCCCATCTTCCGGCATGAAAAGTATTTATGTCCATTTTCGGTATTAAAATTACAATTAGACAAACTATAATTACAGCAAAACCGATCCAGTACTCCTAGTAGTTTTCCATGAAAGCTTAACAGAAAGACATATCGAGTTAGTATCGCATTTTCATAGACGATGAATTTTTATATCTATAAACTTGAGAAATGATTGGTCTAATTCAAATTTTCATCCTCTATTTGAAACCGCCTTAGTTTTATTTATCTATGAAATCTATATAAGTAAATGACGATAACGACAAAATGACAAAAAGGGCAGAGGGCAAAAAGTACAAAAATAAACCATGCTTACATTCAAAGAGTACATTGAATATATAAAGACATACATGGTTTACCTTTGTCGCGTATAACACATGTATTGTGGTCGCAATAAAGCTCATCATATCATAACAGTCCACTGATTACTACAAGAATCCCACATATCACCTCCAGGAGGAACCTAAAGAGAACCGTCTGTATATTAATCTGACGCGCTCGAGTATTGCAATGTTACGATTTGTTTTGCATTGTCTAAAATGCCCTGACCTCAAAATCGGTCGCGTCTTTTGAATACGAGTTTCTTTAGGGTTTACTTTTTTAACAACTCTACGGACTCGAGTTTCGTACCCTTTTTTACAACTTAATTTCTAGATTTTACAAGCTTCTTAGTTATTTTGGTTCTTGTGGGTGACATTAATTTAGTGATTTTTGTACACCTCAGTGTACAACTTTACGAATAACTTATTATATTGATTTATTCTAATTTTAATACTAAAGTTATACCTATTGTAAGGTGTATCTATCTTTGGGTTTAATTAACATCCCTTTTGAATATTTGACGAACTAGAATGTTTTTTTTCTTCCCCCATTTTCAACCTCTTCGCACGACCACCCTCACCATGGAAACTGGCAGACTAATATGTCTCCGTTATCAGAACACTTGGGAACGAGTATTAATATCTGACGCGCTTAAGTATTTCTGACGTTTCTTTTACATTTTTCAAAAACCTATACACGCTCCCTCCACCAATGAAATGGGCATACACCATTGTAGCTGCTGGAATTGCTGAATCAGAAAAATAGCAATCGACGCGGGGTCAAGTCGAAGCAGGCCAGTCGTCTACTCAAGCCCGTTTCGTCACCTCGTATATTATAAATTAAAATTGTAACATTGTAATAAATCATAATTCAATAATTATGGTGCGTAATTGAAGAGGCCTGATCCTAATACTAAAGTACACTTAGAAGAACACCAATACCATATAGCCTTTTGTTCTTTTTAGCATCTAATTTTCAAATTCAAAAGGTCCCCGCGACTCTCGAGTAACTCCACATTTAGCCTCTTGGGCTCCCCTATTAGAAGGTTGACAGGGTGCGTTTAATGCTGCAGGTATACAAAACAAACCACAAAATAATTCATATAATATATTTAATAAAACAATAAAAGCAATTTTGGGTAACCTCATAGGCAGCTAGTTAAACACTTAGACGAATAGAGTAGAGGGGGGGGGGGGCGCGATTAGCTCTTGACGTCGTCGGCGGCGGCGGCGGGCGGCGCCCTCGCCAGCCACTCGAGGCGGCGCGCACGACGCGCATCAGCGCCGCGTACTTGTCGTGCAGCGCGCGCAGCCGCGCGGCGCCCTCGTCGGCGGCCGTGCGCGTGGCGCGCTTCAGCCGCGCGATGGCGTCGTCGCGCGCCGCCACCTGCGCCTCGAGCTCGTGCGCGCGCGCCGCGGCCGCCGCTCGCCTCCGCGTCGGCCTCGGCGCGCAGCCGCGCCGCGCGCTCCGCCGCGGCCGCGTCCGGCTGCGGCGCAGGTCGTCGCGCTCGCGCCGCGCCGCGCGCAGCCGCTCCTCCAGCGCGCGCACCTGCCGGCAGCGCCCGAGCAGCCGCCGGTTGCGCTCCGCGTGCGCCTCGCGCCGCCACCGCTCGTACATGAGCTGCGCGTGCACCAGCGCCAGTCGCTCCGCGCACCCGCCCCCCCCGCCGCCCACCTGCTGCGCCTTCCCGGCGTACAGCTCCACCAGGTAGGCGTCGAGGCGCTCGCAGGGCAGCGCCTGCTCGCCGCTCTGGAGGGGCGCCTCGTCCGGGAGGGCCCTGAAGTAGTCGGCTATTATGAACTCGTACGGCGCCGGCCACGCGTCCACCGTCTGCACGGCGGCGCAGCGGGTGCGCGCGCCGCCCGCGGAGGGCGCGCACGACGCCGAGCGCAGGGCGGGCGGCGCGCGGCGGGCGCGGGCGTCGCCGTCGCCGCGCCGCGGGTCCAGCGCCAGCGCGCGCTCGCGCCAGCCGCAGTGCCCCTCGGGCTCGGCCCACTCGGGGTCGGCGAGCGCGCGCCTCGTCAGTTCGGTCACCTCGCGGTCCTCCACGTCGAGGGGCTCCGGCTCCGGCGCGGGCGCCGGCCTGCTCGGCTCGGGACGCGCCACCGGCGCCCCGATCGGCGGCGGAGTGCCCCCGAACGCGACCGGCGACTCGGCCGCGTTCCTGTCGACGGCGAGGCGCTGCAGCCGCGCCGCGTACGCGTCCCCGGGCGCCGACGCCGGCGGCGGCGAGCGGCGGCCGATCGCGCGCACCGCCCCCGACTCCGCCGGGAACCGGAACTGGGCGCGCGGCTCCCTCGCGGGCGTGTTCTCCGGCGTCGCCTCGACGGCGGCCTCCGGGGGCTCGGCGGCGGCGTCCGCCTCGGCGGGCAGCGGCGTCGCCGGCGCCGAGTCGAGGGCACATCGCTCGCTCAGGGGGAACCACGGCTCGGCGCCCGGCCGCAGGGCGGCGGCGGCGCGGGCCGCGTGCGCCGGCGCCGGCGACGGCTGCGCGTCCTCGCGCGCCGACACGCTCGCTCAGGGGGAACCACGGCTCGGCGCCCGGCCGCAGGGCGGCGGCGGCGCGGGCCGCGTGCGCCGGCGCCGGCGACGGCTGCGCGTCCTCGCGCGCCGACACGCTCGCTCAGGGGGAACCACGGCTCGGCGCCCGGCCGCAGGGCGGCGGCGGCGCGGGCCGCGTGCGCCGGCGCCGGCGACGGCTGCGCGTCCTCGCGCGCCGACAGCGACAGGCGGCGCCCCTCGGCGACCACGTCGTGCACCTCGAGCCGCGACCAGCGCGCCGAGTCGGCTTCGCGCGTCCGCGACCCCGTCACCAGCGCCGCTCCCAGGCGTCGCGCGTCGCGCCCGCGCTCTCGCCCGCCTCGACGCCGTGCGCCCGCAGCGCGTCGACGAGCGTGCACGGGTGCGTCGCGTAGGTGGGCGCGCAGCGGCGGCGCCGGCGGCGAGCGCGGGAGCCGCCGGCAGCAGCGTCGCGAGCGCGAGCAGCGCGTGGTGGCGCGCGTGCGGGTCGGCGGCGCGCAGCTGGTCGCGCAGCGCGTCCAGCAGGTGGCGCGCGTGCGGGTCGGGCGCGCGCGCGAGCAGCTCGACGGCGCGCGCGGACCCGGTGCGCGCGTGGTACAGCAGCAGCGCGTGCGTCAGCCACGGGTCGCGCACGGCGCCGTAGAGCGCGAGCAGCGCGTCGCAGGCGTCGCGCGCGCCCCCCGCGCCGCCCTCCAGCAGCCCGAACACGTCGCCCGCCTCGCACGCCGCCAGCATCTCCGACCACCTGTCCGTCACATGCAAACCGTCCACTACTGGCAACACTACACTCGTGCCCCTAGCAGCGACTACTAGAGTGGTCTGAAAAATTCCCGACCTCAACATGAAGATAGCAGCACTCGTAAATAAAGCTAGTGAATTTCGTTGCTCATCTGTTGACAGTTACTCGGCAAAGTTTCAGCCATTTTGAATGCGCAGTTGTTATGTGTAAACAGTCTTTGAGTGACTTGATGCGAGTGTTTTTATGCAAATGGCAAAATCGAGTATCGAACTGTCATTAAATACTTGTTTTTGAAAGGCAATACACCTACGCAATTCATAGATGAGTTGGATTCTGTGTATGGGGACTCTGCACCATCATTTACCACAGTGAAATTTTGGGCAGCTGAATTTAAACGTGCCATAAGAGCTGGGAGACTATGAACGTTTGGGACATCCAAGAACTGCAACTACTGCTTACTGTAGATGAAACTTGGTTACCACCATAATACGCCCGAAACAAAAATACAGTCCAAACAGTGGACTGCGAAAGGGAAACCGGCTCCAAAAACAGCAAGAACTGTTTTTTCGGCTGGGAAGGTGGTGGCAACTGTGATTTGGGATAGTCATAGAATTATTAACAATTGTTTGGTTGGAGCATACTACAAATCATTACTGAGCTTTCAGTATTTTTTTCAAGTTAAACTTTCCTGCTTCTTTAATATTTCTTTTTGTTGTATTATGCCATTTTTAAATCTTAACTTACTTAACCCGGCAGAGTGTAAGTGATGGCCTTATAACACTGAGTGAGTGATTTACCATTTGGTTTATGAAACCATTTGAAGAACTTATTTCAAGTTTTACTATATTTTTAATTTAATATGAAATTTTAGGGTATTTCAAATAAAAAGAAGAAGTTAAATTAAAAGTGTGTAATTTCTTACAATATTTATTGGTGAAATTATGTTCAACAACCTGTTCAATAACCTATGTTCAAACATAAGCTCAACTTAAGTTGACTGTTATCACATTTAACAAAAGTGAATGTATTTTATCAAAATTAGCATGTTATTTTTTATTTAATTTAACATATAATTAAAGAAATGAATTATAATTATTAAACATTTCAGACCTTACATACTCATACATATTCTTATTATTTTGGAGTTTCTAATGTTCACTTGTGCCATTTTATTCTTCTAAAATAGCCTCTCATAAATACACTGTCATATTCCTCAGTCACAACACAAATCTTGTTGTACTACATTCTATATAGTCTATATGATTTAATCAACCCATAAATGTACCTTCAAGTTTAATAAATTACAGACAAAACTCATTTCTAGTGCGAGCAAGAAATTATTTGAATAATGTAAGTAAATATTATGACTTTGACCCAATTGCAATCAGTATTTCAGGAGCCAAGCGGTGTGTAAGCCTGCATGTTACTGTTAGCTTATTCATGTTAGTGGCTTCCATTTGTTAATTATAGTTATCTAATCAAATGTATTTTAGCTGTAGGTTTCCCATAAACAAATAAATTATTATAGCAGATAATACAGAGTAAATTTAAAAATTAACAGTTAATAGAGTTACTCGCGCAAGCGGCATTGTAGCCCTTATACAAATAAGGCTTACGAGAAATTTTATTGTGTTGCAAACAAACAAATCCTAGAGTGGTCGCTCTATCAGCCCTAGCTGATGAATATGGCGAATACAACAAAATACGCACCAATTAGCAGTGCGGAGAGAAGCTTCCTGTGTCACTGCAGCCGGAGGAATTTTGATGCAATTCAATAAACCTCGCTATAAATTCACAAACTGAATCCTTTAGGACAAAAACTCAAATAGACTAAAACAAAATGGGCTCAACTTTACAATAATGGACACTGAATTTTACGAAAATGAAGTTTAGGGGTATACATACGCCTTATATATAGACACTAGACCTCTTATTTGGGCTAGGAAACAAGTTTTTAGGGTCCACCAACAAGTTTTGAATGAATAATGGGAAAAACAAAAATATGTTTGATAAACAAGGTTATGTCACTTTTGTTGAAAAAAACTTTGATTTGTCTTTAGGAATACACTTACACATGATATATAAACACTAAAACCGTTTTTTAGTTTAGTAAACAAGTTTTGAATTAGTTATTATAATTTTAAAGTACATAATAATAAATCACAGTATTGTCGCTTTTTTTCACTTTACGACGATAAATAAATGTTACCAAATCAGTATGTCAATAATATCGATTTTTTTAATTCGAATATCATTCGATATTCCAATAATATCCATTTTGAAATACGAAAATTATTATTATTGCTTATATATTATGAGTTTGAATGAGTAGTATTTATAATCGATTTATTTTTATTACAAACATCGATGCATTAGGCGGCACTATGAATATTTTGCCGCCTTTTTATTTTTTAATAATGAGCGACTACGAATTGGTGCAAGGACAGTGTTTCTCGCGACCAGTAACTTAAACGGTGAGTTGGTTGGGTTGGGTTAGTGTTTAGACTAAAGCGCACGAGCCGAGCGAGCGAAGCGAGCGTGCCGCGGTAGCGGCCGGCGAGTGCCAGAACCGACTGGTCACCATTTATTTATTGATAACTATTTAAATGGTGGTTACAAATTGGTTGTGACATTTGTTGACCGCTGTCATGGCACACTTGCTTTGCTTGATAGGCTTGTGGGCTTTAGTCCGCGTTTTTAGACTATTAAATGTTTTTTACATTGACCACTAACTTTTCTTCTGCATTTCTCGTCTTTAGACACAAGAAATAAGTACACCATTTTGAAAAAAATTAGTAAAGTTATGTTTACAAAAAAAATCATATCTCAAAAACTACACGTCTCCTAGACATGGGGGTTGCAGGAGGGAGAAGTACTCTTCCCCCTCTTCCCCCTCCCCCCCTCCACTACTTAAAATTCAGTGTCAATTATTGTAAAGTTGAACCACAAAATGTATTTGTTGTTTAAAATCATGAATTTATATTCTTCTATTAAAGATCTATGCACAAACTACTATGTACCAGTATATATAAAGTACTCTGTGCTACTATGGATACTAGATCTATGAGATCTATAAGATGACTTTTATGCTATTTTTAGGTAAATTTTACTTAATAAGTTTTATTATAGTAGGGCCAACGAAAAGCGATACCAAATGTAAACAAAACCAATGCAAGGTCATTAGAAAATACAGGGGTGCGTAACTTTTTGAAAGTTGTATTATATATTTTAGTAGACAATTTATTTATTAATATGTTATTCTAAAAAGGTAACAATTAATATAAAGAAATTGAGTTGAAATAAAAATAATAATAATGTTTATGGATATGAGGATAAAAGTGAAACATTTTTTTAAAGAAATCATTGTTTATTCAGTCTGACGCCGATTGTTCTGAGTCTGTAGAATCAGAATCTGTAACATGTATAATAAATTTATCCATCACGTCATCTACAATAAAATCAAGTTTGAAAAACTTCTCTTCTTCTTTATGAACGTGCTCCACGCATTTCTTCCACCGATCAGGCGTGACTTTCGCCATACCCTCACTTAATAGTGCCTGTACTTTTGCAAATTGAAACGTAGTATTGTTTCTAGCTACGTGCCCCTTTACATCAGCCCAAATCAACTCAATTGGGTTTAATTCACAATGATAGGGAGGGAGTCTTAGTACTTCGACGCCATATTTCTTTGCCAATTCGTCTACGACATATAATTGATATTGGTTCTTCACCATTTTTACTCTATTTAATAATTGTATTTTTAGTTCCTTTTCATCGAAACTGATATTTTTGTTACGAAGCCACTGCTGAATGTTAGCCTTCAACCATGTTGAGCTGGGTGTTTTTTCCTGTCGCCTAGAGTGGTAAGGCGCGTTATCCATGACGACAACTGCATTCTCGCCTAACTTGGGCAATATCTTCTCAAACCAGTTTTCAAAATGTGCAGCATCCATTGATTCGTGATAATCACCGGTGCCTTTGGATTCAAACACCCAGCTACCGTCTTCCACAAAACCATCCTCGTTTCCAATGTGCACTACGATTAGTCGCCGGCCCTTTGAGGTAGGATTCTTCGCACCTGTACTAAGACCTTCTAAAAACGCTCGCCGTTTTGATTTTATTTCGGTGTCAACCCAGGTTTTATTAACAGTGTGACCTGAAAATAACATACAGGATACAATAAAACATAGGCAATACTACAAATAATAATCTTACACAATCTTTCAGGCAGAAATACTTAGTTTTGATTATGCGTTAAAGGCTAATAAACCCCCCCCCCCTCCCCTACTGAAGATAGAAACTCTGTGCGCTCAAGTGTATTTTTTTTTAAACTTAAAATTACTAACCTGCGTTCATCCATGTTTCATCCATATAAAAAATACGCCGATTCTCCTCTCTGTACTTCTTTATTTTATGTAAATATTTTCGTCGCCACAATACAATATCATCTCTATCAATCAGTGCATTATTTCTTTGCCTCTTGATATACTTAAACTTTAAATGTTTTAATATTTTTTGGAAAGTAGTCCTTTTGAAATTTGGTAGTGTATCGTCTTCATTAATATCTGAAAGTACTTTTTCCACTGTAGGTAGTTCGCCTTTAATAAAGAAAGCATGTACTTTTTTGCGTATGGCTGATTTAGTAAAATCATCGATTTTGTCACTAAACGTTGGTCTAAGTTTGGTGGTGACAGGAGGAGAAATTTCACCGTGTTCTTTATAGTCCTTGAGGATTCTATATACTGATGCAACGCCGATACCTAAAATACTAGCTGTTTTCTGCGCCATCTCTTTTTTGTAGGGGTATTTATCCTTAGGCCCAGTTTCTTTAACATATTTATAGGTGTTAATAACCATATTTTTTTCATTTACCGTAAAACTAGTCACCTGAAATTGAAAATTAAATTAAAATGATATACTTTATTCACGTGCATTTTTAATAAATTAAAAAAGTTTTATTATTACAGTTGTTGTTTTTTAAATAACTTTAAAGTACTGTATTTAATATCTATGAGCTAAAATCCAAATATCAATGCAATGGTAAAATATTTCCAGTACATACCTTTGGGCGTTTCTTTTCTGGAGAACTAAAATCTTCAACAACAACAATCTAACAATAATTAAATAAACAACGAAAAATAACAAAACTTCTACAAATAACAAGAATCACCACGAGCGCGTTCCGAAACGGAATGAACTAAAAACAGTAACTCTTACTATAAAATGGCGCCCGAATGTTGGCGAACCCGTCTTGATCTTACGACAAAGACAGACAAATTACGACAAATACACGAGATGGAAAGAGATAGATAATAGATTGTCATCTCCACAGTAGTTTTTAGGCGAATGACCTTTTGTATCTCGTCTCTTTGGCCCTAGTATAGGTAGGTACAACTTTATACAAATTGCACAACATCGACAAATGAAATGACGTTGACATTTCATGACAGGCACCGGCTGCCGGGTATGGAACGCAGGTTTAGGCTAAGCCAAGAAGCTTAAAGTTTCTTGGGTTAAGCGGAAGTTGGTTCCGGCTATAGTTTTCTAGTATATTTAATGAAATGAATGATAATTAAATGAAATTTATTTACATACATAATGAGTACATGGAACATAAAATAATTAAACAATACGATGACAATGATAGGAGGAAGGAGCGTCCAAAGTTAGCTCTGGTGCCCGCACTAGGTCTCAACAGAGCCTGTGTGGCGGGCCTCAGTGGAGTTCGCTTCGATTTCAAATCTCTTTTTCTTTTATTACCTGGTATTATTACAAGTAAAGTAAAATTTAAAAGTACCGTGTGGCTATAATCTTCGCACACGCTGCGCGGCGCTTTTGGCCGCGGTCCGGTCCCACCCCAGCCGAGAGGGACTCGGCATGGTACTTACGAAATGTATTCTACCTGCACATTTAAAAAAAAAACAATGAGTGATGTAATTCTAATGTCAAACAAATGTCAAAGTAAAATATTCTATACATTGCAATTACAAATTACAATAGTAGTAGTCTGTGTTGAATTTCTAACCTTTTGGTGCGCGGTGCTTCGCATTTCCGATTTTTTTGAAATTATTTTACAATGTGCGGGAATGTGAGAAGTTATAGTTGAAACAGAAAGTTTATTAAATAGTTGATATCAGGGTGATTGGAAGTGTCAACAATGCTCAGAGCGGTTTCAGTGGTTTCCACCGAGGGCAAAGCTTTCGAACTGCTGGTCGCCGCTAGGCGAGACGGTTTTTACATTGTTCCGTAAGTATTATAGCACGGCCGATTTCTGCGTGACGATATTGTGTTCATCGAACAAGCGAGTTTCGTACTACAAAAATCTCTCATCAACATTTCAATGTCTGGTTTCAGGCGTGAGTACGTATTGCTCTGCAACACGGCAACAAAAGCAGCAGCAGCACACGAACCAGGTACATGCCCATTGCGTGATCAACATGCTTGCTTTTACTAATAACATGCTTATTATAACAGTTTAGATTTCTGTATATATAGTCTTGAGTTAAATGTTAAAGTAATTAAGCAATAATTACATAGAATGTACAACTTGTCGTCTTATTTCGTACTTCCCTGCAGCGGTTGAGATTAACTCCAGTGGCGATGAAGCGATGGGTTCCCGCCAGTGGTGCATCGCCCTTGTCTAAAGGGGTAACATCATCGCTGCACCACACACATAAAACTGAACCCCCTTAACACTTTGATAGTAAAAAGACCCAACACCATAAATTTGGTGGAGTTGCCAACTGACAATTTGAGCCATTGGAATATTCAAGTAGCCAAGTAGGTAGGCTTGTGTTATCGATCAAACTGTGATTTTTGTTTGTGGAAATAATGAATGTTATTTTACAAGCCTTCGAGGAGAATAAGGCCTTACAGGACGGTATGTAAACCATTTTGCAATGCTTTACTAGTAATGTTAGTCTGTGAACACTGTAAGGGTGTATGGCGGCACAGGCTGAGTGAGTGGGACTCCTTCTGTGAGTCTATATTGAAAACTCACACGACATAATTTTATATTTTAGTGATTTTGTAGGGTAACCTGTAATATATACCTCATAATCTGTAATACATTACAGATTATGAGGACTACATAACTTCACGCCAGGTCCCTTGCGGGGTAGGCACGAACAACAGAGCGCCATACAGGCTTATTCTTACACACCTCGCTTGCTTCTTTGACATTCATAGCTCTTGTCATGCACGCTCGTCTGTTCTTAAGGCTCCTGACATCATATCTGATAATAATTTACTTTTTAAAAGATTATTTAATATATTGAGTATTAGTTAGGCTTATTCTATATTCTATCTCTCATAGTAATCCCTGTGGTAGGATATAAACTAACTCAAGAAACAGACAATTAAACATTTTTTTTTTCCAAATCATTAACATTATTCTTTTAGATGTGATCCTTAGTTTAAAATCATTAAAAGTCTCTTATTTCGCCCTAAGGCTGGATTAGAGTTAGGGGTTGTTGCACATTTGCCAATAAAGTTAGTTTACTCATATCCTGCAAGAAAAGATCTTTAAGTGTTTCACAATTCATTATGAATGTGATGTGCCACCCATTGGGTAAACCATAAGTAATAATGCACATTGCTTTATATGCAAATATTATAACAATCTGATAATGTAAATAATATAGTCATCCACCTTTTATTGTATTGTTACAGATAGTGCTTACCGGGGAGGGCCAGAGGGATGGCACCGCGCCCCCTGCGCCACCTACGCCGCGTGCCGCGCCCCCGCCCCCGCCCCCGCCCCCGCCCCCGCCCCCGCCCCCGCCCCCGTCCTCATCGTCACGGCGGGCGTGGAGCGCCGCCGCCGCCGCTCTCGCGCTGACCGCCTCCCTAGGAGGGGTGTATTTTTATCGAAAGTCAAATGAGAACGAGGGAGTGTCAAAATCGAAGGAGGACGACGAGGCGTTTGCTGCGGTGCGAGAGGACGGGCGCGCCGCCATCCCGGCCGAGGCGGCGGCCTTCCCGGCGCACGTGCACTTCCTGCTGGTGGGCGGCGGGACCGCGTCGTTCGCGGCGATGCGCGCCGTCCGCAGCGCGAGGCCCGAGGCGCAGGTGCTCATAGTCGGCGACGAGCCCCAGCTGCCGTACATGAGGCCGCCGCTCAGCAAGGAGCTGTGGCGCGAGCCGCGGCTGCCGGCGCCCGGGGACGAGCTCGACGCGCTCGCCTTCCGCCAGTGGAACGGCCGCCGCCGCAGCGTCGCCTACGAGCCCGCCTCCTTCTACACGCCGGTGGAGGAGCTGGCGCGGAGTGCGGGGGCGGCGAGCGCCGCGCGCGGCTGGCGCGTCGTGCGCATCGACCCGGACAAGCGCGAGGCGGAGTTGCGCGCTGTGGGCGGCGGCGGCGAGCGCGCGCTCGTGCGCTTCGACCGGTGCCTGGTGGCGACGGGGCTGCGGGCGCGGCGCGCGCCCGCGCTGCGCGACGCCGCCGCCGCGGGCCGCTCGCTCGCGCTGCGCGGGCTGCGCGACGCGGCGCTGCTCGCGGAGGCGCTCCAGCGGCCGCACGTGCGCCGCGTGCTCGTGCTCGGCGGGGGCTTCCTCGCGTGCGAGCTGAGCGCCGCGCTCGCCGAGCGGCTGCGCGCGTCGGGCGGCCAGCGCGAGCGCGAGGTGGTGCAGGTGTTCCGCGAGGAGGCGCCGATGGCGGCGGTGCTGCCGCCGTACCTGGCCGCGGAGGCGGCGCGCCGGCTCGCCGAGGCGGGCGTGCTGCTGCGGCCCGCGACCGAGGCGCTCGCGAGCGCGCCCTCGGGCGAGGGGCTCGCGCTGCAGCTGGCGTCCGGCGAGCGGCTCGAGGCGGACCTGGCGGTGGAGTGCGTCGGCGGCGAGGCGGACGCGGAGCTGGCGCGCGCCTCCGGGCTCGAGACGCACCCGCAGCTCGGCGGGCTGGTGGTGAACGCGGAGCTGCAGGCGCGCGACGGCGTGTACGCGGCCGGCGACGCCGCCTGCTTCTACGACGTGGCGCTGGCGCGGCGGCGGCGCGTCGAGCACCACGACCACGCGGTCGCGTCCGGCCGGCTCGCCGGCGAGAACATGGCCGCGGCGCACGCGCACGCGCACGCGCCCGAGCGCTACGCGCACCGGAGCATGTTCTGGAGCGACCTCGGGCCGCGGCTCGGCTACGAGGCGGTCGGCGACGTGGACGCGCGCCTGCGCACCGTCGGCGTGTTCTCGTCGGAGGCGGTGGCGGCGGAGGGGGCGGCGGAGGAGGGGGCGCAGGTGGACGCTACGCGCCGCCGCTACGAGCGCGGCGTAGTGTTCTACGTGCGCGAGCGGCGCGTGGTGGGCGTGCTGCTGTGGAACCTGTTCAACCGCATGCACGTGGCGCGCGCGGTGCTCGCGCAAGGCCACTTCGACGACGACCTCTTCGAGGTGGCGAAGCTGTTCTCGCTGCACGAGGACGACTGATCGCTTATTGATTTGCATTTATGAGCCGATGTATATAATTTTAATAGTTTAAATATAACCGTATCAAATACAAACGTGATTTAGTTACTACAATGGAAGTTTCATTACCATATTTCCCCATTAATATTATAAATGCGCAAGTAACTCTGTTTGTCTGTTCCGTTTTCACGTAAAAACTACTGGACCGATTTGGCTGGAACTCAGTATATATATATTTTCGATGTCGAGAATTAACATAGGATACTTTTTATCCCGTAAAATGGGATAGTTTCCAGGATAAAAATATATTTGTCTTTTTGTTCGTTATGCTTTTACGGAAGAACTAATGGACCGATCTGGCTGAAATTCGGTATATATGTAAATTTTATACCGAGGGTGGACACGGGATACTTTTCATCCCGGATAATGGGATAGATTTATGTAAAGGTTATCCCTGAAAATATGATAGGATTTTTATTTGTGATTTGCCATTTTCGTCATTTTGGTCAATTTGGTAGTTGTGTTGGTTGGGGTAGTTTTGGTAATTGTGGTAGTTTGATAGCTGGGTTAGTTTTAGTAGTATTAATAGTTTTGATAATTTTTGTAGTTTTGGTAAATTGGTAATAGTGGTAAATTTGGTCGTTGTGGTAGATTTGGTTGGTAGTTTTAATAGAATAGGTAATTGTGGTAGTTTTGGTAGGTGTGGTAGTTTTGATAGTATTGGTGTTTGTGTTAGTTTTGGTAGTTGTGGTAGATTTGGTTGGTAGTTTTGATAGTATTGGTGTTTGTGTTAGTTTTGGTAGTTGTGGTAGATTTGGTTGGTAGTTTTGATAGTATTGGTGTTTGTGTTAGTTTTGGTAGTTGTGGTAGATTTGGTTGGTAGTTTTGAAAGTATTGGTGGTTGTGGTAGTTTTAGTAGTATTGGTAGTATCGGTAGCTTAAGTAGTTGTAGTAGTTTTGGTCGTTTATATAGTTTACAGATAGGTAGACTGGGGATATATAAATAAAACTAAAACGGCTTAAAATACAGGTTTGTATGGGAGACCAATCATTTCTCAAGGTTAAAATAGATATTAAATTCATAATCTATAGAAAAAAAAAGTGCGATAGTAACTCGATCTGTCTGTCTGAATACCGCAAATGGACATGGATACTTTTCATCCCGGGAGATGGGATAGTTTGCGATATAAAGTAAAGTAAATCTTACGAGGGCAATTAGCACCAATATAAAAATATAAAACAATGTAACCTATTTTAACGCCGGCTGTTTAAACAAGAGGTACGCACTAGAGTTTTAGGTAAACTCTAGTATATTTTTAGAAACTAGAACAATCTAGAAGGAAAAGACAAGGACGGATATATTTAGAAAAGGATAGACGATGAACGAAAGACAGAAAGAGATAGATAGATGTTAGAAAGGGATAGATGTATAAACGAAAGTTCCCGAACAGAAGGTTCGGGAAGGAAGAGACGGAGATAGATAGATGGGTTCTAGAAAATTCTTCCGGGTATATAAACAGCGTAAGGCGCGCCTACCGGGCAGTTTAAAGTTGAGTTCAGTACAAGACGTTGAAACGACAAGTGCGATACTAGAGAATGTTAATAGAGGACAGAGACGAACTAAGTGGTGAATTTAGTGACAAGTTTGGTGGACAGATACGTGAAGGAGGTGTGCAGCGTAGTTCGAGAGAGGAATCAGAAGCGAACTACGCGCAATAATATTGGAGGTGGTCCGCGCAATATCGGCGACGGTATTGAGGGTGTGACAACTTATCGTCGGGACTGTGCATCGTTGGTCGTGCGTATAGGGGCAACCCTGCAGAGAGGTACTGCGTGCGGCTGTGTAAGTCAATAAAAGCTTTTAAATTAAAAACTGGTGTTTTCTTCCAATCCATAAGTGCGTACCCCCGCTCGTACGTAACAATATTTTTCTGTTAACATAATTTGATGTCCGAATGAAGTTGATGACGAAAGATGCGTATTTGTTAATGTTCCTGTGTATGTGTATAATTTTAGAGTAGACTATGAATTTTTTTTTTTTTTTTTTTTTTTTTTTTTTTTTTTTTTTTTTTTTTTTTTTTTTCGCAGATTTGCATTGTTGCATATGCTAGCAATATAATTAGCTCGAAGAATTGTTTAAATAACTTGGATTGGCTTGGTGGTAAACTGTGAGGATATATATGATATATATATATATATATATATATATATACAATCACTATGTACAATACACTACAAGTACAAACAAGTATGTACAAACTATACAGATATATGAAATAAACATATTTGTTTACATACATAAACATCCAATCAATGCGTGATCACAACCCATAGATGTCGCTGTTAAAAAGCGAAACAGGGTATGGTATGCACAACGTAACAGCTTAAACTAAACCATTGAAGGTGTGTATCGGGTTGGGTTGGGTTGGGTTGGGTTGGGTTGGGTTGGGTTGGGTTCCCCCAGGGGTCCCCCAGGGGGTGCCGCCCTGGACTCCCCCCCCCCCGTCCAGGTAGCGGTACAAGGGGATGCGTCCCCGGGGCCCCGAGCGGCCACTGTCACATTCCCCCTTTCACTCCGTGACAGTGGTGTCCCACCTTTCCGCCTCCAAATCCTTGTATTCCCTCCCTCCTTCCCAAACCTCCTCCCCAAACACCCATCCCATCCGATGTGACCGTCAGCGTCGAGCTCCGCTCCGCTGACCGTCGAGGAGAGGGCAGCGCGGTTCTGCCCCGCGCGCCCAGAGGAAGAGGACAGTGGCGGCGGGCCCAGTGGTGGGGCGAGAGTCTCGTCACTGGGCGCTACCGCCGAGCGTTATCCCGTGCGGTGTCGTGGATCACGTCTCGCGGCCGCACGGGACCGCGGGGCTTGCCTTTACCGGCTGGCCCAAGAGGATGAGCACCTCAATAAAAAATCCCCTAATGCTTAAGCTGCGGCGCAGGGCGATCTGTTTTGAGGCCGGGGGGGTAAACCCGGTCGATACTGCGGACCACACCCATTTCAACCATACAACGTAGACTACTCGTGGGAACAAGATGCAAGTTAATCAAAAAAACCAAACCGACGTTGTGCCTGTGAAGGGCGGAGCTGACGTAGGAGAGGGGCCCGAGAAGGGCCCAACCAACTCGAAAGGGCCCGAGAAGGGCGGAGTGAAGGAAGGAGATGTACCCGAGAAGGGTAAAAACACCAACCCGAAAGGGCCCGTGAAGGGCGTGGAAAAGAGCTTCACGTCACGCTTCCTAGCGGCGATATCTGTGCCGAAGGAAGCGCAGAGCTCATCCAAGACTGGCTCCCGCACAATGCGGTCTGAGCCGCTTGATGAAGGAGACCTGTCATTGTCCGGCCTATCAGAGGCTGAGGACGAAATCTTCGCCGGCAAGGCACCACCGAAGGCCCCGGCGCCCAAAGTACTGGGAGAAAAGAGCCAGGCTGCTACTCGAGTTACGAGGAGCAGCTCGGCGGCCTCGTCCCGAAAACCATCTGCGGACGAGGCGGGGGGCTCCACCAATCCCCCCCCCACCAAAGGAGACAAGGCCAGGGAGGTCGCGCGCAATGAGGCGCTGCGACGTTACCTGGCCTTAGACGACCTGGACGAGATGATGGAGTCGTCGTCATTCTCGTCCTCGTCGGAAGACGAACAGAGACCGGCCCCCAAAGCCCCCGCTAAGACCCAGGCAGCCAAAAAAGCGCCGGACGAAAAGCGGGGCAGAGGCCGTCCCCCAACAACAGGGGAATATGTGGGTCTGGCGGACGCCAAGAAAGCGCTCGTGGAGGCCCAACGCGCGGAGCTAGAGCTCCAGGCGGAAAGAGAGATCGCGGAGCAGGCCTCAGCGATGGCTACCGCGAGGGTGACCAGACTTCAGGCTGGTCCACCCCCTGCGAGCCAGGCCGCTCCCGAAGCCCGTGTCGCCCACGCGGAGGGCCTCCAGCGACAAATCGCTGATTCGCTGGCGGTGGTCACAAACGTGGCCAAGGTGTCGAAGGGTCTAAAAGGGACCCTTCAAAAGGCCCTAAAGGATGCGGCTGCGGCCATCCAAGAGGCCTCAGAAGAGCTCCTCAGTCGGACGTCATCCGAAGAGGTCGCCCTCCTCCGTGCGGCGAACAGCCGTATGGAGGTAGAGATCGCAGACCTCCGGAAGGAACTGAGGAGCCTCCAGGCGGAAATCACCCGGCCGCAGGCCGCTCCAGCGCTGCCACCGGTTGTGCCACCGCCAGGTATCGAGAAGACGATGGCCGCGAGCCTGAACCAACTTACTCTCGCGATGGAGAGCAGGTTCGCGGCCATGGAGGAGCAGATGCGTTCGGCCCGGCTGACACCCACCCCGGGGCCAGCCCCAAGGTCGAGCCCTGCTTCTCGAGGCAGACCCACACCCCCACCGAGCCCCTCGCTCATCTTTGGGCGCTCGGCTGAGGAGTTCCCCCCTCTTCCCTCTCGAAGGGAATCAATGGAGACAGCGGTGACGTCGGCTTCTGCGCCACCACCACCCGCCTGTCCGGCGCCCATCCCTCTCCCGGCCGTGCCCGAGGAGGGCTGGACGACGGTCGGGAAGAGGAAAGCCAAAAGAAGGGCCAACCAAACGCAGTCCGGTACCCAACCGGCTGCGGCCGCCGCCAACGTGCCGTCCACCCGCGCGAGTCGGCGAGGAAAAAGAGGACGCGGGGGGAAAAACGAGGGAGATGTGGCGCAGGCTCCGGCCTCGCAGCCCCCCCCTCCTCCACCCCCAGCGTCCAATAAAAAGGCGAAAGAACCCAAAAAGAAGAGGTCTCCGCGTTTGCGTCCCCCAAAGTCCGCCGCCGTCGTCCTGACACTTCAGCCAGGCGCGGCGGAGCGAGGAGTGACCTACGCGGACCTCTTTTCAAAGGCGAAAGCTCGTATTAAGCTGGCTGACCTCGGGATAGAGGGCGGCCTCCAGCTCAAAAGGGCGCGCACGGGGGCGCGAATGCTGGTGCTTCCAGGCGCCGAAAGTGCCCCCCTAGCTGACGCCCTCGCTGAGCGACTGAGGCTGGAACTCTATCCCGAGGACGTGCGCATCTCCAGGCCCGAGAAGACTGTGGGTCTTCGCGTCTCGGGCCTGGACGACCACGCGCACGAGGAGGACGTGGTAGCTGCCATCGCGCGCACCACCGGATGCTCCGCATCGAGCATCAAAGCATCGAAGGTCCGCCCCGGCAAAGACGGAATGGGCCAGACGGTGGTGGCCTGCCCGGTGGCGGCTGCCAAACAGCTCCTCGCAGTTGAAACGAAGCTCTTGGTGGGCTGGGCCTCGGCTACGGTAGAAGCCCTCCCCCATCGCATCCAGAGGTGCTATCGCTGCCACGAGACTGGACACGTGGCGGCAAAATGCACCTCGGAGGTGGACCGCAGCGGTGACTGCTACCGCTGCGGTAAAGGCGGACACCTGGTGACCGGCCCCTGCTCGGCGAAACCGCACTGCCCAGTGTGCGAGGCCGCGGGCAAGCCAGCCGGTCACCAGCTGGGCTCCCGGCCCTGTGGGGCAAAGAAGCCCACCAAGAGGAAGGTCCCGGCCAGCCGGAAGGCGCCGGACGAAACCGCAGCCGCGGCGGACACTCCAGCCGCCGCGGGGAGCGGATCAGGAGACGCCCGTGACTAAATAAATGTCACGGGCGAGCGGCAGCGGGCGTCGAGGTCTGGGGGATCACTAGAGACCTCCGCCCGCACTAATGCCGCGAGAGGGCGCGAGAGGCAGCCGCGCGTCCCTCTCAGGGCCGGGGAAACGTCACTCCCCGGCCCGCACACAGGAGAGGCCGCCTCTGTTTACGAGGCGGCCCCCCGCCCGCCGGGTCGCGGGTTATGCTCGCGCGATATACCGTGACCCGGCACTCAGGCGGATGATGGCTCCCATGGGGTTTTAGTGGGTATACCGGCAGCCGGACGTATTGATCCGGCGTCGGGGAGCCCCACACACCGGCCGCGCTGATCCCCCGCGCGGCTGACGGTGCGGCAACGCATTTCCCCATGTAAAAAAAAAAAAAAAAAAAAAGGGTTCCCCCAGGGGGCGCCCCCCGCGGTCCCCCCCCCTCCGACCGCGGTTGGCGCACGGGGAAGCGACCCCGGGGCCCCGAGCGACCACTGTCACATTTCCCCCGTTCTCTCCGTGACAGTGGTGTCCCACCTACGTTCCCATCCTTAAAATGGTTCCTGTGTGTCCCTCCTTCCCAAACACCCACCTACCCTTTGTTCGACGGGCCACTCGCACCTCTCCGTTCAGCGGAGAGGCTCTTTCGCGATGTGGCGGCGACGGGTCCGGCGTTGAGGGCATTTGCCAATCACCGGGCAGGCGACGGAGTGGGCCTAAGGGCGGTCCGCCCCTTTACAAACTTCGCCACCGTTGCGCGATGCAGGGTGTGGTGGCGGCGGTTTCACCCGACCGCACCCGCACCGCGGATGAAGAATATCATTCAGACGACAACGGGTGGAGGATCCGATCTGCTCGCCCTTAGGGCAGACTGTTTTCCCCACCCACCCGAAGCTAAGTCGGCGTGCTTGGAGCTGTATGCCGGGCGGGCTATCCCGGCTGCAAGCGCCCTGTGGGCGGCGTGTGGGTTGTTCGTAAACGGCGGACTTCACGCACGCCGCTCACAGACTTTTAGTTTAGTTTAGTTTTAAGTCATTCAGATGGTCTCCCGTAAAGCAGACAATTTTAGCTTTAATAACTCTTCGGAGTTCAAAAAATTAACATGCAAGCACAAGAACAAGAGAAGCTACCCCAGGCAGGTCGATCTTCCGCCACAAAAAAAAAGGGAGGCGAATCCTGCACCGATGCCGGTACCTATGGTAAGGTCAGCTGTTCCCCATCGTATTCTGGGGGGGGAACGTCCTTGCGCTCTACGTGGACTTTGTCCAAAGAGAAGATGCCCGTGATGGGCGGCGAAGTAGTTTTTTCACGCAGTAGCAGCAGAATGAGCGGCCGCACTTCTGCTGCAAGTGGCGTCAAAAGCGGCAACCAGAGCGGGGCCTTGAGTGGAGCTGTCGCAGAGTCGTCTGACAGTAACCTCTCGATGTTCTCCATTCGGTCCCGCTCTAGGTCGAGATCGAGATCTCGCTCGAGATCACCGACGCGCTCACGCTCGGAATCGGGACCCGGCATACGTACGGAGCCGGAAGCCGGATCCTCACACCCGTCGAGTTGGCGCGTCCAGAAGAAGCGGAGGAGGCCCGCTCCATATCGAGGCCCCCAGAGGATTTCGCTGGTCTCCAGCGATGAGGAGACAGTGGCATCCAAATCCTCCCGTAGGGTGTCCCCACCTTCTACGGGAGCAATAGAAGAATCTGCCAGTCTGGCACGAGCCAGGGAGGCCGTAGCCCAGACCGGCCGCCGGGATCTTGAGGAATCAAGAAATCAAGATCATGAGGAAAGCACCGTCGAGCTGATTAGAGCTGCCGAAGAGGCGCGTATCGCTCGACGGGCTCCGGAGCTCCTCGGCCAATCGGTTCCCGGACCTGACGAAATGGAATCCAGAACGTCTCAAGCCGTCGAAACCGACGTGAAGAACGCCCTAGGCGTAATCCGTCACGTCGCCAAAGTCCCCAAAGGGCTGAAGGGGACTTTTGTCAAATCCCTCAATGACTCGGTCGCGATCATCAGCGACGCATTCGAAGTACTTCGAAATCGCACCGAGTCAGAGGAAGTTCGACGGCTTGAGGCGGCAAATCGGCGCCTGGAAGCCGAGGTGAAAGCCATGAGAGCGGAGATGGCCAGCCTTCGGGCGGAATTCGCCAAAGCCCGTCCCACTCTCGTGCCCCAGCCAAGGGCACGGCAACAGGCACCCCCACCACCCCCACCACCACCACCACAGACTGCTACGGGAGGGCGGTTCAAAGATGAAGAGGAGCTTCTGCGCCATCTAACCCTCTCATTAGGGGCTATGATGGACGCGAAGCTCGCTGCTTTAAATGATCGTCTCCTTCCGGAGACGCGAGTCCGCCCACCGCTGGCAGCAGACACTCGACGGGCGAACACACAGCCGCCCACCACGTCCGGGAGAAGAGTGGCCGGCCGTCCTTCGAAGGATTTCCCTCCATTACCTGTTCCCAAACGGAGAAAAGGTTTGGAGCAGGTAAACTCGACGGGGCCGAATACCCCTCAAACCCCAAGGGAAATGGAAGTGGGAGCGGCGATTTCAGGACCGTCCCAAAGACTGGAGGAAGGTTGGTCGGTGGTGGCTCGAAAGCCTAAAAAGAAGAAGCCACCGACCCAACCCGAAGGTAGAAGATCTTCCCAGCCCAAGGCGAGGCCAAGGCCGCCGGCGCCTAAAGCTAAAAAGGGTCCGCGTATGCGGGTGCCCAACACGACCGCGGTGATCCTCACCTTACTACCCGCGGCCGTGGAGAAGGGCACCAGCTACGCGGCCGTAATGGAAAAGGCTAAAGCTAATATCAAGCTCGGCGACCTTGGCATCCCCGGGGTAAAATTGAAGACCGCGCGAACGGGGGCTCGCATGCTTCTCCTCCCTGGGAAAGACAGCGGGGAGAAAGCGGATGCCCTCGCCACGCAACTCCGGACGGTCTTGCCGGAGGAAGAGGTAAAGGTGTCCAGGCCCGAGAGGTGTCTCAACGTGCGAATCTCGGGTCTGGATGATTGCACCACAGTTGAAGAGGTCGTGGCCGCCGTCGCCCGGGTCACGGACGTTGCCGCTGGACGTATCAATTCCAGCGCCATACGTCTGGGCCCGGACAGGCTTGGATACGCTATCCTGGCCTGCCCAGTGGCGGCGGCCATCAAACTGAAAGAGCGGAAGAGGATAATGGTGGGGTGGGCCTCGGCGGACGTCAAAGTTCTGCCGGGCCGGTCTGAGAGGTGCTGGCGCTGCCTTGTGGCAGGACACGTGGCCTGCACCTGTCCCTCCCCTGTCGACCGCAGCAAAGACTGCTACCGCTGCGGTCAGCCTGGTCATCCTGCCGCCACATGTCAAAACACACCGCACTGCAGTATCTGTAGTGCGGCGGGCCGTGCGGCAGGACACTGGATGTGCAGGGGAGTGCCGGCTGCGCGTAAAAGCGCGGGCCCCCCCCCCAACGCCAATAAATCTACTGCCAAGGACTCAAAGTCGCAGCAGTCGAATAAAAGGCCAACGAAGAAAAAGAGGAAAAAGAAAAAAAGAGGTCCCACTGCTGCGGCAAATGCCACATTTTTGCCGCCACCAACTACGCAGCCGCCGTTGCCACAGCGCCCTCCCAAGAGGCTGCCGCCGTCGCCGATGTCGGAGCCCGGGACCACTAGGATGGAAGAATAAAACCAAATTTCCCCAATGGCTATCCTAGTGATCCAGGGCAATTTGAACCACTGCGCCACTGCACAAGATCTTTTAGTGCAGAGCATGGCGCAGTGGAATATACAACTCGCAGTGGTCGCCGAGCCTTATTACGTCCCCCCCCGTTCTGACTGGGCGGGGGATCTCGATGGCTCGGTGGCCATTATTGTCCGGACCGCCGCCGCATGCCCTCCCCTAGCCGGTTTGGTAAGGGGACGGGGCTATGTGGCAGCAACGATCGGGGAGATAGTGGTCGTTGGTGGCTACTTCTCCCCAAACAGAAGGCTCGTCGATTTCGAGGGATGGATTGAGGAAGTGGGCACAGTGGTGGCCCGCAGCCGGCCTCGCCCCGTGCTCGTGCTCGGGGACTTCAACGCAAAATCCGTGGCTTGGGGATCCCCGAGTACGTGCGCGCGTGGTGAGGCACTGGAAGAATGGGCCATCGAAAAGGGTCTCGTAGTCCTTAACCGGGGCTCCGTACACACGTGTGTGCGCCAGCAGGGCGGCTCAATTGTAGACGTCACATTTGCCAGCCCTGAACTGGCGCGCCGTGTGCGGGACTGGAGGGTCGTCACAGAGGTGGAGACGCTCTCCGACCACCGTTATATACGGTTCAGCGTCTCCGGCCGAAATCCGGACCCTCCGTCCCGAGAGTCCCCGGTAGGTGACTGTCCGCGCTGGGCATTGCAAAAGTTGGATCGGGAGTTGTTCAAGGAGGCCCTGATCGTCGCCACCTGGGCATCAGGGCCCGAGGCGAACGCTCCCGATGTGAATGTAGAGCAGGAGGCAGAAAACCTACGGTCGCTCGTCACTGGCGTCTGCGATGCGGCGATGCCGAGGAGGGGCCGATTCCAGCCCTTCCGAAAGGTGTACTGGTGGAACCCCGTACTGGAGGGGCTAAGGCGCGCATGCAATAGCGCGCGCCGCCAGTACACCCGCCATAGAAGACGGCGTCGTCGCGCAGCGGACGCAGCGACCGTGGAGGCTCAGCTGTACGAGGGGTACAGAAGCGCCAGAAGAACACTGCGGATAGAAATCCGGAACGCAAAGAACGTCGCCTGGGGGGAACTCCTGGAAACTCTCAACCAGGATCCTTGGGGGCGCCCTTTCAAGATGGCACGGAACAAGCTCCGTGCCTGGGCCCCCCCACTCACTGAGTCTCTCCCCAGGGACGTTGTTCACGACGTTGTTGGCGCTCTGTTCCCTTCACGGGCTGAGCACATGCCTCCTGCTATGGCACCGCCAGAGGCGGAGCCCAGCGCGGAAAGAGACCCTGTGCCCACTGTGGACCGGGTAGAGCTGGGGGTGGCTATGCTACGGCTAAAGGCCAAGAACGCCGCCCCTGGCCTTGACGGCATACCAGGGCGTGCGTGGGTTCTGTCCTACGACGCCCTGGAGCCCCGACTGATGGGGCTTTTCAGCGCATGCCTAGAGCAGGGCCAGTTTCCACAGCGGTGGAAGACAGGAAAGCTGGTCCTGCTGCGTAAGGAGGGGCGCCCTGCGGACTCGCCGTCCGCCTACCGGCCCATTGTGCTGCTGGACGAGGTCGGAAAGCTCTTTGAGCGTATCATCGTCCACCGCCTCGTCCAGCACCTTACGACGACGGGGCCGGATCTGGCGGACAACCAATTTGGTTTTCGCACGGGGCGCTCCACAATCGACGCGATCATGCGCTTGAAAAGCCTGGCGGAGGACGCAGTCTCCCAGGGCGAGGTCTTGTTGGCGGTGAGTTTAGACATCGCCAACGCATTCAATTCCTTGCCCTGGGCATGCATCATGGAGGCACTTCGATATTTCGGGGTGCCGACCTACCTCCGCCGAATAGTCGGGGCATATTTAAATAGTCGAGCCGTCATCTACCCGGTCCACGAGGGTTGGAATCGGCGAGCAATGGTGTGCGGTGTTCCACAGGGGTCGGTTCTGGGTCCCCTCCTGTGGAACATCGCATACGACTGGACTTTGAGGTGTCGGGTCCTCCCGGGCGTCAGCGTCGTATGTTACGCAGACGACACGCTGATCGCCGCGCGCGGGAGGACCCATCGGCAGGCGTGCCTTTCAGGCACGGCTGGGGTGTCAACAATAGTAGGCAGGATCCGGCGTCTTGGTCTGGAGGTGGCGTTGCAGAAGACCGAGGCCGTGATGTTTCACGGTCCTCGTAAGCGCCCACCTCCAGGCAGTAGCATCGTTGTAGGAGGCATCCGCATCGGCATCGGGGAGACCATGAAGTACCTGGGATTGGTCCTCGATGGCCGGTGGGATTTTTCGGCACACTTTCGGCAGCTGCTCCCCAGACTCAAGGGGGCAGCCGGTGCGCTGTCGCGCTTGCTCCCAAATGTCGGGGGGCCTAACGCCACGTGCCGAAAACTCTTCGAAGGCATCGTACGTTCGATGGCCCTTTATGGGGCCCCAATTTGGTCGAACCGCCTGACGGCCAAAAACGCGGCGCTATTGCGTCAAGCGCAACGCATATTGGCCGTCAGAGCAATAAGAGGATACCGTACGGTGTCCTTCGAAGTGGCCTCGCTACTCGCCGGATCCCCCCCATGGGACCTGGAAGCCAGGGTCCTGGCGTCACTATACGTATGGCGCAAAGAAGCCCTGGCCAGGGGCACCAGACCCGCGCCTCGCGAGATCGAGGCGTGCCGGTCGGAGCTCCGCCAGGTAGCCGTGGGGGTCTGGGAAGACCGCCTACGACGCCCCAGCGCGGGCCCCGCCACCATTGAGGCGGTGCGGCCCGTCCTGCACGAATGGCTAGGACGACGTCACGGCACCCTGACCTTCAGGCTGACGCAGGTCCTGACGGGGCATGGTTGCTTCGGCAGGTACCTGTGTCGCCTCGGCCGCGAGGCAACGTCAGGGTGCCACCACTGTGACACGGGCGACGAGGACACGGCGCTGCACACACTCCAGGAGTGTCCAGGCTGGACAGAGCAGCGCCGAGAGCTCGTCGCCCATACCGGATTTGACACCTCGCTCCCGGCCGTGGTACGCACCATGGTCGGGAGCTCCACCGGATGGGACGCCGTCTCCTCCTTCTGCGAGCAAGTCATGTTTGCGAAGGAGGAGGCGGAACGGGAGCGTGAGCGTAATTCCCTGCTCCGCTCCCGACAAAGGAGGACGCGCCGACGCCGGAGGTCTGACCTAGACCTTCGGCCACCGTAAGCGGGCGGCGCGGGTGGGGCCTCTAGGGGCATAGAGGTTCTCACTCACCCGCACATGCCGTCGAGATGAGAGCGCGAGTGTTCCGCGCGCGCTCATCTCTCTTCCCGTGGGGCGAGTTACAGACCGCCCCACGCCGAAAAGACCCAGTCGTCGCCGGGGGAGTAGCTCCCCCGGCATTGGAAGAGGCCCAGTGAGCGGGGCCCACGCCTGCCAGGGTAGCGGAGTTGGGAAAACCGCATACACGTAGCCCTGGCATAAGGCGCAGGACGGAACACCCAGGGGTTTTAGTGGGTATCCCTAACTGGGGAGTGGCAATAGCGTGGCACCGGTTCTGACCGGGCACGCTAGTGCCACCCCCGATCTGGCGAATCCCACACTATCTCACCAAGGTCGCGAGCATCCCCCAGGCTTCTGTGCCTGTCGCGGTCTAGTCCTCAAACGGATTTCCCCTGGCCAAAAAAAAAAAAAAAAAAAAAAAAAAAAAAAAAAAAAAAAAAAAAAAAAAAAAAAAAAGGTTAGGTTAGGTTAGGTTAGGTTAGGTTAGGTTAGGTTAGGTTAGGTTAGGTTAGGTTAGGTTTCCCCCAGGGCCAAATCCACGGCTTGGGGTTCTCCTGCCACCGACCCGCGGGGCGAAGAGCTCGAAGAGTGGACGATCCAAAATGGTCTTGCAATCCTAAACCGGGGGACAGTGCACACGTGCGTGCGGATGCGGGGCGGATCCATAGTGGACATCACGTTCGCTAGCCCCGCAATAGCACGCCGTGTGCAGGACTGGAGAGTCCTGGAGGGGGAGGAGACGCTGTCGGACCACCGGTACATCCGGTTCAGCGTCTCCCCCCGCAACACGGGCAACCGTTTGCCGGAGCGTCCCCCGGCGGATGAATACCCACGCTGGGCACTAAAACGTCTCGATCGGGAGGCTCTTCGAGAAGCCCTCACCGTCAACACCTGGGCGGAGGGGCCCGACGGAGAGCCACCCGACGTAGACGAGGAGGCGGAGAATCTGCGGTCGCTGATGACGTCAGTCTGTGATGCGGCGATGCCGAGGCAGGGTCCTCATAGACCCAAAAATCTGGTGTACTGGTGGAACGACGAGATCGCCCGCAAGAGGAAAGCTTGCGTCGTGGCGAGCCGCCGGTACACCAGATACAGGAGAAGGCGTCGCCGCACCGACGAGACAGCGACCGTAGAAGCCGGCCTGTACGAGGGATACAGGAGCGCCAAAAAGGAGTTACAGATCGCCATCAGGGCAGCCAAATCGGCGGCGTGGGAGGAACTCTTGGGGACGTTGGATAACGATCCCTGGGGGCGCCCATACCACCTGGTCCGGAACAAGCTCCGGCCATGGGCCCCCCCGTTGACCCAGAGTCTCCCCCCACCCCTGGTGGACGACATCGTTGGCGCTCTGTTCCCCTCGAGGGCCGAGCATCCGCCTCCCGCGATGGCACCGCCATCGCCGGAGCCCAGCGTGGAGCAAGACCAAGTGCCCGCAGTGACCCGGGATGAACTGGAGGCGGCGGTGTTAAGGCTGAAGGCCAAGAACACCGCCCCCGGTCTCGACGGCATACCGGGGCGTGCGTGGGTTCTGTCCCACGGCGCCCTGGAGTCCCGATTGACGTGGCTCTTCACGGCGTGCCTGCAGCAGGGCCGGTTTCCCACCCGGTGGAAGACCGGCAAGCTGGTCCTGCTCAGGAAGGAGGGGCGCCCGGCGGACTCTCCGTCCGCCTACCGGCCCATAGTGCTGCTGGACGAGGTGGCTAAGCTGCTGGAGCGAGTGCTCGCAAACCGCCTCGTCCGGCACCTCGGAGAACAGGGGCCGGATCTGGCGGAGAATCAGTTCGGTTTCCGCCAGGGGCGCTCCACCGTGGACGCCATACGTCGCGTGAAGAGTCAGGCGGAGGATGCGATCTCCCAGGGCGGGGTGCTGTTGGCGGTATCCCTCGATATCGCCAACGCCTTCAACTCCCTGCCCTGGAGCTGCATAAAGGAGGCACTCCGCTATCACGGGGTGCCGACCTACCTCCGCAGAGTCATCGGGGACTACCTCTCGGTGAGGGCCGTCGTGTTCCCGGGTCAGCTAGCCAGCTGGGGTCGGCGAGCGATGTCGTGCGGTGTTCCACAGGGGTCGGTGCTGGGCCCGCTCCTGTGGAACATCGCGTATGACTGGACCATACGCGGTGCGGTCCTCCACGGTGTCAGCGTCACGTGTTACGCTGATGACACGTTGGTCGCGGCCCGTGGACGGACCCACCGGCAGGCGGGCCTACTGGCCACTGCTGGGGTTGCGCATGTTGTCGATAGGATCCGGCGTCTCGGTCTGGAGGTGGCTTTGCACAAATCCGAGGCCGTGGTGTTTCACGGGCCTCGGAACAGGCCGCCTCCGGGCCTGAATATCACAGTGGGAGGCACCACCATCGCTGTCGGGGCGACGATGAAATACCTCGGACTCGTCCTCGACAGCCGATGGGAGTTTTCGGCACATTTCGAGCGGCTGGCCCCCAGACTCATGGGAGCAGCCGGCGCCCTTTCACGGCTCGTGCCCAATCTGGGGGGGCCGGGCGCTCCGTGCCGGAAACTCTACGAGGGGGTCGTACGATCCATGGCCCTATACGGGGCCCCAATATGGGCGGAGACCCTGACGGCCAAAAACGCTGCGTTGCTGCGACGCCCGCAGCGCGCGCTGGCTGTCAGGGCTATCAGAGGGTATCGTACGATCTCCTTCGTAGCGGCCTCCCTCCTAGCCGGATCCCCACCATGGGACCTAGAGGCGCGCGTCCTTGCCGCCGTGTACGATTGGCGCAAGGACGCCCTCAGCCGGGACTTCCGTCCCGCGCCTCGGGAAATCGAGTGTAAACGGACGGAGTTCCGGCAGGAACTCATGGTGGAATGGAGAGACCGACTTGCGCACCCCAGCGCCGGTCACAGGACCGTAGAGGCAGTAAGGCCCGTCCTGCCACAATGGATAGACCGGAGGCACGGCACCCTGACGTTCCGCCAGACGCAGGTACTGACCGGGCACGGCTGCTTCGGCCGGTACCTGTGTCAAATAGGGCGTGAGTCATCGTCAGGGTGCCACCACTGTAGTGCCAGCGTCGAGGACACGGTGCTGCATACTCTGCAGGAGTGTCCGGCCTGGGACGAGGAGCGCCGTGTCCTCGGCGCATCAATCGGACAAGACCTATCGCTCCCGGCCGTGGTTCAAGCCATGGTCGGGGGCCAAACCCAATGGGACGCCGTCGCCTCCTTTTGCGAGGCCGTCATGTCCGCAAAGGAGGCGGCGGAGCGGGAGAGAGAGCGAGCAGCCGTGCTCCTCTCCCGCCGTAATAACCGGTCTCGGCGCCGGAGAGACGCAAACCTCCGGCCGCCGTGAACACGCGGCGCGGGTGACGTCCAGGGGAGGCTATAAGACCGTCACCCGCACTAAAAGCCGCCGAGGAGGGGGCGCGTGGGTGCCCGCGCGCGCCCCACTCAATTGAGAACGGAGAGGCCTGCCCAACAACAGGGGTAGGCCCACGCCAGCCGGGGTTGCGGAAGTAAAGCTCGCGCATATCCCGTGACCCCGGCACATGGCGTCAGGTGGCACCAAGGGGTTTTAGTGGGTATTCCGGCAATTAGCCGGCGAGTCCCACACTCCCCCGCCGAAGTCTCCCCCGGCGGGGGGTCCGCAAATGGATTTCCCCTTGTAAAAAAAAAAAAAAAAAAAAAAAAAAAAAAAAAAAAAAAAGGTTTCCCCCAGGGGGTTCGCCGCTGACGCTGCTGTGTGCGCGAGGCGGCGGAGGGGGAGAAAGGAGAGGGAGGGGTGATGGCGCAGGAGCAATCCTTGCAGCCTCCCCCTCCCCCACTATCGCGAGGCCCCCCCTGCCGCTGACGCTGCTGTGTGCGCGAGGCGGTGGGGGGGGCGGGGTGGAAGGAGAGGGGGGAGGGGTGTTGGCGCAGGAGCAATCCTTCGCAGCCTCCCCCTCCCCCCATCGCGAAGCCTCCCCCCGCCGCTGACGCTGCTGAGAGCGCGAGGCGGCGGAGGGGGAGAAAGGAGAGGGAGGGGTGATGGCGCAGCCTCCCCCTCCCCCCCCCCATCGCGAAAGCCCCCCCCGCTGCTGACGCTGCTGTGTGCGCGAGGCGGCGGGGGGGAGGAGGAAGGAGAGGGAGGGGTGATGGCGCAGGAGCAATCCTCGCAGCCTCCCCCTCCCGGCGGCAGCGGGCGTCGAGGTCTGAGGGATCATTTGAGACCTCCGCCCGCACTAATGCCGCGAGAGGGCGCGAGAGGTAGCCGCGCGTTCCTCTCAGGGCCGGGGAAAGTTCACTCCCCGGCCCGAACACAGGAGAGGCCGCCTCTGTTTACGAGGCGGCCAGCCGCCCGCCGGGTCGCGGGTTATGCTCGCGCGATATACCGTGACCCGGCACTCAGGCGGATGATGGCTCCCATGGGGTTTTAGTGGGTATACCGGCGCCGGTCGTATTGATTAATCGGCGTCGGGGAGCCCCACACACCGGCCGCGCTGATCCCTCGCGCGGCTGACGGTGCGGCAACGCATTTCCCCATGTAAAAAAAAAAAAAAAAAAAAAAAAAAAAAAAAAAAAAAAAAAAAAAAAAAAAAAAAAAAAAAAGGTTTCCCCCAGGGGGTGCCGCCCTGGACTCCCCTCCGTCCAGGTAGCGGTACAAGGGGATGCGTCCCCGGGGCCCCGAGCGGCCACTGTCACATTCCCCCCTTCACTCCGTGACAGTGGTGTCCCACCTATCCGCCTCCTCATCCCAAAAGGCCTTCCCTTCCTTCCAAACCTCCTCCCCAAACACCCATCCCTTCCGTTGCGACCGCCAGCGTCGAGATTTTCTCCGCTGGCCGTCAAGGATGGCGGTGGTGATGTCCACCCCACCACCGCCCGCCTGACCGGCGACCTACCCTCCCCTAGCTGTGTGCGCCCGCCGCTGACGCTGCTTTGTGCGCGAGGCGGCGCGGAAAAGGGGAGGAAGGAGAGGGGGGAGGGGTGTTGGCGCAGGAGCAATCCTTCGCAGCCTCACCCTCCCCCCATCGCGAAGCCCCCCCCCGCCGCTGACGCTGCTGTGTGCGCGAGGCGGCGGAGGGGGAGAAAGGAGAGGGAGGGGTGATGGCGCAGGAGCAATCCTTGCAGCCTCCCCCTCCCCCACTATCGCGAGGCCCCCCCTGCCGCTGACGCTGCTGTGTGCGCGAGGCGGTGGGGGGGGCGGGGTGGAAGGAGAGGGGGGAGGGGTGTTGGCGCAGGAGCAATCCTTCGCAGCCTCCCCCTCCCCCCATCGCGAAGCCTCCCCCCGCCGCTGACGCTGCTGAGAGCGCGAGGCGGCGGAGGGGGAGAAAGGAGAGGGAGGGGTGATGGCGCAGCCTCCCCCTCCCCCCCCCATCGCGAAAGCCCCCCCCGCTGCTGACGCTGCTGTGTGCGCGAGGCGGCGGGGGGGAGGAGGAAGGAGAGGGAGGGGTGATGGCGCAGGAGCAATCCTCGCAGCCTCCCCCTCCCGGCGGCAGCGGGCGTCGAGGTCTGAGGGATCATTTGAGACCTCCGCCCGCACTAATGCCGCGAGAGGGCGCGAGAGGTAGCCGCGCGTTCCTCTCAGGGCCGGGGAAAGTTCACTCCCCGGCCCGAACACAGGAGAGGCCGCCTCTGCTTACGAGGCGGCCAGCCGCTGCCGGGGTTGCGGGTTAAGCTCGCGCGTGTACCGTGACCCCGGCGCTAGGCGGAAGAAGGCTCCCATGGGGTTTTAGTGGGTATACCGGCGCCGGTCGTATTGATTAATCGGCGTCGGGGAGCCCCACACACCGGCCGCGCTGATCCCTCGCGCGGCTGACGGTGCGGCAACGCATTTCCCCATGTAAAAAAAAAAAAAAAAAAAAAAAAAAAAAAGGTTAGGTTAGGTTAGGTTAGGTTCCACCTCCCCCAGGGGGTGCCGCCCTGGACTCCCCTCCGTCCAGGTAGCGGTACAAGGGGATGCGTCCCCGGGGCCCCGAGCGGCCACTGTCACATTCCCCCCTTCACTCCGTGACAGTGGTGTCCCACCTATCCGCCTCCTCATCCTAAAAGGCCTTACCTTCCTTCCAAACCTCCTCCCCAAACACCCATCCCTTCCGTTGCGACCGCCAGCGTCGAGATCTTCTCCGCTGGCCGTCAAGGATGGCGGTGGTGATGTCCACCCCACCACCGCCCGCCTGACCGGCGACCTACCCTCCCCTAGCTGTGTGCGCCCGCCGCTGCCGCTGCTTTGTGCGCGAGGCGGCGTGGAAAAGGGGAGGAAGGAGAGGGGGGAGGGGTGTTGGCGCAGGAGCAATCCTTCGCAGCCTCACCCTCCCCCCATCGCGAAGCCCCCCCCCGCCGCTGACGCTGCTGTGTGCGCGAGGCGGCGGAGGGGGAGAAAGGAGAGGGAGGGGTGATGGCGCAGGAGCAATCCTTGCAGCCTCCCCCTCCCCCACTATCGCGAGGCCCCCCCTGCCGCTGACGCTGCTGTGTGCGCGAGGCGGTGGGGGGGGCGGGGTGGAAGGAGAGGGGGGAGGGGTGTTGGCGCAGGAGCAATCCTTCGCAGCCTCCCCCTCCCCCCATCGCGAAGCCTCCCCCCGCCGCTGACGCTGCCGAGAGCGCGAGGCGGCGGAGGGGGAGAAAGGAGAGGGAGGGGTGATGGCGCAGCCTCCCCCTCCCCCCCCCATCGCGAAAGCCCCCCCCGCTGCTGACGCTGCTGTGTGCGCGAGGCGGCGGGGGGGAGGAGGAAGGAGAGGGAGGGGTGATGGCGCAGGAGCAATCCTCGCAGCCTCCCCCTCCCGGCGGCAGCGGGCGTCGAGGTCTGAGGGATCATTCGAGACCTCCGCCCGCACTAATGCCGCGAGAGGGCGCGAGAGGTAGCCGCGCGTTCCTCTCAGGGCCGGGGAAAGTTCACTCCCCGGCCCGAACACAGGAGAGGCCGCCTCTGCTTACGAGGCGGCCAGCCGCTGCCGGGGTTGCGGGTTAAGCTCGCGCGTGTACCGTGACCCCGGCGCTAGGCGGAAGAAGGCTCCCATGGGGTTTTAGTGGGTATACCGGCGCCGGTCGTATTGATTAATCGGCGTCGGGGAGCCCCACACACCGGCCGCGCTGATCCCTCGCGCGGCTGACGGTGCGGCAACGCATTTCCCCATGTAAAAAAAAAAAAAAAAAAAAAAAAAAAAAAAAAAAAAAAAAAAAAAAAAAAAAAAAAAAAAAAAAAAAAAAAAAAAAAAAAAAAAAAAAAAAAAAAGGTTAGGTTCCACCAAGACGCCCCCAGGGGGTGCCGCCCTGGACTCCCCTCCGTCCAGGTAGCGGTACAAGGGGATGCGTCCCCGGGGCCCCGAGCGGCCACTGTCACATTCCCCCCTTCACTCCGTGACAGTGGTGTCCCACCTACCCGCCTCCTCATCCTAAAAGGCCTTACCTTCCTTCCAAACCTCCTCCCCAAACACCCATCCCTTCCGTTGCGACCGCCAGCGTCGAGATTTTCTCCGCTGGCCGTCAAGGATGGCGGTGGTGATGTCCACCCCACCACCGCCCGCCTGACCGGCGACCTACCCTCCCCTAGCTGTGTGCGCCCGCCGCTGCCGCTGCTTTGTGCGCGAGGCGGCGTGGAAAAGGGGAGGAAGGAGAGGGGGGAGGGGTGTTGGCGCAGGAGCAATCCTTCGCAGCCTCACCCTCCCCCCATCGCGAAGCCCCCCCCGCCGCTGACGCTGCTGTGTGCGCGAGGCGGCGGAGGGGGAGAAGGAGAGGGAGGGGTGATGGCGCAGGAGCAATCCTTGCAGCCTCCCCCTCCCCCACTATCGCGAGGCCCCCCCTGCCGCTGACGCTGCTGTGTGCGCGAGGCGGTGGGGGGGGCGGGGTGGAAGGAGAGGGGGGAGGGGTGTTGGCGCAGGAGCAATCCTTCGCAGCCTCCCCCTCCCCCCATCGCGAAGCCTCCCCCCGCCGCTGACGCTGCTGAGAGCGCGAGGCGGCGGAGGGGGAGAAAGGAGAGGGAGGGGTGATGGCGCAGCCTCCCCCTCCCCCCCCCCATCGCGAAAGCCCCCCCCGCTGCTGACGCTGCTGTGTGCGCGAGGCGGCGGGGGGGAGGAGGAAGGAGAGGGAGGGGTGATGGCGCAGGAGCAATCCTCGCAGCCTCCCCCTCCCGGCGGCAGCGGGCGTCGAGGTCTGAGGGATCATTTGAGACCTCCGCCCGCACTAATGCCGCGAGAGGGCGCGAGAGGTAGCCGCGCGTTCCTCTCAGGGCCGGGGAAAGTTCACTCCCCGGCCCGAACACAGGAGAGGCCGCCTCTGTTTACGAGGCGGCCAGCCGCCCGCCGGGTCGCGGGTTATGCTCGCGCGATATACCGTGACCCGGCACTCAGGCGGATGATGGCTCCCATGGGGTTTTAGTGGGTATACCGGCGCCGGTCGTATTGATTAATCGGCGTCGGGGAGCCCCACACACCGGCCGCGCTGATCCCTCGCGCGGCTGACGGTGCGGCAACGCATTTCCCCATGTAAAAAAAAAAAAAAAAAAAAAAAAAAAAAAAAAAAAAAAGGTTCCACCAAGAGAAAGGTCCCGGCCAGCCGGAAGGCGCCGGACGAGACCGCGGCCGCGGCGGACACTCCAACCGCCGCGGGGAGCGCGTCAGGAGACGCCCGTGGGTAAGCTAAGCCACGGGCGGGCGGCAGCGGGCGTTGAGGTCTGGGGGATCACCAGAGACCTCCGCCCGCACTAATGCCGCGAGAGGGCGCGAGAGGCAGCCGCGCGTCCCTCTCAGGGCCGGGGAAACGTCACTCCCCGGCCCGCACACAGGAGAGGCCGCCTCTGTTTACGAGGCGGCCAGCCGCTGCCGGGGTTCGCGGGTTAAAGCTCACGCTGCATACCGTGTCCCCGGCACTAGGCGGAAGAAGGCTCCCATGAGGTTTTAGTGGGTATACCGGCGTCGGTCGTATTGATTAATCGGCGTCGGGGAGCCCCACACACCGGCCGCGCATGATCCCCCGCGCGGCTGACGGTGCGGCAACGCATTTCCTCATGTAAAAAAAAAAAAAAAAAAAAAAAAAAAAAAAAAAAAAGGTTAGGTTAGGTTAGGTTAGGTTAGGTTAGGTTAGGTTAGGTTAGGTTGGATTTTTTCGGGTGTTCTTTCTTGATGTTCTATGCGTTATTCTGGGATCTTCTAACGACGACTTGGTTTGCTTTTTGGATTCTGGATTTCTGCACTAGTGTTTTGACCTGGCTTTTCTCGGATTTTGATTCTTACTGATCTTTCGACTTTGGCGTGTTGTTTGGTATTGTTCTTGCTTCCTCGTCGACCCGGCTTGTTACCTGGACCCTGTGGCGACCCCCCCCCATGGGGGGCCCCTAGGGATGGCGGATAAGGGAGAAAAGGTGGATGGAGGGTTGGTCGCTGGGGCGATTGCGGCAAAAATAGCTGCTCGCAAGCGCCTCAGTGCCCAATCGCGTGGGGAGTCGGAACCTGACTCGGATGAGTCGGTCCGTAAGAGGACTAGTGGTCCGGAAGATACGGGGGCCGACACGGACGCGTCGGTGACCCGTATTTTGGTTAAACGGGGTAAGGCCCGTGTGGCAGCCCGTGGGGCAGTTCTGCGGTATCCTACGAGGAAGGCGACCACAGAACAGTCAGCATCTCCCTCGGAGGCTCTCAGGCAGGAGATCGATCGCAGCCGCCGGCTCCGTGAGGCCGATGATGCTCGTGCGGGGAGTTCAAAGACCTCTACTGAGATGGGCAGTAAAGCTCATAAAGAGGGGGGGGGTGAATCCTACCACAAGAGGAGATCGGAGGACTCCTCAGACGTGGTAGAAATTGTGGACCCGAGGGAGACCGACTTAGGGAGAATGGGGGCTGAAGCCCTCAGCTCTCTGGCGAAGGACCACGTAGCCGCCATCTACAGGGTTGCCCAGACCTCGGGCAACCTGAAGGGCGGCTACATTCGTAAATTGAAATTGGCGGCAGGCACCCTCGCGGAGGTGGTGGAAAACCTCTCCGCGAGGACGTTGGATGTGGAGAACCGGAGGTTAAGTGTAGAAAACCTCCGGTTAAAGAGGGAGATTGACTCCCTGCGGGAAGAGCTCAGGGCTCACCGCAGGGAGTTTAGTGAAATGAAGACGGCGGCCAAGAAGGACAAGGCCGCTGCCTCCCAGGATGCACCCCCCCCCCAATTTGATATTGAGGCCTTACAGAGGGCCATCATTGTCTCGGTGGGGACGTTGGTTGACGCCCGGCTGGCGGTCTTCGAGGACCGTCTTCCTCCACCTAAGTCGGTCCGCCCGCCGCTGGCGGGCGACAAGAAAAAGAAGGGGGTTTCCAACCCCCCCTCAGGAAATACTCCCACCTCCGTCCCCACGGAGGTGATGATGGTGGACGAGAGGGTGGAAATGGCTCCACCCCCGCCTCCAAAGGCTGGGCCATATCGCCGGCCGCCAAGGAAGGTGGGGTCTGCGGGCCCCTCATCTGCTGGGACCAAAGAGTTCCCCTCTCTGAGGGCTCCAAGGTCCCAGATCAAGGGGTTTTCCGCCCCAACTGAGAGCAGTGCCCCCCCCACGGATAATGAGTGGACCGTGGTGGCGGGGGGGAGAAAAGGCAAAGGTCGGGGGAAGGGAGTGGACAGGGAACCGAACGTCTCGGCTCCCCTCCAGTCCACCCAACCCCAATCCCAAGCGCGTTCCTCCGGCCGTAAGGAGGACCGTCGGGGGGATTCACGCCGGGAGCCCCGGCAGGATCGCAGACGCGGCATCCCAGGGAAGATTAGTCCCAAGAGCCTCGTGGAAGAGAGGGCCCCGGTAGTAAGAGTTAGCTTGCTACCGGAGGCAGTGAAGAACGGGACGACGTACAGCGTCGTTTTTGCCAAGGCAAGGAGCGTCGTTGACGTCGTCGCCCTCGGTCTCAAGCGGGGGCTCCGGGTTATTAAGTCTGCCAACGACTCCCGGTTGTTGGAGTTTCCGCCCGGCACCGAGAGTATGGCGTTGGCGGATCAAGTGGCGGGGCTCCTGCAGGGGGCCTTATCCGGGGTGGCAGAAATCTCCAGGCCCGTCAAAAGGGGTGAGATACGTTTGACGGGGCTGGATGACTCGATCACCCCGGAAATGATTGAAGAAGAGGTGGCCCGCATCGGGAACTGTCCCCGATCTCAAGTCAGGGCAGCAGGAATCGGCGTTGGTTCGGGGGGTCTTGGTTCGTCCTGGGTGATGTGCCCGATCCCAGTGGCGAAGCACTTGGCTGAGGAAGGCCACATGCTCATAGGCTTCACCTCGGTTGCGGTGGAGGCCTATGAGAAGAGACAAGTGCGGTGTTACAAGTGCCTCGCCACGGGGCACTCTTTGAGGACATGCCCAGATGGTCGGAGAGACAGGTCCGACCTGTGCTATCGGTGTGGCAAACCTGGCCATAAACTGATCGAGTGCAGGTCGGACAAGGCGCATTGCGTCGTATGCGCTGAATCGGGGCGTAGGTCAGACCATGTGGCGTTGTCGAGGCACTGCCAGCCCGGCACCGTCCGCCCCAGATTTGACCCCCCGGCCAGCAGGTCCGGCGTCGTGGTTAGGGAAGCAGTGGGGGAATCTCGCATGTCTGATTAATGTCTGTACAGCATGCGAGATTCCTTCAAGGAAATTTGAACCACTCCGCCGGGGCTCAGGATTTATTCCTGCAGTCGATGGCGGAGTGGAGGATTGGTCCAGCGGTGGTGTCGGAGCCGTACCACATCCCCTCCCAGGATAACTGGGTGGGGGACCTCGACGGCCTGGTGGCGGTGGTTGCTAGATCAGGCACTAGCCCCCCTCTCATTTCCATCGAGAAGGGGCGGGGTTACGCGGCGGCAGGTTGGGGAGAGTACGTCATCATTGGGGTGTACTTCTCCCCGAACCGATCCCTGGCGGAGTTCGAGATCTTTTTGGATTCCGTCAGGGCCGCCGTGGCTAGGCAATCGCCGAGGGCAACGTTCGTCCTCGGCGACTTTAATGCCAAATCCCGTTCCTGGGGGAACACCGCCACCGATGCGCGGGGCAAACTCGTGGAAACGTGGGCTCTTCAAAGTGGTCTGTCGATCCTCAACAGAGGGTCGGTCCATACCTGCGTGCGATCGCAGGGTGGATCAGTAGTGGATTTGTCGTTCGCAACCCATGCGATCGCACGTAGGGTTGTGAATTGGATGGTAGAGGAGGAGGTGGAGACACTGTCGGACCACCTCTATATAAAGTTCGAAGTCTCCCCTCCTCCTAGGGCGACAGACCCCCCACGCAGCCACGGGCAATTCCCGCGCTGGGCCGTCAGTCGGTTCGACCGCGAACTGGCTGAAGAGACGGCGGTCGTCGAGGGCTGGACCAATCCGGTGGATGGTGGTTCTCCGGAGGAACTGGCGGAGCGCATGCGCAGATCCCTGGGAAGGATCTGCGATGCCTCCATGCCACGGTCGCGTCGACGCTGGCAGCGGCCAGGCGTCCACTGGTGGACTGCAGAGATCGGTGCCCTGCGAGAGGCAGCTCAAAGGCTTCACCGATCTCTGAAGCGCTGCAGGCGTCGACTTCCTCCGGAGCTGGAAGAGGAGCTTAGGTTGGCGGAGGAGTACCGGGCTGCTAAGAAAGCCCTTCAGCTGGCAATCAGCCAGTCGAAGGCCCGGGCTAGGGAAGAGTTACTGGCATCGCTGGACAGGGACCCCTGGGGACGTCCGTTCAGGGCGGCGCGCAAAAAGCTCCGCGCCTTTGCCGCCCCAATAACGGAGTCCCTTTCGGACGGGGTCCTTGATAGGGTAATAAGCGGTCTCTTCCCAGACCCGGGAGTCCATACTCCTCCGACCATGGATCCTCCTCCGGGATTAGTAGCCTCTGAGACGGAACCTCCCCCCGTCTCAGAGGAGGAGCTCGAGACGGCCCTGGACCGTCTCCGGGGCCGTCGGAAGGCACCGGGACCGGATGGAGTCCCAGGCCGGGCCCTCTTCGTGGCCGCCAAACATCTCGGCGGCCAGCTTCGGGGACTCTTTGATGCCTGCATCAGAACAGGTCAGTTCCCGAAGCCGTGGAAGGAGGGCCGGCTGTGCCTGCTCCCTAAGGAGGGTCGCCCCCCTGGAGATCCCTCTGCCTACAGGCCCATCGTGCTGGTTGACGAGGTGGCCAAACTTTTCGAAAAGATTTTGGCGAGTCGCCTCGTCAGGCACCTGAATGAAGTTGGGCCTGGCCTCTCTGAGGCGCAGTTCGGATTCCGCGCAGGGCGTTCCACATTGGACGCCCTGAACGCGTTGAAGCGCCTCACGAGAGAGGCAGAGGGGTTCGAGGAGTCTGTCCTGGTGGTATCGCTTGACATCGCGAATGCCTTCAACAGCCTCCCGTTTGAGACCATCGCCGAGGCGCTCCGGTATCAGGGAGTGCCTCGGTACCTTTTGAGGTTGTTGGAGGCATACCTCCAGGACAGGTCCGTCCTCTGGGAGGGGGGCGGCTTTGGTCAGATTGCTGGACGTCGGCGCGTTTTATGCGGTGTTCCACAGGGATCGGTTCTGGGTCCGATCCTGTGGAACATCGGATACGACTGGCTTCTCAGAGAGCCAGTCCTGCCCGGGACGGGGGTTATTTGCTACGCGGATGACACCCTCGTCACGGCCCGGGGTGACACCTACGACGAATCGGTTGAGTTGGCCAACGCCTGCGTGGCGTTGGTCGTTGATAGGGTGGAGCAGCTGGGCCTCAGAGTTTGCCCTGGTAAATCTGAGGCCCTGATGTTTTGTGGTCGTCGTAGGCGACCGCCCCGGGATACGCGCGTCGTCGTCCAGGATGTGGCAGTGGCGGTCGAGGCCCAGATGAAGTACCTGGGCCTCACGTTGGATGGGAAGTGGAACTTCGGGGCCCACTTTGCTCAATTGGCCCCGAAGATGATTAAGACCGCCGCTGCCCTGGCCAGACTCCTGCCGAATGTGGGAGGGCCAGGCACGGCCTGTAGGAGGCTTTATTCGGGTATTCTGCGGAGTATGGCACTGTACGGTGCCCCCGTTTGGAGTGAGGCCCTCCACCGCAAGAACAGGACGCTGCTGCAGCGTTGTCAGCGCGTCCTTGCGGTGAGGGCCATTCGGGGTTACCGTACGGTGTCTTACACAGCGGCTACTCTCCTGGCGGGCGATCCGCCTTGGGAGTTACAAGCGAAGACGCTCGCTAGGGTGTATGAGTTTCGGCAGAATGCCCGGGAAAGAGGCCTGAGGCCGTGCCTGGCAGAAGTGAAGAAGATCAGGGCCGACGCGACCGCGGCCCTGATGCTTAAATGGGAGGAGGACCTGAGGTCCCCAGTGGCTGGATTACAGACGGTGGAGGCGGTCCGCCCCCACCTGTCTCGTTGGGTCTCCCGGAATAAGGGGACCCTAACGTATAGGATGGTGCAGATACTTACCGGGCATGGCTGCTTTGGTAAGTATCTGCATCGTGTTGCGGGTCGGGAGTCTTCACCGGACTGCAAGCACTGCGGCGCACCTCTGGACACAGCGGTCCATACGCTGGTGGAGTGCGCCGCCTGGGGACCTCAGCGCCACTCAATGGAAATGGTGGTTGGACCAGTCGACTCGCTCCCGGCAGCGGTAACTGCCATGCTGCGGAGCGACGACTGTTGGGCGGCAGTGGCCTCCTTCTGTGAAGCGGTAATGCTCCAGAAGGAGGTCGCCGAGAGGGAAAGGGAGGAGGATGCGCTGGCGGACCCTATCCGCCGGCGGCGTACAGGCCGCCGTTTGCGCATGTACGCCCATCTCCTCCCACCCTAAGGATTCCATTAGCAGGGGCCCGTGAGTCCGGGGGCACTCACGGGACTTCCCCCCCTGCTGGTGAAGAGGGTGGTCCACCCCGAGGGCCACCCTGGGATTAGCCATGCGTAGGGGCGTCACAGTTGTGTACCTAGGGTCTATATCCTGTGACGCCCCATAAAAGCGCGAGGGTCAAGGGGCGCAGGTTAGGTTTAGTGGGTAGTCTGGTTGTCGGAATCTCGCGACTACTACGCTCTCGTAGTTATGCGTGGAGATTCCGGACGCCAGGAGTCTCACACACCCCTCGGTCAACCCCCCCCCGGGCCCGAGGCAGTGTCACAAGAAAAGACATTCCCCCTGCGTTATCAAAAAAAAAAAAAAAAAAAAAAAGGTTAGGTTAGGTTAGGTTAGGTTAGGTTAGGTTAGGTTCTCCCCCAGGGGGTGCCGCCCTGGACTCCCCCCCCCCCGTCCAGGTAGCGGTACAAGGGGATGCGTCCCCGGGGCCCCGAGCGGCCACTGTCACATTCCCCATTCACTCCGTGACAGTGGTGTCCCACCTATCCACTATCTAAATCCTTGTATTCCTTCCTCTTCCCTCCAAACCTCCTCCCCAAATACCCTTCCATTCCGACGCGACCGCCAGCGTTGAGCTCCGCTCCGCTGGCCGTCGAGGAGAGGGTGCGTGGTTCTGTCCCACGCACCCAGCACGACGTTGTGGTGGCGGCGGCACAGTGGCGGGGCGAGAGTCTCGTCACTGTGCACTACGTCGAGCGTTTCCCCGTGTGGTGTCGTGGATCACGTCTCGCGGCCACACGGGACCGCGGGGCCTGCCTTAACCGGCCGGCCCAAGTGGATGAGCACCACAATAAAAAATCCCCTAACACTTAAGCTGCGGCGCAGGGCGATCTGTTTTGAGGCCGGGGGGGTAAACCCGGTCGTTACTGCGGACCACACCCCGTTTTTATGTTAGAAAAGTTTAGTACTCGTGGGAATCAAATGGAAGCTGATAAAAAAACTAAAACCGACGTCGTGCCTGCGAAGGGCGTAGTAGACGCAGGAGAGGGGCCCGCGAAGGGCCCAACCACCACCAACCCGAAAGGGCCCGTGAAGGGCGGAGAAAAAAGCTTTTCCTCGCGCTTTTTTGCGGCGATATCTGTGCCGAAAGAAGCGCAGAAGCCAAAACCTACCGGCTCCGGTACCAAACCGTCGCAGCCGGTAGAAATAGATGACTTGTCCTTGTCCGACCCATCCGGAGACGAGGACACTCTGCCCCCCCCTGCCAAGGGCCCAACAAAGGCCCCGGCCGCAAGGCCAGGGGAAGGCAAAACACAGGCTGGCTCCCGAATTACGCGGAGCAGATCAACGGCCTCGTCCCGCACACCATCCGTGGACGAGGCGGGGGGTTCCACCAATCCCCCCCCCACAAAAGGAGACAACAAGGCCAGGGAGGCCGCGCGTAACGAGGCGCTGCGGCGATACCTGGCCTTGGACGAGCTCGACGAGCTCATGGAGTCGGACTCGTCAGACTCGTTTTCGGAGGACGAGGGGAGGACTGCCCCCATCAAACCTCCGCCCAAGCCTCCGGCTGCTTCGGCACCGGACGCCAAGCGGGGCAGAGGCCGTCCTCCCACCACAGGAGAGTACGTGGGCCTGGCGGACGCCAAAAGAGCGTTAGTGGAGGCCCAACGCGCTGAGCTAGAGCTCCAGAGCGAGAAGGATATCGTCGAGAGGGCCCATTCTATGGTCTCTGCGAGGGTCACTAGGTCCAGGACCGGAGGTACCCTCGCGAGCCAGGCCCCCCCCGAGTCGCGCACGGAGCACGCGGAGGGCCTCCAACGTCAGATTGCTGACTCGTTGGCGGTGGTGGCCGGAGTGGCCAAGGTGTCAAAGGGTTTGAAGGGCACCCTGCAAAAAGCCCTAAAGGAGGCAGTGGTGTCGGTTCAGGAGGCTTCGGAGGAGCTCCTGAGCCGTACGGACACCGAGGAGGTCGCTCTGCTCCGTGCGGCGAATCGCCGCATGGAGGCGGAGCTCGCGGACCTGCGCGGCGAACTGGCGAGCATCCGCTCGGAGCTTGCTGAGGCACGCGCCGGGTCCGTGCGCTCTGCGCCACCACCCCCGCCAGAGCCCATACCACCACCAACACAGACGACGGCCGCAAACCTGGACCGCCTAATTCTCCTGATGGAGAATAGGTTTGCGGCCCTGGAGGAGCGAATCCCGCCTGCGAGGCCGGCATTATCACCTTGTCCGGCCAGTTCGCCAAGGCCCGCTCCTCCGAGGACGACCCCGCCAAGCCCCTCGCTCATCTCAGGGCGCTTGGCGGAAGAATTCCCTCCTCTTCCATCGAGGAGGGTATCAACGGAGACGGCGATTCCTAGATCGCCCCCAAGTGCCCGTCCGGCGCCCCATCCTCCGGCTGCAGACGCGACCGAGGGCTGGACGACGGTCGGCCGTAGGAAGAGGACCAGAAAAAGGGCCGCCCAACCGCCGTCCGGTACCCAACCGGCGGCGACCGCCGCTGACGCGCCGAACACCCGCGCGAGGCGGCGAGGTGGGAGAGTTCGTGGGGAAAAAGAGAAGGGGGAGATGGCGCAGGCTCCGGCCTCGCAGCCCCCCCCTCCTCCACCACCCCCACCATCACAAAAGAAGACTGCCGCCAGGGGCAGGAAGGCTCCACGAATGAGGGCGCCGAAATCCTCCGCAGTCGTACTGACCCTCCAGGCAGGCGCGGAGGAAAGAGGCGTCACCTACCTCGACCTCCTGTCCCGGGCAAAAGCCAAGATACGGCTGGCCGACCTCGGCATTGAGGGCGGGCTCCAGCTCAAGAGAGCGCGCACTGGGGCGCGGATGCTGGTGGTGCCTGGCGCCGCTAGCGCCCCCCAGGCTGATGCCCTTGCTGCGAGTCTACGCACCGTCCTCGATGCCGAGGATGTGCGTGTGTCCAGGCCTGAGAAGACAGTCGGTCTTCTCGTCTCTGGCCTGGACGATACCACGACAGAAGAAGACGTGGCCGCTGCCATCGCGCGGACCACCGGTTGCTCTCCGGAGAACGTTAAGGCGACAAAAGTCCGCCCCGGTCCAGACGGGGCGGGCACGACGGTGGTGGTCTGCCCGGTGGCAGCTGCCAAATCGTTGCTAAAAGAGGGAACGAAGCTCCTGGTGGGCTGGGCCTCAGCCATGGTGAAGGCCCTCCCCCATCGCGCGCAGAGGTGCTTCCGCTGCCACGAGCTCGGGCATGTGGCGGCGAAATGCACCTCCGAGGTGGACCGCAGCGATTTCTGTTATCGCTGCGGTAAAACAGGACATCTGGTGACCGGCCCCTGCACCGCGAAACCGCACTGCTCTGTGTGCGAGGCCGCGGGCAGGCCAGCCGGTCACCAGTTAGGTGGGGGATCCTGCGGATCCCGGAAGCCCACCAGGAGAAACAAGGCCAGCCGCACAAAGGCGCCGGACAATGCCGCGGCCGCGGCGGCAACAACACCAGCCGCCGCGGGGAGCGGCGAGACGTAACGCCCGTGGACTAACAGCAGCCACGGGCGGGCGGCAGCGGGCGTTGAGGTCTGGGGGATCCATTAGACCTCCGCCCGCACTAATGCCGCGAGAGGGCGCGAGAGGCAGCCGCGCGTCCCTCTCAGGGCCGGGGAAACGTCATTCCCCGGCCCGCACACAGGAGAGGCCGCCTCTGTTTACGAGGCGGCCAGCCGCTGCCGGGGTTGCGGGTTAAGGCTCACGCTGTGTACCGTGACCCCGGCATAATGCGGAAGAAGGCTCCCATGAGGTTTTAGTGGGTATACCGGCGCCGGTCGTATTGATTAATCGGCGTCGGGGAGCCCCACACACCGGCCGCGCATGATCCCCCGCGCGGCTGACGGTGCGGCAACGCATTTCCTCATGTAAAAAAAAAAAAAAAAAAAAAAAAAAAAAAAAAAAAAAAAAAAAAAAAAAAGGTTAGGTTAGGTTAGGTTAGGTTAGGTTTCCCCCAGGGGGTGCCGCCCTGGACTCCCCTCCCCCGTCCAGGTAGCGGTACAAGGGGATGCGTCCCCGGGGCCCCGAGCGGCCACTGTCACATTCCCCCCTTCACTCCGTGACAGTGGTGTCCCACCTATCCGCCTCCTCATCCTAAAAGGCCTTCCCTTCCTTCCAAACCTCCTCCCCAAACACCCATCCCTTCCGTTGCGACCGCCAGCGTCGAGATTTTCTCCGCTGGCCGTCAAGGATGGCGGTGGTGATGTCCACCCCACCACCGCCCGCCTGACCGGCGACCTACCCTCCCCTAGCTGTGTGCGCCCGCCGCTGCCGCTGCTTTGTGCGCGAGGCGGCGTGGAAAAGGGGAGGAAGGAGAGGGGGGAGGGGTGTTGGCGCAGGAGCAATCCTTCGCAGCCTCACCCTCCCCCCATCGCGAAGCCCCCCCCGCCGCTGACGCTGCTGTGTGCGCGAGGCGGCGGAGGGGGAGAAAGGAGAGGGAGGGGTGATGGCGCAGGAGCAATCCTTGCAGCCTCCCCCTCCCCCACTATCGCGAGGCCCCCCCTGCCGCTGACGCTGCTGTGTGCGCGAGGCGGTGGGGGGGGCGGGGTGGAAGGAGAGGGGGGAGGGGTGTTGGCGCAGGAGCAATCCTTTGCAGCCTCCCCCTCCCCCCATCGCGAAGCCTCCCCCCGCCGCTGACGCTGCTGAGAGCGCGAGGCGGCGGAGGGGGAGAAAGGAGAGGGAGGGGTGATGGCGCAGCCTCCCCCTCCCCCCCCCATCGCGAAAGCCCCCCCCGCTGCTGACGCTGCTGTGTGCGCGAGGCGGCGGGGGGGAGGAGGAAGGAGAGGGAGGGGTGATGGCGCAGGAGCAATCCTCGCAGCCTCCCCCTCCCGGCGGCAGCGGGCGTCGAGGTCTGAGGGATCAGTTGAGACCTCCGCCCGCACTAATGCCGCGAGAGGGCGCGAGAGGTAGCCGCGCGTTCCTCTCAGGGCCGGGGAAAGTTCACTCCCCGGCCCGAACACAGGAGAGGCCGCCTCTGTTTACGAGGCGGCCAGCCGCCCGCCGGGTCGCGGGTTATGCTCGCGCGATATACCGTGACCCGGCACTCAGGCGGATGATGGCTCCCATGGGGTTTTAGTGGGTATACCGGCGCCGGTCGTATTGATTAATCGGCGTCGGGGAGCCCCACACACCGGCCGCGCTGATCCCTCGCGCGGCTGACGGTGCGGCAACGCATTTCCCCATGTAAAAAAAAAAAAAAAAAAAAAAAAAAAAAAAAAAAAAAAGGTTAGGTTAGGTTCCCCCAGGGGGTGCCGCCCTGGACTCCCCTCCGTCCAGGTAGCGGTACAAGGGGATGCGTCCCCGGGGCCCCGAGCGGCCACTGTCACATTCCCCCCTTCACTCCGTGACAGTGGTGTCCCACCTATCCGCCTCCTCATCCTAAAAGGCCTTCCCTTCCTTCCAAACCTCCTCCCCAAACACCCCTCCCATCCGATGTTTCAGGTGAGGAGCTGGTCCGCCAGGATTTTCCAACGTACGCCTTCTGCGGACGCGAGGTGGCGGCGGGGTGGCGTCGGTTTCCTGCAATTCGTCGTCGCTTTGTTAGGTTGTCCGGCGTTGTCTCGTCGCGCTTCTGGGTCAGGAGTTAGACCGTTGGGTGCTTTCTGGTCTCCTCGCCGACCAGAAGGGCCCTCTGAGTCCGGGCCCCCCCTCTCGCGTGGCTGGGGCAGGGGGGAGCGCTTCACCAGCCACCTTCCCAGTTGGCGACCCTGGAGAAGTAGACCGTTAGGAGGGGAAGACGGGATCCTGGGGGGCTGAGCCGAGCACGGGTCGGAGCCAGTTACCCGTGCGAGGTAATACTCCCCCTTTGGCCCTTATTTCCCGGAAGAACTAGCAACCCCATTCCGCTAGCCGGCGGGTGGGGTAGGTCGCAAGGGGTGGCCGAATAACGACACCCTAGGTTAGGTGCGTAGGGGTCCCGGTTCGCCGACCGGGGCGGGGGCGGCCTTGGTGACGGGGTAAGGGCTGTGCGGCCTTACCAGCTGCATTTCTCCGAGCTCCCGAATTGCGCGCCCAACCCCCAACTCTGCGCACCTATGCCCTTCTGATAGCCCTGGTGTCCAGCACAGGAGGCTGGGCATCCCCAATGGGACTCCAAAGCTGGGTGGGGATTCAGGGGGGCGAGACTCTAAAAATTTCATGATCATGGCGACTATTGGTATAAATAATAAAATCTCTGACGAAGAGCCCGAGAAGGGCGTAGGCGAAGTTGGTAGAAGACCCGTGAAGGGTAAAGACGAAAGTAGAAGGCCCGCGAAGGGCGAAGAAGAAGGTAGGAGACCCGCGAAGGGTGAAGAAGAAAACAGGAGGCCCGGGAAGGGCACAAAAAAAGAAGATCGGCCCGGGAAGGGTGACGAGATATCCTCGGACCAGGAGTACCTCTCGGTCGCATCCTCGCGAACGGAGGCCTCACAGGACCCCGAGAACATAAAGAAGAAGGGCGCCAAGAAAAAGCGGACGCGCCGCAATGACAGCGACCACTCGGACGATGAAACTCCACAACCCTCATCGTCCAACGAAGACGAGGAAAAACCGCCCCCGCGAACATACCCTAAGGCAGAGGCAAAGCGGGGCAGAGGGAGACCCCCGACCACAGGGGAATACGTGGGCCTGGCTAAGGCTAAGCAGGCCCTCGTAGATGCCAAGCGTGCTGAGCTCGAACTCGAAACGGAGAAGGACATCGTAGAGAAGTCCCAGGCTATGGCCTCGCAGAGAGTCACGCGGTCTAAAACCACAGCGACTCTCGCAAGCCAAGCCAGTTGGGCCACTCCCGAGGTCCAAGCCGAGCATGCGCATGGCCTACACCAGCAAATTGCAGACTCCATGGCGGTTGTAGCCGGGGTCGCGAAGGTGTCAAAGGGCCTCAAAGGCACCTTGCAAAAGGCCCTCAAAGAGGCGGTGGTGGCGGTCAAAGAAGCCTCTGAAGAACTGTTCCACCGCACATCCTCCGAAGAAGTAGAACTCCTCCGCGCGGCAAACCGCCGAATGGAGGCGGAAATTGCGGATCTTCGGAGTGAACTAGTGAGCATTCGCACCGAGCTCACCAGGCCGCGCGGCGTGTCCTTACCGCCCCGCGACCCCACGCCGCAACCAATGGACCCGGAATTGGCTGCGAGCCTCACACTCCTAATAGAGAATAGGTTCGCAGCCCTAGCAGAACAGCTGCGCCCGACCCGGTCGGCACCACCACCATCACCCGCGCCGACCGCCTCGCCGAGGCCAGTTTCATTAGCCAGGCCCACTCCTCCACCGAGCCCCTCTGTCTTCGCTGGGCTCTCGACGGAGGAATACCCGCCATTCCCCTCTTCCAGAAGGGGAAAAGGCGTCAGCGCAGCAGCGTCAACCTCGCAGCCGCGTCTTCAACCGTCGCTCCCAGCCCTAACGGAGGCCGAAGAGGGTTGGTCGACGGTTGCGAGGAGGAAAGCAAAGCCGCAAAACCCCGGACTGACCGCAACCAACGCCCCCGCCCTCGCTGGCACTGGTGCGCAAACAAAACGCAAAAGGAAGCGAGGCGGGAGGAAGATCCAGGAGAGAAAGGAGAGGAAAGAGGGGCAAACTCAATCTGTGCCTCCTCCTCCCCCTCCTCCACCAACCAACACCAAGGTAGCCGAAAAGGCTAAGGGCAGAAGGACTCCGCGACTCAGACCGCCGCGGTCCTCCGTGGTTGTCCTGACAATCGGGGCAAACGCGGGGACCAGGGGCGTCACGTATGAGTCCCTTCTGTCCGAAGCCAAATCAAAAGTAAAATTGACCGACCTCGGGATTGAGGGCGGTGTAAAAATCAAGATAGCACGCACGGGGGCGCGGATGCTCGTTCTGCCGGGGGCCGATAGTGCCCCAAAAGCAGACGCGCTCGCCGATAATCTTCGACGCGTCCTCAATCCCGAGGACGTGGCAGTGTCCAGGCCCGAGAAGACGATTGGTCTTCGCGTCTCGGGCTTGGACGACTGCACCACCGAAGTCGACGTGGCGGCCGCAATAGCGCAGGCCACAGGGTGCTCGGCGCAACAACTTCGACCGAGCAAGATTCGCCCCGGCCTCGACGGGTTGGGGGCAACGGTGGTGGCCTGCCCTGTGGCGGCCGCCAAAAAACTTGAGAATACAAAGCTCCTGGTAGGCTGGGCCTCAGCCACTGTCAAGGTCCTACCTCCGCGAGCCCCGAGGTGCTTCCGCTGCCACGAACTACATCATGTGGCGGCGAAATGCACCTCAGAAGTGGACCGCAGCGGTTTCTGCTACCGCTGCGGCCAGGCTGGACATCTGGTTACCGGTCCCTGCACGGCCAAGCCGCATTGCGCAGTTTGCGAAGCGGCTGGCAGACCGGCTAACCACCAGCTGGGCGGAGGACATCACTGTAGGGCACAGCCTGCCAGGAGAAAAGCAAAAAGGTCAAAAGAACAAGCCGCGACGGGCAAGCCAGCCCAGACGCAGCCGGTTCCGCAGGAGTCACAGGAGGGGGAGGGGGTTAAAACCAAATAATGGATCAAGCCCTCTCCTTCCTCCAAACCAATCTGAACCACTGCGCCACTGCTCAGGATCTCCTGGTCCAAAGCATGGCGCAGTGGAATATCCATGTGACTGTGGCCGCCGAGCCGTGCTCGGTTCCGGCCAGGGACGACTGGGCCGGAGATTTGGACGGCTCGGTGGTCCTAATTGTGCGGACGGCTGCGGGCAGCCCCCCCCTCACCAACATCCAGAGGGGCAGGGGCCTCGTCGCGGCCACCATCGGGGAGACAGTAGTCGTCGGAGGCTACTGCTCCCCGAACAAATCTCTCGCCGACTTTGAGCTCTGGTTGAGCGATGCGGGCAGGATCGCCGCTCAGGGCCACCCTCTCCCTGTGGTCATGCTCGGGGACTTCAACGCCAAGTCTACGGTATGGGGTTCCCCGGCCACTGACCAACGGGGGGAGGTACTGGAGGAGTGGGCGATCCAAAACAGGCTCGTCGTCCTAAATAGGGGGTCAGTGCACACGTGCGTGCGGATGCGGGGCGGGTCGATCGTCGACCTTTCTTTCGCCAGCCCCGCAATAGCGCGCCGTGTGGAAAACTGGAGGGTTCTGGAGAGGGTCGAGACGCTGTCGGACCACAGATATATCCGATTCAGCGTCTCCCCTCGGACCACAGACCCTCGAGCAAATAGGCTCCCCCCCACGGAGAACTACCCGCGTTGGGCACTCAAAAAGCTGGATCGCGAAGCATTCCGCGAGGCCCTGGTCGTTTACACATGGCCACCAGGGCCGGATACTGCGGAAATGCCGGATCCGAACCAGGAGGCGGAATCTTTACGGTCGCTGATGGCGTCGGTTTGCGACGCCGCGATGCCGAGAGCGGGCCCGTTCAGGCCCGCTCGCCAGGCGTACTGGTGGAATGCAGAGATTGCACGGCTACGTTCAGCCTGCGTCCGAGCGCAACACCAGTACGCCAGGTACAGGAGACGGCGTCGCCAAGGTGAGGACGCAGCGGCCGTAGAGGCGCGCCTGTACGAGGGGTACAGGAGCGCTAGGACGGCCATGAAGGTCGCCATTAAAGCCGCCAAGTCGGCGGCGTGGGGGGAATTCTTGGAGACGCTGGATCGCGATCCATGGGGGCGCCCATACCATCTTGTCCGGCACAAACTCCGGCCATGGGCGCCTCCGCTGACCCAGAGTCTCCCCCCACACGTGGTGACCAACGTGGTCAGTGCCCTGTTCCCCTCTGGGGAAGCGCATCAGCGCGTTAAGGATGAAGTCCAAAAACACCGCCCCCGGCCTCGACGGCATACCAGGGCGTGCGTGGGTTCTGTCCCACGACGCCCTGGAGTCCCGACTGACGACGCTCTTCACGGCGTGCCTGATTCAGGGCCAGTTCCCAACCCGGTGGAAAACCGGGAAGCTGGTCCTGATCAGGAAGGAGGGGCGCCCGGCGGACTCTCCGTCCGCCTACCGGCCCATCGTATTGCTGGACGAGGTGGGAAAAATGTTTGAGCGAGTGCTCGCAAACCGCCTCGTCCAGCATCTAGAGGAGATTGGGCCGGACCTGGCGGAGAACCAGTTTGGTTTCCGCCGAGGGCGCTCCACCATCGATGCCATCGCGCACGTGAAGAGCCAGGCGGAGGAGGCAATAGCTCGGGGAGAGGTGTTGTTGGCGGTTTCGCTGGACATTTCCAACGCCTTCAACACCCTCCCCTGGAGCTGTATCAAGGAGGCGCTCCGCTACCACGGAGTGCCGGCCTACCTCCGCCGCGTCGTCGGGAACTACCTCTCGGAGAGAGCCGTCGTGTTCCCGGGTCACAACAGATGGAGTCGGCGAGAAATGTCGTGCGGTGTTCCACAGGGGTCGGTTCTGGGCCCGCTCCTGTGGAACATCGCCTATGATTGGGTAATCCGTGGGGCTGTCCTTTCCCGCGTCAGCGTTACGTGCTACGCTGACGACACGCTCGTGGCGGCGCGGGAAAGGACCCACGAAGAGGCGGGCCGATTGGCCACAGCAGGGGTGGCGCATGTGGTCGCCCGGATCCAGATGCTGGGTCTGAAGGTGGCATTGCACAAAACCGAGGCCGTGATGTTTCACGGGCCTCGGAATAAGCCGCCTTCGGACCTGCACATCGTCGTGGGAGGTACGCGCATCGCTGTCGGGGCGAGGATGAAATACCTCGGACTCGTCCTCGACAGCCGATGGGAGTTTTCGGCGCACTTCGAGGCGCTGGCCCCCAGACTGGTGGGGGCAGCGGGCGCACTGTCCCGGCTCCTGCCCAATATCGGGGGGCCGAGCGCGCCGTGCCGGAAACTCCACGAGGGGGTCGTGCGATCGATGGCCCTTTACGGGGCCCCAATATGGGCGGAGACCCTGACGGCTAAAAACGTCGCGCGGCTGCGCAGGCCGCAGCGCGTGATGGCCGTCAGGGCAATAAGAGGATATCGCACGATCTCCTTCGAGGCGGCCTCCCTCATTGCTGGATCCCTGCCATGGGATCTAGAGGCGAAAGTTCTTTCGCGCCTCTATGAGTGGCGCAAGGACGCACTCCGCCGGGACTTCCGGCCCGCGCCCCGCGAAATCGAGGGCAAAAGGGCGGAGTTCCGGCGTGATCTCATGGCAGAATGGGCGACCCGATTAGCGCACCCCAGCGCTGGCCACCACGTAATCGCGGCTATTCGGCCCGCCTTCCAATCCTGGATTGACAGACGGCACGGCGCCCTGTCGTTCCGCCTGACGCAGGTCCTCTCGGGGCACGGATGCTTCGGGAGGTACCTGTGTCAAATAGGGCGGGAGCAAACGGCAGGGTGCCATCATTGTAGTGCCGGCGTCGAGGACACGGCGCTGCACACTCTTCAGGAGTGTACTGCGTGGGATGAACAGCGTCGTGCCCTCGGCGCAATCATCGGACAAGACCTCTCGCTCCCAGCCGTGGTTCTGTCCATGGCTGGGAGCAGCTCGAATTGGGACGCCGTCGCCTCCTTTTGCGAAGCAGTAATGTCCGCAAAGGAGGCGGCGGAGCGGGAGAGAGAGCGCGAGTCTATGCTCCTCTCCCGCCGCAACAACCGGAGTAGACAGCGGCGCCGGAGGGTCACGTTTGACCTCCGGCCGCCGTAAGTATGCGGCACGCGGGTGTTGAGGCCACTGGGGGACCTATTAGGCCCCACCCGCACGCAAGCCGCGAGGGGGCGCGTTGGTGTTCCGCGCGACCCCCTCAATCCCTTAACACCGGATAGGGAGATGCCGGGGACGATATATCCCCGGCCAAGGAGAGGCCGCCCCCGTAATAGGGGCGCCAGCGCCAGCCGGGGTCGCGGAGTAAGGCTCACGCTGTGTACCGTGGCCCCGGCAAAACGGCGAAAGGAGGAACACCGGGGGGTTTTAGTGGGTATTCCGGCAGCCCATCTGGCCGGCGAGTCCCACAGTACCACGCTGCCGATCCCCCGCGGCGTGGTCTCCGCAAATGGATTTCCCCTCGTCAAAAAAAAAAAAAAAAAAAAAAAAAGGTTAGGTTAGGTTAGGTTTCCCCCAGGGTCCCCCAGGGGGTGCCGCCCTGGACTCCCCTCCGTCCAGGTAGCGGTACAAGGGGATGCGTCCCCGGGGCCCCGAGCGGCCACTGTCACATTCCCCCCTTCACTCCGTGACAGTGGTGTCCCACCTATCCGCCTCCTCATCCTAAAAGGCCTTCCCTTCCTTCCAAACCTCCTCCCCAAACACCCATCCCTTCCGTTGCGACCGCCAGCGTCGAGATTTTCTCCGCTGGCCGTCAAGGATGGCGGTGGTGATGTCCACCCCACCACCGCCCGCCTGACCGGCGACCTACCCTCCCCTAGCTGTGTGCGCCCGCCGCTGCCGCTGCTTTGTGCGCGAGGCGGCGTGGAAAAGGGGAGGAAGGAGAGGGGGGAGGGGTGTTGGCGCAGGAGCAATCCTTCGCAGCCTCACCCTCCCCCCATCGCGAAGCCCCCCCCGCCGCTGACGCTGCTGTGTGCGCGAGGCGGCGGAGGGGGAGAAAGGAGAGGGAGGGGTGATGGCGCAGGAGCAATCCTTGCAGCCTCCCCCTCCCCCACTATCGCGAGGCCCCCCCTGCCGCTGACGCTGCTGTGTGCGCGAGGCGGTGGGGGGGGCGGGGTGGAAGGAGAGGGGGGAGGGGTGTTGGCGCAGGAGCAATCCTTCGCAGCCTCCCCCTCCCCCCATCGCGAAGCCTCCCCCCGCCGCTGACGCTGCCGAGAGCGCGAGGCGGCGGAGGGGGAGAAAGGAGAGGGAGGGGTGATGGCGCAGCCTCCCCCTCCCCCCCCCCCATCGCGAAAGCCCCCCCCCGCTGCTGACGCTGCTGTGTGCGCGAGGCGGCGGGGGGGAGGAGGAAGGAGAGGGAGGGGTGATGGCGCAGGAGCAATCCTCGCAGCCTCCCCCTCCCGGCGGCAGCGGGCGTCGAGGTCTGAGGGATCATTTGAGACCTCCGCCCGCACTAATGCCGCGAGAGGGCGCGAGAGGTAGCCGCGCGTTCCTCTCAGGGCCGGGGAAAGTTCACTCCCCGGCCCGAACACAGGAGAGGCCGCCTCTGTTTACGAGGCGGCCAGCCGCCCGCCGGGTCGCGGGTTATGCTCGCGCGATATACCGTGACCCGGCACTCAGGCGGATGATGGCTCCCATGGGGTTTTAGTGGGTATACCGGCGCCGGTCGTATTGATTAATCGGCGTCGGGGAGCCCCACACACCGGCCGCGCTGATCCCTCGCGCGGCTGACGGTGCGGCAACGCATTTCCCCATGTAAAAAAAAAAAAAAAAAAAAAAAAAAAAAAAAAAAAAAAAAAAAAAAAAAAAAAAAAAAAAAAAAAAAAAAAAAAAAAAAAAAAAAAAAAAAAAGGTTTCCCCCAGGGGGTGCCGCCCTGGACTCCCCCCCCGTCCAGGTAGCGGTACAAGGGGATGCGTCCCCGGGGCCCCGAGCGGCCACTGTCACATTCCCTTCTTCACTCCGTGACAGTGGTGTCCCACCTATCCGCCTCCTCGTCCTAAAAAGCCTTCCCTTCCTTCCAAACCTCCTCCCAAAACACTCTTCCCTTCCGAAGTTAGGTGGTGCGCCACTTCGCCGACCATCATGGTGGAGTGGTGGGGTCTCCCAGCGTTGAGCATCCTGCTCCGCTGGCAGACCAGGAGAGGCGGCACGGTTCTGCCCCGTGCGCCCCTTGACGAGGACAGTGGCGGCGGGCTCAGTGGTGGGGCGAGAGTCTCGCCACTGGGCGCTACCGCCGAGCGTTATCCCGTGTGGTGCCGTGGTCACGTCTCGCGGCCACACGGGACCGCGGGGCCTGCCTTAAACGGCCGGCCCAAGTGGATGAGCACCACAATAAAAAATCCCCTAATACTTAAGCTGCGGCGCAGGGCGATCTGTTTTGAGGCCGGGGGGGTAAACCCGGTCGTTACTGCGGACCACACCCAATTTTCTTTTATAAAACGTAGACTACTCGTGGGAACAGATATGGATGCTTTAACTCAAAAAACAAACAAAACCGACGTAGTGCCCGAGAAGGGCGGTGCTGACGTAGGTGAGGGGCCCGAGAAGGGCCCAACCAACTCGAAAGGGCCCGCGAAGGGCGGAGAGGTAAAGAAGAACCCTTACGCCCGGTTTCTCGCTGCCATCGCAACGCCGGAGGAACCGAAGGGTACAAAGACTGCCGCGCCGACAACATCGACGCAGCGGCAGAGGAGACTGTCCGACGATGAGTTGGATCTCTCGTCCTCATCACCATCAGAGGACGAGGGGAGGACCACCTCCACTAATCTGCCCCCTAAGGCCTTGGGTGCCAAAGCACCGGTCGCTAAGAGGGGTAAAGGCGATCCTCCCAAAAAAGGGGAATCAGAGGATAGCCGGGTTGCCGCTCGCAAAGCCGCGTTGCGGAATTACCTGGCTCTCGACGACTTGGACAGGATGATGTCGTCACTCTCATCCGATGACGACGAGAGGGTGGCCCCCATCAAACCCCCGCCGAAACCTCCGGCTGTTGCCAAAGCACCGGAGGCCAAGCGGGGCAGGGGTCGCCCTCCAACAACCGGAGAGTACGTAGGGTTGGCAGACGCCAAAAAAGCGCTTGTGGAGGCCCAACGTGCGGAGCTGGAGCTCCAAAGTGAAAAAGATATCGTGGAGAAGGCCCGACTTATGGCTACCGCGAGGGTCACAAGGTCTAGGACCGGTGGCACCCTCGCGAGCCAGGCCCCTCCCGAGGTCAGAGTGGAGCACGCCGAGGGCCTCCACAGGCAAATCTCGGACTCCCTTGCGGTGGTGGCCGGAGTGGCCAAGGTTTCGAAAGGGTTGAAGGGGACCCTACAAAAGGCCCTCAAGGAGGCTGTCGTGAGCGTTCAGGAGGCGTCAGAAGAGCTCCTGAATCGCACCGACAGCGAAGAGGTCGCTCTGCTCCGTGCGTCAAACCGACGCATGGAGGCGGAGCTGGCGGACCTGCGCCGCGAGCTGGCGAGTATCCGCTCAGAGCTCGCCGAGGCTCGCGCCGGGTCTGTCCGCCCCGCGCCGCCACCGCCAGAGCCCACACCGACGACGACGACCGCAAACCTGGACCACATCATTCTGTTGATGGAGAACAGGTTTGCGGCCCTGGAGGAGCGACTACAGCCTGCGAGGCCGGCACTTCCATCTAGTCCGGCCCCATCGCCAAGGCCCACTCCTCCCAGGACGACCCAGCCGAGCCCCTCGATCTTTTCAGGGCGCTTGGCGGAAGAATTCCCTCCCCTCCCTTCGAGAAGGGTTTCAAATGAGACGGCGGTCTCCGTACCGACCGCAACCGCCTGCCCGGCGTCCCTTCCTCCGGCCGCAACTGCGGCTGAAGGCTGGACGACGGTCAGCCGTAAGAAGAGGGCCAATAATAGAGCCCAGCCGTCGTCCGGCACCCAAGTGAGAACAACCGCCGCCGAGGCGCAGCCCACCCGCGCTAGGCGACGAGGAAGGCAAGGACGCGGGGGGAAAGGACAGGGGGATGTGGCGCAGGCTCCGGCCTCGCAGCCCCCCCCTCCTCCACCCCCAGTGTCCAACAAAAAAGGAGAAAAGCCTAAGGAGAAGAGGCGTCCGCGCTTGCGTCCCCCAAAATCCTCCGCCGTCGTCCTGACGCTCCAGCCAGGCGCGGCGGACAGAGGGGTGACCTTTGCGAACCTCTTCTCCAAGGCCAAGAGTCAAATCCGGCTGGCAGACCTCGGGATAGAGGGCGGCCTTCGGCTCAGGAAAGCGCGCACTGGAGGGCGGATCCTGGTGCTCCCAAGCGCCAACGACGCCTCCAAGGCAGACGCCCTGGCCGACCAACTGAAGACCGTCCTCTACCCCGAGGACGTGCGCATTTCCAGGCCCGAGAAGACTGTGTGTCTTCGCGTCTCGGGCCTGGACGACCATGCGCACGAAGACGATGTGGTAGCCGCCATCGCGCGCACCACCGGATGCTCCCAAGGGAGCATAAAAGCGTCGAAGGTCCGTCCCGGCAAAGACGGGATGGGCCAGACGGTGGTGGCCTGCCCGGTGGCGGCCGCCAAGCAGCTCCTCGCTGCCAAAACGAAGCTCCTGGTGGGCTGGGCCTCCGCAACCGTTGAGGCCCTGCCCCACAGGCCCCAAAGGTGCTACCGCTGCCACGAAGTCGGACACGTGGCGGCGGTATGCCCTTCGGAAGTAGATCGCAGCGGTAACTGTTTCCGCTGCGGAAAAGAGGGGCACCTGGTGACAGGCCCCTGCTCGGCGAAGCCGCACTGTCCACTGTGCGAGGCCGCGGGCAGGTCAGCCGATCACCAGTTGGGCTCGAAGCCCTGTGGGGCCAAGAAGCCCACTAGGAGAAAAGTTCAGGCCAGCCGGATGGCGCCGGGCGAGACCGCGGCCGCGGCGGACACTCCAACCGCCGCGGGGAGCGGATCAGGAGACGCCCGTGGCTAAATCACAGCCACGGGCGGGCGGCAGCGGGCGTCGAGGTCTGGGGGATCCATTAGACCTCCGCCCGCACTAATGCCGCGAGAGGGCGCGAGAGGCAGCCGCGCGTCCCTCTCAGGGCCGGGGAAACGTTATTCCCCGGCCCGCACACAGGAGAGGCCGCCTCTGTTTACGAGGCGGCCAGCCGCTGCCGGGGTTGCGGGTTAAGCTCGCGCGTGTACCGTGACCCCGGCGCTAGGCGGAAGAAGGCTCCCATGAGGTTTTAGTGGGTATACCGGCGCCGGTCGTATTGATTAATCGGCGTCGGGGAGCCCCACACACCGGCCGCGCATGATCCCCCGCGCGGCTGACGGTGCGGCAACGCATTTCCTCATGTAAAAAAAAAAAAAAAAAAAAAAAAAAAAAAAAAAAAAAAAAAAGGTTAGGTTAGGTTTCCCCCAGGGGGTGCCGCCCTGGACTCCCCCCCCCGTCCAGGTAGCGGTACAAGGGGATGCGTCCCCGGGGCCCCGAGCGGCCATTGTCACATTCCCCCTTCACTCCGTGACAGTGGTGTCCCACCTATCCACTCTCCTAATCCTTGTAATCCTTCCCTTCCTTCCAAACCTCCTCCCCAAATACCCATCCCATCCGATGCGACCGTCAGCGTCGAGCTCCGCTCCGCTGACCGTCGAGGAGAGGGCAGCGCGGTTTTGCCCCGCGCGCCCAGAGGACGAGGACAGTGGCGGCGGGCCCAGTGGTGGGGCGAGAGTCTCGCCGCTGGGCGCTACCGCCGAGCGTTATCCCGCGTGGTGTCGTGGATCACGTCTCGCGGCCACGCGGGACCGCGGGGCTTGCCTTCAGTGGCTGGCCCAAGAGGAGAAAACCTCACTAAAAAACCCCTACACTTAAGCTGCGGCGCAGGGCGATCTGTTTTGAGGCCGGGGGGGTAAACCCGGTCGCTACTGCGAACCACACCCCAGTTTTTTATTATAAAGATGTAAGTACTCGTGGGAACAAAAATGGCAAGTTTAAAATCAAAAAACCCAACTGACGCAGTGCCCGAGAAGGGCGTAGTTGACGTAGGAGAGGGGCCCGCGAAGGGCCCAACCACCACCACCAACCCGAAAGGGCCCGTGAAGGGCGGAGAAAAAAGCTTCACCTCGCGCTTTTTCGCGGCCATTTCCGGGCCGTCGGAAGTGCCAAAGGCTGCTCAAGCAGGTGGCTCCCGCACACTGCGGTCGAAGCCACCTGCCGAAGATGAAGAGTTCTCGTCCAGCTCATCAATGGACGAGGACAGGACGGCCCCTCCCGATAAGGCCCCACCAAAGGCCCCGGCTCCCAAAGAGCCGGCGGGCAAGGGCAAGGGCCAGGCTGCCCCCCGCAACGAGCGGTTGAGGCAGTTCCTGGCTCTGGACGACCTAAGCCCTATGACGTCGTCCGACGAGGAGGGCATACTACCCCCGAGTCCCCCCCCGCCTAGGCCCCCTGCAGCTTCCAAAGCGCAGGAAACCAAGCGGGGCAGAGGACGCCCACCCACCACGGGGGAGTATGTTGGCTTGGCTGAGGCCAAGCAAAAGTATGTTGAGGCCCAGCGCGCAGCTCTCGCGCTGGATACCGAAAAGGAGATCGTGGAGAAGGCCTCGTCAATGGCCACAACGAGGGTGACGCGATCCAGAGCGGCACCCACCCTCGGAAGCCAGCCTTCTCCGGAGGCCAGCGCGGAGCACGCGCAAGGCCTCAAACAACAAATCACCGACTCCTTAGCGGTGGTTTCAGGAGTGGCCAAGGTCTCCAAAGGCCTAAAGGGGACCTTGCAGAAGGCCCTCAAGGAGGCGGTTGCGGCGATGCAGGAAGCTTCGGAGGAGCTCCTCAGCCGTACCAGCAGCGAGGAGGTCGCCCTGCTCCGTGCCGCAAACGCGCGCATGGAGTCAGAGATCGCAGACCTCCGGAACGAGCTGAGGAAGCTCCAAACCGAGCTCGTGAGGCCGCGTGAAGCCGCGCCGCCTCCAGCAGAACCACCGCCGTCCCAAACGGAGTCGGTGATGGCCGCGAACCTAGAGCGCATGACGCTCCTCTTCGAGTCCAGGTTCGCGGCCATGGAGGAGCGGATGCGCTCGACCCAGCTGGCCTCGTCACCAAGGCCAGCCCCTACGCCGAGCCCCGCTCCTCAAAGCAGAGTTACATCCCTGCCGAGCTCGCCCAGCATGCTGCGGCCCTCGGCAGAAGAATTCCCTCCGCTACCCTCTCAGAGGGTAAGCGTGGAGACGGTGGCGACGACGTCCATCCCGTCGCCACCCGCCTGTCCGGCGCCCCCTCCCCAATCGGCCGCGGCTGAGAAGGGCTGGACGACGGTCAGCAACAAGAAGAAGGCCCGAAAAAGAGCCGCCCAACCGTCGTCCGGTACGCAACCGGCCGCGACCGCCGCCGACGCGCCGACCACCCGCGCGAGGCGGCGAGGTGGGAGAAATCGTGGGGGGAAAGATAAGGGGGAGATGGCGCAGGCCCCGGCCTCGCAGCCCCCCCCTCCTCCACCACCCCCACCATCCAAAAAGAAGACCGTCGCCAGGGGCAGGAAGGTTCCGCGTCTGCGTCCGCCAAACACCTCCGCCGTCATACTGACCCTACAGTCAGGCGCGGAGGAGAGAGGCGTGACGTACCTGAACGTCCTGTCCCAGGCCAAAGCCAAAATCCGGCTGGCCGACCTCGGCATTGAGGGTGGGCTCCGGTTAAAGCGAGCGCGCACTGGGGCGCGGATGCTGGTGGTGCCTGGCGCCTCCAGCGCCCCCCAGGCTGACGCCCTTGCCGCGAGCCTACGCACCGTGCTCAATGCCGAGGATGTGCGTGTGTCCAGGCCTGAGAAGACAGTCGGTCTTCGCGTCTCGGGCCTGGACGACACCACGGAAGGAGAGGACGTGGCCGCTGCCATCGCGCGGACCACCGGATGCTCTGTCGACAGCATCAAGACGAGCAAAGTCCGCCCCGGTCCAGACGGGGCGGGCTCGACAGTGGTGGTCTGCCCGGTGGCAGCTGCCAAGTCACTACTAAAGGAGGGGACGAAGCTCCTGGTGGGCTGGGCCTCAGCCACGGTCAAGGCCCTCCCCCATCGCGCACAGAGGTGCTTCCGCTGCCACGAGCTCGGGCATGTGGCGGCGAGATGCACCTCCGAGGTGGACCGCAGCGATTTCTGTTATCGCTGCGGTGAAGCAGGACATCTCGTGACCGGCCCCTGCACCGCGAAACCGCACTGCTCCGTGTGCGAAGTCGCGGGCAGGCCAGCCGGTCACCAGCTAGGTGGGGGATCCTGCGGATCCCGGAAGCCCACCAGGAGCAAAAAGGTCAGCCGGAAGGAGGCGCCGGATAAGGCCGCGGCCGCGGCGGCAACAACATCAGCCGCCGCGGGGAGCGGCGAGACGTAACGCCCGTGGACAAACAACAGCCACGGGCGGGCGGCAGCGGGCGTCGAGGTCTGGGGGATCCAGATAGACCTCCGCCCGCACCAATGCCGCGAGAGGGCGCGAGAGGCAGCCGCGCGACCCTCTCAGGGCCGGGGAAATACCATTCCCCGGCCCGCACACAGGAGAAGCCGCCTCTGATTATGAGGCGGCAAGCCGCTGCCGGGGTTCGCGGGTTAAAGCTAACGCTGCATACCGTGTCCCCGGCGCTAGGCGGAAAGAAGGCTCCCATGGGGTTTTAGTGGGTATACCGGCGCCGGTCGTATTGATTAATCGGCGTCGGGGAGCCCCACACACCGGCCGCGCTGATCCCCCGCGCGGCTGACGGTGCGGCAACGCATTTCCCCATGTAAAAAAAAAAAAAAAAAAAAAAAAAAAAAAAAAAAAAAAAAAAAAAAAAAAAAAGGTTAGGTTAGGTTAGGTTAGGTTAGGTTAGGTTAGGTTAGGTTAGGTTAGGTTAGGTTAGGTTAGGTTAGGTTAGGTTAGGTTAGGTTAGGTTAGGTTAGGTTAGGTTAGGTTAGGTTAGGTTAGGTTAGGTTAGGTTAGGTTAGGTTAGGTTAGGTTAGGTTAGGTTAGGTTAGGTTAGGTTAGGTTAGGTTAGGTTAGGTTAGGTTAGGTTAGGTTAGGTTAGGTTAGGTTAGGTTAGGTTAGGTTAGGTTAGGTTAGGTTAGGTTAGGTTAGGTTAGGTTAGGTTAGGTTAGGTTAGGTTAGGTTAGGTTAGGTTAGGTTTTTTTTTTTTTTTTTTTTTTTTTTTTTTTTTCCCGTTCAGTTTAGGCTCCTGCATGGGGTAAGCAAGAGTTGACTTATCTTTTTTCTTTATTTACTTTTTATTTATTAAAAATTTACAATTTTTCTATAACTACTTATTTTTTACTCTACTATTCTACCTAGTTTTGTTGTAGTGAAGCTACTAGTTTTGTACTATTACATGCATAGGGTAAATAAATTTGTACAACGTTGCATCTGGGTGAAATAACTGGAATGATTGGTTAATGTTGGATTTGGTTGGTTCAAAAATTTTTGGTTGCTAGGTAATGATTGGGTGATTGGTTATGATTGGAAATTTATTGGATTGCATTGGGATTGTTTGGATACTAGTATTGGATGTTTGGTCTTGGTTGGAAAATACTTGGTTGTATTTTACAAGTTGGTAGGGATTGGGAATTGGTTAGGAGTGTGTTTGGGTTGTTTTGGCTTGGATGACAATATTGGATGGTTGGTTTTGGTTGGGAGTTACATGATTGTGTATTGCAAGTTGGTAAGGGTTGGAAGTTGGTTGGAAGTGTGTTCTTAATGGTTTGGGTTAGGTTTTGGGTAAAAGGTGATACAGAGGTGTTGGGAGATTGTTTTTGGTGGGTGGGAGGTTTGATGCTAGTTTTTATTTATTGCTTAAATCTATTACAGTCTTATTATCTATTGCTATTGCTAATACATGTTTAGTTTTCCTAGGTTAGATGATTTATACATTTACTCTTGCTTATTATCTATTTCTGCTTACATGCTGCAGGTTGGTACCTTGCAGGTTTATAGATTTATTATTATACACAATATTAACTTAATAACTATATTTCTATTAATGCTATGTTTTGACGCTGCTAGGTCTTATACTGCAGTATAAGTCTGTAGTGTCACTTAGGATACATGTGTTTATTGCTAATATTTTAGTACTGGTCATATATATTGTTATTATCTAGTTAATTAATTGTATGTTTTATATTCCAGGTCGCCTCGACTCGCCGGGAGCCTGCTACACTACTCGTAAGTGTGTTTAGGTTTAAATTTGTTATTGTGAGCTTACTAGTGTTTGCGTGTGTGAAATTGTTGTGCTTGTTTTTTTTTTTTTTTTTTTGAGTGCCATAAACCGCTAACTTTTGCATTAAAAGTCGCATAGTTTTTTGTGCCGTGTGTGTATGTTTGTGTGTGTGTGTGTATGTGTTTTCTGTTTAGTGATTATGTATTTGTGTTTTGCTTGTTATAGTATTATGCATTATAGTTTGTATGTTATGAGAATGTAAGTATGTATTTTCCAGCAGGGTCCCGGTTGGGTATGTCGTGGTCTCCAATCTAAGATGGTATTGGAGAGGTGACCTAGAGCCAAGCGTGGCCGCCGGCACCACGCACGATAGCGGAATCGTAGGCCGTACCTCATTGTCAATTATAATGGTGCTCGAGGATGTTACGAGTTAATACTGCGTATCAATGAGGTACGACTTCCGATCCATTACTATTGTGTTGTTTCCGGCGACTCGCTTAACTGTAGGCCACGGATTGGCGCACTATGGTGTCCCACCTAGCTCTTACCGGACATCTCTCGCTAAATGCATTATGCATTACCTCCTTTCCGGTTCTTCTTTCATTGGTGCAATTTATACATCTAGGCGGGGCGCCAACTAGAAACTCCTCACACTCCTTCTTGGTGTGAGGCCCACCACAGTGGCAACACTTTGCTTCGGTTGTATCGGCGCATAGCCTCTTGCCATGCCCGAATCCTAGACAAAGTGTGCACTGGGTTAAAGGCGACCTGTCTGTCACCTGCAAGGTTTGTAGATCAATCCTCACCGTGCCTATAACTGTGAATCTAGCCCAAAGAGCCGGCGAGACCTTAAATACGACTTTGTGTGTATTCGGGTTTCGTCCTCTGATCTTGTAGGCGATCTCCATCCAGGCGTCATCCCCCTCAAGCCCCTCAAAAACCTCCTTATTTTGGTTTTTGAGGGCCCTGTGGAGGGTGTCGTCCGAATGCGCCCTGAGGACCCCCGTTATCATCACCATGGGTTTTTTGTTCGTGATGTCTTCTGCTATCAGGTCTGACCTGCGCTCTTTGAGCATCTTCTTGAGCTTTTCGCGCTCTTCAACAGTTTTACAGCTAACGATCACCTTGCCTGCTCTGGCTTGTCTCACCTTTTCCACCTCGATTCCCCCGTCCGTAGCGTTTAACGCCTCTCTGATGGCCTTGAGAGTTTTCTCCGGTAGAAGGTTGTTGGGATCGGTGGTGGATACGATACTGTCACTGAGTGCAGTGTCCTAAAAGTCTTGGGGTTTATCCCCGACTTCTCGGCCGCTACACTGGCATAGGTTCGTTGCTGTCGTGGTTGTGGTTGGCACTCCGAGCCTACGCTAACACTGTGCTTCTGAATAACCTTTTCAAGGTTATTCGTACTCACCAGGTTTTTCTTGAGGAGTTCGGAGTGCTTCTCCATCTGTTCGGTGAGGATGGCCCATCTTCTGCTAAGAGCCTCCCCGTCTCCCTCCTGTATAGGGAGTCTGCTCTGCTGTGGGCTCTGTAGGTCGGCCTGCGTCTGCACACTGCAGCAGTTCTTTTGCCCGCTGGAGCCCTTCCCCACTGTGCTTAAGGCTACCCCAAGAGCCGCATCTGTTTGCTTAAACAGGGAGTACAAACGACTCACCGCGCTCTGTACTCCCTGCTTTATCTCGGTCTTGAGATTGCGTGAGTTTCCTATGTGCTCCTTAAAAGACTTCATGCATTGCCAGGCCTCGGCCATGCGTTCTTCACGGTTTGCCACGTTGTCAGACTCCTTTGGTGGCGTACGTTTTATGAAGGCGCTGCTGGGGCCGGCAACTGTATTCGCGTTCTTGCTTGGGGGTGGGGAGTATTTCAGGGATCTTCCCTTCTCAATTCCCTTGGGAGGACTGTACTTGAAGGGGTTTGCCGGCTTTATTGCCGACAGGCCCTTCAATGCGTTCCTCCTGTTAATCCTCTCCAGGTTTTCTGCTTCTTTGTCCTTCTGCCTGGCATAGTCTTGAGGCGGTTGAGGTGACGGGGGGGAGGGAGTATCTTTAATTGCAAGCGCCGCTTTCCGCTTTTGCCTCGCTAGTTCTTTTTCGACCCTGTCAGTCAACGCACTCAAGCCTATGTCGTCTTCCTCGAACTCTTCCAAGCTGGTACGGTGGAGGAAGTAATTTTCGTCTTCATCGTCTTCTATCGAGTCAAATGTATCGGCTCTTTGCTCCCTCCTCTTCGAGGGTTTAACTGGAGTCCGGTACATCTTGTCAGTGGGGGAAGGGTAAATCCCTTGTATGTGTGTTCTTAAACTAAGGTGAGTCCTAAGCTAATCAGTTGGCGCAATAGCACACAAATGAGGGGTCAATTAATAAGAATAGATAAAACAATATATATTGAACCAGTCAATGTCAAATAAAATAAACCAAAAAGTTTATTTGTCAATAATACAAAATACTTAAAACTAACTTAAACTAATCACAAAATTTTATTTTACAGGTACCCCTGAGGAGGCGCCGAGCGTCGAGGGAAGGATGGGATGCAGGAAGGATAAGGTAAGTGTAAGGTAAGTTTTTTATTAAAAGAGTGTGAAAGGTGAGTGTGTTAGTTGTGTTAGGAAGGTGCGTGTGTATGTGATTTGCAAGTTTTGTGAGTGAGGTAAGTGAGGTGAGTGAGGTAAGTGTGGGATGTACTCGAGGTAAGTACCTAGAGTACGTGTGTGTGACTGATTGTATGTGAAAGTAGTGAATGTAGAGTGTTTTTGTGAGGTAGGTGAGGTAAGTGTGTGAAAGTGACTATTCTGCCAGGCTCAGATTGTCGGCCTAGGCGAGCCGAGTTCGGCAATACCAATCTCGACTATCCCAGGACCAACAACAACCGAGTTATTGGCGGAATAGTTTTAGGGGGGAGGTAGGGGGTGGGGAGGGGTTCCTGTGTGTAGTGCTCGAGTTGCCGAGCAAAACGAGCCCAAGGTCCACTACGCTAGGTAGTATGGTTCGACGTCAGTAACGATTTAAAATTCCAGAAAAATTTCTGGAATTTTAGTCAAAAAACTAGAAATCCTCCTAGTAGGTCAAATATTGCCTCAAAAGAGGCGTGTTTGGGCTCGTCGTGAAGGGCTCGTCGAGCTCTACCTAAATCCGGTCTAAAAAACGCGAAAAATTTTAGGCCGTAAAAATGCAATTTTTTGCGCGTAGTCGGTAGCGGTGGCTCAGGGCTTCACTTTGAAACCAACCGCGATCTCGTACGCCCAGTAGTTTCGGAGATATGGCCGTCTGAAATTTTACAAGATGGCGGCCGAGCTGTCAAAACCGATTTTTGACCGCCGATATCTCCGGTTCTATATGTCCCAGAACCCTGGTGTTCGGGTTATTTGAGGTGCCCCTGGGGTCCTCTAGGCGTCTAGATCGAAATCTAGGCACAAAAGTTCGAGGCGAGATATCCGGGTTTTTAGGCCCGGATCCGATGCTCTATAGGGAGCTGATGTTACCTGAGAAAACCCCGTTGCTCTGGGACTAATAGTTCCGGAGATATTTACACCTAAAGTTTTCCAATATGGCCGCCGAACTGTCAAAGTCCGGCGAGTTTCTTCTATATCTCCGTCAATACTTGTCCGATTTGAACCGGACTTGGTCTGGGGGTGTTCCCCGGTCACTATGCACCCTGCCCAATAGGTGGTTGAAATCAAAAATTTTGACCCTGTTTTTAGGTCTGGTCACGTCCGGCAAGCCGAGGAAGCTACAACACTGAAAACCCCGTCGCTCTACGACAAATAATTCCCGAGTTATCGGGAATTTAAATTTTTCCAAGATGGCGGAGCCCTTGGCCAAAAGGTCGGGAAAAACCGTATCTCGGCCCCTATGGGTCCGATTCCGCCGATCTTGGGCTCAGATGAAAGAGCGCGACGAGTCCTCAGAGATGCTGCCCCCCAACTTACGGTAACCTATATATATATCTATTTATTAGCTAAAAACACTTTAAAAATCTATAACTCCGCGACTATTAGCGCTAAAATTATCAAAAAATTATTTAAATTAGTCTAAAAGGGTGCTCTAACTGGTTATAAAATAAAATAAATTTTTTCAATATTAAAATTTAGAATAAAGTGAGAAAATTGTAAATTTTTAGTTTTTAAATTTTTTCCCAAGTTTTTTGGTTGGGAGAAAATTGGGTCTTGGTGTGGCCGGATAGAACTTTTTGGCGCGCACAATATGGCGGTCTCAAAACCCACGCGCCGTCAATAATCGCAGAGTTATTAAGGGTCAAACTTATAAACTATAATTAAAAATAATTAAAAACTATTAAACCTAAAATTCCGCTGAGTGCTGTTTTGATCTTCTCCGGAAGGCGTCTTCGTTGGTACCTAACCTCAATCCAATTGCTCCAGAAATGGAGGAGCAATTTTGAGGTTAGGTACTTGTTTTTCTTATGATTGCAGGGCCGGGTCTTCACGGATGGGTGCGAGTGGGGCGTCAAACGACGCGTCTCAGCAATCCCCAGGTGGCTACCGCGGCACTTTTTTAAGTCCAAAAGAGATTTTTCGACTTAAGGTCGAAAAACCGAAAAGTACGAAAATTTTTTCCACTTTTTAATTTTTTATTACAAAACTATAAACTTTTCTAAGATTGTATCTGGCACGTTTTACTCACTTTTTGACGCTCTATCGTTGGGTAATTTTTAATTTTGAAGAAGTCCAGAATTGCCAGTTTTCAGTCCACGTTTTTTCACTTCCGGTTGAATAACTTCTCGGTTCGAGTTGGGATCCGGGTGTTGATATTTTTGCCGGATGGGGGCACCAGGGCCCCACAAAAGCCGACAATAAAAATATGGTGTCGTCGATTCCGTTCCCAAGTTATGATTTTTCAAAGTTCCAACTTTTCGTTTTTTCACAATAACTTTTTTGTTCGAATTGCTACAGATCTAATTTTCACATAGGCACCTGCGCCTCACTTTTGCGCACAATTTGACACTAATCACGACTCTGTACGGTTAGAGAAACCTATTATTTTGAATTTTTTACCGCGGAGCGGATCTCAAATCGACCGTTTCCGAGCGCGGTTCGAGCGGAACTGGTTAGGTTAGGTTAGGTTAGGTTAGGTTAGGTTAGGTTAGGTTAGGTTAGGTTAGGTTAGGTTAGGTTAGGTTAGGTTAGGTTAGGTTAGGTTAGGTTAGGTTAGGTTAGGTTAGGTTAGGTTAGGTTAGGTTAGGTTAGGTTAGGTTAGGTTAGGTTAGGTTAGGTTAGGTTAGGTTAGGTTAGGTTAGGTTAGGTTAGGTTAGGTTAGGTTAGGTTAGGTTAGGTTAGGTTAGGTTAGGTTAGGTTAGGTTAGGTTAGGTTAGGTTAGGTTAGGTTAGGTTAGGTTAGGTTAGGTTAGGTTAGGTTAGGTTAGGTTAGGTTAGGTTAGGTTAGGTTAGGTTAGGTTAGGTTAGGTTAGGTTAGGTTAGGTTAGGTTAGGTTAGGTTAGGTTAGGTTAGGTTAGGTTAGGTTAGGTTAGGTTAGGTTAGGTTAGGTTAGGTTAGGTTAGGTTAGGTTAGGTTAGGTTAGGTTAGGTTAGGTTAGGTTAGGTTAGGTTAGGTTAGGTTAGGTTAGGTTAGGTTAGGTTAGGTTAGGTTAGGTTAGGTTAGGTTAGGTTAGGTTAGGTTAGGTTAGGTTAGGTTAGGTTAGGTTAGGTTAGGTTAGGTTAGGTTAGGTTAGGTTAGGTTAGGTTAGGTTAGGTTAGGTTAGGTTAGGTTAGGTTAGGTTAGGTTAGGTTAGGTTAGGTTAGGTTAGGTTAGGTTAGGTTAGGTTAGGTTAGGTTAGGTTAGGTTAGGTTAGGTTAGGTTAGGTTAGGTTAGGTTAGGTTAGGTTAGGTTAGGTTAGGTTAGGTTAGGTTAGGTTAGGTTAGGTTAGGTTAGGTTAGGTTAGGTTAGGTTAGGTTAGGTTAGGTTAGGTTAGGTTAGGTTAGGTTAGGTTAGGTTAGGTTAGGTTAGGTTAGGTTAGGTTAGGTTAGGTTAGGTTAGGTTAGGTTAGGTTAGGTTAGGTTAGGTTAGGTTAGGTTAGGTTAGGTTAGGTTAGGTTAGGTTAGGTTAGGTTAGGTTAGGTTAGGTTAGGTTAGGTTAGGTTAGGTTAGGTTAGGTTAGGTTAGGTTAGGTTAGGTTAGGTTAGGTTAGGTTAGGTTAGGTTAGGTTAGGTTAGGTTAGGTTAGGTTAGGTTAGGTTAGGTTAGGTTAGGTTAGGTTAGGTTAGGTTAGGTTAGGTTAGGTTAGGTTAGGTTAGGTTAGGTTAGGTTAGGTTAGGTTAGGTTAGGTTAGGTTAGGTTAGGTTAGGTTAGGTTAGGTTAGGTTAGGTTAGGTTAGGTTAGGTTAGGTTAGGTTAGGTTAGGTTAGGTTAGGTTAGGTTAGGTTAGGTTAGGTTAGGTTAGGTTAGGTTAGGTTAGGTTAGGTTAGGTTAGGTTAGGTTAGGTTAGGTTAGGTTAGGTTAGGTTAGGTTAGGTTAGGTTAGGTTAGGTTAGGTTAGGTTAGGTTAGGTTAGGTTAGGTTAGGTTAGGTTAGGTTAGGTTAGGTTAGGTTAGGTTAGGTTAGGTTAGGTTAGGTTAGGTTAGGTTAGGTTAGGTTAGGTTAGGTTAGGTTAGGTTAGGTTAGGTTAGGTTAGGTTAGGTTAGGTTAGGTTAGGTTAGGTTAGGTTAGGTTAGGTTAGGTTAGGTTAGGTTAGGTTAGGTTAGGTTAGGTTAGGTTAGGTTAGGTTAGGTTAGGTTAGGTTAGGTTAGGTTAGGTTAGGTTAGGTTAGGTTAGGTTAGGTTAGGTTAGGTTAGGTTAGGTTAGGTTAGGTTAGGTTAGGTTAGGTTAGGTTAGGTTAGGTTAGGTTAGGTTAGGTTAGGTTAGGTTAGGTTAGGTTAGGTTAGGTTAGGTTAGGTTAGGTTAGGTTAGGTTAGGTTAGGTTAGGTTAGGTTAGGTTAGGTTAGGTTAGGTTAGGTTAGGTTAGGTTAGGTTAGGTTAGGTTAGGTTAGGTTAGGTTAGGTTAGGTTAGGTTAGGTTAGGTTAGGTTAGGTTAGGTTAGGTTAGGTTAGGTTAGGTTAGGTTAGGTTAGGTTAGGTTAGGTTAGGTTAGGTTAGGTTAGGTTAGGTTAGGTTAGGTTAGGTTAGGTTAGGTTAGGTTAGGTTAGGTTAGGTTAGGTTAGGTTAGGTTAGGTTAGGTTAGGTTAGGTTAGGTTAGGTTAGGTTAGGTTAGGTTAGGTTAGGTTAGGTTAGGTTAGGTTAGGTTAGGTTAGGTTAGGTTAGGTTAGGTTAGGTTAGGTTAGGTTAGGTTAGGTTAGGTTAGGTTAGGTTAGGTTAGGTTAGGTTAGGTTAGGTTAGGTTAGGTTAGGTTAGGTTAGGTTAGGTTAGGTTAGGTTAGGTTAGGTTAGGTTAGGTTAGGTTAGGTTAGGTTAGGTTAGGTTAGGTTAGGTTAGGTTAGGTTAGGTTAGGTTAGGTTAGGTTAGGTTAGGTTAGGTTAGGTTAGGTTAGGTTAGGTTAGGTTAGGTTAGGTTAGGTTAGGTTAGGTTAGGTTAGGTTAGGTTAGGTTAGGTTAGGTTAGGTTAGGTTAGGTTAGGTTAG